>CM042177.1:35803566-35916066 GCA_023376005.1 Doryteuthis pealeii | reverse complement strand
CGACGCATCAACTAATTCAAAGCTTTGTTGGGTTATATATATATATATATAGGTACAAGTGATAGCCTACTCGAGTTTCACCATAAGGATCTTCAGGGTTAAATCCACTGAATTAATCAAGATATTGATTAATTGCAGTTAATTACATGTGTGTGTCCTTCGCGATAAACGGTTCGTTATCACGAACGACACACACGTGTAATCGACTGCATTTAAACAATATCTTGATTAATTCAGTGGATTTAACCCTGAAGATCCTTATGGTGAAACTCGAGTAGGCTATCACTTGTACCTATATTGTAATAAATTTGCTCTACTAACGTATTGAGCACTTTGTATTTGTTATATCGCTGACTTACCTACCTGAATTTTGCATCATCTAACCATCGTGACCATATTCACCGTTTAGTCAACTTTTCCATTATACACACACACACACACACACATATATATATATATATATATATATATATATATGTGTGTGTGTGTGTGTGTGTGTGTGTGTGTGTGCAGAATTAAACAAAAGACATGTCTCCTGTTTAACAATTTTATTAACAATCTTTTCGTTATTGTAATCTAGTAAAGTATAT
Source organism: Doryteuthis pealeii (assembly GCA_023376005.1). Taxonomy (NCBI): domain Eukaryota; kingdom Metazoa; phylum Mollusca; class Cephalopoda; order Myopsida; family Loliginidae; genus Doryteuthis; species Doryteuthis pealeii. Next base: position 35,915,476 of record CM042177.1, on the reverse strand, counting down.
TTTGCAGCATTTTTTCTTTTAAACATGTTTTGTTGAACTCAATGGACAATTCTTGTCTGACGAGTTTTTGTTCGATCCTTTCTAATTGTCTGGCGATCTTTTTTAATATCCGGGTGGTATTGGTGTAGGAATCCACCAAACGTTTTACCACGAGCGCTTTCTGCACAACTTAGTGCCATCATCAGGTGTGGAACTGGTGAGATGTTTCCTTTGTTTCTTATCTCCTCACACCAGGCCAACATTTTTTTACATTTGGATGGAATCCGTGGATTAGTCCCCCAAAGTTTTTATCCCAAGTACTTTCGGCACTTCGAAGTGCCATCATCAAGGATGATGTGTTTGTGTTCCTTTTTTTTTTTTTTTTTTTTTTTCAAGTAAGTATTCGTAAGAGTAATTAGGAGGGGAACTCGTAGAAATTATATTAAGGGGTGTAGAGGCTGGAAGGAGGAGAATTGGTAGGAAAAGTGTTATAGGCATTTCAAAATGTGAGTACTGCATTCAAAATTAATTTTATTTAAGGATGGTTTGTATTGTTTTATGTATAAAGCTTCTCGTATTTGGAGTTTTTATTTTTTTGTGCAGAATGTGCGTATTTTCCATTAGAAAAGATTGTTAATAAAATTGTTAAACAGGAGACGTGCCTTCTGTTTAATTCTATATGTATAAATGAAAGAATGCTTCCCAAACACAACACACACACACACACACACACACACACACACACATATATATATATATATATATATATATATATATATATATATATATATATCCCGCTCTTTTACCCAATATATACATTTTGACTCTTAAACGATCTACCGGTTGTTAACTTTTGAAAAAGCACCGGTTAAAAGGGCCCTTAAGTTTCTATCATCTTTCACCCTACCCCCTTTTTTTCTTTTCAATTCGTTTAATTGCTGATAATTAATAAAGTATGTTACTTAAGAAAATTATATATGAATTGAGCTGTACCAAAAACCTGTTATATATATATATATATATATATATATATATATATATATATATATATATATATATGTGTGTGTGTGTGTGTGTGTGTGTGTGTGTGTGTGTGTGTTTTTGTTAAACTCTACTGACGATTCTTGTCGGACGAATTGTTCAATCCTTTCTTAACTGTCTGGCCACCCCCTTACTTTCTTACAAACTAGTGAGCCCCCCCCTCCTACAAATCTCTACTACCGCTGTTCGTTTAAACGGAATTCCGCCTACTATTAATTCCTACAGCTACTGTTCGTTTTAAAAGCGAGACAACGGAAACATTCCAACAGTTTCACACCTGAAGATGGCACAGGGATATGCCGAAAATGCTCGTGAAGAAACCTTTGGTGGATTGCTACACCAATTCCACCCAGACATTAAAAAGATGGCCAGAAAATTTGAAAGGATTGAACAAAAACTCGTCCGACAAGAATCGTCAGTAGAGTTTAACAAAACATGTTTAAAAGAAAAAATACTGCCAAAATATACTTATATATAAGTATTCTGCAGATTCTTGATTCCCTGTTCATCTCCCGCACTCAACCTTTCCTGTGCGTTCAGAAGCAGTCCCAACAATTACTCCTTTTTGGCACTTCAAGCCTCAACTTATCTAACGGGGGACTCGTAATTTTCGAACCCCTCCTTGTGAGTTGTAAGTTTCTTAGTTTTACGAATTCTTTTGTCCTATTGAGAAAAAAAAATCATTTTTCTCAATGCTTTCTGACTATTCCGTTGTCTACAACAAAACAAAAACAAAACTACATTACCATCTTTCAATGTAATTTTTTCACTGAGGAGCATTGAGCGAAAAAAAGAAAATCATTTCTGATTTTAAATCTAACAAGGGTACCCTTACTTTTCTTTTTAAGAAAAAAAAAACTTATATATATATATATCGTCTCTGATGACGGATAAACATCTGAAACCATTGGTAAGACGAACTTTATATTGATGACTTTAAATAAATAAATAATATATATATATATATATATATATATATATATATATATATATATGCTTACCCGTTTGATATGCTTTTCGTTGTCTGCCATCCTTCCGCAGAGTTCCTTGACCATACCGCGGACATCGTGAAGATTAGAAACCCCCTTTTCCAGAAACGGAAGTCCAAATTTATCCTCTGCGGTCTGTGTGGACGTGACATGAGTCGGCTCTTTGTCGCTATCCTGATCCAACTTCTGGGAGCTTTCCTTCACGCCCTCATCGTCTACCGTGGCTGCTGGGCCGTTTGAATCCTCGTCCGACTGAGACTGCGGTTTCGCTTTAGACGACGTCTTCTTTTTCTTACTCGCTGAATCCTGACTTTTTTGTTCCTTTCGCATCGAGGGTTCTTTTTGCAAACCTTGGGGATCTTTGGCTCCGGCTTCGGCATCAGCACCGGCGCCGGCGCCTTCAACGTCCCGACTAGACGACGGGCCCTGGTTCATGCCACGTTTGGATTTCGACGGCTTTTTCTTTATAGTCTCAGAATCTTGACCAGCTGCTTCTTTCTTGCTCGCGGCCGAAGGTTCCTTCGGTGACCCCCGGCCCGGTTGGGGGTCATCGCTGAGTCGGGTTGACGATGTAGACGGGCTGGCGATACGTTTAGATTTTGTGCGCTCAAGACTGGACGGTTTCGTTTTCAGATGGTCAGAGTCCTTCTTGCTTGCGGAGGAAGGTTCCTTCGGCACACCTCCCCGGGACTCGGCTGCGTCGTCACCATGCCTTGATGGCTTTTTGTCGATAGTCCCTCCCGTGTTTTTAGCGGTTGGTTTTTCTTGCAGGGAAACTTGTGACCTGGCGTTTTCGTCCGGCTGTGGAAAAGGGGTCACCTTTATGACGACACTCGGCTCTGTTCGTTCGATTTCCGTCCCTGATTCCGTGAATTTGGGCGGTTCTTCCGTCCAAGGATAATCCTTGTCTCCCTTCGCCAAGATCGTGGCCGAACATTCGCCTATATTCAAACGTTTTATCAACGCATGAAGAACTGCATGTAACATAAAACAATTCACCACCCCTATTTTCGGGGTAGCCAGTGCCAGGTCGACCATTTCTCTTAACGTGTAAACTTTCGACATGCTGTAAGAATTAATCAAATATTTTTTTAATTAACTAATTATAGCCGGTGTTTGATTTCTGGGGTTTCCAGGGTGAATATCTCCCACCACGTATGGTCAGTTATTTGAGCACATCATAAAATGTCCGTGGCTAAATACTGGCATTAAACAAGTTCTGTAAATACAGCTTATTTTCAATTTGAAAATAAAAGTCCGAAATTACGATCAAAGAATTAGACTATCATGTGGTTTTATAAAAGACCAAATGATTTCGAAAGAAAATTTAAGTTATTCGTCGACTGCTGCTTTTTTTAAAAACAGCAAAAGAAGCGAATGACTTTTATCGCCTATCTTTGATTATTCGAAAATGATTTAAAATTAAAAACAAAACAAAAAACAAAAATGTATCTTTTTAATCACGTGAGAAAAAAACAAAAAAACAAAACAAAGCATTGCTGACGTCATAAACGTATATGACGTCATTGCTGAAAACTCATTTTAACGTTCAAGAACTTCTTAGAGGAACTGACCGCAAGGAGAGAATGCAAGAATTTTATTTTCATTTTTGAATGAATCGGTCGGCGAGTGAGCCTAGCTAGATTGACCCGTGTAGTGATATGACCAGTTTTATCACCTCTCCCCCAAAACCAAACTTCCGGCTACATGCCGAGTTGTGTGCACATGCGCTGTATCTCATTTCCAAATAAAGAAAAAGTTTATTTGGAGTGAGTGCACGTATGTGCTCACTTCAAATAATGAGGAACTGACCGGCATTGTTTTGATTTTACCCCCACCCCACCCCCCTCCATCTCCCATAAATCATTCGAAGCACAAACTATGAAAAGCTTCTCAGCGTCTGGACGCTAGCGTTCAGACTTAACGGGCAAATTATAAAAGTCTCCATCTCTACTTCAAAACAGTCGTGTCTTGTTATTTCTCTTCATCTCCTCATCCCGTATTCCCTATAAATTGGTGACCCCGACGTGATTCGATTTTTATTTTCAATTTTTTCCCACCCCCTCCATCGCCAATCATCATTATTGGGAAATTTTTAAGTAGGATACATGCATAGAGCGAATGAGGTATTTTGGTGAAAGGGAGCTGCGCAAGGAGAGAATGCAAGAATTTTATTTTCATTTTTGAATGAATCGGTCGGTGAGTGAGCCTAGCTAGATAGATCCGTGTAGTGATATGACCAGTTTTATCACCCCCTCCCCCAAAACCAAACTTCCGGCTACATGCCGAGTTGTGTGCACATGCGCTGTACCTCATTTCCAAATAAATAAAAAGTTTGTTTGGAGTGAGTGCACGTATGTGCTCACTTCAAATAATCTGAGGAAGTATCGGAAAAAAGGTTTATAAAAGGAAAATCGAATGTTATCTTTTTTCCTACTGTAGAAAAATAAAAAAAATTACAATAGAAAAGTTGTGGAGACAAAGTTGTGATTTTAAAATAATTTATTCAATAAAATAAGAAAATTGAGGTCTTGCATAATGAGTCCCTTATGCTTATATTTAACAATGGCACGAAGCCGAAAAAAGGAAAAAACTTATCAAATTTACAATTTCAATCAACACAAACAAATTCTTACTTGGAGTGGATAATAACAAATTAAAACAATTTCTTTCTTTTCTTTTCCTTCCTTGTCTTGATAAAAATCAAGAGCCGGAGTCCCTAAGGTGGTGTCATGGTGAAATCCAGTGCTACCCATTAACTCCTGCGACACTACTGTTGCCAAACTGCATTGGTCCCTTACCTTTCGTTTGGATCACAGCGGCAGTGTGGAGAGGGGGGATTTGCTGCATGGGCAACAGCTTATCCTCCATAAGAACCCGCCCAGGCTATGTAGTTCAAAGAACAAAAAAAACTTTGACACTACTCCATCGTCTCTCGTAGACAGAAGGCTGCCAACAAGCCCGATCGGTAGGTAGACCACGCCTACACTTTAAAGTATGGGGATCTTTTATCCCCGTTTCTGTCTAAACGCTACGTTTTGTAAGAGAATAGACCGTACTTCGACGCAGTGAGGAGATCGGTGCAGTCTTGAAAGGAGACAAACGACTTTAACGAACAAAACGTTTACTATACGTAAAAACACAATAAATATCAAACAAGAGTATACAAAAAGTCTAGAAAGAAACAACCAAACGAATTTTATGGAATGTTCAAGAGTTCAATGAGTTTGGTTGGTAAAAGTATTTCTAGGAGAATTGAATGTATCAAAGGGGTTAAAGTGATGGTTTGCAGATAAAATTGCCTGCGGAAACTTAGCTGTTTATCCTTGATATTTCTGTTCCACGTAACTGGTTTGGGCCCTGAAGAATTGGTTATTAGGAGTGCGTTTGCCGCTCTTGCTTCCAACGTGTTGGGGGTTCCTGGTCGTCGCCGTCTGTGGCTACTGACGATACGGAGAGGTGAGGGTTCCGATTCGTCGCCGTCTGTGGGCTTTTAACGATACGGAGAGCAACTCTTTCGAAGTGTAGGTTGAGAGTGTAATAAACAGGCTGTTAACTCCGAACGCCAGAGTAGAGACGCTCAAAACGTTTTATTTATTTTAATCTTATTTTAATTTAATTCAATTTTATTTAAATCACCACAGGCCGCCACCGGCGGCCGGTGAAAGAGGATCACCATTCCTTTAATAAATTTTCACAAAAGATGTCTGTGGGAGAGACATGAGGATATACCACATTAACACAAACACATGTGTGTGTGGGTGTGGGGGGGGTAGATGCAGAAAATCAAACGTTAAGCAAGACATGAAGAGGAGTGAGATGGAGAAGAGAGTAGCCTCGACACCAAAGAGAGCCAGAAAGTGGAAGAAAAAGATAGCAGGCTCAGAAAGCATCACAGTTTGTGTGCAGTCAGTGCACCAAAGACTGTCACTCAAGAATTGGCCTGCGCAGATTCAGATATTTTATTTATTTATTTTTGGACACTACGCCATTGTCCTTAGTGGACAGAAAGGTGCTGTAGGGGTTATTTTCCCATTTGCCTGAGGAGTTATATTCCCGCTGGTTGTCGTTTGTTCCCACTAGGGGACCTCTGGTATTTAAGTGGCTATTTCAAACTTCTCTTCCTCTTTTTTTACCTCTTTCCTCGCTACGAGACCACATGGGTTAGACACGGTCTACCCCTTTCTCGGTGGGGCTCCAGCCCCCCTCCTTGTAAGTCATTTCTATCTATGGATGCTCCAGTCCTTTTATATATGTAGGTTTATCTACTCTTGTATTTGTATCTTATGTATCCATGTACTCTTCTATTATGTATCCTTTGTATTCATGTGCTGTTATCTATTAAATGTATTGTCCCTCAACCCTTGTCGGAGTTGTATGTTCTTCAAATATTCACTTTGAATTCTTACAGTGCCAACAGCAACAAACTATTGTTCCCTACCTCTCATGGCTACCACTGACCGGTAGGGACATCTAATCTGACGTGTAAAATTTACCCCGTAATTTTAACACAATGAAACTGAATAAAGGTCAATATTATCTTCAAAACTTTTGGACTGTAGCGTTGGTTTTGTATTTGCCTGGTGGATTTGTCTGCCCGATTTAGTTTGCTGGTGCCCGCTAGGGTGCTATAGTATTTAAGCGCCGGGTTCAAACTCTTTCGGGCTCTTTTCCTGTTTCAGTAACTACGAGCCACATGGGGTAGATTTTATCTAACCCCTCTTGTTGGGGCTCCGCCCCCTTACATTACTGTAAGTTCTTTACAGCATGGACTATCTCTAGTCTCATGTCTGTACTTTTATATGTTATCTTGTACCATTCATGAATGTGTCTTCATCTTTATTTATGTACCCTTTTACCTATGTACTTTGTATCTCGACATATCCATGTGCTGTATATATTGAATGTTTTGTCTGTTAACCTTCGTCGGAGTTTTGTGTATCAAAGTATGTATAACTTTGAACCTACGTTACAGGACCATTCAAAAAAAGAAACATTTAAAAAACTCGTTTCTTGAGGCTTCAGTTTGTGTGTGGCTCCCTGCTTTAAAAAGATCGGTAATAATGCACAATATTGCACAAGAGATACTATCATTAGATTGTCTATAAAAAGCATTACATTTCACGGAAATACCCGAAACCTTTGAGACGTTAGGATTAGGGTAAGGGTAAAGATTAGGGTTAGTGTTAGGTTGGGCTACATTGGGATTTCCGTAATGCTATTTATATATTAGGTACCACTAATTTTCCCTGTGAAATTTACCCCCCCCCCTCCCATATTTAACACAATGAAACTTGCATAAAGGTTAATATTATCTTGAAAAATTGTTGTCCATTCGAAAGAAGAAACATTTAAAAAAAAAATCCTGATGATTTAAAAAAAAAAAGATTTTCAGCTTAGGGAAATAATGAAAATATGAACGAAAAACAATGTTTACATTTTTGCACCGTTAAATCAATTGGAATTTAACGCAGCCAAAAACAAGTCATGACTAAAGGCTTTTTTAAAAAGTTTTATGAAAAATCAATTAATGGTCCGATTTTCACGAGCATTTCCATAATTATTTACCTTTTGATGTAAATATGTCTGAAATAGTTTTTTTTCCTAAAATATATAAGGGGAAATATTTTTTATGAGGTCTACCTATTTTGGTGGTACCTATTACACATAAAATGCTTTTTACTATAAAAATGCATAATAATAATAATAATAATAATAATAATAATAATAATAATAATATCCTTTCAGCTAGTATATTAGGTCTGAGACTTGTCAGCTGTTCCTTATAAACATTCATTTTAAATCCACAGAATATTTATAATCCTTCCACAGATTATCCAACTTTGCCTTGAAGGAATTTAGAGATGGGGCATTCACTATTGATGAAGGTAGTTTATTCCATGTATTCACCACTCTGTAGCTAAATTAATTTTGTCTTGCGTTTGCTTTACAAGATTTTTTAAGGAGTTTTAGTTTATGTACCCTTGTATAGATATTTTGAGCAATGTTTAGTAGGTCAGAGTTCGTTGAATAAAAACCATGCATGTATTTGTAGGCTTCAATCATATCCCCTCTTATACGTCGGAAAACCAGACTTGGTAAGTCAATGTTCCTAAGTTTTTCTTCATACAAAAGGGATTTTAAATTATTCACTAATTTAGTAGCTCTCCTCTGGACTCCCTCAATCAGTTTTGTGTCCTTGATGAGTCTTGGGCTCCAAACCACATTAGCAAACTCCAAATGAGGTCTTACCAATTGGAAATTATATTTACTATGAAAATTAATTGGAAATCATTTTAGATTGGACAATGATTTTTACTATGAAAATGCATTGGACAATGATTTTTACTATAAAAATGCATTGGACAATGATTTTTACTATGAAAATGCATTGGAAATGATGTTTACTATAAAAATACATTGGAAATGATTTTTACTATAAAAATGCATTGGAAATGATTTTTACCATAAAAATACATTGGAAATGATTTTTACTATAAAAATGCATTGGACAATGATTTTTACAATTAAAATTATGCATTGCAAATTATTTTTACTTATTTTATGCAACGAATCTAAGGGAGATAACTCTCAATTGTTTACCGGAAGTGAAAGATTTTAAACAAGACGTTATGTTATGTCGTCCGTAAGTAGATAAGTTTTCCTGTTTCTTTAATAGTTTAAACTGTTTTTTATTTACCAAAAGAAAAATAAACCTAAATGACAATTTCTTCCAACCCAAAATTTTGGTACAATTTGGTTTAATTTGTTTAATTCAAGAACTTAACAATTCATAGGAAAAAAGCGGAGGTTTTACGATTAAAAGTAAGAGTATTTTTTAAATATCTTTTTTTATTTTTAAAAAGAAAAAGATTAATAATATTTTACAATAATTTAATCTTAAATAAATAATTAATTATATATAAATAATGATAAATTAAAAGAATATATTTTTGAATATATAATAATTATATATAAATATTGTTTATAATTTAGTTGTATTATTTATTGAATAATAATAAAACTAACACCTTTTCTCTTTTTTGTATATTAAATAAATAATTATATATAAAATTTATATATAATTATTTAACTTAATTCATTTCTTTATATGTTATATAAATATTTAGTTTAATTATTAAACTAAATGATTAATTATTTATTTATTTAGTTTAATAATTAAACGCCGGCTCCCTAAAACATAGCGTAAATTAGGGCAGGAGACCGGGACGATAAAAGATCAAAATTACGCAAGCTTGGCACTCGGTAAGACTCAACATCACATCTACTTTTGCCTTGTGAAATCCTCGTTTCGCATGTTTTAGGGGAAGTATAATAAATAAATAAATGAAAAGCTAAAATGAAAATAACTTAGAAAAAACAAAACAAAATTTTCTTCCTAGAAATTTGAATGATTAATGTTTTTTTTGTTTTTTTTTAATTTCTTTCTTTTTTTATATCCCTTTTTCTAGGTAACTTTTTTTTTTACAAATTTTGTTTTTTAAAAAGTATTTTACATGCGATAGAAATAGAATAGTCTAGAAAACTAACGATAGAACTTTTATTTGTAGTGTAAAGTTAAATAAGTCTTTCAACGGTAATGAAGGACTATTTGCTCGTAAATTCCTACCATAAAATAAACTGAACCCCCATTTTATGTCCGTGTTTTTGTATTAAATGTTTTATTTTTCTTGCACACCGTTATTTTACAATACTAAATATATTTTATTTATTTTAATATTCATTTCACTGTGCATATTCTAAAAGTTTTTATTTTGTGAGAATGTTTAGTTTTAAAGTGGGGGCTCGTTTTACAATTTAGCCATAAATTGGATCCTCCTTTTATGACCGTAATTTTGTTTTTTCGTCTACGATGATTAAAATCTGACCTTTTTATTTTAGAGTACCAAAGCCCAAAAAGAAAAGAAATAACAACAACAAATAAAATTAGACTTGGGCATTTTATGATAGGAATTTACGAGTAAAAAGTTGAAATGTAAAAATGAATCCCCACTTTAAAACTAACCATTCTCACAAAATAAAAGCTTTTAGAATATACACATTGAAGTGAAAAGTGCTTGATACCTAAGCAGAGCAAATAATAAACTTAATCCTAATGAGTCAGATATACCTACTAATAGCTTCGCTTAGTAGCTCATCAGGGCAAAAATAAGATAATCTAATGAGTCAGACGAACCTACTATTAGTTTCGCATAAAGCTCTTCAGGGCTAAAATCTGACTCAGATTTTAGCCCTGAAGAGCTTTATGCGAAACTAATAGTAGGTTCGTCTGACTCATTAGATTATCTTTATTATTGGCTCTACTTAGGTATCGAGCACTTTTTACTTATTAGCTTTCTCCTAGCGGTTATATGAATATATATATATATCTTATATACATATATATACATATAAATTGTTTTTTCTTTTGGCCAAAATATTGTACCAATAGATTATTTTTTGTTGGTACGAATATCTTGGTCCTTTCTTTTTTCCAAAAATTTTTTTCTTCCTGGTTGATGTTTGGTAGTATATTTTTACAATCAAACTTTCTGCTAGGTTTTTTCTCTCCGCAAGGATCTACCAACACGCTTGGTATATTAAATATATATATATATATATATATATATATATATATATATATATATATGTGCATGTTGAATTAAACAAAAGACACATCTCCTGTTTAACTTTAATTTTATTTGTGATTTTTTCAAGTTTTCTGGCCAACTTTAGTCCACCAAAGTTCAGGTCCCGAGTACTTTCAGCACTTCAAAGTGCCATCATCAGGGGTGATGTGTTCCAGTTTTTCAAATTATATTAATTCAAATACTAGAAGCTTTATACATAAAACAATACAAACCATCCTTAAACAAAATTAATTTCCAATGCAGTACACACATTCTAAAATGCCTATAGCACCTTTCCCATCAATTCTCCTCCTTCCAGCCTCCACATCCATTAATATAATTATTAAGGGGAGAGGGAGATTTTAATTTCAATGCTATTTCTATGTAGATTTTAATTTTTAAATATCTTCAAATATAAATCAAATCTTTATAATTTTTGCACAAAAAGCAAGAACCAGTGATATTTAATGTGTGTATATATCTACTTTGTCATTAATTGTTTTATTTTCATAGTTTCCTCCGGACATACATACACACCAACTGCCCTTTATATATGGACTAGAAGTGGCTACCCAGCGTCACTTGGGTAAAGGGGAGAGGGAGACTTATGGTGTATTGATGTGTTTACTTTGGAGATTTACAAATGCTAGACTTTTTAAAATAGAATTTAAAAACTATTTCTATGTATATTTTAATTTTAAAATATCTTTGAATATAAATCAGATCTTTATGCATTTTGCGCAAAAAGCAAGAAACAGTGATATTTAATTTGTATATATATTTTGTTGTTAATTGTTTTATTTTCGTAGTTTCATCCGGACATATATACATACATACATACCAACTGCCCTTTATATATGTACTAGAAGCAGCTACCCGTTGTCACCTGGTTAGAGGGGCAAAAAGGTGAGAATTGCAGATGCATTATTACTGAATAATAAGTTAGATTCTCGCAGGATTCCCCATTAAAAATCCATATGTAAAAAAGATCTTGCGTTGAACCGGCCTGGTGGGGCATCTGAGAAAAAAAAAAATTAGTATCTCCTATTTATAATATTAAATGCAAAAAAAAACAACCAATAAAACATTCTGTTACTATTTAAATTTTATTTTTTTAATTATCTTCATGGCTCAAAAAGCAAGATCTGGTGATAGTAAATGTGCATATATATTTACTTAGTTGTTAATTATTTTATATTCTTAGTTTCCTCCGGACACACACATACACACAACTGCCCTTTATATAGCATTACAAGCATCTAGCTGAAAAACATTTCCAAATTTGGGACCTTAATCAGTTCAATTTGCAATTTCTCAAGTATTTCTTAACCAATCTTAAAAAGATTTATATGGTTGGAAAGAGAATAGAGTAATCTTTCTAAATATGTAACTTTTATCGGTTTTCATCAATTGAATTATTTTTTACAGCGAGTTAAAACCGTATTTTCGGTCGAACAGCCGAAAACAAAAATATGACTGTTTTTTGTTATTTTAGGATAAATTTTACACGCTGTTTTTTTTTTCAAAATCAAAGTAGAAAATCTTTATCAATATTCTTGAAATTTTGCACTCAAATAGAAAACACCTGGAAGTACAAACGGGGTTTTTTTTTGTTTCTAGGATCCATGGAAACGAAAATATGAGAGGGCAAAGTTCAAGGTTATTTGTTTAAAAAATATGAAAGGCGCAAAAAAGGCGCACTTTGTCTGTAAAATTAGAGACTTTCAAAATTATTTTCCTATAAAATTTGTGAAATTTAAAGATTGCTAAGTGCTTCGGGATTTGATCCGAAAGTTTTGATTTTGGAGAAAAACCTCGAATTTACGTGCCTTTCGGATGTAAAAACACCCTGTCAACTGACGTCACAAATCGGATCTTATTGATTTAAAATCACAATTTCTCGTATATTTATTGTTCAATCTTAAAAATATTCACTGGGGAAGCAACTAAAGCTGTCTATCTCCTACCTTGTAACCTATCCTGTGTAATTCATTTCTAACAAAACTGTTGAAATTATTTACAGTTAGCTTGAAATGGTGAGGGAAGAAAAACATTGGGATACGTGATATGATTTTACTACTGTCGTTTTAGATTTTTGTGTGTCAGCATCTCTGTAGATTACACCTGTTTTTTTTTTTTTTTTTTTTCTTCTTTTCAGATCGATGTTTTTGTGCTGAAGTGATCTTGTTGTGGATCACTATTTAAACAAGTATTGAAAGGAGGGATTTTACAAGCATCCACGATGGATCATGTGTGGCAAGTTTTCATGCCACACAGATTGTCGTACAGTGACAGTGGTTACTTGGTTGGTTGTGTTTGGCCTGAGGAACACTTGATTTGCTTGACTGGTGTCATACTCTTGGATGACTATGACAATCAAGGTAAACTATTCATTATTATTATTATTTATTTCTTTTACAAGCATCCACGATACCATTGGATTTTACGCTCTGAAATTCCAAGGAATGCCAATAAACAGTTTTTTTTTTTTTTAAATGCTGTTACATAATGGTTGTGACATGGAACTGTGATGTGTGGATTAGAACGGAAAAGTTTAAATGATAATGTGTGGATTAGAACGGAAAAGTTTTGAATTTGTTCAAAATGAGTATAATTTGCGAAAAAGATGCACTTTGTATGTAAAATTCGAAACTTTCAGAATTATTTTGATATAAAATTTGTAAAATTTGAAGAATGTTAATTTCTTCGGCTTTTTATTCAAAAATTTATTTGTCCGACAGGCTATAAGCGCGTAACATTTACGTTAAACAGCGAGGCATTGTTTATGTTATGCACACAATAAAGTTTAAATTCATCGCTTATTTCTATCGCCAATTTTTAAAATATTTATACCTTTGAAAATAAAATAAGAATCTTTCTAAATATTTAACTTTTATGTGTTTTTAACAATTGAATTATTTTTTACATCCGTTTCAATTCTGGAAAAAAAACAAACATGAAATTACGAGAAATGTAAACAAAAGCAAAATTTGTAAACGTACAATGTACAATCGTACATTTCAAAACAAACTATGACCCAGGAAAAACAGAACCCACAAATTTTGTAAGAAAACTTAATTTTAACTAGGGGGGTTTAGGGTTAGTTTAATGTGAAAATAAATAATTTGGGTTCTGTTTTTTTTTTTTTTTTCTGTATCACCCTGTAATATAATGGGATTTTGATGAGAATTTAGCCGTAATATCATGGGATTTTGAGTATGATTTGCAAGTTTTACCCAATATTTATTTAACATTAATTTTTGGCGTGAGAAATTTAAGATTCACACGTAAAAAAGTTTGATAATTATCGTATTTAATGGAAATTTCTGCAACAACGAAATTACTTTTTTTTTTTTTCTGAACTTTTTTTAGCTATGTTTTAAAGTCAGTAATCCTTAACTTTTTCCTTGTAAATTCCTACCATAAAATAAACTGAACCCTCATTTTATGTCTGTGTTTTTGCAATAAATGTTTTATTTTTCTTCAAAGTGATGTTATTTATTTGACTTAATACTATACATGTATATACATGCAGTATTATAATGAAAATGTTGAATAATTGGGTGTTAAACTTTTTAAAAAACCAAAAATGCTGCTATCTGTATCTCTTATTCTCTAAATAATGGGTTAAAGCATAGAGATACATACAATTTGAGTGCATAATCAGAAAGAACACACAATTTTACATAAGAATACCAAATCTTATCAAAATTGCTCCAAAAATAAAGAAACGGTGAAGAAATCACTGAATTTCTTCTTTTTTTTTTTAATGGTCCGTGATTTGACATATTTTTGAAACAAAATCATGTCCACGTTTGTACCCCCAATTTCAGGGCTTTAAATTCTCATAACTTTTGAACCACTGGGGATATTTACATAATTCAAACGGTTCTGAACTCCATTTACACAGTTCTATATAACTAATGTGATTAAACAACAATAACCTCAAATAAAAAAAATCAACTGGGAATGCTACATAATGGGTGTGACATGGAACCGTGATGTGTGGATTAGAACGGAAAAGTTTAAATGATGATGTGTGGATTAGAACGAAAAGTTTAAATGATAATGTATGAATTAGAACAGAAAAGTTTAAGTGATGAGATGGCGTGTTTTGGTTGGACGAGCAAATCCTTCTCTGTCATGCTTCTCTTTCCTGCTGGAAGGATTCTTCTGGTACCTCAGCTCTGTCATTACAGATCTCTTGATGGCATCAATGCATTCAAAATGGGTCCCCTTGATGAGCTTGGGAAGTGCACATGAAGGGGCAATAGTTGTCACAGGACAAATCGTGACTTTTTTTTCTTAAACTGAAGGGGCTCATCAATAGGACCCATTTTGAATGCATTGAGCCCATCAAGAGATCCGTAACGATTTTTTGGATTTTAAATGAATTGTTTGTGACAACAGTCTCATTGCTTTTCAGACACACCTCGTATGTTGACCTATGCTTTCAGTAGATGAGATATTGCTACCAAGGCATGCGATGAACTTGTCTACTAATTTTGGTGGCTTGATATCTGTTGGATTTTGTGTCAAGTATTCAACTCTGTTATAAGTTGAATGTATAACCAACTCTAGAATGTTGGTAGGTGGTTTATATACAGCTTTCGGTTATTCCATTATGAACTCTGGCAAGTTCAATTCCTGGGTTTTGATTGGCTCGTGATTTTCAGGGTGAGTAAAGATATGGATAAGTACCCACTCTCAGCCATCACTCTGCACTATGCCAGCAGCATGCAAGGACTGTATTTAAGTTACAGCTTGCATGTTGTTCTTGTCTGCTAATTCGACGGTTGTTAGAATGCCACTGCGACGATGAGTATTGTATTGTTTCTATGAAAGACTAGCGAGGCAAATATTAATCAATATATAAATCATTCAGATTCCCCTATCAATCTTTAATCGTCGCATCCATCGCAATTATTGGTTACTTGTCTCTTTCGCTCCTTTTTTCGAATGCGTTTTCTTTTGTCTTTATCTGCACATTTATCTCACCCTGTTCATAACATCGTCCATAAATATCTATCTATGAATTCATCTAATCCAGAAAATAAATTGCTTTTGCTTTCTATTCATATATATATATATATATATATATATATATATATATATATATATATGAAAATGTGGAATGAAAACATCACACAATGCTGTTAACGAGAAAACAAT
Organism: Doryteuthis pealeii; assembly: GCA_023376005.1. Classification (NCBI taxonomy): domain Eukaryota; kingdom Metazoa; phylum Mollusca; class Cephalopoda; order Myopsida; family Loliginidae; genus Doryteuthis; species Doryteuthis pealeii. The sequence goes on along the minus strand of CM042177.1, from coordinate 35,899,665 downwards.
TTATAATATAATCATAGCTGATATTGATCAATATTTCGATTTTACAAAAAATCATCATCAGAGCTCATTTACTCCATGGTGTTTGTGATCGGAGATAAATGTCAAATCAGTTCAAAAACAAAAAAACCTTAATTTTGCAAAAAAGAGAACGAAAGTTGTTACATTATTCACCAATGTGAGCATTCCCGCCATATTTTTGTCAGTTTACACTTATATATATATATATATATATGTGTGTGTGTTTATACATATACACACACACACACACATATATATATAATATATATAATATATATATATATATATAATTAATGTTGATATTATGATTCACACTCATAACTTCAAGTTTCTTGGTAGTCCAATCATCAGATGAGAAGTGGTTGAGATGTAAAAAACCAGTCGTGAAATGGTAAAAATCAAATTTTGTAGCGTTTATATGCAGCGTTTTTCACGCGATGGGAAATGTAAAGCTAAAAATTGTTTTTTAAACTGTGGCTTGTTTAACGTTTATATATATATATATATATATATATATATATATTAACTAAATACATTATATATCTTTTGTAATATTTATTTTAAACAGGAGAAATACTGAAATAGAACTATGAATTGTAACATTAAAATATCATTAGAATTATACTTTTAAATTTCAACTGTTTTCATTAGCTATTATTCATAATTAGAATTAACTTTATAAAAAAAACAATACAAAGATGAAAACTAGGAAATAAATAAACGAATAGAATAATCCATTGGCAATAGAAAATAATGAACTATCATAGCGATCTACCGTTATTATCGGAAAAGACGTTTATCTCAGTTTAAATTAGTAATGACTTCAACTTAGTTAAGATATATATATATATATTGTAAACAAGGTTTGTTTAGAATGGCTTTTTGCCGATAATTTTTTGGAGAATAAGTGTTTAATTGGAGTCGTACCTAATTCATTATTAATTATTAATTAATTTTCAAAATTAGGTACGACTCCAATTAAACACTTATTCTCCAAAAAATTATCGGCAAAAAGCCATTCTAAACAAACCTTGTTTACAACTTACCATATCGTCGTGTAATAAAAGTCACTAGAAGAGGAATGTTAACCTACTCTAAACAAATCATAAAATCTAAGAAGTTCGTTTAGTGTTGGGGTTATGGGATCGGCCTGTCAGCTTGGCAGTCCGGTTTCAAATCACGCACAGGGCGGTCTTCCGATCTATAGCTCTGCTGATGAGGCCTAATAGGCTGAAATGTACATACAGAGATTGATTTTTCTCGATTTGTTTAGCCATACATTTAATAGGTATTCCCGCCTATTTCATTATTAATTAATTAATTTTCAAAATTAGGTACGACTCCAATTAAACACTTATATATATATATATATATATATATATATATATATATATATATAATTTTCAGATCATTAGGGAGGGGAGTATGACAATAAAATCTTTTGCTTTCTGATTAAGCCAGACCACTGGTGAAACTTGTCAATTTGATTTTTACAAATTGTCTTTTCTCCTTTCACACACACACACACACACCATTATATATATATATATATATATATATATGTGTGTGTGTGTGTGTGTGTGTGTGTGTGTTTATATATATTTACCAACCCCTCCGCATGAGCAGGATACGACACAAGGTCAATTTCTTAAGCGGAGTTTAACAGTTTTGAATTTAGAGTTTTCCTTCTCCTAGACCGGTTGCCTAACCAAGGTTAAAGAGCCCAGTCTGCCCTACTATTTACCCATAGCTGGGGGGAGAACAGGATTCATACCTTTCCCAAGGGTATTAGCGCTAAGTGAAATGCAATTACCACGTCCAGGATTTGAACTCGGGCGACGAGTCCATTTCCCATGACTTTAACCATTACACCATGCACTTCCTAAGTGTGTGTGTTTATATATATATATGGCATTGAGTTAAGAGATCAAACAGAGCAAGATTGACATTAAAACTTTTAACCTTCAACAGTTCCACTGGAAGCCCATCCAAACCCGGCGCCCTACCAGAATTAATTTGTTTGATAGCCATTTCAAATTCTGTAAAAGTTGGTAAATGGTCCATCTCATATTTGGTCTCCTGTTGAGGAAGACTCTGCAGAAACTCATAAATATACACACATACACACACACACATATACATATGTACACAATTATTATTACCTGCTTTATTATTTTACAGATGAGATTTGTAAACGCTGCCAAAAGGAAGTCGACCAAAACGAAGAATTACGCAACACGACCCCTCACATAATCGGATCTTGGACGGTCGACGAAGATGAACGGATCGACAGATCCTTGTTTTGTACGAAAAGAGGTTGCAAAGAATGGTTGGAGCTCGAACTCCTTCATCCGTATTCCTTGACCACCCGAGTCTACACCGACTTTACCAAAGACATTTACAGCTGCTCTACGTGCATTTTGTTTGACCCCGACGACCTCCAAAAGTCGTATTACATCCAGGAGCTGACCCATTCGGAGAGCGGCTCTCCCCAGCTGACCAGCGGGCTACCTTGCCCGGTTATGAAAATCGTCCGGATGGTCTACGAGCATTCGGACGTGCTGACGCATTGGGAGAAGGATCACTCCATGGCCGGTTATTTTGAGCCGAGTTCGTGCCTGGATACCTGCCTTCTGGATTGGATTGCTGCCCTTTTTATATTGCCCCTGCGGATCCTTTGCTTTCTGCTCCCTTCTTGGTTTTTTGGGTAAGTGTTTAGAAAAATATTTTCAACAATATAACATTTGATCATAATTCTGTCTGGACCGAGTAACCAATAAGCACCCCAAATCGTCAACTCAATGAAAGGTTCACATTTTAACTCATCACCGTTAACTTCCGCTTCCAAATTTTTAAATTAAATAAATAGATGGTTGGTACACCAATAGGCACCCTAAATAAATAGATGGTTGGTCTCCAATAGGCACCCCAAATCATCAACTTAATGAAAGGTTCACATTTTAACTCGTCACCGGTAACTTCCACTTCCAAATTTTTGTAAACAAATGATTTTAATCCAAAGTTTATGGAGATGTTGAACTTAGGATAAATAAAAATAAATAGATGGTTGGTAAACGTAATCAAATTAAAATTCAATAGCAAAATCTTTTTTTAAATAAATACTTTTTAATCAGAAGTTTATGCGTATTTTTCAACACTTATGATAAATTAAAAAAAGATGATAGACATTTTTATAATAAAATAGTTTTTACTTAATCAGAAGAGAAATGCAATTATGTTTATTTAAATAGAAATACAGTTTTTATTTACAAAATATTTCTTATGTTTATTTAAATAAAAAGATGCTGTTCAGAAATAGTATCACAAAATTTGTAAAATTTGTTTTTGTCAGATACAATATAAGTTCAAAACATCATCTGTTTGTTTATTTTCTGGTAATTTTCACCTTTAGTTGGCTAAATTCCTAGCATAAAATTGTGCATGCGCATTATCTGAAATGAACTTAATTGTTATTAAGAACACATTTTATGATATTTTTGTGTTAAAGTAAGCAGTTGTATTGTTTTCGAAAAGTTTCTAAGATTTGTTTATTTTGCACGGAGACTTTCAAAATAGCTACCGGCTTAGTTCAAAGTGAAAGTCAAGGGAGGTTACTCTAATTGCCTTATTTGCTAGGAATATAGCCAACTAAAGGTGAAAATTACCTATTTTCAAATATTTGAAAGTCGAAGTTACCGGTGATGAGTTAAAATATGGATCTTTCATTAAGTTGGTGATTTGGGGTGCCTATTGGATACTTGAAGGGCCGGGTTAGCTCAGTCGGTAGAGCGTTCGGCTAGAAACCACAAGGTTCCTAGTTCGATACCGGTCCTCGCAAACTCAGCGTATGAGTAGCACAGGGATCTGTGCGGTAAAGTAAGGAGCTGATGATAGGTGTGGCGCTCCAGCTCAGATGCCAAAGCAATCTCCTTGGTCTAGCGCTATTGAAAAGGGGATAGACTCCCTCGCTGACTGGCTGATACCGACTTTAGGCCGCCTGATGACTTTACTTTTTTATTGGATACTTGGTCCTTCTGTCTTTTCAACTCTATGAACCCCTTAGCTCAATGTCTCAGACTGAGCACTCTTTTGCTATACACTACAGGAACTGTATTTCAGGCTGATTTTATATATTATATATATATATATATATATATATATATATATATATAAGATTTTGGATGTTTGTTTATTTATAGAAGCAAGTTGAATAAATTATTATTTATATTTCTGCTTGAAGGCAATTATAAATGCATGTATCGAATAAGATTCGATAATTATAGAAAATAATCTTGACAAGTAAATCCCGCAAAGGATGGCTCGCCATGTAGAACACCGTACAGACTGTTTCGACTTTATTAAGTCTCTTCAGCGATGTATACTAACGACTCCCCTCCGACAGGAATCGAAACCGGGACTTCACAGGCATAGTCAGAGACCATATCCGTTCGGCCGCCGGTACATAGCGAACAATCCCTGCGAAATTAACCTTGTCAATGATGATACTACTATTACACGCCCCTGCCATAGCAGGCAAGTGGACGTTTTTTTTTTTGTTCGCTATGTACCGGCGGCCGAACGGATATGGTCTCTGACTATGCCTGTGAAGTCCGGTTTCGATTCCTGTCGGACGGGAGTCGTTAGTATACATTGCTGAAGAGACTTAATAAAGTCGAAACAGTCTGTACGGTGTTCTACATGGCGAGCCATCCTTTGCGGGATTTACTTGTCAAGATTATTTTCTATAATTATCGAATCTTATTCGATACATGCATTTATAATTGCCTTCAAGCAGAAATATAATATATATATATTATATATATATATATATAATATATAATAAAAAGTGTTATTATGGGTCCAACAAGAGAAAATGAAATATTTTACGAAAAAATAGGGTCCACAAAATGGTTTGAATTTTGATTTTTCAAAAAACACTTTTATTTCATTTCAGCTACACGTGTTTCAGATATTTTGTATCTTCTTCTTCAGGCTCATTTAATTACTTTCTGATATCTATAGAGAATGATATCAGAAAGTAATTGTGACGGAGAATGAGTACTGCCATACTCATTTAGAAAAAGAGCAAGACATTGTCTTGCCTGCCGGAGTCGAACCCGTGCCCTCCCGAATATAAAGAAATGCGATTTAGGTGCAGGATGGACGTGAGGTGCAATTCAGGTGCCCGGATGTCGGGGCTTGCACGTGTCCATCCGAATGCATGAGAATTGTGCGTTGCACGGGCGCGAGGTTTGACTGATGTGCCCGGATGTTTGGGGAATATGCCCATAAATAACTGAAGTGAGTGGAGCACTGGGAGAAGCAGTCGGCCTCCTCGAGACTGCAGTCAGTGAAGAAACGCTTTGTGGACGACCCTGCATCAGAATTTGTTTTTAATTCAACATAGTAATTAAACGAGCCTAAAGAAGATACAAAATATCTGAAACACGTGTAGCTGAATTGAAATAAAAGCGTTTTTTGAAAAATCAAAATTCAAACCATTTTTTGAGATGAGGTTTGATAATTTGGATTATTTAGACTATTTCTCTGAATGTTTGAGATGAGGCTTGATGATTAGTATTATCTGCGTCATTAGTACTATTGTCCTCATCTTCATTGTTATCTGTACAATGTTTCGGCTAATGTGCCCTCCAGCCTTCTTCAGGTATTTCTTGTCGGACTTGGGAACCTTCAATTGAACACATAGCCTAGTGGATAAAGAAGTTAGGTTAAGACAGTTAAGTGACAGTTATCTCTAGATTGCAGGTTCAATCCTGGTCAAGGGCAGCAGTAACATAGAATAATAATTAACACAGCTTAACACCTGTACCCCAGCTATGGTTAGCAGAATGAGAACAGGATACCCTCGTGGACTGAATAAGGGGTTAGTTTCAAAGTTCCGTGATGGCTTCCGATTACGACAAGAAAGTTCGCACTGAGGGCATATCGTCCAAAATGTTGTACAGATAACAATGAAGATGAGGACAATAGTCCGAATAATGCAGATAATACTATTCAGACTATTGTTCTCATCTTTATTGTTATATACACAATGTTTCGGCCGATGTACCCTCTGACCTTCTTCAGAAGAGAAGGTTCCCAAGTTCAACAAGAAACACCTGAAGTAAGCCGGAGGGCACATCAGTCGAAACTTTGTGTATATAACAATAAAGATGAGAACAATAGTCAGAATAATCCAAATAATCCAAATAATCAAGCCTCATCTCAAAAATTCAGAGAAATAGTGTAGATAACAATAAAGATGAGGACAATAGTCTGAATAATCCAAATAATACCAATTATCAAGCCTCATCTCAAAAATTCAGAGAAATAGTGTAGATAACAATAAAGATGAGAACAATAGTCAGAATAATCCAAATAATCAAGCCTCATCTCAAAAATTCAGAGAAATAGTGTAGATAACAATAAAGATGAGGACAATAGTCTGAATAATCCAAATAATACTAATTATCAAGCCTCATCTCAAAAATTCAGAGAAATAGTGTAGATAACAATAAAGATGAGAACAATAGTCAGAATAATCCAAATAATCAAGCCTCATCTCAAAAATTCAGAGAAATAGTGTAGATAACAATAAAGATGAGGACAATAGTCTGAATAATCCAAATAATACTAATTATCAAGCCTCATCTCAAAAATTCAGAGAAATAGTGTAGATAACAATAAAGATGAGAACAATAGTCAGAATAATCCAAATAATACTAATTATCAAGCCTCATCTCAAAAATTCAGAGAAATAGTGTAGATAACAATAAAGATGAGGACAATAGTCTGAATAATCCAAATTATCAAGCCTCATCTCAAAAATTCAGAGAAATAGTGTAGATAACAATAAAGATGAGGACAATAGTCTGAATAATCCAAATAATACCAATTATCAAGCCTCATCTCAAAAATTCAGAGAAATAGTGTAGATAACAATAAAGATGAGGACAATAGTCTGAATAATCCAAATAATACCAATTATCAAGCCTCATCTAAAAAATTCAGAGAAATAGTGTAGATAACAATAAAGATGAGGACAATAGTCCGAATAATCCAAATAATACCAATTATCAAGCCTCATCTAAAAAATTCAGAGAAATAGTGTAGATAACAATAAAGATGAGGACAATAGTCTGAATAATCCAAATAATACCAATTATCAAGCCTCATCTCAAAAATTCAGAGAAATAGTGTAGATAACAATAAAGATGAGGACAATAGTCTGAATAATCCAAATAATACCAATTATCAAGCCTCATCTCAAAAATTCAGAGAAATAGTGTAGATAACAATAAAGATGAGGACAATAGTCCGAATAATCCAAATAATACCAATTATCAAGCCTCATCTAAAAAATTCAGAGAAATAGTGTAGATAACAATAAAGATGAGAACAATAGTCAGAATAATCCAAATAATCAAGCCTCATCTCAAAAATTCAGAGAAATAGTGTAGATAACAATAAAGATGAGGACAATAGTCCAAATAATCCTAATTATCAAGCCTCATCTAAAAAATTCAGAGAAATAGTGTCAATAACAATAAAGATGAGGATAATAGTCCGAATAATCCAAATAATATATGATATAATTTTGTTGATTCTGTTAAAAAAAGAAAACCGTTATATATTATTTGTCTTTTTTAAATTTGCAGAGTTAATAATAAGCACATGAAGAATATTTTATCGGCGCCGGCATTTATGCGTGTCCTACAAGGTAAACATTTCCAACTTCGGCCGCATCTTCAAGGAAGAACCAAATCACCCATAAAGAAACTCAGGTATGTTGTTTTGAAAATCCATTATTTTATTATTTTATTTAAAAGTGATTATCTGAATGGGTTAAAAGAAAAAGCAAGATACCCCGGACATGAAAACCTTCAGCCACCGCCTTCTAGCACATATATGATGAAACATAACTCAATCCTAAAACTAAGGAATAATTTAGTATAACTTTTGTGTTATTAAACTAAAAAGTATTTAAAAAAAAAACCTTTAGGATACAAACATTGATATGCTCAGCTTTAGTATAATTATAGATATAGTTTATATTTACCCAACCCCTCCCCCCACAAACAGGATATACTAAGTATAGAAACTATATACTCCGGCAATTAGACGTTATGTCACATATCGAAAGTAATGGCCATACATACACACCAGGCCCCGACACTAACTTTTTTCATGACCGTCCCGAACAAAAATTATCAACCGTCCCGAGTGGGGTTTGGACTGTCCCAAATGGTGTTTGAACCGTCCCGAAATCAAAATATTTTTGTTTAATTCATTAGCATCATCTATACTTGTCAGTCATTCGTAGCATAATAACATGTAATAAAACATTAAGAAAAGCTGAAGCAGTGATAATTCTGGATATTTGGACAAAAAATCCATTTCCTAGTGTGTTTTGAGCTGAAAAAAAAATACTGTTTTTTATTCTCAAAGCCATGTAATGAATAATGGTGGAGGGAGATAGTTTAAAAGGACCGAGTTATGTACTACTAACCCTTCTCAGGGTAACTTAAAGTAAAAAAAGTATTTTATAGTAAAAATAATTTGCAATGCATTTTCATAGTAAAAATCATTGTCCAATGCATTTTCATAGTAAAATCATTGTCCAATGCATTTTATAGTAAAAAATCATTGTCCAATGCATTTTTATAGTAAAAATCATTGTCCAATGCATTTTTATAGTAAAAATCATTGTCCAATGCATTTTTATAGTAAAAATCATTGTCCAATGCATTTTTATAGTAAAAATCATTTCCAATGCATTTTCATAGTAAAATCATGTCCAATGCATTTTCATAGTAAAAATCATTGTCCAATGCATTTTTCATAGTAATAATCATTGTCCAATGCATTTTCATAGTAAAAATCATCCATGCATTTTATAGTAAAAATCATTGTCCAATGCATTTTCATAGTAAAAATCAGTTCCAATGCATTTTCATAGTAATAATCATTGCCCAATGCATTTTTATAGTAAAAATCATTTCCAATGCATTTTTATAGTAAAAATCATTGCCCAATGCATTTTCATAGTAAAAATCATTGTCCAATGCATTTTCATAGTAAAAATCATTTCCAATGCATTTTTATAGTAAAAATCATTGTCCAATGCATTTTCATAGTAAAAATCATTGTCCAATGCATTTTCATAGTAAAAATCAGTTCCAATGCATTTTTATAGTAAAAATCATTGCCCAATGCATTTTCATAGTAAAAATCATTGTCCAATGCATTTTTATAGTAAAAATCATTGTCCAATGCATTTTCATAGTAATAATCATTGCCCAATGCATTTTTATAGTAAAAATCATTTCCAATGCATTTTTATAGTAAAAATCATTGCCCAATGCATTTTCATAGTAAAAATCATTGTCCAATGCATTTTCATAGTAAAAATCATTGTCCAATGCATTTTTATAGTAAAAATCATTGTCCAATGCATTTTCATAGTAAAAATCATTGTCCAATGCATTTTCATAGTAAAAATCAGTTCCAATGCATTTTTATAGTAAAAATCATTGCCCAATGCATTTTCATAGTAATAATCATTGCCCAATGCATTTCATAGTAAAAATCATTGTCCAATGCATTTTCATAGTAAAAATCATTGTCCAATGCATTTTCAGTAAAAATCAGTTCCAATGCATTTTTATAGTAAAAATCATTGCCCAATGCATTTTCATAGTAATAATCATTGCCCAATGCATTTTCATAGTAAAAATCATTTCCAATGCATTTTCATAGTAATAATCATTGCCCAATGCATTTTCATAGTAAAAATCATTCCAATGCATTTCATAGTAAAAATCATTGCCCAATGCATTTTCATAGTAAAAATCATTGCCCAATGCATTTTCATAGTTTTTCATAGTAAAAATCATTGCCCAATGCATTTTCATAGTAAAAATCATTTGCATTTTCATAGCAAATGCATTTCATAGTAATAATCATTGCCAATGCATTTTCATAGTAAAAATCATTTCCAATGCTTCATAGTAAAAATCATTTCCAATGCATTTTCATAGTAAAAAATCATTGTCCAATGCATTTCATAGTAATAATAACATAATATACCCTGAATGAATATAGAATGTTTCTTTTTGTTTTTTTCGTCCACAGTTATTTTAATCTTGGTTGTCGTCAAATGGCCGATTCCATCCTCGGAGTTGTGTGTTTGTTTTTGATTTCAAATTTGGCCTCATCAGAAGAAATTGCGTCTTTTATACTTGACAAAACACAGGTGAGTAATAAAAACATTTTTTTTTTTTAATTTTATTTTTAAGGATTTTTTTCTTTGTTATTTTTCTTTCATTATTTGTTATTATTTACTAGCCCCAAAAACGCCGTCTGGGCAGTGTAAAAATTAATTGTTGAATTATATTGCCTCACGACAATCAAATATCACAGAGTTCGCTTGTCATGATTATTTTCAATAATTATCAAATTTTATACGATATACGCATTGTAATTGCCTTCAAAAAATATACATAATAATATACTTTACTTAACAATGCTTCTAAAGCAAATTACCTTAATCTCATTCGTCATGCTGGAGCATAGGCCTAAAATTTGCGATCTTCTCGACGTCCACTCGACTTTGTATAGTAGTAGTAATAGTGACGTATTTACCAGTGACCAGCTAATTTCGCATGTATCATTTGCTGCGTATCTGTGGCCCAGTGGTAAAGTCTTTGACTCTGCGTGCTGAGTTCCCGGTTTCGATTTCTGTCAGAGGGAAATCGTAAGTATACATCGCTGATGAGACTTAATAAAGTTGAAACAGCTGTACAATGTTCAACGTAGGGTTCGATATTTGCTGAGTTTGCATGTCATGATTATTTTCATTAATTATCGAATTTTATACAATATACGCATTGTAACTGCCTTCAGGCAAAAAATATAAATAATAATATATTTTTTATATATGTTTTGTTAGTCTTTCTAATTTAATGTGATGTTTTATTTATTTTGTATCGTGAATAAAGCGGCCAATTTACTCATGTTACATAATCTATGCATAGATTGTCAACCCCCTGTATTTCTGAAGGGATGGCCCTTTTCATATCACGGGCAGGACTTTCCATGGAATATTACAGAAAGCCCGCGAAATACGTCACCTGGGACCTGGTTGGCTCTCAGTTTCAGCTTGGACATCAGGCAGATAAGGCCTTAGCTGGAGCTCACCTGCATACGCGCGCTATGTTAGTTAGAGAAATATGTTTAGTTAAGTAAATAAAAGCTTACATAAATAATATGGTTTTGTGGTTGATGTGAGCCCAGGTGGATGAGCAGTCCATGGACTTGCAATACTCCACTTTGGCCCTATCTTGGGCTAGACGGGCGGTCGGAGAGGCCCTCTCCGATCAATCGGCTGATCACGTCAAGCCCTAGCACCTATATGATTGCCCCAACCCTATTGCTCTTATGGCAAGCCCCAACCCCTTTTTATCATATGGGTGCTAGAAGGCGGTGGCTGCGGGTCTACATGTCCTGGGAATGACGTTAAACTATATCTGATGGTGAGGTTCCAGTTTTGGAGGTTTGGGGAATGTGGAGCACCCCTTCATCACCATTGCTCCCTGGTCCACTCTGACCCGGAGTGGTATTACCTGTTAGGGTCCCATCTATGGGTTAAATAGAAAAATGTATTTATAAAAAAAATTGTATTATCCATTAAGAATTGATTTATTTCAAAACTTTATCGGCATTAAATGACCCACTGAGGTTGATATGCCGTAAAATAAAACAAACCAAATCAAACTGATTTATGGACATCTGCCCGATTCCTTCAGAAAAGTGAGGCAGCCATTTTGCTGTTTTGCTTTATTCTTAACTCTGTTGTTTCCCACTTATTTTTATTTATTTTATTTCTTTACTTATATATACTAGCAAATATATGCACCCTCTGGGTGCAAGTATTTAAGTTTTAATGTAATAAAATATCATATTAAATTAGAAAGGCTGATGAAACTAAATAAGAATGCAGATAAAAAGATTTGAAACAGAGGGAGTATAATCGAAAAAATAGAACAACTGAAATTTACTCTTCCATCACTCTCGTCTTTCATTGTTATTTTTTTCTAATTTAAGTATTTAGTTAAAAGAGGAAGTAAAGAATAAAATGACAGTTATTTTTTCTTGTTAATGGATTTCATTTAAGATTCATTGAAGAGATTTTTGCTTATATTCATTAAAAAAAACCAAACAATTAGAAATTTATTAAAATCACATTTTTAATATCAATATGCAAATTAGCTTTCCCATTCACGCTGTAAACCGCCATTTTGTTGAATATATAAATATAATTGCATGTTTTTCGTATGTAGATATGGTCAACAGTATTAATAATGTAAAACAATTTTATTAATAATTGAGGTTTGAATAAAAATAAAATCATGGAGAATGTGATGTAAATAAGAAAGGGAATTGTGACTTGAGTAGTGATATAGTTTCGGTTACAGACAGAAAAACACACAATCTCCATTATATAAGATTTATTTTCTTTGACAGAGTACAGTTACAAGTTTGTCGGCCATATTGAATTGGATCATGGGAGCCCCAGCCGGTCTTAAACTCAACTACCAACTCAACTTGTTCCTCGGATCTTTCTTCAAATACAACATTTATGTATGGACAAGTAAGTTTAAGTTAAACATACCCCCTGCCTTATTTACCGTAATTAGTTGTGTATAAAACGCCACACTACTTTTCCCATACTTTCCAGTCTAAAAGCTAGGGTTGTGTGTTATACACAAGAACTTTATCCTGTAGGCTGGGGTGTTAGAATACACCGACTGCCCCCTCTGCAGATGGGTAAGACTCTCCCAATAGCGCCACCTGTTGGCTGTGGGTGGCAACCTGTGATGCTTAAGGATGGAATCTTGGTGGTTAGCACAGTCCATGACATGTATCACTCAACTTTGGTCCTTGTTTAGGCTAGACAGTCGGTCAGAGAGACCCCCTCCAATCAATTGTTTGGTCACATCAAGCCCTAGCACCTATATGATTGTCCCAACCCTATTGCCCTTGATAGCAAGCCCCAACTTTTTTATCATATATGTTCTAGAAGGCAGTGGTTGAGGGTCTCGGTATCCTGGGTATGATGTTAAACTCTATCTGATGGTGAGGTTCCAGTTCTGGGGGTCAGGGGAATTACTCCCAGGTCCACTCTGACCCGGAGTGGTAGTACCTGTTAGGGTCCCATCTATGGGTTAAATAGAAAAATATGAGTTTTAAAAAAATTGAGTATTCATCAAGAATGGATGAAACAAAACATCTTCAGCATAAAATGACCCAACAAGGGTTGACATGCCGTTTTTTTTATCTATTGGCATTTCAGTCTCGGAAGACTATAATAAAGTTTTTGTGCCCCTGAAGTTACAGCGCTTCCTGTGACTGTGAAGTCTGATGTTTGAAAAACATTCTCGACCACAGATGTCGCATGTGAAGGTTCCTGAAGATGTTGATGTGCCGGTGCTTTCTTCTGGACGTCTTAGTTTCATGGTGTTGCGCCAGAGTGACTTCAGACATGAACAGTCCTCTACGGAGAGCCTGCCACCACCGAGGACGGTCCTGAGCCAAATTTTCCCAACTGGAAGGGGCAATACCAAAGCACCTTAGATCATTCTTGCAGACATCCTTGAATCGCAGTTGGGGACGACCAATCTGTCTCTTAACAGACGTAAGCTCTGCATAGAGGATGTCTTTCGGGATTCATCCATGATCCATCCGCAGATATGACCCAGCCATCGGAAATAAAACTGTCTCAGTAGAGAACACAAGCTGGGGAATTGAGCTCTCTCTAGGACTGCTGTGTTAGTGATCCTGTCCCTCCAGGTGATGCCCAGTACACGTCTAAGGCAGCGAAGGTAGAAGTTATTTAGCCACTGCTCTTGGTGGGAGTATAAGGTCCATGTTTCACTTCCATACATGAGGGTGCTGATAACACATGCCCTATAAACTTGTACCTTTGTACGGATAGTGAGCCTGCTGTTGTCCCACACTCTTGCCCCACACTCTTGCTGTGAGCTTCCCAAAAGCTGAGGCAGCTTTTCTGAGAGTTCCAGTTCTGGAGGTTTGGGGAATGTGGAGCACCCCTTCATCACCATTGCTCCCTGGTCCACTCTGACCCACCTGTTGGTCCCATCTGAAAACATGAGTTGATAAACAAAATTGTATTATGCATTAAGAATGAATTTATTTCATGACTTTGTTGGCATTAAATGACCCACCGAGGTTGATATGCCACAAACCAAACCAACCAAATGTACCATTACTTTCGATATGTGACGTAACGTCTAATTGCCGGAGTATATAGTTTCTATACTTAGCATATCCTGTTTGTGGGGGGAGGGGTTGGGTAAATATAAACTATATCTATAATTATACTAAAGCTGAACAAATCAATGTTTGTATCCTAAAGGTTTTTTTAAAAATACTTTTTAGTTTAATAACACAAAAGTTATACTAAATTATTCCTTAGTTTTGTTTGAAAAAAATTCCATTTTAATTGGTTCTAATTAGTTGTAATTTGCAATTAAGTCAAAAACCGACCCATCCCTTACTTTACATTCTGCCTATCACTTTCCCCCTCTCTATGCATGGCTTGATTACCTCCTCGTTATATATATTCAGTTTCTCTTGAGAAGAGAGAAAGAGAGATGGGAGAATTTGAAATGTATTTGTATGTTAAATTTCATAAGCACAACACATAGCTTAAATTAGGTTAAACGTTCCCTTTCTTAGAAATCTTACAAAATGATTTTAATGTTTTGTCTGGTCGTATTTATTTTTTGCTAACTCGCTTTTCCCTAATCTCAATTATTTACCCAGAGCTCAATGTTTGACCCAGGTCACATTTTGTCTAGCATATATATATACATATATATATAAATAAACAAAAAGCAACCCATCAAAGACAGTGGATACATCCATACCCAAAGATTATTATCTTTCTGATCAGAGGGTCATAAGAATCTCCCTAGATAAACACGGAATATCCCATCCCCCAATACTTATCAAAAATACACAAATGGTAATCCTTAACTTGTGTTGTATACTCTTCTTTTTCCTTTCTTACTTCTATTATTCTTCTGCTCATCTTTGGTATCTTACGTTCATCTTCTAGCGTCTGGACTTCTCTATGCTTGCTGGTTGGTCGTTCTTGATTCATTTCTTCTTCTAGGTCATTCTTGTTGGTTATTTACTTAACTAAACATATTTCTCTAACTAACATAACGCGCATGTGCAGTGAGCTCCAGCTAAGGATCTGTTGAGCTCTGCTGCTCATCTTTGGTATCTTACGTTCTTCTTCCAGCGTCTGGACTTCTCTATGCTTCTATTTCTCTGTTCTTGCTGGTTGGTCGTTCTTAATTCATTTCTTCTTCTAGGTCAGTCTTGTTACCAAGACATTCATCAACCACAAAACCATATTATTTATTTAAACCTTTATTCACTTAACTAAACATATTTCTCTAACTAACATAACGCACGTGTGCAGTGAGCTCCAGCTAAGGCCTTATCTGCCTGACGTCCAAGTTGACTTCACATATTTCGCAGGCTTTCTGTAATATTCCATGGAAAGTCCCGCCCGTGATATAAAAAGGGGCCATCCCTTCAGAAATACAATAATCTATGCATAGATTATGTAACACTTGTTCCTCGTAAATTCCTACCATAAAATAAACTGAACCCTCATTTTATGTCCGTGTTTTTGCAATAAATGTTTTATTTTTCTTGCACCCGTTATTTTACAATACTGAATATTTTTCTTTATTTAAAAACATTTATTGCAAAAACACGGACATAAAATGAGGTTTCAGTTTATTTCACAGTAGGAATTTACGAGGAACAAGTTAAGGATTACTTACACAAATAATATCTAGATGCCAAAAGAGACTCAAAATGTTGAAGCACTGTAACGAGATAATGAAGGTCCTGAGTTTTGTGAGCCCTACTATAGAAAAAGGAGGAAGAAGAAATGAGACAAGGTGGAGGCTTTGAAAAAGCGTGGAGTGATGAACGATAATTTTGACCGGGGCGTGACCCCCCCGAATGGAGAATTGAATGTCAACCAGAAGTTTCGGGTGTTGACCGGAACCAGAAGTCACGTGGTGACGTGGAATGACGAAGAAGAAGATCGGCCTCTTTGTGCTTTCCGACGTCGTAGGGTACGGACGGGCCTCTGGTGCCAGTTGTGGGATCACAGTAATCTAGCAGTGTTCTCTCTCTCTTTCTCTCTGCCTTTCCTCCTCTCCGATACAGCCCACGAGATGCACAAGACGAGCCCTGGAAATAAAAGCTGAGCAGCTTGTGACGATATATTTCTCGTGTTGTACTTTTTTATTGACAAGATGACCGCCACGTGCCGAACACCTTTTTAGTGTTGTGAATTTGGAGGCACGTTGACAAGACCCGCTATACAACGTATATCGATATTAGAACGTTACGTATATCGCTTTTGGTACTGTGAATATATCGCCATGTTACAGCACTAATTAGAAAAACTAGAAAACACACTCTGAAGTGTGGATTAGAATACACTGACTGTATCTCGTGCAAAAATACATAAAGATGGGTGGGGGGGGGGTCAACATTTTGGGGTTGTATTGTATTTTGTATTTATCATCGTCAGTTGTTATTTAAACTTTTCTCTCTCTCTGTCATTTCAGCGTATTTGTCTGTCGTGTTGGAACCGATTCTAAGTTGGTTCCTTTCATGTTGTCTAATGTCTGGAATTCTTGGATTAAGTCTGCAACTGAGTCTCCTCCAAGACATCATTTCACTCGTCACTTTGCACATCTACTGTTTCTACGTTTTTGCATCACGGTAAGTCTTTAAACTAACAATATATATATATATATATATATATATATATATATATATATATTATGCATTTTTATAGAAAAAATCATTTCCAATGCATTTTTATAGTAAAAATTATTTCCATTGATTTTTATAGTAAAAATCATTGTCCAATGCATTTTTATAGTAAAAATCATTGTCCAATGCATTTTTATAGTAAAACTCATATCTAATGCATTTTTATAGAAAAAATCATTTCCAATGCATTTTTTATAGTAAAACTTATTTGCAATGCAGTTTTTTTAGTAAGTCATTTCCAATGCATTTTTATAGTAAAAATCATTTCCAATGCATTTTTATAGTAAAATCATTGTTGCATTTTTTATAGTAAAAATCATTTCCAATGCATTTTTATGTAAAATCATTTCATGCATTTTTATAGTAAAAATCATTTCCAATGCATTTTTATAGTAAAAATCATTGTTCAATGCATTTTTATAGTAAAAATCATTGTTCAATGCATTTTTATAGTAAAAAATCATTTTTGATTCATTTTTCAAATTGATATTAATTTTTTTTCTCCGCAGTTTATATTACTTCCAAGTTTATGCTTTATCATCATTGTGGCGTCTTTTCCGTGGCAAAAAATGGAACATGCTTCGTCAGCGGGTGGATACAGCTTCCTATGACATTGACAGATTGTTTATAGGGACATTGTTCTTTACGATCTTCCTATTTTTACTGCCTACAACAATGGTCTACTATACTCTTTTCACAGCTGTAAGTAATAATCAATTTATTCTTCCTGTGGTAATCCTCTGATGAGACTTAGGTGAAAACAAAGAATTCTTGTTAAGGATGAATCCGCTTATGTTTGCAATTCTCAAATTTTGTACACACAAAAATCTGTTATATATATATATATTATATATATATATATATATATATATATATATATATATATATAATAAAGAAGGTCGGGCAAAATGGATTATGTTTTTTTTTTTAAAATTTATTATTATTATTTTTATATTTGCAACACGTGTTTCAGATCTGATATATTCAGACATTAATTAACCATATTCTTTTTTATAAGATATTTAATTTTCTCCCATTGGACAACCTTTTATATATATATATATAGATAAATCTAAAGAGTCAGACAAACCTACTAAAAGTTTCGTTTAATGCTCTTCAGGGCTAAGATCTGACTTATTAGCTTTAGTCTCCTGGCGGTTTTTTTGTATGAATATATATATATATATTATATATATATATATATATATATGGATATAAATTGTTTTTTATTTTGGCCAAATATTGTACCAATAGATTATTTTTTGTTGGTACGATTATCTTGGTCTTTTCTTTTTTACAAAAATTTTTTTCTCCCCAGTTGATGTTTGGTAGTATATTTCTAATCAAACTATTTACTGGGGTTTTTTCTCACCGCGAGGATTTACCAATAAGTTTGGTATATTGAATATATATATATATATATATATAAGGGTCACCCATTGAGGTAGATAATTGGTATTAAAGAAAATTGAGCAAATTAAATTAAAATATTTATTTTTTAATTTTAGTTGAGGTTACCGGATCCTAGATAATCACAATAATTCTCCCCCACCCCCATTATCACCTTCTCAGTGATGCTGATAGCTTTTTGATTTAGTGCATCCTGGGACGCACATATTTGCTTTGAAGGAGTCCCTGGGAAAATTTATGCGTCCCAACTAAAGCTGTCTAACTCCTACCGTGTAACCTATCCTGCGTAATTCATTTCTAACAAAACTGTTGAAATGTATTTACAGTTAGCTTGAAATGGGGAAAAAAAGAAAAACACTGGGATGCATGGATATGATTTTGCTGCATCTATCACACCTCTTAATGTTATGTGTGATCCTATTGCCAGGTGGTCGAGACACAATCTAATTGCGTGTAGTTTAACCTCTCCAACAATGAAACACAAATAACTGTGGGTATAGTTAAGATGTATTTATTCAGTAGGAAAAGGTAAGAAGCGGGTGCCTATAATAATCTTCTGAGATGGATAGAGGAGTCGGCGAACACGTCTTGTTGCAGCCGAGGCGAAGTGAAAAAAGAGACTTGAAATTCCCGCTGACTAATAACCGGAAATGACCGGTCAAAGGCATAAATGTATCCTATTTACGAAAAAAATAACAGAGATGGTCTAAGGGGCATAACCCTTACCGCAGAATCGTAATTACTAGCCAAGACAGCATCCTTTTAGATTTTTGTGCCTCAGGGACGCAGGACGTGTACCTACCAGCATGTCTGCATTCTTGTGTTCTCTATTGTAGTTCTTCTTCCGGTGGTAATCCTCTGATGTTTTTGATCGACATCAGCAACATCTTGGTCTTTTCTTTTTTTCCAAAAATGTTTTTCTCCCTGGGTGATGTTTGGTAGTATATTTTTACAATCAGACTATTTGCTGGGGTTTTTCTCACCGCGAGGATTTACAAATAAGTTTGGTATATATATATATATATATATAGGGTCACCCATTGAGGTTTGGGTAGATAATTGGTATTGAGCAAATTAAATTAAAATATTTATTTAAAAATTTTAGTTGAGGTTACCGGATCCTAGATAATCACAATAATTCCCCCCACCCCCATTATCACCTTCTCAGTGATGCTGATAGCTTTTTGATTTAGTGCATCCTGGGACGCACATATTTGCTTTGAAAGAGTCCCTGGGAAAATTTATGCGGCCCAACTAAAGCTGTCTAACTCCTCCGTGTAACCTATCCTAACAAAACTGTTGAAATGTATTTACAGTTAGCTTGAAATGGGTGAAAAAAAAGAAAAACACTGGGATGCATGGATATGATTTTACTGCATCCTTTTAGATTTTTGTGCATCAGGGACGCAGGACGTGTACCTACCAGCATCTCTGCATTCTTGTGTTCTCTATTGTAGTTATTCTTCCGGTGGTAATCCTCTGATGTGTTTGATCAACATCAGCAACATCATCATGATCATCATCTTTTTCATATAACAAAAGTGATTGTTTATTTTTATTTTATTTTCCAGTTACAATTGATCATATTGGCTTTGCAATCATTTCTATCAACCCTGACCGAATTTGTAAACACCGTTCCTGTTTATTCTCTGCTGCAATGGGCAATTAGAGCCAAAACAGTTGCGGGTAAGTGAGGCTCCTTATTATGACGTTATTCGTTCTTATATATTAGGGTAGGTCGATTTTTCACTTTAAAAAAAAAAAAAAAAAAATCAAATTGTCTATCTATGCAAAAGTTCTGTGTTAGTATACTGATTACGGATACCAAAAATTAGATCGTTTGTCACAGCTTAATTAATGAGGTAAAAAGCAGCATATCAGGTTGCATACCCTTCCTCACTGGCACTAAATAATTATAATGTTGCATACCTCTTCTTCTTTAATTCTATTTCTTGGTCGTCTTTAGTATTTCTTCATCCTGACTTGGTCTGGTCTAGCGTCTGGAGTTGACTTGGGGACTTCGGTCTGGTTTTCTGTTAGGGATTTCTCGTTATCAGAAGCCCTGGGTCATTGTTAGTTTTTAGGTAATAAACACAAGACGTCGATTTATTTTGATCTTATTTTATTGTTAAATCCCCACCAGATATCTGCTAACTAACATAGCGCGCGTATGCAGAGTGAGTCACAGTTCAGGCAGTACATCTTCACTGCAAACTGGGGACTGAACAGGTCTCACGTGACTTCACGTATTTTGGCGGGCTTCTGTAATTTTCCATTGAAGGACCCGGCCATGGTATGAAAAGGGTCATCCCCCAGAATTACAAGGGATTGACAATAATCTTATGCAACTGCATAGATTATGTAAGAATAGAAATTACCCCAACATCGGCTCCCCAAATGGGCCACCTGTAATATGAGGAATAGGGTAGGTCGATTTTTCATTATGTTTGAATACTGAATACTGATAAAAATTGCTTTTACTTGCACCATCGTTTGAGGAAATAGCATCAAAGATCGTCTACTAAAATGCACTAAAATTCCTTGTTTTTCGCCAAATTTAGCGTAGAAATATTGAAAATATGTCTCCATCACCACCTCTGATATATACTGCTTTATTATTGCATTAATTAAGCTGTAACAGGACTGGTATCACAAAAAATGTATTTTAAATCCAAACTACAAGTTATCTACTTCAAAGTAATCCCCCTGGAGTTTAATGCACTTTCCCATCCTTCTCTGCTACACTTGCATTCACTCCTGGAAGGATTCTTCTGGGATAAGAGGAAAAAAATCACATGGAGCCAGGTCAGGAGAGTAGGGAGGTTGCTCCAGCACTGAAGTATCTCTTTGTAGACATGCTGGTTGATCATCTGGCCTACACATCGAAGAATGCGATCAACACTGGAACTTTTATGACATACCTCATATATATATGGTATGATATATAATATATAAATTATGTAATATAAGATATACATCTATTTATACATATATAAAGGGTAATTGTGTGAATCTGTATGTCTGGAGGAATATTCGAAAATAGAACTAACAATGTGTATATATATTTACTTTGTTAAATATCACCAGGGCTGGATTTTTGAGAAAAAATAATAGAGATTGGATTTATATTTGGGAAGATAAATAAAATTTAAATGATAACAGCATGGATTTTTTTTTTCTTTTTTCATTTAATATTTTAGATAGTAGACATTAAGATTTCTTTTCAGAGTAGCTGGATCAATGTAAGGTCTATTTTTTTTTTACATAGGGATTTAAATGGGTCATCTCACGAGATTCAGTAATAATGAATCTGCAGGACTAACTTCTCAATGATTTGATACGTAGAATTTAGTCTGCAAACATTAAACAGTCCACATTGTTTTTTTTAAACAAATTATAATGAATACATGTCCAGTATTATACAGTAACCTTTTTTGTTTTAATCATTGTTAGATATCTTACAAAATGATTCTAATGTTTTTGTTTTTTTAATTCTCCAGTTGTATTTATTTTTTTAAAAAATTTAATTTGCTTTACAAACTCAATTTTCCCCTAATCCCAATGGTTTTGTCTAGTGTATATATATATATATATATATATATATATAATTATATATATATATATTATATATAACACAATGAACATTTTAGCAATATAGAGATAAGCCACAAGTATTCTGAATCACCAATAAATATATGAAAGTAAAAATCATTGTCCAATGCATTTTTATAGTAAAAAATCATTGTCCAATGCATTTTCATAGTAAAAATCATTCACAATGTATTTTTTATTGTAAAAATCTATGTAGCAGTGACCCCTACGCCTAAAGACTCCATAATTATTCCCCAATGAATTAGTTAGGAAAGTTTAACTTGTTTAAAAAGTAAAAACATTTTCCTGTATAAAATATTCTTTATTTAATCAATCAGAAGCTGAAGTCTCTTCAATACATTCTATCTTTAGGGGTTTTTGTTTGTTTGTTTTTTTGCTATATTTAAATACATATTCTTTTTATTCATCTTATGGGGTTACAGCTTGCTAGCTTTTTAGTGGTTTAGATTCATTATCGAACATCTTTTTTTTTTAATGCCATGATGATTTTTTTTTATTCATATATTTCACTTTTCCGGAACTTTCATGAGAATACAAAAAGAAAATGAATTTCAATTTTGATGTTCTAATAAAAAATGTTAGCTTTTTATTTTATAACTTGTATTCAGAGTCTTATTTTATATTTGACCACCTTCTATTGGTGTATATAGCTTCTTTACTCTCTATTTTTTGTCCATTTGGTTCCTCCTGTATTATCTACTGTCATTTTTTCAGTAATACATTTATTATTCATCTCAGTACAAGATAGGAATAATAGATTGGAACAGTGAAAATCATACTAACTATACAAGAAATATTCTACGAAACTATTAATTACTTCTTACTGACATTATATATATATATATATATATATATATATATATATATATTTTATAGTGGAAAGTTTGGCTGTCAAGGTAGTTAGGTAGAGAATGAACAATTCTGGCCCCGAAAAACATGTATGAAATGAAATTAGATATTAATTAAATAATTATTTTGAATTTCCTGACCCAGGTAATATCTTCCAAAAATTACCTGGAGGGTGTTTTTTTATTTTTTTATTTTACTAGTTATCTCAGTTGGTAAAGAGTATGATACTGGCCCTTGCCAACTCAGCGTATGAGTTCAACATAGGAGATTTTATCCCGTATAAAATTTGTGTGAATTATTAATATAAGATTTTATTCTTTCTTTCAGGTCATGTGATATTTCGGGTTCACTCAAGTGAAGAATCTCCTAACTGCACATTAGGATTGGCTATGCAGGTAAAGAATTATTTCATTTTTAAATATTAACTTAAATAATACAAATTATCTATCTGATATTATACACAACTTTTTGGCCAAAAATGCACTATCCGGGCCTTCATGTCATAATTAAGTTTGAAAAGGAACTCCTCTTCAAACTCTAAATTATTCACTACCTATTACTCAATACATACGCCAGATTTGAGTTTTCACATTCAGCATTAGCTGATGGTCTTTCGCTAGAGTCTGAGTGACAGCACCAACTACAATTGGTATTAATATTATTAATATTAATATTAATATTAATAATATTATTAATATTATTAATATTATATATTAATAATATTAATAATATTAATAATATTAATAATATTAATAATATTAATAATATAATAATAATAATAATATATAATATAATAATTAATAATAATATATTAATAATAATAATAATAATATAATAATAATAATATAATAATTAATAATAATAATAATAATAATAATATAATAATATTAATAATAATAATAATAATTAATAATAATATTAATAATAATAATAATAATAATAATATATTATTATAATAATATTTTAATAATAATAATAATTAATAATATAATAATAATAATATTAATATTATTATTATATTATTATATTAATATTATTATTAATATTAATAATATTAATATTATAATATTAATATTATTATTAATATTATTATAATATTATTATTATATTATTAATATTATTATTAATATTATATAATATTATTATAATATTATATTAATATTATTATTATTAATATTATTATTAATTTATTATTAATATTATTAATAATAATATTAATAATATTAATATTATTATTAATATTATTATTAATATTATTATAATATTATTATTAATATTATTATTAATATTATTATTAATATTATTAATATTATATTAATAATAATATAATTAATAATATTATTATTAATATTATTAATAATATTATTAATAATATTATTAATAATATTATTATAATATTATTAAATAATAATTAATAATATTATTAATAATAATTAATAATATTATTAATATTAATTAATAATATTTTAATTATTATTATTATTAATATTATTATTATTATTATTATTATTATTATTATTATTAATTATTATTATATTATTATATTATTATTATTATTATTATTATTATTATTATTATATTATTATTATTATTATTATTATTATTATTATTATTATTATTATTATTATTATTATTATATTATTATTATTATTATTATTATTATTATTATTATTATTATTATTATTATTATTATTATTATTATTATTATTATTATTAATATTATTATTATTATTATTATTATTATTATTATTATTATATTATTATTATTATTATTATTATTATTATTATTATTATTTATTATTATTATATTAATATTATTATTATTATTATTATATTATTATTATTATTATATTATTATTATTATTATTATTATTATTAATTATTATTTATTATTATTATTATTATTATTATTATTATTATTAATATTATTATTATTATTATTATTATTATATTATTATTATTATTAATTATTATTATATTAATATTATTATTATTATTATTATTATTATTATTATTATTTATTATTATTAATTATTATTTTATTAATTATTATTATATTATATTATTATTATTATTATTAATATTATTATTAATATATTATTATTATTAAATATTATTAATATTAATATTAATATTATATTAATATTATTTATTAATATTATTATTATTATTATTATTATTATTATTATTATGATGGAATTATGAAAAATTGACAAAAAAAGAATTCATTTGATTACTTGTCACTTGGATTGCGAATATTAAAAGAGTCCTGCCGAGCTGTCACTCAGACTCCAGTCATCAGCTAATGCGAAAACTCAAAAGGAGTAAATATTAATATTATTATTATTAATAATATTATTATGTTTTTGCCATAAATCTGTGGATTTGTTTGAATCAATGAATATCATAAAATGTGTTCTTAATTGTGCTTGCGCATTATTTGGAACACATTTACGGTGAAATAAACAAGGGGAGGTTACTCTCATTTATTTAGCTAATGATCAGATTACCTTAAATTTTTTTTTTTTTTTTTTTTTTTTTCCTTTCTTCCTTCAGGTGTCCCATTTTTCCCTACGCCAAGTCCTCAACCATTGTGCCGCAAAATGTACAGATAATGACATCTTAAAGAAACCTTCCATTTGGTCAGGAATTGTCCTAAAAGTGGTCAAAGGTCATCTCATCTGGAAAACAAACAGACTCACAAAAACAAACAGAATTTAAGAATAAATATTATTTTTCTTTTTAAAACTTTTTCTTTGGTTGTCTTTACTTTTCTTTACTTTAATCTATACATATACTAGAAGTGGCTACCCGGCGCCACCTTGGTAGAGTGGTTGCAAAAAACGTTTGTCCCACAGATCCATTATTATTGAATTGCAAGTTGGATCCTCACATGATGCCCCCATTAAAATCCCTATGTAAAAAAAGATCTTGCATTGATCTAGCCACACTGAAAAGAAAAATCAATGTCTACTATTTCAAATATTAAATCAAAAAAATCTAGTCTGTTATCATCTAAATTTTCTTTGATTATCTTCACGAATACTTCATTATTTTTGCTCAAAAACCAAGCCCCTGGTGATATTTAATGTTTATATATATTTACTTTGTTGTAAATTGTTTTTATTTTCTAAGTTTCCTCCAGACATACAGATTCCCACAACTGCCCTTTTATATATGTATAGAAGATAGATAAAAGGGGCATTTGGAGTCTGGATGGTACAATGAAAATACTTGCATTTTGGGCAAAAATTGTGAAGATTTGATTTATATACATAGAAATAGCATTGAAATTCTACTTAAAAACGCCTAACATTTCTAATCTCAAAAGTAAACAAATCAATACACCAGTTATTTTGCACCCCCTTCCCCGGCACACTGGGTAGCAGCTTCTAGTCTTATTAGAATAGAGATTCAGTGTCTTTTTGTCTGTAACCGAAACTATGTCACAATAATCTCAGGATGGGCCGGGTTAGCTCAGTCGGTAGAGCGTTCGGCTAGAAACCACAAGGTTCCTAGTTCAATACCGGTCCTCGCCAACTCAGCGTATGAGTAGCACAGGGATCTGTGCGGTAAAGTAAGGAGCTGATGGTACGTGTGACGCTCCACCTCAGACGCTAAAACAATCTCCTTGGTCTAGCGCTATTGAAAAGGGATAGACTCCCTCGCTGACTGGCTGATACCGACTTTAGGCCGCCCCGACGACTTTACTTACTTATCAATAAGTATTTAACCGATAGTCAAAATCACTAATGTGGCACAACAAGCTGTAGAGAGGGTTAACCAAAAGAAATTCAGACCATATGACCTTTAGGCACCCCTTTTGCGATCTTGTTTCATAGGGATTTTTTTTTCATTTACACCGTCAGCATCCGGTTGTTTGTTAGGGGTTAGTTTTTAGTTTTATAATTTTAAAAAAAAAAACAAAAAAAACAACCGGATGTTGACGGTGTAAATAAAAAAAAATGTCCTCATGAAACTAGATCGCAGAAGGGGTGCCTAAAGGTCATATGGTCCAGAAATTCAAATTCTGTACTTACCTTGTTTAGAAGGAACGTCGGCCAGGTCAAAAAGGCAAGCCACAAATTTCATGAAAGAAAACCAACATTCCTGTGAAATTTTTTGTTACAAAATTAAATAGCTGACACGTTAAAAGGAGGCGAGCTTTTGACTGCTTAGAGTTGTATAAAATATTTTGGATAAATTCAAACGTAAGAATTTGTCAGGAAAAAGTGGACTACCATCCGTTTTCTAAGAAACTTGGGACCATTCTTAAAATGGACAAAAGAGGAACTCGGCCAGATTGACAAAAAGACAAGAAAATTAATAACTATGCAGAAAATGGTAGAAGAGGTCTTGCTAGGTACTGGCAAAATGAGCCTCTGCTACGAGTTTTAAAAGCGAATTAAAAATAATTAAATCTATTATTTAAGGTCAAACTTTGTCTAAATCGATAAGTAGTAACATAATGACCATCATTAAAAAAAGAAAAATATCATTACATATGCAGTTTATTTTTAATACATTTAAAGGGATTTGTTTTAGTCAATTTCAACGCGATCCGCCATTCTGTCTCTTTTTCAAGGGTTTTTAGCGCTTGTTTACAAATTTAATGTAACATTCGCAATTGCAAGAAAATTACCAAAAATCAGGTAATTATCCGATTTTAATGAAATTTTCAGTATTGATTTATCAATTAATGAATTTTATAATGCATCAGTTATTTTATTCCAAAACTTTAATTTAGTATTTTTGCTATGAAAAATTAATATATAAAATTCATTTAAAATATGAAAATCCCGATGTTAAGTTTAAAATGTTATATTTTTAGAGTCTTGAAATAAATATCTATTTAATGCAAAACTTATTTTAGATACATAAAGTAATAAGTTTTGAAGAAAAACTCGATTGAAAATGTACCCCCCGCCCTTTAAGCAGAAAAAATATCAATGTATAATTTTTCCTTTTATAAAATAATAGCCAATTAAATAATTATCGAAATGAGTAAAAAAGAAATCTCTAAAAAATTAATTATCAATTATTTTTTTACATTTTATTTTTTGACTTTCGGTACTTATTTTCTCATAGAAAAGCCACCGTAAATTTTTTTTTTGTTTCTATTCATAACTTCGGTCTTTTATCTCTTTATTTATACTGTAATTAGTACAGTACAAGACCAACCCGAACAAAATGTTACGCCCCCAACATAAAGGGGGGGGTGTCAAAATTAAGTGACCTGAAAAAAATGAGAAAGTTTTGAAATTAAATAAATAATGCATTATAAAGATCATTCATTGATAAATAAACACTGAAAATTTCATTAAAATCCGATAATTCCCTGATTTTTGGTAAATTATTTTCTGTAGGCGGGCTAAAGTCATTTTGTCAAAAAGGCATTTTAGGCTCCGTTTGCCAGTAGCTAGGTCTTGCCAACTGTTAGGTCACCTAACAAAATAGAGTTACTCCCCTTTTGTTTTCAATGTAGAATGCTAGCGTTCTCTCAGTTTATGCATAGATTGTCTGCGAGTTTAGAAACAGCTAACTCTGTGTCTTCAATAAATCTTTCTCGTTAAATTTTACAATAACCTTGGTTTGTATTCATTATTTCCATTCAACATATTTTTATCTCTACATCAAAATATAACATTAACATAAAGGATTGTGTAGATGCCTCAATCGAAGAACTCTAAGAATACACAAAAAAAAAAAAAAAGCTAAGAAAGATTAATTACAGCAGCTAATAACAGCAGCTGCATCATATCAACATACAGAAAATAAATAAAACAGAAATTTTGGGAGGTGGCTTTTTGTTACGATTTACATAATAATAAAAATTCTTTAATTAATAATTAAGATACTACATAATGTTAAAATTTAAAGATACTACATATTATTATTATTATTATTATTATTATTATTACTAGCAAATATATGCACCCTCCGTGTGCAAGTATTTAAGTTTTAATGTAATAATATATTATATTAAATTAGAAAGGCTAATGAAACTAAATAAGAATGCAGATAAAAAGATTTGAAACAGAGGGAGTATAATAAAAAAATGGAACAACTGAAACTTACTCTTCCATCACTCTCGTCTTACATTGTTATTTTTTCAAATTTAAGTATTTAGTTAAAAGAGGAAGTGAAGAATAAAATGACAGTTATTTTTTCTTGTTAACGGATTTAATTTAAGATTCATTGAAGAAATGTTTGCTTATATTCATTAAAATGAAACCAAACAGTTAGAAATCAATAATACTAAGCATATATTTATTAAAATCACATTTTTAATATCAATATGCAAATTAGCCTTCCCATTCACACTGTAAAGCGCTACTTTGTTGTATATATAAATATAAGTGCATGTTATTTGTATGTAGATATGGTCAACAGTGGCTTCGGCCTCTGTACCATTGCTATAATTAACAGCGTCGATCCCAGGGGGCCATCCCCCCAGGCAACACCTGCCCCCTCGATTTAAAGGGGCAGGGCTGGGTTTATTGCCCAGTGCCTGAGGCGCCCCCCTTGAGGGGGAATGCCGACGGGATCGACGCAATTTTTTCACCTGCCACTCCATGAGCTTCGGCTTGTGGGTGGTCCCACGTTAATAGGGACTTTGTGCCTGACCCGTACAAGTGGGGTACGCGGTAAATATCATGTAGACATGGTTAACAGTATTAATAATGTAAAATAAATTTTATTAATAATTGAGGTTTAAATAAAAATAAAATCATTGAGAATGTGATATAAATAACTAAGGGAATTGTGACTTGAGTAGGAATATAGTTTCGGTTACAGACAGAAAAACACAATCTCCATTATAATAAGATTATTATTATTTATGTTAGCCCCTTTGTTTGCATTCAACATATTTTTATCAATACATCAACATAAAGGATTGCGCAGATGCCTCAATCGAAGAACTCTAAGAATACACAAAAAAAAAAAAAAAAAAAAGAGCTAAGAAAGATTAATTACAGCAGCTAATAACAGCAGCTGCAACATAACATGCAGAAAAGAAAGAAAATAGAAATTGGAAGAAAAACAATTATGTGGATACTTCAGACGACAAGTTGGGAAGATAGCATATAAAAATAACGCACATGTCATATCAGAAAAATGTCCTCCTGTCCTGTCAGTGGCGCGTTAGAATGCACCGACTGCACCTCTGCAGAGGGGTAACAGTCCCCCAATGGGGCCACCTGTTGGTTGTGGTTGGCGACCCATGATGCTT
This sequence comes from Doryteuthis pealeii, assembly GCA_023376005.1. Lineage (NCBI taxonomy): Eukaryota > Metazoa > Mollusca > Cephalopoda > Myopsida > Loliginidae > Doryteuthis > Doryteuthis pealeii. Next base: position 35,869,646 of record CM042177.1, on the reverse strand, counting down.
AAGGATAGAACCCTGGTGGAGGAGCAGTTCATGACTTGCAATACTCCACTTTGGCCCTTTCTTGGGCTAGACGGGCGGTCGGAGAGGCCCCCTCCAATCAATCGGCTGGTCACATCAAGTCCTAGCACCTATAGGATTTTCCCAACCCTATTGCCCTTATGGCAACCCCCTACCCCTTTTTATCATATGGGTGCTAGATGGCGGTGGCTGCGGGTCTACATGTCCTGGGAATGATGTTAAACTATCTGATGGTAAGGTTCCAGTTTTGGAGGTTTGGGGAATGTGGAGCACCCCTTCATCACCATTGCTCCTTGGTCCCTCTGACCCGGAGTGGTAGTACCTGTTAGGGTCCCATCTATGGGTTAAATAGAAAAATGTATTTATAAAAAATTGTATTATCCATTAAGAATTGATTTATTTCAAAAGTTTATCGGCATTAAATGACCCACCGAGGTTGATATGGGTTCTATCCTTAAGCATCACGGTTCGCCAACCACGGCCAACAGGTGGCCCCATTGGGGGAGTCTTACCCTCAGCAGAAGTGTAGTTGGAGCATTCTAACGCTCCAGCCAACAGGGCGGTGTAATATTTGTGTTCACCTTTCGGCGGGAGGCTGCGGGAGCATTTGACGGGCATAACAGGTGCTAAGTGAGATAGTGGATGACACGGACGATTAACGGCCAGAGAGAACAGTGCAGAGAGATGTGGTAATGAAGTGCAATAGCTCCCGCCCGCCGTAGGTGTTAGAATATACAGCAATGAAGAAATGCTAAAATCGGGGGGGGGGGGCCCCAAGTGCATCCGCAGGCTCTTTGCTGCACATCCTACTTGCACCTTGCATCTATTGCACTTTCCAACATTACTGGCCCGAATGGGGTTTGGACCGTTCCGAAATCAAAATATTTTTGTTTAATTCATTAGCATCATCTATACTTGTCAGTCATCAGTAGCATAATAACATGTAATAAAACATTAAGAAAAGCTGAAGCAGTGATAATTCTGGATATTTCGACAAAAAAATCCATTTCCTAGTGTGTTTTGAGCTAAAAAACAAAATCCTTTTTTACTTTAAGTTACCCAATTTTCATGTAATCATTGGTTTCTTTTTTGGGAAGGACATGCTGAATCTTTTGAAATTTTTACCGTCCCCAGCAAATTGTCCCGGATGAAGTATTGATCGTCCCGGATGTAATTTTTATTGTCCCTGGGATGACCGGACAGCATTAATGTCGAGCCCTGACGTAAGCACAGAGACAGTTTTGGTTGCAGACAGATGCCGAATCTCCTTGATAAATAAAGATTTGCCTGCTGAATTTAAGATTCTAAATCAAATTGTTTTACCATGATAAAATTTGTTATTCAGTCGTAATAAATCTGTGAGGTTAAAGCGTTAACCATTGCCACGGGTAGGATGTGACACAAGGTCGCAAGTATGGGGCATCCAGCGAGAGAATCAAATTCACTATTCAGTAGTAATGGATCTGCGAGACTAGCTTACTAACCATTACATCGCAATAGGACGACTTATTTACCCAACCCGTTTGCTCAGCATAGGATGTGTCACAAGTTTAGGGCATATAGCGAAGATTGAAGTCACTATTCCGAAGTAATGGATCCGTGAGATTAGCTGGTTAACTATTACACCATACAACAATGGTGTTGACCACTTTGTGACGGCCTTTACACGCGATGTGTGTATTTAAACAGTTAAAATCCCCTTCCCATTCTGTAAGTGAAGACAGCCTAATGGTTACGGTGCCGGACTGACACCCAACCGATCAGATTTCAATTCCGGCTGTAGGTAGCTTGCAAAATGTCTAGCCACACTGAGGAGACTTGATAAGTCGAAACACGTGTCTGTGGATGACCTATATATATATATATATATATATATATATATATATATATATATATATATATAGAGAATGGAATGGTGTTATTTTTGTCACTAAAAATCAGCTGATAATTATTGAAATAATTGACATGTTTAAGAAATATTAAAAAAAAATTTAAAAAATAAAAAAATTTTTTTTTTGAAAAGACAAGATCACGAACCTGGAGAGACCGAAGACATGACATCAGCCAGACTGACCGAATCAGTCAGGTAGCTTTCTTTCTTTCTGATTAGACAGTTGCCATGTAAACAAAGCATTCTTCCCTTCCTTTATCTTTGTTTGAGCAGTTACTACCAGCAAAATCAACAGCAATAATAAAGTTGTTGTTTAACAAGAGAACAAATCTGATTTGTGTTCGATTCTTTCTAACCAGAGGTTACCACAAAAACTACACAAGTCCTTTTTTTTTGGGGGGGGGAAAGAACATCATGCCCCTTAAAAGTAGGGCAGTTGTGAAATTGAACTCGGTAATTAATCTGGAAAGCTACCCTGCACCCATTGGATCATATGAAGCACCCTATATTTTTAGTTTGTGAGTTTGATTCTCACTGGGTGCTCCACATAATTCTGGCCTTGTGCTACAGTTAAGCTTAGTAAATATCCAAAAACAAATCATAGAAATTATGGAATTTAAAAAAATATAAAAAAACCAAAACACCCATATTGTATGAATGAATTTTTTTATCATGAAAAAAGAAAATATTTGTATATAACGCAAAAAAATTTTGGTATGCTGAAAAAAAAATTGAAATGAAATAAAAAAAAGAAAAAAAAAAAAAAAAAAAGAAAAAAAAAGTTTTTCATTTCATGAGGATGGAATAAAAAGTGGGGTAAAAAAAGACCCCCCTTTTCCCCCAAAATTCTCTAATTTCATGCCTCTGTCAGCAGACGGGGGGGTAGGGGTATTGTTGGGAGGGGGAGATGATTGGGGGAGGGGGAGAAAATTGAGTGCTTCTTTCATAACGACAATCCTCACAGCCCTTTAATCACAATGTTTGCCATTTTATTCTCTCCTTCCTCCTTCCCCCAGCCCCCTCCTGGGACCCGCCCCCCTCCTTTCCATTCCAAATTTGAGTGTGGGCAAAGGCAGAGGAATGATTCTGGTAGCAGGCAGCAGAAGTGAGAGAGGAGGGAGGTTGTGTCCTTATTTGGGTTTCTTTTCTCTTCTTCCTCTCTCGCTTTGTTAAGTTTTTTTTTTTTTTTTTTTTTTTTTTTATTAGTCGGACTGACCCCCAAATTTATTTTCTCAAGTGTCACTCTTCGCGTTATCACAGCCTCCACCTCCTACACCATCTTCTGTGATCTTGTCAGTAGACGCAAGGACGGCCGACAGTATCCGTAAAGTGTCGACACCGCCAAGTAGTTGTCTGTGAAGGAAAAAAAAAGAAAAGAGAAATCTTTTTTAATAATGACCATCTTACAACCTGTATGTAATATGGGTAAGTACTGCTTATGAATAATTATCCTAAACTTTAATAAAACTGACTCTACATCCTTTATTTTTAATAATGACCATCTTACAACCCATATTTAATATAAATAAGCAGTGCTAGTCTGACTCCTTTAAACATAAATAATTCACCTAAACTTTAATAAAAGTGACTCTAAAACATTCTAAAAACAATACACAGGTGACGGAAATGCCCCTCTCTCAAAAAACAAAACAGAAACAATCTCCCTAGTCTAGTGCTAGCGAAAAGAGGTAAACTCCTTCAGTGTACTGCTGATACCGAGAATAAGCAACTTATAGAGAATAAACAGTCTGCATCTGCAAGTGATGCAGTCTGCTAAGAGAGGGGCAGCACAGCAGTAGAGAAAATGAAAAATGGTTTTGAAAAAAAAAAGTACCTCAAAGATTGTTCAGCAGATGTGGCAGCGACGGAAAGTTGTTCGGATGCGGACAATGTCTGTTGCCTGAGTTGCATCATTCCAGCATCGCCAGTGCGCAGCACTTCATTCTCACCTTGGATGACTTGTAATTGTTTCTGAGAAAATAAAACACACAAAAGAAAAAAAAGGAGAAAATAAACTCACAAATCTTATTATAATGGAGATTGTTTGTTTTTCTGTCTGTAACTGAAACTATATTACTACTCAAGTCCAAATTCCCTTAGTTATTTACGTTACATTCGCCGTGACTTTATTTTTTATCTAAAACTCAATTACTAATAAATTTGTTTTACGTTAATACTGTTAGCCTTATCTACATAATAATACCATGCAATTGTATTTATATGTACAACAAAATAGCGGTTTACAGAGTGAATGAGAAGGCTAATTTGCATATTGATATCAAAATTTTATTTTATTAAATATGTGCTTAGTATTATTGATTTCTAATTGTTTGGTTTTATCTTACTGAATATGAGCAAAAATCTCGGGTATAAATCTTAAACGAAATATATTAACAAGAAGAAATAATTGTAATTTTGTTCTTTACATTCTATTTTAGCTAAATAGTTAAATTAGGAAAATTTAGTAATGAAAGACGGGAGTGATGGAAGAGTAATTTTCAGCTGTTCTATTTTTCGATTATACCCCCTCTAATTCAACTTTTTAAATCTGCATTGTTATTTAGTTTCATTAGTATTTCTAATTCAATATAATATTTTATTACATTAAAACTTAAATATAATTAATTAAACCAAAATCACCCAATTTACAGAACTGTCCATATAACAGCACCTGCTGATAATAAAATATTGTCCCCTGCCTGACTTTTTGTTACAGCGATACCAGCAGTGAAGTTTAATTTTAGTGAATAGATTTCTCAGTCTAAGCCGTTCCGCTCGGAATTTATCGGCTATTTTGGGTCCAATCTTTATAATATTTGTATGGTTGGAAAAAAAAAAAAAAGAAAATAGTCTTTCTAAAGGGTAGGTAAAAAAAGTATGGGAGATGACTTGGAGGTTAGATAGAAAGAGGATGGAAGGTTACTTGGAGGGTGGAGGGCAGTCAGGAAAAGCATGGGAAGTTACTTGGAAAGTGGAGGGCAGTCAGAAAAAACATGGGAAGTTACTTGGAAGGTGGAGGGCAGTAAGAAAAAGGATAAATCTTGACTTGGAGGTTAGATAGAAAAAGGATGGCAGGTTACTTGGAGGGTGGGGGGCAATCAGGAAAATGGGTGGAGGGTGGTCAGTAAAAGAATAAAATGTTTTCATAGACAAAAAAATAAATACATAAATAAATATTGAAAATTACGAACCTGCAATAATTTTACTTCTTGTTTTAATTTGGACACCAACGATTCGGCTTTAATGGCTCGTTGCTGGGAAAGGAAAAAGGAAAAGAAAAAACTTCTATAAGAAACTTTATAATTACTGACTTCTGTAATAAAGTCAATGTTGATGACAACAACAACAATAGTCTGTTAATAGAACACTATCAATAAAACAATTACCTGCTTAAAAGATTATTCAAAAAAATAATATAAAAATAAAGAAATAAAATTTTCAACTAAAATCTTTTCTTTTGTGTTCAATACAAATCATTGCTCACATGACTTTCGGAAACATTTTTACTCGCTCAGAGTTGCCAAGGCATGGAATAAGCTGCCTGCATCTGTTGTAGGCTGCAGAAACAATGCATCTTTCAAAGCCTCCATGCTTCCTGTAGTCCACCAACACTATACCCGATACCCCTAACCGCACGTATGCGCACACATATACATATATTATTACTGTACGCTATTCATGTTCCTGACACTAATGCATTATTCTATGTACTAGACCTGAGACTTTGAGGAGTTGTGGTGCACCTGAGCACTGTACACATACATGTATATCATTACTGTACACTATTCATGTTCCTGACACTAATACATTATTCTATGTACTAGACATGAGACTTTGATGAGTTGTGGTGCACCTGAGCACTGTACATATACATGTATATTATTACTGTACACTATTCATGTTCCTGACACTAATACATTATTCTATGTACTAGACATGAGACTTTGATGAGTTGTGGTGCACCTGAGCACTGTACACATACATGTATATTATTACTGTATGCTATTCATGTTCCTGACACTAATACATTATTCTATGTACTAGACATGAGACTTTGATGAGTTGTGGTGCACCTGAACACTGTACACATACATGTATATTATTACTGTACGCTATTCATGTTCCTGACACTAATACATTATTCTATGTACTAGACATGAGACTTTGATGAGTTGTGGTGCACCTGAGCACTGTACACATACATGTATATTATTACTGTATGCTATTCATGTTCCTGACACTAATACATTATTCTATGTACTAGACATGAGACTTTGATGAGTTGTGGTGCACCTGAGCACTGTACACATACATGTATATTATTACTGTAGCTATTCATGTTCCTGACACTAATACATTATTCTATGTACTAGACATGAGACTTTGATGAGTTGTGGTGCACCTGAGCACTGTACACATACATGTATATTATTACTGTAGGCTATTCATGTTCCTGACACTAATACATTATTCTATGTACTAGACATGAGACTTTGATGAGTTGTGGTGCACCTGAACACTGTACACATACATGTATATTATTACTGTACACTATTCATGTTCCTGACACTAATACATTATTATATGTACTAGACATGAGACTTTGATGAGTTGTGGTGCACTTGAGCACTGTACACAATAAATTTCATTATTATTATTTAAAATTTACCAAGACAATTAGAAGAAAAAAAATGTTAATACCGTTGGACCCATCCGAAGAAAATATGCAAAGTTGCTCCCCTTGATCAGTAAGGGGAAACATAGTGACTTCCCTTTAAAGCACCGTGCATTGTAGGAACAAGATAACAAGAAAGGTTTATATTGGTTGGTTGGATTTTATGGCATGTCAACTGTTCTTGGGTTATTTCATGCCGAAGACGTTTTGTTTTGTTTTAATTCTTGATGAATACTCAATTTTTTTAAACAAATTTCTGGGAGGGAGTAATAATAAGGAAGGAGCATTCCACACTCCCCAGGAGTAGAGCCTCATTATCATATGCAATTTAGTGTGATAACCACGAGTCATGAGTTGTGAAGAGTGGGTGTAGAGGGAAGCAGAAGTTTTTGATTTGATTTGTTCTTGTTTTACGGCATATCAACCTCAATGGGTCATTTAATGCCAACTACGTTTTTGAAATGAATTGGTGATAATGTTTAATTTTCTAAAGGTTTTTTTTTTTTTTTTTTTACATTTTCTTTTGTGAATGAAACTTTTAGATGATTTTTTTTTTTAACATATTTTTGTGTTTTCATTTTTTTGGGAAGATTTTTAGATTTTGTTGTAGATGTGTGCTTCTTTTATGTATCCGAGTAGTTTTTCTGGGTTTATTTGGTAGAATATCTGTTTTAGATTTGTTGTTTGGTAGTATTTTTTTCGTATTTGTTTTAGGTTGCTACATTCTGTTAGTATGTGTTTGATTGTGTAGGGTTTTTGGCATGGTATGCAATATGGGGCTGCTTCTTTTTTGAGGAGATATGAATGGGTAATGTATGAGTGTCCTATTCTTAGTCTGGATAATATTACTTCTTCTTTTCTGAATATTTTGGTTTGATTTATTTGAAGTTTTCCTATTTGTGGCATTATTTCATGTAGTTTGTTATTTTGGAAGTTATTCCAATAATTTTGCCATTTTTGTTTTGTGTAAATGTTTATGGTTCTTTTTAAGTCTGTAAAAGGTATTTTAAAGTGTGTATCACATGGGTAAGCAGAAGTCTTTTTTTTTATACTTACAGTTAATATATACAACCACCAACCAAAACTATGGAATTAGTACATTTATATGATCTTCACTTAGGATTTTTATTTAGCAGTAAATAAACTAATAACAGATAAGACACAAAACATTTTTAGTTAAAATTGAACTTAACGGAGCAAAATTCCACCATTGTATTTCACCTGGCAAAAAAGAAAGATAGAAAGAAAGATAGAAAGAAAGAAAAAAAAAAATCAGGGAATTAACCGAATTTAATGAAATTTTTAGTGTTGATAAATGAATAAAAGATATAATGCATCAGTTATTTTATTTAAAACCTTTTACATTTTTTCAGGTCAGGATCTTTGAGGCGTAACACAGATTCTCAAAGATACATGGTTCAAAATTAACTGACCTGGAAAAAATGTAAAAGTTTTTTTTTTGCAAGGATCTAATTTGTGATTCAGTAAATATGGATCTGCAAGACTAAATTTTTTGCTACCACCTACCCAGGCGATGCTGGGTAGCCACTTCTAGTATAAAATAAAAGAAGTCTTTTTTTTTTTTTTTTTTTTGTTAATACTTACAGTTGTAGTTTCCAAGTTAGCTTCTACTTGTTGGACCATTTTCTCTAAGGCTTCAGTCTCATCCTTTTCTCTTTTTTGGATGGATTCCATTTCTTGTAACACTTGACTTACGCTGAAGACACAAACAAAGAGAAAAAACAAATCATTTCCAATGCATTTTCATAGAAAAATCATTGTCCAATGCATTTTCATAGTAAAAATCATTGTCCAATGCATTTTTATAGTAAAAATCATTGTCCAATGCATTTTTATAGTAAAAATCATTGTCCAATGCATTTTCATAGTAAAAATCATTGTCCAATGCATTTTCATAGTAAAAATCATTGTCCAATGCATTTTCATAGCATAGTAAAAATCAATTTCAGTGCATTTTTTATAGTAAAAATCATTGTCCAATGCATTTTTATAGTAAAAATCAATTTCCAGTGCATTTTCATAGTAAAAATCATTGTCCAATGCATTTTATAGTAAAATCAATTTCCAGTGCATTTTCATAGTAAAATCATTGTCCAATGCATTTTTATAGTAAAAATCAATTTCCAGTGCATTTTTATAGTAAAAATCATTGTCCAATGCATTTTTATAGTAAAATATTTCCAGTGCATTTCATAGTAAAAATCATTGTCAATGCATTTTTTATAGTAAAAATCATTGTTGCAAATGCATTTTTATAGTAAAAATCATTGTCCAATGCATTTTTATAGTAAAAATCATTGTCCAATTCATTTTAAGGAAAAAAAAAAAAAAAAAAAAAATATGTAACACTTAAATTATCCTACTCATGTATATCCACAGGTCCTGCTAGTTCATATTTATTATTAGAAATTGCTAGTCACATGATTGAATTGAAAGTAAACATCACAGGACTCTCATTGTATAATAAACTATTATAAAATGGCTACAATGGATCTTTTTATTTATTTAAAATGGAAAACTTTTGTTATCTGACTAAAAGTGTGTCAGGAGATGAACAAAAAAAAAAAAAAAAAAAAAAAAATATAGAAAAAGACGAACTAATTTATTTTCAAAACATTTAGAAATTTTTGGTGGTACAAACTGTAGTATGCAATCACAAATTGTTGGGGGGCATCCTGCGAGGAGAGAACTCACTATTCAGTAGTAATGGATCTGCAAGACTAGCTTGCTAATCATTGCGCCATGGTGGAATGAACTGTAGTATAAAACCACAAATAGAGGCATCCAGGATCAAACTCTCCATGGGTTGGATGTGACACAGGGTTGCAAGGATGGGCACATACTCCCATTGTATAATAAACTATTATAAATGGCTACAATGGATTTTTCATTTATTTAAAGGGATGCTTTTCTTCTCAAAAGAAACAGTGTCAGAAGATGAATAAATAAAAATAAAAGATTAGGATTTTCAGGATTAAAAATGATAAATGATTTATTTTCAGTTGATTAGGTTTGGTTTTACGGCATATCAACCTCAGTGGGTCATTTAATGTCGATAAAGTTAAAGATAAATCAATTCTTAATGTATAATAAAAATTTTTTCATAAATGCATTTTTCTATTTAACCCATAGATGGGACCCTAACAGGTACTACCACTCCGGGTTAGAGTAGACCAGGGAGCAATGGTGATGAAGGGGTGCTCCACATTCTCCAAAACTGGAACCTCACCATCAGATAGAGTTTAACGTCATTCCCAGGACATGTAGACCCTCAGTCACCGCCTTCTAGCACCCATATGATAAAAAGGGGTTGGGGCTTGCCATAAGGGCAATAGGGTTGGGAAAATCATATAGGTGCTAGGGCTTGACGTGACCAGCCGATTGATCGGAGGGGGCCTCTCCGACCGCCTGTCAAGTCAAAGTGTATTGCAAGTCATGGACTGCTCATCCACCTGGGTTCTATCCTTAAGCATCACGGGTCGCCACCCACGGCCAACAGTTGGGCCCATTGGGGGAGTCTTACCCCTCTGCAGAGGTGCAGTCGGTGCATTCTAACACCCCAGTGTTGGGTGGTGATGTATCGTGGGGATTTAAATAAAATTAAATAAATAAAAAGTGTTACGTAGTGCCTTTTCTTGGACGGCACTAAATATCTATATGTTATATACTTTCTTACGTCTTACTCTGTCGTCTGTTCTTCTGGCCGTCTATCATCTATCTTGGTCTGGTATATCTTCTACAGGTCTCGTCTGGTCTTCTATTGAGGATTCCGGGTCTGGTTTCTGTTGGGGATCACTGCTTATCAAAGCCTGTGCTATTGTTAGCTTTTAGTAATAACAACAAGACTTCGATTTACGATGATGTTACTTTATTCGTAGAACCCAAGACCAGACAACTGCACAGTCAGACTCACATCTTGCTAGCTTCGCTTCTAAGTCCTAACTGTAACTGACTGAGTTGCTTACTCCTTAAACCGGAAGGGGCTTCCATCAGGGTTCCGTTCTCACGGTCCATTCCCGCAAGGCAAGGTCAGAGTGAGGTCAAGCATTGTCACTCACTCTCAAGGCCATCAGCTATACTGATCGCCATAATGATTTCTACACTATTGTCATAATCATTAGGTATCTAATGATTATGTAACAAAAGTTCTGAGCGTCTGGACTCTAGAGTCCAGAGTTAACGGTCTTATCAATAAAGTCTCCATCTATACGGCTAACCAGTTGCGTTTGTTATTCTCTCTTCATTTCATACCGTAATACACAAATGCTATATGTCACGCCCTCATAAGTGAGATGAGAGACAAATGCCTTAAGAACATGGGCTGTTTTGAGGGTAAATCTCAGATTTTCATAGAGATTACATTCAAACTTAAATACTTATGGTTGGTAGTAATAATAACAATGAGAATCAACGATGCTTCATTGAGAAATAAAGAAAATATATTACAAGTAAACTATTATTAATTTAGTACAACTCACCGATTGGTTTGTGTGGCGGCTATTTGTTGAGCTTCGGCTAATTGTCGACGGATTTCACGATTTTCATCTCTTAACTGAAAAAATGAGGAGGGTTAAAAATTAGGGGACTAAATGAAAATGCATGCGCGCACACACAAAAGAGAAATGACTACACTAGTGTGTGTGTGTGTGTGTGTGTGTGTATATATATATATATATATATATATATATTATTAGTTTACTGACAGATCAGTTTCGACCTTTCAATAAAGCGTTCTTTTTTTCAGAGTAGGAATTAGTCAGAGTAGGGGCTCACAAGTTTCTTTTAAGATGGCCAGACAGTTAGAAAGGATCGAACAAAAACTCGTCAGACAAGAATATATATGAAAAATAGATGGAAATTAATCCGACAGTATGAAATTTAACATTTTGAAAAAACATGTTTGTTATGTAATTGCTGACAGATCTGTTTCGACCAAATCGATAAGTTGGTCTTTATCAACGAGCGACATAGACGGGAAGAAAGATATCCAAAGACTGTTTACAAAAACGAACACTGAATTCAACCGCTGAAATTTTGAAAAATTATTATTATTTTATTATTTTGATACCCACTTTACATTTTTTATATAATTTTACAACAAACTCTTTTGAGTTTTACTATAAACTATAATGCTTCTGATTTTTAAAAATTAAAAATAAAATTTATTTTATTTTTAAAACAGAACATGCATTTTTCAAAATTTCAGCAGTTGAATTCAGCGTTCGTTTTTGTAAACAGTCTTAACGGATATCTTTCTTCCTGTCTATGTCGCTCGTTGATGAAGACCAACTTATCGATTTGGTCGAAACAGATCTGTCAGCAATTACATAACAAACATCATATGTTTTTTCAAAATGTTCAATTTCATTATATATATATATATATATATATATATATGAAAGTAAAATGGAAGTAAATCCGACACTATGTATAGAAAGTTTTTAGAAAAAACAAAAGATGTTATTAATTTGCTGACAGATCTGTTTCGACCTTTTAATTAAGTGGTCTTTTTCAAAGCAACCATATTTATGAGGAAAGACGGAATAAATAAACCGTTAATCCTGAAACTTTCCATCTTCATCAATTTTGCTGTGGACTTACTTTTTCTTAAAACTTGCTTTTGTAGCTGGAATACATCTGGAACATTTGGATACCTGATTAATACACTTTTACTTTTTCTAATGATAAAAATGCTTCTGATTTTTAAAAATAAAATTTTTTTTTTTTAACACAAAATGTTCATAAATTTTTAAAATTCCAGCCCTGAACGAGAGCGTTTGTTTGTACCTCGTGATTAACGGTTTATTTATTCCGTCTTTCCTCATAAATATAGTTGCTTTGAAAAAGACCTTTATTAAAAGGTCGAAACAGATCTGTCAGCAAACTAATAACATCTTTTGTTTTTCTAAATATTTTCTATATATACTGTCGGATTCACTTCCATATATATATATATATATATATATATTCTTGTGTGACGAGTTTTTGTTCGATCCTTTCTAACTTGTCTGGTCATCTTAACTCTTAAAGTCCTATACCGCCTCATTCCACCCGGCTGGAAGTCGCATTCGTTTTAACTAATCAGCCCCAAACAATAGCCTTTGTTTAAATTTAATATTAAACATATGTAGAAATCTTTGATTTAAGGGAAATAATAGGTAACTTCAGATGCAAAGGTCATTTTTAGCCATTTTTTTTATATATCCTTATAGAATTGAGCTCTGGACTTAGAAAAATCTCAACAGGATGTTAAGAGTTAAAAGAAACTTGTGAGCCCCTCCTACTACTAATTCCTACTGCTACTGTGTGTTTAAAAAGAAACAATGGAAACATCTCACCAGTTCCACACCTGATGATGGCACTAAGTAGTGCAGAAAGCGCTCGTAGTAAAACCTTTAGTGGGTTCATACACCAATTCCACCCGGATATTAAAAAGATGGCCAGACAGTTAGAAAGGATCGAACAAAAACTCGTCAGACAAGAATTGTCCATTGAGTTCAACAAAACATGTTTAAATGAAAAAATGCTGCCAAAATATACTTATATATATATATATATATATATATATATATATATTATATATATAAAATAAATAAGTAATCCACAGACATGTTTCAAGGTTTCACCTCTCATCAGTGTAGTTATACCTTAACAGCTACCTCTGGCCGGGTTTGAGACCCGAATGAACTTTCGTTCGCCAAGCCTCTTACCCATGCGGCCAGAAGCAGCTGTCAAATATAGGAGAATATTTAATTGATACATTTCTAAGTGGAAATGAATTCACTAGAATCCACAAACTTTGTAAACAAAGCAAGGGTTAGCTACATGCCAGAACGGTGAATTTTACAATTAAATCCCTATTTAGAGAACTCAACCAAATTGGGAGTATATATATTCTACTTAGGCTATGTAATGCAGTATATAAGCAAAATAGAATAGATAAATGGATGAAAAGCTGCATCATCCCATTCCCCAAAAAAGTTGACCTCGGAATCGCTAAGAACTACAGAGGCGTATCTCTTACTGCTAAGTTGTTTGAAATACGCCAGAATTAGCGCAGGGTGGCGTCGTCAGTTATGTTATAGGCTGACTTCATAGGGGGGTTTTGGGTCTTCCAACATAATACCCCCCTCAGCCAGCCAGACCCCGTTGGAGACAATAAAACTCCAACACGCCACCCTTGTGCAACGCTAACAGAAAACTGAAATATACGTCGCGATCCTCAGTCTCTTTATATCCGATTGGCCACTTCCGCAGCCAATCATCAATAAGGGAAGTTGTTATAAACAAGATCGCGCGACTCAGACATTTTCTTTTTTAATAAATGCATTGGCTTAGCTGGGATGTTACTATGAAAGAAAAACGCGTTGGATACGTGAGGCAGAAAGGAATGTAAGTCATAACCATTGAGAATTTTTTTTTTGTTTTCCATAATAGCAATATACAAATTAATCCATATTCAATTTGGTCGAAATTTAATGCAGATTTTAATATTTTTAATAACAAATTTTTTAACGTAACTCTTACTGCTAAGATATATAATGCCCTCCTTCTTAATCGCATCCGACCTGAAATAGAGAAAATCGCCAGCAAAAAACAAAACGTATTTTGCAAGAATCGATCCACAACCTCTCAGATCTTGACTTCGAACATTAGATCCCATAAAAGAAAAAGACTTCACACTAAAAAAAGGTAAGAAGCAGATGATATCCCGCACAGACTATTACAAATACACCTACACAAGCCAAATATCTGCTACATATTCTGGAGGGAGAGAGTGTTGTATACTCTCTTTCCTTACTTTCTTACTTCTATTATTCTTCTTCTAGCGTCTGGACTCCATGTCTGGTCTTCCATTGGGGATTTCTCTTTATCAGAAGCTCTGTGTCATTGGTAGTTTTTAGATAATAACACAAGACTTCAATTTAACTTACATATTTTATTCCGAAATCCCTACCAGACTACCTGCGCAGATTGAGTTAGTACCGTGCATAACACGACTTACCATCGTCGTGGTCTTGGCCGATCTGACTAAAATCTATTTCTAATCTAAACCGGAAGAGGGTCTTCTCCACCGATTCTCACGGTATCCCCCGGAAGGATCAGGATGAGGTCAAGCCTTGTCATTCAATCCTTCAAGGCCGTGGGCTTCAACTTATAACAGCCATTTTGGTTTCTACACTACTGTACATAAATATTAGGTATCTAATAATTATGTAACAAGAGCAGAACGGAATAACAGCCTCTATGTGAACTCTGATAAAACAGAGTTCATGTGCTTTAAAAAAAAAAAAAGAGACATCGCCACACTCGACGGTAAGCCTCTAAAGCCGGTAGAACAATTCATGTACTTAGGTAGTAATATCTCATCCACAGAAAGCGATGGTCTGCTATAAACAGTTTATCGGTTATATGGAAATAAGATCTCACCGACAAGTTAGTGACAATTCTTCCAGGCTGTGGTGCCAACAGTTGGCCCCATTGGGGGAGTCTTACACCTCTGCAGTCGGGTAAGAATTTGGACATGTAAATCTCTCTAATCGGAAATGAGTGCGAGATGTAACGAAGAGTTGACACGTCATCATCTCAGCTATTCCAACTAGGAGAGGGTAAAGTAACTAACATTTTAACACATCTCTCCAGTCCAAAAGGAGAGCGTAGTGCTACAATATTAGAAATCAATAACACCAAGTAATTATTTATTAAAACAGTTTTGTTAAAACCAGTATGCAAATTATCAACATATTGTAGGTTATTTCCTATAACTCCAACCTAAAAAAGGGGAACCACTCTCTTTCGAAAGGGGGGCCAAAAAAATTCAAAAGTTATATTACTCTAATTCTCTCCCAACTGTAAGGAAAACTTCAAATAATCTCCGTCCTCAGCTTTCAGTCTTCTCTTCTAAAAGAACACCGTTTTTCCTCACTCGCTTTGGTTATTTTAAGTACACACAAAAACCAAACATCCGGGCACATGTCGAACCCCGCGTCCGTCCAGTACCTAGATTGCATTTGTTTTTGCATGCGGGCGGACGCGGGTTCGATCCCGGCAGGCAAGACAAAGTCTTGCTCTTTTTCGTTCTCCGTCACACACTCTGAATGAGTTTTATAAATTATTTATTTATTGATCTACTGGGAAACAAGACGGGGTTGATGTTAGGGTTAGTTTAATGGTAAAATAATGGGTAGATTAATTAGCAGATAAAATTCATTCAGAGTGGTTCCCCTTTTTTTAGGTTGGAGTTAATATGTGGAGAAATAACCTCCACATATTTCATTAAATTAAAATTGAATACTTACACCCAGTGGAAGGTGTATCCTCTGGTTAATAAGCATTATTATACATAAATATGCACCCCCAGGGGCACTAGCCTACTTACCCTCCTTAATTCCAATTCCAGATCACCGTTAACTTCCAAGGCAGCAACTTCTCGACCGGGATTCACCTGAACCGTAATAGGAGGGTGCCGGTTGACGTCGCCGCTATTTGAGAACGCGCCATCCGAGAGAAAATCCGGCAAACTCGAAGCCAATTGCGGCGCCACGCCATTAACCTCAACGTTGTGCGCAAAGATATCGTCCGAATCGAGGGGAGGAGGATTGCTTGGTTCGTTCCAGGCGCGGACATCAGGTAACGCCGCGCTGGGCCTGTCTCGACTGGCAGGATGGACATCGGAGTTGTCCGAACTGTGAAAATCACCGGCCTCATTCCGAGAACTCCCTGTGAGCGTAAAGTCCGGGAGTTCGAGGTCCCTTGTGTTTCGGAGGTCACGGCTCAAATCGCCCGTGTAGTGGTCTTGGACAAAGTCTGGTAGGTCACTTGCGTGTCCTGCTTGCCAGCGTGACTTGGAGCCCGAGTGGGCAAGGAATTTTTTGAACGAGAATGGGCAGACTGGGCTCTTTAATCTTGGTAGACAACCTGTCTAGGGGAAGGAAAACTCTGAATTCAAACCTGTTAGACTCTGTATAAGAAATTGACCTTGTGTCGCATCTTGTTTGTGCAGAGGAGTTGGTAAATATAAATATGAATGGTTAACAGTGAACAGTTTAAAATAACTTCTAACAGAGAAATATTCAAACTCTATAATAAAACTTTAAAATGTCTTAATGAAAGAATATAATTAACTTATTATTCAATATGGATAGATGTTTTCACCTAACCTAAAAATTCAATGTTAGAGGGTTTGTATCATAAGTAAGAAAGGTACTCTTCGCGGAGAACCATCCCGGCTTCCTGCCTCAAAAATCGCTACTCGGTGGCTGCTGAAAAAAAACACTAGCTACGATTGAAGTTCATAGCTGAAGCGGTGTCACTTGAAAAAAAACAAAAAAACAAACAACAACTTGGGGCGTTTTTCCCGAAAATCCCAACCCCAACCCTAACACTAAACCCTAACCCTAAACCCCCCCTAGTTAAAATTAACAGTTTTATTACAAAATTTGTAGGTTCTGACAGAGCCCAAATTATTTATTTATTTCCCCATTAAACTAACCCTAAACCCCAACCCCAATCCCAACCCCAACCCTAACCCTAGTTTTTATTTTTGCAAGTGACACCGTTTCGGCTACGGACTTCAATCGTAGCTGGTGTTTTTTTTCAGCAGACACCGGGTAGCGATTTTTTCAGCAGGAGGCCCAGACGGTTCTCCGCGAAGAGTACCATAAGAAAAATCATCAAATGTAAAAAAAAAAGAATAAAACAATTTGAATTAGAAACTTAGTTCTGTCCCCATCAAATAAATAATTAATTTGAATATTTTATGCATAAATTTGACACAAAATTGTAGGTATTTATTGATTTGTAAACTTTTTACTTAACCTCTTGTTACTAAAAAAAGGGTGAGAGTAAAAAATAATTCTTGTATGCATAAGTTATTTTATCTTGTCTTTCCTTCCATTGTGTTCAGTGTTAGTATATCATGGCTATACTAATGTTCATATGGTCCGTGGTGAGTGGAGACTCTTCTTCTAAATATTTTCCCTTTCATTTTGGGGTAACTTACCAAGTAATTTTAGCCCTGTTGGCTGTGGCTTTAGTATATACCGACTGCATTTCTGCAGAGGGATAAGACCCCCCACCATGAGGCCACCTGTTGGACGTGGGTGGCAACCCGTGATGCTTAAAGATGGTGGCTGAGCAGTCCATGACATGCAACACTTCACTTTGGCCCTTATTTAGGCTAGACTGGCAGTCAGAGAGACCCCCTTCAAACAATCAGCTGGTCACATCAAGCCCTAGCACCTATATGATTGTCCCAATCCTATTGCCCTTATTGCAAACCCTTAACTCTTTTCATCATATATATATTTACCAACTCCTCCGCACGAGTAGGATACGACACAAGGTCAATTTCTTAAGCGGAGTTCAACAGGTTTGAATTCAGAGTTTTCCTTCTCCTAGAATGGTTACCTAGCCATGGTTAAAGAACCCAGTCTGCCCTGCTATTTACCCATAGCTGGAGGGAGAGTAGGATTCATACCTTTCCCATGGGTATTAGCGCTAAGTGAAATGCAATTACCACGTTCAGGATTTGAACTCGGGGCGACGAGTCCATTTCCCATGACTTTAACCATTACACTACGCGCTTCCTCTTTTCATCATATATGTGCTAGAAAGAAGTAGCTGAAGGTTTTAATGTTCTGGGTAAGACGTTAAACTATTTGGTGGTGAGGTTCCAATTCTGGATGTGTGGGGAATGTGGAGTAGCGCTTCATTACCATTAGTCCCAAGTCCACTCTGACCTGGAGTGGTAGTATCTGTTAGGGTCCCATCTATGGGTTGAATAGAAAAGAAAGTGTTTAAAAATGTGTTTTTAAAAAATTGAGTACCCATCAAGAATGAATTAAACAAAAACATCTTCAGTATAAAATAGCCCATCAGGGGTTGAGATGCCATAAACCCAACCAACCAACTAACCAACCGACTAATTTTTCTTTATGGCATNATATATATATATATATATATATATATATATATATATATATATTATATATATATATATATATATATATTAGTTTAAATGTATATATATTTGGCAGCAAGATATTTTGTAGGCAGGTGCTATTAAAAATACGGGAAGAATCCTATTCCAACTGGATCCTAACATTCGAAAGATCGACAGAAGACTGGGAAAAAATACAAATCCAGATCATGAAAAAGAAATGTTCTGTGTTCAATAGCACCTGCTCTAAATAATATATAATATATGAGGTATCCAAACTTGGTAGTAAGGATGATCTATATGTGATTTCTAAGATACACTGTATTATTATTGTATGATCCAGTATGTATAAATACAGTGAATCTTTAAATCACTACAGAGAGCTCAATGTATAATAAT
Organism: Doryteuthis pealeii; assembly: GCA_023376005.1. Classification (NCBI taxonomy): domain Eukaryota; kingdom Metazoa; phylum Mollusca; class Cephalopoda; order Myopsida; family Loliginidae; genus Doryteuthis; species Doryteuthis pealeii. Next base: position 35,850,701 of record CM042177.1, on the reverse strand, counting down.
CTTTTTAGATTATATACAGCTGATGAGACTTGATTTTGGTAAGCTTTGTTAAATCAACTTGGATTTATAAATACAAATCGAGAAAAATCAATCTCTGTATGTACATTTCGGCCTATTCACTTGTTTGTTAATTTGACAGACAGGTTTCGAATCACACACGGGGCGGTCTTCGTATCTATAGCTCTGCTGATGAAGCCTAATAGGCCGAAATGTACATACAGAGATTGATTTTTCTTGATTTGTTTAACCTTACATTTAAATAATTAAATCCGCCCAATTAATTATTAATGAATTAACTTTCAAAAATTAGGTTCAACTTCAATTAAGCACATATTCTCCCAAAATATTGTGCGCTGAAAATAGCCATATCACAAACATTGTATGTTGTTTACTTCTCATATATATATATATATATATATATATATATATATTATACTAGCAAATATATGCACCCTCCGGGTGCAAGTATTTAAGTTTTAATGTAATGAAATATCGTATTAAATTAGAAACGCTAATGAAACTAAATAAGAATACAGATAAAAGATTTGAACAGAGGGAGTATAATAAAGATTTGAAACAGAGGGAGTTAATAAAAATAGAACAACTGAACCTTACTCTTCCATCACTCTCGTCTTTCATTGTTATTTTTTTCTAATTAAGTATTTAGTTATAAGAGGAAGTAAAGAATAAAATGATAGTTATTTTATCTTGTTAATGGATTTCATTTAAGATTCATTAAAGAGATTTTTGCTTATATTCATTAAAATAAAACCAAACAGTTAGAAATCAATAATACTAAGCATATATTTTATTAAAATACATTTTTAATATCAATATGCAAATTAGCCTTCCCGTTCACACTGTAAACCGCTATTTTGTTGATATATAAATACAATTGCATGTTATTAGTATGTAGATATGGTTAACAGTATAAATAATGAAAAACAATTCTATTAATAATTGAGGTTAAAAATAAGGATAAATTCATGGTGACTGTGACGTCAATAACTAAGGGAATTGTGACTTGAGTAGTGATTTAGTTTCGGTTACAGACAGAAAAACACACAATCTCCATTATAATAAGATATATATATATATATATATATATATATATAATGGTGATTGCCACTTCGTCACAGAATAAGGGCCATTTCTACAAGTAGTTTGGTTGTGCGCAAAGCAGATGGTCAATCCCTTGTCTTCCTCACGTATTCAATGATACGTGACTGAGCAGAGCAGCCCAGCCCTCGATGGGCAAGCCCAGTCACACAGGTCGGTCAAATGTAGGAGTTGTGTCCGTGACGACCGTTATGTGCCACCTGTGTAGCGACCGATTCAGGATGGGTGCTCGATCTACCTTACATCAAACCCCTTACAGCTACCATCGGCCTGCCCTTTCAAGAGAAAAGTTAATTGGTCCTCACGCTAAACCGTCTTCCACAAGGGCCCCAATGTCTACCCATATCAAGAAAGTTTGTCACGATTTCAGTTTGTCATTTGGGGGGTCATTACAGTTCCATAAAAATTAACCCAATGATGATCAATAATTAGAAACACCCACCTATTAATCAATACAAGCAGGACATGTGGATATACTGCAGAATGATAAATTTAATTTTTCAACATTTGATATGTTTACTTAAGAGCTATACAAATAGTTCAATATGTAAAGAGTATAATCTTGATTTAACTGTCTCCACTGTAAAATGCAAGATAATTATCTCCCTTGTTTTGTTCGGCCATCCTATTGCGTGGGTACAGGCACCGTTTGACACCGGTAAAAGTCACGTGTTTGCGTGGCGCTGGGTTTTGAATTCTTTTAGCAGCAGGATTTGAGGCGACAAGAAGGTAAATACATGCTTGGAACTTTTCCTCATCTTTTTCGATTTTATTAGTTGTATTAGAGAAACTACATAGTCTATTTGTATTCTATTGTAGTTTCGCGTTGAAGACCAGTTGCGAAACAGGAGGATAAGTGACAACTCTCGTATTTACCCAAATAAAAGCGTCTTCATCAGTCGGACTCTGTCCTTACTCATTTCCTTGCTTTGGGCAGCCGTCATACTCACTTTTTTCTTCTTTCTTTCTTTTCATTATACCAAATCATGTCATTTTGATAAACAAAGCACTCAGGGTGTTTACAATTTTTCGTACTTACATAACAAAAATTCTTGAAATGTTCCAATAACTGGATATTGTCGGAAATACTTTAAATAAATTTTGTCTTACAACTAATTGACTACTTAAATCCAGTGGGCCTTCGACTAAAGATAAAACACCGGATTTTGTCCGTATTAGTAACCTTTGTTTTTGTTTTTTTATCGTGGTTTTAGAAAATAATTAGTTAACGAACCCTCGCCACCTCCCAAAAGAAAAATAGTTTCTAAGGACATTCGTCAATCTTATTGTTATTTTTAACCCTTTAAAACAGATTAGTGTTATCACTTCTGCACGCTTACCTCTTTATTTATCTTTCCTCTACTTTCTTACATTTTTCTGTGTAGCATGTCCTTTTTCTTCAATTTCTTTATAATAAAAATGGACTGATCCATAATTCATGTGAGGTGATGACACTCATAGGAAATAAGAATTTGGCACAAAAGCAACACCAGATAATCAGGATTTACATTTCATCTTGGACAGTCTTATTTTTAACCAGAGGATGTTGCAAGTTGATAACGGTCAGAAGATTAAGCCAGTGAAATTTACAGAAGAATGTGTGATGTGTACAGAGTAAAAAAATTATAAGTAATGATTTTTGGTTATTTCCTATAAGTCTAACATAAACAAAGGGGAACCACTCTTGACTGATAAATTATTTATTAATTTATTTATGGATCTACTAGGAAAAAAGAAGTTAGTTTAATTGGAAAAGGGGCCGGGTTAGCTCAGTGGTAGAGCGTTCGGCTAGAAACCACAGGTTCCTAGTTCGATATCAGCCCTCGCCAACTCAGCGTAGGAGTAGCGCAAGGATCTGTGCGGTAAAGTGAGGAGCTGATGGTAGGTGTGGCGCTCCACCTCAGACACTAAAATAATCTCCTTGGTCTAGCGCAAGTGAAAAGGGGATAGACTCCCTTGCTGAATGGCTGATACCGACTTTAGGCCGCCCGACGACGACTTTTTTTTTAATTGGAAAATAAATAATTTATCAGTCAAAAGTGGTTCCCCTTTGTTTATGTTAGACTTATAGGAAATAACGCAAAAATCAGTCTAACATAAACAAAGGGGAACCACTTTTGACTGATAAATTATTTATTTTCCAATTGAGCGCCACACCTACCATAGAAATAATTGATTTTTGTTTATGGTGAATAAATTACAAGAATGGATTATTTATTTTATAGGTTTCCGAGATCCAAATAATGTAAAAGAAAAGGACAAACATAAGTTAAATTCAGAGCCTGCTGTCACCCACCCTCTGAAAGCTTTAACAGTGAGGTTTGGTTTATTTTACGGCATATCAACCTCGGTGGGTCATTTAATGCCGACAAAGCTGTGAAATTAATTCATTCTTAATGCATAAATACAATTTTGTTTATCAACTAATGTTTTTCTATTTAACCCATAGATGGGACCCTAACAGGTACTACCACTCCAGGTCAGAGTGGACCAGGGAGCAATGGTGATCCACATTCCCCAAACCTCCAAAACTGGAAAGAAAATGTTGAATGGATAAAAATTGATTTAATATGAGTTTACTAACACGTGTTTCAGCCAGGAGTTTGTTCATGTACACGTGTATTCTATTTATTATTATTTAAGTATGAAATAAAATAATAATAGAAAATTATAAAATATTTAAGCACACAAAGAAAAATGGCCTTCATCAGGTTTGGTTTGGTTTACGGCATATCAACCTCAGTGGGTCATTTAATGCTGACAAAGTTTTGAAATAAATTCATTCTTAATGGATAATCAATTTTTGTTTATAAACTCATGTTTTACTATTTAACCCATAGATGGGACCCTAACAGGTACTACCACTCTGAGTCAGAGTGGACCAGGGAGCAATGGTGATGAAGGGGTGTTCCACATTCCCCAAACCTCCAGAACTGGAACCTCACCATCAGATAGAGTTTAACATCATTCCCAGGACATGTAGACCCTCAGTCACTGCTTTCTAGCACCCATATGATAAAAAGGGGTTGGGGCTTGCCATAAGGGCAATAGGGTTGGGGCAATCATATAGGTGCTAGGGCTTGACCAGCCAATTGATCATAGAGGGCCTCTCTGACTGCCCGTCTAACCTAAATAAAGGTTTAAGTAGAGAGTTTTATGTCATGGACTGCTCATCCACTAGGATTCCGTCCTTAAGCATTACAGGTCGCCCCATTGGGGCTTCTTACCCCTCTGCAGAAGTGCAGTCAGTGTATTCCAAAGACCCAGCCGACAGGGCTGTGGAAACAATGTCACAGACTTGCTGGATAGCGCTGAAGTTTAGCAGCATTACACCACCTTAAGGACTCCAACTGTGGACTTGATTTCAAGGTTTAAAAAATGTTTAAAAAAGGTGAAAATAGTGAGTTTCAGTTTTGTTTAACGGCATATCAACCTCTGTGGGTCATTTAATGCCAAAAAGGTTATTTTGGATTTCAGACTTTAAGTAGTGGTTCTATGGAGATAATTGGTTATGTTCTGTTATATTTTGTTGAAAAGGTTGCTTTTTTTAATAAAATTTAAAATGTTTTCAGGGTTTGTATTCTTAAAGATGTCTTTCAGGTTTCTAGCTTGATAGTAATTTGCGCGGATATGTTTAAGTCTGTTACAATTTAGAAGGATATGCTTGGTTGTAAGTGTACTTTGCATGTTGGGCACACTGGGGCACCCTCCCCTTTTAACAGGTACGAATGGGTAATGTGGGTGTGCCCAATACGCAATCTGGGAAATAGTGATGAAGATGAAGATGTGCCCACCTGAAAGGATGGATTCAGTTAATGCGGTCATTTTGGCTGACAGAAAAGTTACAATAGAAGATATTTCTGAACAACTGGAAATTTCGGTGATTACAGCACACAATATTGTGCATGATGAACATGTCGTTGGGTTCCAAAAATGTCGACCCTTTTTATTATATATGTGCTAGAAGGCTGTGCTCTAGGTTTGAACAGAGGTCCGTCATCAAATTTTTAGTGGAGGATAAGTGCAAAACATGTGAAATTTATAGAAGAATGTGTGATGTGTATGGAGAAGCATGAAATTTCCACCTGAAATGGGGGATTCAATTAATGTGGTCATTTTGGCTGACAGAGGATATTTCTGAACAACTGGGAATTTCTGGGGTACAGCACACAAAATTATGCATGATGATCTAGCTTCCCATGAGGGGGGGGCGCCTCAGGCACTGGGTAATAAAACTAGCCCTGCCCCTTTAAATCAAGGTCGCCCCCTGGGATCAACGATGTTAGCTTGTAAGATCTAGGGCTGAAGCCACTGGAACCCCGGTCGAAACCGGAGTTAGATATGTTGACCATATCTACATACTAATAACATGCAACTGTATTTATATATATGACAAAATAGCGGTTTACAGTGTTTACGGGGAGGCTAATTTGAATATTGATATTAAAAATTTGATTTTAATAAATATGTGCTTAGTATTATTGATTTCGAATTGTTTGGTTTTATTTTAAAGCAAAAATCTCAGGGATAAAGAAATTCATTAACACAAAGAAATAACTGTTATTTTATTCTTTACTTCCTAATTTAACTACTTTACTTCCTAATTTGATAGTTAAATTAGGAAAATTTAGCAATGAAAGACTGAAGTGATGGAAAATGATGGATGACTTAGTTTCAATGTTGTTCTATTTTTTCTTATACCCCTTCTGTTCCAAATCATTTTATCTGCATTCTTTTCTTATTTAGTTTCACTAGCAAATATATTCACCCTCCGGGTGCAAGTATTTAAGTTTCAATATAATAAAATATCATATTAAATTAGAAAGGCTAATGAAACTGAATAGAAATGCAGATAACATGATTTGGAACAGAGGGAGTATGATTGAAAAATAGAACAACTTTGAAACTAACTCTTCCATCATTTTCATTACTCCTATTCCTAATTTAACTATTCAGTTAAAATAGGAAGTAAAGAATAATATTACAGTTATTTCTTTTTGTTAAGAGATTTCTTTTAAGATTTTTTGAAGAGAATGTTGCTCATATTCAATAAGATAAAACTAAACAATTAGAAATCAATAATATTAAGTACATATTTATTAAAATCAAATTTTTTAAGATAAATATGCAAATTAGCCTTCCCATTCACACTGTAAACTGCTGTTTTGTTGTATATATAAATACAACTGCATGTTATTAGTATGTAGATATGGTCAACAGTCTTAATGATGTAAAACAATTTTATTAATAATTGAGGTTTAAATAAAAATAAAATCATGGAGAATGGGATGCAGATAACAGAGGGAATTGTGATTTGTATAGTAATATAGTTTCGGTTACAGACAGAAAAACATACAATCTCCATTATAATAAGATTAGTCTTTCTAATTTAACTCTTAACTTCCCAGAAGCAATTATCTGTTCCGATAAGGATTTGGTAAAAAACAGCTAAAAATGGTCTGTACATTCAAAAGCTCATAGTATTGTTATTTGTGAACAGATTGTTGTGAAAATAGGCAGACTCGCAGAAAACAATTTCTTCCTCGATGTTATAAGGTTGTTTGCGTGAAAATGATTTTCCTCGTACGTAATTATGGAACAATTACATAATGATAGGTAAAAAAAAACAGGTATACTCAAAAAGATGCTAAAAAAAAACACAAAAAAAAAAAAAAAAAAAAACATTTATATATTTCATTACATTAAAACTTAAATACTTGCGCCAAGAGGGTGCATATTTGTGCTAGTACAAATAAATTTACATACAATTCTTTGGTTTCAAGTAATTATTTCTATTTAATTCTCAATAATGAACACATATTTGTCCTTGGCACAACAACAACAACATAACTGACATAATATAAAGAAATGGAGACACAAATTAACTAGCTAATAACGCAATCATAACAACAACAACTACAGTGTGAAACATGTCAAACATCTTTCACTGTTAAGCACTTATGGTTGGTTGGTTGGGTTTTATGGCATGTCAACCTATCCATTGGATTTGTTTGTTTGTTTGTTTTACGGCATATCAACCTCAGTGGGTCATTTAATGCCGATAAAGTTTTGAAATCAATTCTTAATGGATAATACAATTTTTTTATAAATACATTTTTCTATTTAACCCATAGATGGGACCCTAACAGGTACTACCACTCCAGGTCAGAGTGGACCAGGGAGCAATGGTGATGAAGGGGTGCTCTACATTCCCCAAACCTCCAAAACTGAAACCTCACCATCAGATAGAGTTTAACGTCATTCCCAGGACATGTAGACCCGCAGCCACCGCCTTCTAGCACCCATATGATAAAAAGGGATTGGGGCTTGCCATAAGGGCAATAGGGTTGGGAAAATCACTATCCATTGGAAGTGATGCTGATAGCTTTTTGATTTAATGCATCCTGGGACGCACATATTTGCTTTGAATGAGTCCCCGGAAAAATTTATGGATATACCGCAGTATGTTAATTTAATTATTACAACATTTGATATGTTTACTTAAGAGCTATTGTTAATACTTCAATATATACAAGAGTATAATAATCTTGAATTAATTCTCACATCTTTTTATGTTCCATTGAAACTGATTAGTGCTATGTCTTTCCCCTACTCTTTTCAGAGGAACAACACCCTAAAAATCCCCTGTGTATTAGACTCAAGGGAAGACTATACTTGTGGATTTATGGAATTTTACAAATCTGAGTAACTAAATTGTCTGCATAGAAGTAGGATTTCCGGACTTTGAATAAAAACATTTTTGACAAGATCTTTTTTTCTGATGGGTCCAAGGTAGTTCAGATGTAAAATGAGATTTTACGGCATCTCAACCCCTGTTGGCAGTGATGCCGATAGCTTTTTGATTTAATGCGTCCTGGGACGCACATATTTGCTTTGAATGAGTCCCCGGAAAAATTTATGGGTCCCAACTAAAGTTTCTTAATAGATTGTAGGGTTTTTATCTATGATCTGGGGAAATGACTAAAGCCATCTAACTCCTACCTTGTAACCTATCCTGTGTAATTCATTTCTAAGAAATGTATTTACAGTTAGCTTGAGGATGCATGGATATGATTTTACTGCATCTTTACTGACAAAGTAAATATATATACACATTAAATATCACCAGATCTTACTTTTTGAGCAAAAATAATGAAGATTTGATTCATATTTGTGAATTAAAAAAAAAAAAAAAAAAAAAAAAAAAAAAAAAAAAAAACAAACCTTAATAGTAATAGTATGTTTTTTTTTGCCTTTAATATTTTAAATAGGAGACATTAATTTTCTTTTCAGAGTGTCTGTGCCCCCTTTTTGTGACCAGGCCAGATCAACACAAGGTTCTTTTTTATGTAGGATTTTAATAAGGCATCCTGCAAGGACCCAACTCACGATTCAGTAATAATGGATTCGGGAAACTAACTTTTTGCCTCCTTCTACCAAGTAAAGCTAAGTAAGTAAATAAATAAATAAATAAATATTACGGCTCTTGGAGTAATTCAATAATTACATCTTGAGATAAATATTAAATAATTTGGGGAGTGAGTTTTAGGAGCAAGTCGATAAAAGGTGTGTGGGGGGGGGCTACTCCAGCTTGTTTGTGAATTACAAAATCATGTGCAAAAGTCCCCAGCATTTTTTTTTTTTTTTTATTTGAAAACTGTGGTATTTGTCTGGTGTTTTAAGATGAGGCTTGATAATTTGTATTATTTAGATTTTTTGGACTGTTGTACTACTCTTTATTATTATATACGTTTCAACCGATCTGCCCTCCGTCCTTCTTCAGGTGTTTCTTGTTATTTTTTTTAGATGAGGTTTAATAATGTGTATTTGGATTTTTTTCGTACTGCTGTAGTCATCGTTACTGTTATATACACAACGTTTCAGATGATGTACACTCTGGCCTTCTTCAGGTGTTTCTTGGTATTTCTGAGATGAGTGAACCTTCTTGTGGTAATGCAAGTTCAATCCTGGTCAAGGGCAATAATAACATAGAATAGCTTAACACTTGTACCCGGTCATGGTTAATGGAATGAGAATGTGGATTGAATAGAGGGTTCAGTTTGAAGTTCTGTGAAGGCTCCCCGAGTTCAACAAGTAACACCTGAAGAAGGCCAGAGGGAACATTGGCCGAAACGTGTATATAAAAATTAAAAGGAGGACAACAGTTTGAAAAATACAAATAATACAAAAGAAAACTAGAGTTTTTAAGTTTGTTTGTTTTTTTTTTTTTAATTTTTTTTTTTTTGCAAGTGGAGGGGGGGGGTAGACATTATCTGCTGAGAAAATTAATCAAGTGAGAGTTGTCTCCCTTATTTTACCGACATGCTCTGAAAAATCGTCCAACTTGAATTACTAAACAACTGTATTCCTTAATTTTCTTTAACCCTGTAATTTTGCATATTCCTAATGTAATCAAAATTCTCTTTTCGTATTAAATCTAAACTAGCAGGACCTGTGGATATTATAGGTGAGCTATTGGAAATGACTCATAAGAAATAATACACCAGCACTATTCGGTGGATAAACGACACCAGATAATCAGGATTTACATTTCATCTTCACCGGTTTGGACAGTCTCATTTTTAAATCAGAGGGTGTTGCAAAATTATAACGGTCTGAAGATTAAGGAACAAGAGTATTAATATATAGATTGTACATAAAACTTAAATATGGATACAAAGTCCGAGTCTAGTTTTGCATTGTATGTAAATTGTAAACAGAACCCTCATTTTAGAGCCAATTACTTTTTAAAAAAAAAATAAATAAAAAAGTTAATTTTTCCGAAAGTGAAACACGAAATTCTGGAAGATACAAAAAAAAAAAAAAAAAAAATTTTTACACAGTCAGATTAAACTAGTTAAATTTTTTTTTTTTTTTTTTCATAAGAATTCGGGTGGTTCAACCTAACCGGATCTTAACCGAATAAAGAAAAAAAAAAAATTTTCAAGGCTAAACTTGCAAATCGGTCGGAAAATTAGAGTGACCCAGAAAAAACAGAACCAAACTTATTATTTTCACATTAAACTAACCCTAAACCCCCCCCTAGTTAAAATTAATAGTTTTTTTTACAAAATTTGCGGGTTCTGTTTTTTCTGGGTCACCCTAATTTTCCGACCGATTTGCAAGTTTAGCCAATTTCAATACCTTCCAAAAATACGAAATAAACATCCCACATAAATTACGTAATGTTTCTTATACGGGTTGGGTTTTTGTGGGAGGGGGGTGTGAGGTTCCATGATATTAGGAATTGATATAATTCGTAATGATTCATCAAAAAGTCCAGCAAGAAATTGGTCTCGTTTTTTTTTGTTTTTTTTTTTATTTATTACAGAACAAATTTATAAATTAAATGAAGACTGATAAAATAATCGTGTTTTTTTTTTGTTTTTTGTTTTTTTTGATATTTCATTTTTATTTTGTCATGGACTTTTCCACGTGACTTTTACCTTGCAGTCCCGGGCCGGGTGTGAGGGGGTTGTTGTTTTTAGGTTTGTTTTTTTTTTTTGGGGGGGGGGGGGGGGCGTAAATTTCAAAAACATCAAATTTTTAGATTTTTATTTATTTTTCTTATTTTTTAAGGAGTTTTGTCATGGACTTTCCAACGTGACTAGTAGTACCTTGCAGGCCCGGTCAGGAGGGAGAGGGGGTCATTTTTTTAATTTTTTTTTTATTTCGTAAATTTCAAAAATATTTATCAAATTCTAAGATTTTATTTATTTTATCATGGACTTTCCCACGTGACTGGCACCTTGCAGTCCCGGGCCGGAGGGGGAATGTTATTTTTGTTTGTTTGTTTTTTTTTTTTTGTTGTTTGTTTTTTTTTTTTTTTTTTTTTTGTATACTTCAAAAATATCAAATTCTTAGATTATTTATTTTCAAATCAATTTTTGTTTTTGTCATGGACTTCGCCCCGTGACTCGCACCTTGCAAGCCCGGGACGGAGGGGAGGGGGTTGGGTTTTTCTTCTTCGTAAACTTTTAAAAAATATTTATCAAATTCTAAGATTTTTTTTTGGGGGGGGGGGCCCAAACATCGAAATTAAAAACAAATATTTTTTTTTAATTAATAAGTGAAACGTATAGTAGAGATTTTTTTTTAAATGTTCGTCTGAAATTTTAAAACTAAACAAACAAAAAAAAATACGTATTTTTATTTTAAAGAGCTGGAGATATTTTAATTAATTTATTTTATCTTGAGATAAAATAAATAAATACAAGGTCCTTCGTTTGTCACACATCCACTTTACCGTAAACAGTACAGAAGACAAGCAGCACTAATAAAAAAAATTCCTTTTTTTTTCTTCTTTAAAGTTTATTTTTATATGGTTTTCTTTAAATTATTCAACATTTTACAAGTAATAATCACATATACACACACGTGTAATATAATTTAAACATTACTACTACTACGTCTGTCCCATAATAGTTGATACATTTAGTGTGTGGAATTTACATGCAAATATAAACATGGTTATGGGACAGAGATAGTATTATAGAAAATAAATACTAACGATATATTTGTTTAAATATTTCAGAGCAGTTATAACATTAAAAATTACTACGACTACTCCTGTCCCATAATATTTGGTCCATTTTGTAAATGGAATTTACATAAAAATGTAACAATTTTTATAGGACAGACGTATTCATTTTCTGTAATATTGATATTCTTAATTTGAAAAAAAAAAAATCAGAGCGGATATATATATATATATATATATAAATTCAAAATTAATAATACTAAAAAATAAATAAAAGATATACAAGAAAATTGTGTGGGTTTATTAATGTAATTAAGAGGGCACTGTTGTGGACATTTGAAAAAGTACAGTGACATGGTATGTTTTTTAAAAAATAAAATATAAATGAAATAGTTATATTCAAATTTAAATAAGTAGAAGATAAAACCTATATTTATTTATTTATTTATTTAAAAAACTTCTTTTTTTTTAAATAGTAATTTCAAAATAATTTGACTGACTAATAAAAAAAATATATCTAGAACAGTTTTGTTTTGGTTCGAAAAGACAGTAACATTGTTTTTTTTTGTTTTTTTTAAATAAATAAAAATATCTATTTTCAAATTTATATAAGTACAATATAAACATTTATTTAATTTATTTATATAAAAAGCAAAATTATCTTTATTTCTAAAAATAACAATTTAAAAAAACTTCGACTGGACTAAAAAATTATCTAAAACTTTTGTTTTGGTTAGAGAAAAAAGGCACTGACATTATTTAAATGTATATTTAAAATAAAATAAATAAAATATATATTTTCAAATTTAAATAAGTAGAATATAAATATATTTGTCTAAAAGGTAAAATTATTTTTTTAAATAAATTGAAAAAGAGTCTTGGACTGGACTTAATAAAAAAAAAATTATCTACAACCTTTTTGTTTTTGGTTAGAAAAAGATAGTGACATTGTTTAAATGTATGTTTTTAAAAATAAATTAAAATATCTATTTTCAAATTTAGATAAGTAGAAGATAAATATATTTATTTATTTATCTAAAAAAATTAATCTTTAAAAATGAAAATAGCAATTTTGAAAAAGATTGGACATGACTTGGACTGGAACCGTTTTGTTTTGGTTAGAAAAAGATAGTGACATTAAAATAATAAATAAATATATTTTCAAATAAGTAGAAGATAAATATATTTATTTATTTATCTAAAAGCATAATTATTTCTTAAATTAGAAATCTTAAAAGATTCGAATTATAAACAATAAAAATTATCTAGAACTGTTTCGTTTTAATTAGAAAAAAATACAATGACATTGTTTTAATTTATATTTAAAATAAAATAAAATATTCATTTTCAAGTCCAAATAAGTAGAAGATAAATATATTTATTCATCTAAAAAGCAAATTTATTTTTATTTTAAAAAATAACAATTTTAACTTGGACTGGACTAATAAAAATTTATCTAAAATATTTTTGTTTTGGTTTAAAAAGATAGTGATATAGTTGTAGGTTTAAAAATAAATTAAAATAAAATATCTATTTTCAAATCTAAATAAGTAGAAGATATATTTATTTATTCATCTAAAAAAATCTAAATTAAAAAAATCTAAATTAAAAAAAGCCATAAAAAAAAAAAAGGTTCGACATAACTTGGACTGGAAAAATTTCGTTTTGGAGCTAAACTTGCAAATTGGTTGGAAAATTAAAACGGAAAGTTTTTTGATGGTCCCCCATGACAATTTAACTACAGTGTATGAATGAACTTTTTGCGAATTGGGTTACGGTTTAGGGGATTAAGGTTGTTTTTTATTACGTATTGCTTAAAAAAAAAAAAAACAACAAAAAAAATTACTATACATTTAATTAACCATTGAAATTAATTATTGAATCCAACGGTAGACATATTAGTCTCAGTTGTTTGTGTTAGTATTGTAATGTATAATTTCAATTAAACTTGGTTTTAAAAAAATATTTTTCAACATTAGTAATTTGGTTGTTTTTTTTAAAGCAATACGTAATTAAAAACAACCTTAATCCCCAAACCCCTAAACAGTAACCTAATTCGCAAAAAGTTAATTCATTGACTGTAGTTAAACTGTCATGTGGAACCACCAAAAAACTTTCCGTTTTAATTTTCCGACCAATTTGCAAGTTTTGCCCGTTTTGGTTAGAAAAAAAAAACTGATATTAAGTTTAAATGTATGTTTTTTAAAATAAAATATCTATTTTATTTTTTATTTTCAAACTAAAATAAGTAGAAAAAATATATATTTATTCATTTATTTATCTAAAAAAACAAAATTATCTTTATTTTTAAAGAAAATAATTTTAAACGAGTTGACAACTTGGAGTGAAACCGTTTTGTTTTGGTTAGAAAAAGATAGTAACATTAAGTTTAAATGTATTGTTTTAAAATAAAAATAAAATTTTCTAAATAATAAAATATATATTTTCAAATTTAGATAAGTAGAAGATAGATATATCTATTTATTTATCTAAAAGCAAAATTATCTTTATTTTTTAAAATAATTTATTTTTTAAGATTTGGACTGGAAATTATCTAAAACCGACTAAATTTTTATCATGTGTCATGAATTCTAAAACCCTAAAATAAAAATACAATTTATAAATATTAACAATTTAAACTGAAGACATTAGTTTCATAATCAATTTAATTTTTCAAATAGATTAATAAACACATTTAATAAATAAATAAGTAAAAAAGTCGATTTCATATTTGATATATATTTTTGTTCATTACTACAATTTATTTTCCTTTCAAGAAATATTTATAAAAATTTTTAAAAATAAGAATTGTATTTTTTTTCTCTTCAGGGTTTTAAAATAAATAAATAAAAAATTACTAAAATATAAAATAATTATTTATTATTATTATTTAAATTTATAATAAAGTTTCATTGAGTAGATTGGACTTGTTTTTTTTTTTTTACTTATTTTATTTTCAAAAACTATTTATAAAAATTTCTTCAGGGTTTAAATAATTAAAAATTCTTACTGAAAAAATAAGATAAAATAAACAAACAAATTATTCATTAAAAAAATATATATATATATATATATATATATTATATATATATATATAATATATATATATAATATTTATTATAAAAATACGAGAATTGTATTTTTTTTCAGGGTTTATTTTACTTTATTTTTTAATCCGACTGAAAAATAGGATAAATATATATATATATATATATATATATATATATATATATATATATATATGTATGTAAATTACTAAATAAAGTTTATTTCATTGACATTAATTGATATGTACACTGTAGGACTTAATTTTATTTATTTTCCTTTAAAAAATATTAATAAAAAATTACGAGAATTGTATTTATTTTCTCTGGGGTTTAAATAAGCAATTAAAAAAAAAAAACAGTTACTGAAAATTTAAAAAAATGGATAATATAAACAAAAACATTTATTTTACTATCCATGTCGAAAAATGGATTTCTTAAAAATTTATTTTCCTTACAAGAAATATTTATTATAAAAATACGAGAATTGTATTTATTTTCTTCAGGGTTTATTTTATTTTTTAATCCGACTGAAAAATAGGATAAAATAATAATTTTACTGTCCATAAAAAAAGTATATTTCATTATTTAAATATGTAGACTTGACTTCCTTTTATATATCATTTTTTATATTATTATTCTTTTTTTATTTATAATATTTTTATTTATTTAATATTTTCATTTATTATGTTGTACTTTAAATTTATTACACTATTTTTTATTTATTATATATATTAATTTTTATTTATTATATTTTTTGTATTTATTACACTATTTTTATTTATTATATATATTAATTTTTATTTATTATATTTTTTGTATTTATTACACTATTTTTATTTATTATATCATTTTTAATTATATTATTTTTATCGATAAAATAAATAAAAATAAATAATTTTACTGTCGATGTCGAAGAACTAACACCAATAAAAAAAAAAAATATTTATAATAATAAAGTTTACGTAGACCAACCAGGCTTCATTTTTTTAAATAACAACTACAAAACCAAAAAGTAAATAAATAAAAAAGTACCTAATTATAATAATAAATCTTGCATTAATAAAATAAGTGCTTTTTCGATTAATTTATAATATCATTATTATATTGTAGTCATTTTTTCTTTATTTCTTTTTAAATAAAATAATGAAAAATACCAACCAACCTGGTAATGTAGATGCCTGAGTCGTCTGTGAAGAAGAAGAAGGAGTCACAAATGGAGGAGGGTTTTCGGGTAAAACAACATCTCCATTACCCACAAAAATATCATTATCTTCCGTAGATCTATCCATTTCATTATTTCTAGCCGGTACCGAATTATTTTCCTTGGGATGAACGAAGTTTTTAAAAGAAAAAGGATTATCGTCTCCATCGTCACCCCCACCTTCCGCCATTGTTGTTGCTTTCGGGGAGCAATCATTGTTGACTGCTTGATCATAATTAACCCACCCGTGTATACGAGGAAAAAATGAGTTAAAATGTTGTTATCGGCTCCTAGACGATCTGGATTGTTTGTGGTAGCGTATTTAAATGCATGGTTTGCATTAAAATATTTTTGATGCCTCCGTAAATGTGTTTGTCCTCTTTTTCCCTCACAAGTGTCTGCAAATGTTCGTCGTTTTAGAAATAATGAATTCTCCCTGAAGAGGAAAGGTCAAAGAGCGGGAAGTTGAAAAACAACCAATTAATATTTTTTCGCTTTTTTCTTTCTTTTTCTTTCTTTCTTTCTTTCTTTCTTTCTTTCCTTTTCTTTTCTTTTCTCTTTCTTCTTTTCTTTTTCTTTTTTTTTCTTTATTTCTTTTATTTTTTTCTTTCTTTATTTATTTTTATTTTTTTCTTTCTTTATTTCTTTTTCTTTTCTTTCTTTTTTTCTTTCTTTCTCTTTCCTTTTTTCTTTCTTTCTTTCTCTTTCCTTTTTTCTTTCTTTCTTTCTCTTTTCTTTTTGCTTTCTTTCTTTTTCCTTTTCTTTCTTTCTTTCTCTTTTCTTTTTGCTTTCTTTCTTTTCCTTTACTTTCTTTCTTTTTCCTTTTCTTTCTTTCTTTTTTCTTTTTTCTTTTCATTTCTTTTCTTTTCTTTTTTTTCTTTCTTTTCTTTTTTCTCTCTTCTTTACCCTTTCTTTTTATCTATTTCTTTCTTTCATTTTCTTTTTCTTTCTTTTGTTTTCTTTCCTTTTCTTTCTTACTTTTTCTCTTTAACTTTTATTTTTCCTCCTTTCTTTTCCTTTACTTTCTTTTGCCCTTTCTTTCTTTCTTTCCTTTTCCATTTTTCTTTTCTTGATCTTTTTTCTTTCTTTCTTTCTTTTACTTTTGCCTTTTCTTTCCTATTTTTACTTCTTTTTTCTTTTCGTTTTTCTTTCCTTTCTCTTTTCTTTCTTTCTTTCTTTTTCCTTCTTTCCTTTCCTTTCTGTTCCTCTCCTTTTCATATTTTTTCTTTTTCTTTTTTCTCTTTTCTATCATTTTTTTCTTTTTCTTTTTCTTTCTCTCTTTTTTCTTTTATTTCTTTTCTTCTCCTTTTAATCTCTTTCTTTTTCGTTTCTTTCGTTTCTTTCTTTCTTTCTTTCTTTTCCCCGTTCATTTGAAAAAAATAATATTTTAGAATCAAAATAATAAATAAAATTTAAATCTTGAATTTGCTTTATTCCTCTCACCCACCCCGCTTCAATTAATTTGAAACACAAAAAAAAGTTGCAAATAAAACACCTTTTTTATCCTTTAATTGATTCATTAATTGATTTTAACGTCATGTCAAAGTGTCGGGTTATTTTATGCCTAGAGGTTAGGGAATCACATTCATTGGATGTTGATTGATTTTAATGGCATGTTAACCTGTCTGGGGTTATTTTATGTCTAGAGGTTAGGGAATCACATTCATTGTATGTTGATTGATTTTAATGGCATGTCAACCTGTCTAGGGTTATTTTATGTCTAGAGGTTAGGGAATCACATTCATTGTATGTTGATTGATTTTAATGGCATGTCAACCTGTCTAGGGTTATTTTATGTCACATTCATTGTATGTTGATTGATTTTAATGGCATGTCAACCTGTCTAGGGTTATTTTATGCCTAGAGGTTAGGGAATCACATTCATTGTATGTGATTGATTTTAATGGCATGTCAACCTGTCTAGGGTTATTTTATGCCCAGAGGTTAGGGAATCACATTCATTGATGTTGATTGATTTTAATGGTATTTCAACTGTCTAGGGTTATTTTATGTCTAGAGGTTAGGGAATCACATTCATTGGATGTTGATTGATTTTAATGGTATTTCAATCTATCTAGGGTTATTTTATGTCTAGAGGTTAGGGAATCACATTCATTGGATGTTGATTGATTTTAATGGTATGTCAATCTGTCTAGGGTTATTTTATGTCTAGAGGTTAGGGTATCACATTCATTGTATGTTGATTGATTTTAATGGCATGTCAACCTGTCTGGGGTTATTTTATGTCTAGAGGTTAGGGAATCACATTATTGTATGTTGATTGATTATTATTGGCATGTCAACCTGTCTAGGGTTATTTTATGTCTAGAGGTTAGGGAATCACATTCATTGTATGTTGATTGATTTTAATGGCATGTCAACCTGTCTAGGGTTATTTTATACCTGTAGGTTAGAGAATCACATTCATTGTATGTTGATTGATTTTAATGGCATGTCAACCTGTCTAGGGTTATTTTATACCTGGAGGTTAGGGAATCACATTCATTGTATGTTGATTGATTTTAGTGGCATGTCAACCTGTCTAGGGTTATTTTATGTCTAGAGGTTAGGGAATCACATTATTGTATGTTGATTGATTTTAATGGCATGTCAACCTGTCTAGGGTTATTTTATGTCTAGAGGTTAGAGAATCACATTCATTCTTAATGGATAATACAATTTTGTTTATAAACTAATGTTTTTCTATTTAACCCATAGATGGGACCCTAACAGGTACTACCACTCCAGGTCAGAGTGGACCAGGGAGCAATGGTGATGAAGGCGTGCTCCACATTCCCCAAACCTCCGGAACTGGAACCTCACCATCAGATAGAGTTTAACGTCATTCCCAGGACATGTAGACCCTCAGTCACTGCCTTCTAGCACCCATATGATAAAAAGGGGTTGGGGCTTGCCATAACAGTCTTTAGTAGTAGTAGCCATCATTAGCTCAGAGAAACAACATATGAAAGTTGTATAATCGAAAAGGGTTGTTTATTTATTTCTAGACTTGTGGGTTCTTTTTCAGAGAGAATAAGAGAGAGAGGGTAAGGTCAAGCTGTTCTATCGTAAGTCATGTTCATGCGCACTGTTCGTTGCTAGCCTAGACATGTCACAGTAGGATCCCAAGAAACCAACATCTGCCTCAGGAGAAGAGGAAAATCAGTTGGAACTTCCGTTTTTATTTCTAAATCTAGTTCAGGGGTCATTGGTCGGTCAATGGCTGGCACTCGTTGAGTTTTTACAATTCCAAACTTTAACCTATTTTTCTTCTTATTTCTTTTTCTTCTCTCTCTCCAGAAATCCGATTACAGTTTCCTTTTCAATCCCAAATTCTCTGTAGACTATAAAATTTTTGAAGAGGAACTTACCGTTGACAAGTTAAAATGTGAACCTTTGATTAGGTTTAGTAGAAAAAATGCATTGGAAATGATTTTTACTATAAAAATGCATTGGAAGTGAATTTTACTATAAAAATGCATTGGACAATGATTTTTGCTATAAAAATGCATTGGACAATGATTTTTACTATGAAAATGCATTGGACAATGATTTTTGCTATGAAAATGCATTGACAATGATTTTGCTGGACAATGATTTTTACTATGAAAATGCATTGGACAATGATTTTTGCTATAAAAATTCATTGGACAATGATTTTTACTATGAAAATGCATTGGACAATGATTTTTACTATAAAAATGCATTGGACAATGATTTTTGCTATGAAAATGCATTGGACAATGATTTTTACTATGAAAATGCATTGGACAATGATTATTACTATGAAAATGCATTGGACAATGATTTTTGCTATAAAAATGCATTGGACAATGATTTTTGCTATGGCATTGGACAATGATTTTTACTATGAAAATGCATTGGACAATGATTTTTACTATAAAAATGCATTGGACAATGATTTTTGCTATGAAAATGCATTGGACATGATTTTGCTATAAAAATGCATTGGACAATGATTTTTGCTATGAAAATGCATTGGAAATGATTTTTGCTATAAAAATTCATTGGACAATGATTTTTGCTATGAAAATGCATTGGAATATCACTTTTTCTCCTTTCCTGTCCTGACATGAACTTCTTTAAAGTCCACTATGCCCAGATTTTTTTCTTTTAAAGGGAATCAGTGTGTGTTTCACTTCATGGTGTGGCAAAGCCGGAAGTTATCGCTTCAACAGACAGAGGTCGAATGACAAAAATAAGTAGTTTGCGCATGTGATCGCGCAACCTTAGTAAAAATAAAATTTAAAATAAAATTCGTAAAATTCAACCAATCAGAGGCGTTCCCGCCTAATAAGAAAATTTATCAAATAGACCCCTTTTGGAGCCTATGCTGGACTATAAATAAAGCCAGCCTTTCGGATCCTAACCAGAAAGATCTCATTTGCCTAAGGGAATTCACGTCACCCTTTTTAAGAACATTTCGCTTACACGCTGAAGGTATCTATCTCTCTCTCTCTCTTTAAATAACCTATGCTTTCGGAGATAAACCTTAGATTCATTCAACTTATGCCTGACTGCTTTTGGGTTGACTTTAAACTTTCACCTTTTCTTTCTCACTTTTGAACTGTGAAATACCAGCTTACATTTTACATTTGAACTTTAAAAAAAGAACTTTGGCGGAACCTCACCCAGTATTCGATGCTACCTTTTGTAAACTTCTCGTTAATACAATTTTGTTTGTTTAATCAAGAGTTTTGTCTTCTATGCCATTTTGCTTGATTTATTTATGGTCTCTAAATGTTTGAACACTTTTATTGAATATTGACATCAAACTGCCCTAACTACCATCATAATGGCATAACTTTTCAATTTAGTCTCATATGGAAAAACTTATGTTCAGCCCATTTGTATTAAAATTAAAACATGTTTCTCCGTACACATCACACATTCTTCTGCAAATTTCGCACTGTTTGCACTTCTCAGCTAGCAAAGATTTGATATCACACCTCTGTTCAAGGCCGGAGCACTGTATTTGATAGCCTGAAAACAAATAATTTTCTGAGATTAAAAGGATCTTTGTCATAAACAAATTCCATACAATGCCAATTTACATATATGTTTCGAAGATAAAGTTGTTTGATAAAACACGTTTCTCTCTTTTAGATAACAGACATGAGATATATGTATAAAAAAAAAAGAAGCATTTTGATAAAAACCGACGCAAGACAAAAGAAGTACAAATCAGAAATTGATAATAATGACTAAGCCGAAACGGTTTAAAATCCACCAAAGATTAAGCCCCCACCCCTTGTCAGCAGAGGCTGTAGAAAATGCCGACTGCACCTCTGCAATGGGTCCACCTGTTGACCATGGATGGTGACCCATAATGCCTGAGGACAGGACTGTGGTGGATGAGTGGTCTATGACTCAGATACAAAGTGGTTTCATGACATGGGGCTGTAGAATATACTGACTGCACCTCTGCAAAGGCGTATGACCCATCCCTTAATGGGGTCACCTGAGGACAGGACTGTGGTGGCTGAGTGGTCTGTGGTCCATGTGACGTGCAACATTCTACTTCGGCCCTTACTTGATGGGCAATCAGAGAGACCAACATCTGATCAATCAGCTGGTCGTATCAAGCCCTAGTTCCTATATGATTGTCCTGAACGTATTTATCAAATTGCTGTTATGGCAAACACCCAAGCGTTTTTATCATATATGTGTTAGAGGGTGAACCACCAATATTCATCAATACACATCAAGTTAATGAAAATTATTTCTACCAATTTATTAACACACAGGAAGTTAAAGAAAATCATTTTTACCAATTTATTAATACACAGGAAAATAAAGAAAATTATTTCTATCAATTATTAATACACAGGAAAATAAAGAAAATTATTTCTATCAATTTATTAATACACAGGAAAATAAAAAATAAAGAAAATTATTTCTATCAATTTATTAATACTGATGAAGTTAATGAAAATTATTTCTACCAATTTATTAACACACAGGAAAATAAAGAAAATTATTTCTATCAATTTATTAATACTGATGAAGTTAATGAAAATTATTTCTACCAATTTATTAATACTGATGAAGTTAATGAAAATTATTTCTACCAATTTATTAATACTGATGAAGTTAATGAAAATTATTTCTACCAATTTATTAATACACAGGAAAATAAAGAAAATTATTTCTACCAATTTATTAATACACAGGAAAATAAAGAAAATTATTTCTACCAATTTATTAATATTGATGAAGTTAATGAAATAATAAGCCATGATTGGTTGTATGTTTTCATTCATGTTCAAGTTCAACACTAATTTTCTATTAGGGTTGCTGTACTGAAAAATAAAAAGATTTTTTTTTTAAGGGTTGCTGTACTGAAAAATAAATATCTTTTTTTTTATAGACAGAACTTATAAAGTAGATAAAGAAAGCTAAACTTGTAATAATCCATAATTCTGAGAAGCAAATTGAATGTTTTTATTCATGTTCAAATTCAACACTTATTTTCAATTAGGGTTGCCGTACTGAAAAATAAATCTTTTTTTTCTTCTTTCATTTAGACAGAATTTAGAAAGTAAATAAAGAAGACCAAAAACGAGAGATAAACTTGACAAACGTTTATTCTAAAAAGATCGAGTAGGCAAGAAAAAAAAAAAAAAATGAAGTTAAAAAAAAAAAAGAAAAAAAAATTAAGTCAAAATGTCAACAATGAATTTTTTTTTTTTTTTCATCCTGTTTTTTTTGAGTTCATGCCTGAAGTTTTACAGAATTTAGATAAAAAAATGTGAAATTTGCATGCACGGTGCTTGAATAAGTTGTCTGAGAGCAAAATCACAAATGAGACTTTATATATATATATATATAATATATATAAAACATTAAAAAAAAAAACAGTACAGATTTCAACAAATCTTTCTTTCATTAATTTTTTTTCTTTCAATTTTTTTTTCTCAAACTTTTGGCTGTACTGATTTTTTTTATCAAATTTTTTTTTTTTTTTTTTTTCAAAATTTTTTTTTTTTCAAATTTTCAGCTGTGAATCAAAACTCAAAAAAAAAAAAAAAAATAACAACAATAAAAACCCCTATTTAAGCATTTATAACAATTTTTTTTTTCTTACTTAAAAAAAAAAAAACAAAAAAAAAAATAAAAGGTTTTGGACAATATAATAAAGAGAGGAAAAGGGAATACAAAATATTTTTTTTTAAAAGTGTAGGGGAGGGGGGAAAAGAAGTTTGTTTTTTGGGGTTTTTTTTTCAATTTAAAAATGTAAAAAGATTTTTTGTAATATGTTGAAATTGAATTTTAAATCCTTTTCATCATAGAAGGCTTAGATAATTTTATCGTAAAAATGTTAAAAGAAATACCATCAAGCTGGGGAGTTTTTGTCAGCTGAGTTTTTATCAAAATTATCTTTTTGCAAAGAAACTTGAGTTACCTAATTTGAATAAATGAAAACTTGAGCCAAGTAAAAAGTAAAAATTTGAGCGACCTAAATTGAAAAAAAAAAAAAAAAAAAGAAAAAGAAAAAAAAATTGAGTCACCTAAATTGAATAAGTAAAAATTCCAATCAAGTAAAAAGTTAACATTTGAGCAATCTAAATTAAAGAATATGTAATCCCCCGACACCCCCCCCCCCACCGAAAAAAACAACCCAAAAACACCTAAATTGAGTCACCTAAATTGAAGAATATGTAAAATAAAATAAAAATTTTAAATAGAAAAAAAAAAGAAAAACTTGACTCACCTAATTTGAACAAGTCTAAATTTGATCCACCTAGACTGAACAAATAAAAAACTTGATTCACCTCAATTGAATAAGCAAAAATTTGAGCCAAGTAAATTGAATAGTATGTATAAAAAAAAGAGTATGTATAAAATAACTTGAGCCACCTAAATTGTAAAATGTAAAACCCTTCAGACACACAAGAACAAATAATTACTTGAACCACCTAGAATGAACAAGTAATAAACTTGAGCCACCTAGAATGAACAAGTAATAAACTTGAGCCACCTAAATTGAATAAGTAATAAACTTGATTCACCTAAATTGAACTATTAGAATTTTGAGCCATCTAAATTAGACAAGTAAAAAACTTGAACCACCTAGACTGAACAAGTAATAAACTTGAGCCACCTAGAATGAACAAGTAATAAACTTGAGCCACCTAGAATGAATAAATCTTGAGCTACCTTAATTGCACAAGTAAAAAGCTTGAACCCCGTAAATTGAACGAAAAAAATACTCTACTGACTGAGCTAAATGAGCCCAAACAATAATCGAGGAAAATAATCACTTCCTATGCGTGTCTAAGCCATTGAAGTTTCATTAAAATTAGTGGCAATAATAAAAAAGAATGGTTCAGTTTTTTTTTCCAGGGGCCGGGGCCAATACTGTACTAAAAATAAAATAAAATACCCCCCCCCAAAAAAAAAACTGGCCTATATAAAACGTCCCCCAGCTTGACGATAATCAATAATTTTAAAACTATCAAAATCAATTTTGATTGATCTCAAGTTAATTTTGGTTTGAACGAAGCGGGGTAGCTCAAGCAAAGTCGAAATAGAAATACAAAGACAGTTACTTATTTAATATTTGCAATATAAAAGATTTGCTATGGCACCCAGTGAGAATCAAACTCACTAGAAATGACCCTTCAATGTATACAAGGTAGTTGCACGCAAAGCTTAGCTATGACACAAGACCGGAAATATGAAGCACCCAGTGAGAATCAAACTCACTAGAAATCGGCATTCCAGGTATACAACGTAGATGCTTACTATACCATGGTACAATGCCGAAAATATGAGGCACCCAGTGAGAATCAAACTCACTAGAAATGACTCTTCAATGTATACAAGGTAGTTGCACACAAAGCTTGGCTATGGCACAAGACCAGAAATATGAAGCACCCAGTGAGAATCAAACTCACTAGAAATGGGTTCATACATTTCCGAAGGGCATTAGCCAAAAAGTGAGCGTAATAGTATGACTGGAGTTCAAACTCGCTTACTATGATGTCACAGTCCAGCACTTAAGTCCCTTACACCATGGGGGACACCCCCGGCCTCCAAGGGTTCTTTGGATTATGGGCATTATCGAATAAATAAACTGTCCTACAAACTGTTTAATTTGCATAATGATGTGCAATTTTTATTTTATTAAAAATGACTTTAAATGAGTTAGCCTTAAAAAAAAAGGAAAAAAGAAAGAAAGAAAAGGAGAAAGAGATAGTGAAATAGAAAAAAATAGCATGGATTACACTTCACTCTCGTACGTACGCTCTTCTCTGCATCTCGTTCTCTCGTAAAACTGATATATAAGCTAACAGAGTTATTTGCTCTTTTTAACATGATATATATATATATATATATTACATACATACATACATACATACATACATATATATAGGTTAAGAGTAAGGAAATGAATCTGACGGTATATGTATAGATAAAAGGATATGAAAACACACAATGCTGTTAAAATGAATATATTTTATATCATTTTCATAGCTAATATTGAACAATATTTAGATATATAATTATAATTAGTGTTCAATATTAGCTATGAATATGATATAAAATATTTTCATTTTAACAGCATTGCGTGTTTTCATATCCTTTTAACTATCTATCTATCTATCTATATATATATATATATATATATATGTGTGTGTGTGTGTGTTTGTAGATGCGTTTTTTTAGTTTCTGGAGGTTTCTCCTATGGATTTTTTGTGACAGTCTGTACATGGAATCATGTACATGCCTGCTTCTGATTTTACTTGCTGTTGAGAGTTTTTGTTTAGTTTGTTGTGAATAGTTTTGGATGCTTTGATACGTAGGTTGTTCGGATTTTTTGTCAATGTTACTTTTGGTTTGGTCTGAACAATCTAGATATCAAGACAGTCAATTTAGCATCCAAAATGATTCATCCAAAATCCCAAATGATTCCATGTATAGACTGCCACAAAAAATACATAGGAGAAACCTCCTGAAACTTAAGAAAAAAACGCTGAAAAAATGTATCTACGAGCACAAACGCAACATTAAATTGGGTGACAGCAACAACTGTTTATTCCAACATATATATGTATGTATGTATGTATATATATATATATATATATATATATAACAGTAAGCCTTGATTGTGTTTTTAATGTGTATACTTAGGGCATATCTATGAGCATGCATATCGCATAGTTTTAAAATCAAGGAAAAATAACAACAAAAAAAACAAGTTTTTAAGAAGGCAAAGTCTCAATTAGATAACAAATATATTTGAAATACCAATATAGCTTTTAATAAAACTTCCAAAAAATCTGTATATAATAAAACTCTTACAGTATTTCAATGACAAAAAAGCAATGTTTCCATCATCATCAGCATCAAGATGTGAGCTAAAATTAATTTCATTGGCTCTTCCGGGTCACATGGGCTCCCCAGAACCAACCAATGAAGTGAGCTTTCTGCTAATTTAAAATTAACTCAGGTATATAATTAGCATTTTTTTTTTTTCGTTTTTAGAAAAATGACATAATTTGAATTGGTTTGGATTAATCGGACTATTGTCCTCATCTCCACTGATATATACACAATGTTGTCCATATGACGCAACGGATATACGGGTTGAGTTAATACAGTTCTAAGTGACAATCATCTCTAGCTTGCAGGTTCAATCCTGGCCAAGGGCGATAATAACATAGAATACTTAACATAGCTTAACACTTATTCCTGGTCATGTTTAATGGAATGAGAACAGTCTACCCGGGTGGATTGAATAAAGGGTGCGGTTCGAAATTCCATGAAGGCTTCCGAGTTCGACAAGAAGGTTCCTGTGTTCAAAGTGAAGCTTCCCAAGTTCGACAAGAAGGTTCCTGTGTTCAAAGTGAAGCTTCCCAAGTTCGACAAGAAGGTTCCTGTGTTCAAAGTGAAGCTTCCCAAGTTCGACAAGAAGGTTCCCAAGTTTGTCAAGAAACAGATAAAGAGGGCCCGAGAGAACACATCATCTGAAACGTTGAGTATTTTGTATATAACAGTGGAGATGAGGACAATAGTCCGACTAATCCAAATTATCAAGCCTCATCTCAAAAATTCAGAAAAAAAAAAATTAGAAAGAGGCTTCAACAGTTTTTAAAAAAATTCTTCTTTTTTTTTTTTTTCAGGAATTACCTTATAAAGATTTTGTGAGCATTTTGTCTTTTCTATCCTGAAAAAAGTTGTGGCTTCACATGAAAAAAAAAAAAAAAAAAAAAAAGGAATAACCGAACACGTAAATATTTATTTAATTTTATTTACAATCGTGTTTGAGTGTGCATACGGACTAGGAAAAATTACTAGGTAAACACCATAACGACTTCAGTGTGTGTGTGTGTGTGTGTGTACACGTACATACACGTGTGTGTAATCATGTTCTATTTTCGTGTATGTGTGAGTATGTGTTGTCGTTTTTTGTTTTTTTTGAGCCAGGATGACCATCAATTCCGGGGAGGAGCGGACAGCTCCTCTAATTAGACAAAAACTAAAATAGTATACACACTCTCCATGCAATTCACTGTGTCGGGAAGACACGTTTTATAGAAAAGGATAAAGTTTAAACAATAGAGACTAGTGTAATATACGCAGCAACATGGCCTCGCAAAGATGAAGAGTTGTGGTCAAATGAAGGCAAAGCAGGTAAACTAGTCACGTGGCTTCAATACATGTCATGATTATGTAGCTTTGACCATTAAACGTAATATAAAAGCGACCAGTAAGCTATGGTGGTCAGAGTGCAGAAACATACACTCGGCCCACCTTCCTTGTTTTAAAATGTAAACTAGTCACGTGACTTTAGTACAGGTCATGATTATGTAGTTTTGACCAAGAAACAGAATACAAAAGCGACCAATAAGCCACGGCGGTCAGAGTGTAGCGCATTTATTCGGTCCTCCTTCATTGCTTTAGAATGTAAACTAGTCACGTAACTTTAGTACATGTCAAGATTATATAACTTTGACCACGAAACATAATATAATGTGACCAGTAAGCCATGGTGGGTCCTCCTTCCTTGCTTTAGAATGTAAACTAGTCATGTGGCTTCAGTACATGTTATGATTATGAAGCTATGACCACGAAATGTAATATAAAAGCAACCAGTAAGCCACGGTAGTCAGAGTACAGAAATAATCCCTTAATCCTCTTTCCTTGTTTTAGAATGTAGACTAGTCATGTAGCTTAAGTACATGTCATGATTATGTAGATTTGACCAAGAAATGTAATATAAAAGCGACCAGCAAGCCACGGTCACCCTTTCTTGGTTTAGAATGTAAACTAGTCATGTGGCTTAAGTACATGTCATGATTATGTAGATTTGACCAAGAAATGTAATATAAAAGCGACCAGCAAGCCACGGTCACCCTTTCTTGGTTTAGAATGTAAACTAGTCATGTGGCTTAAGTACATGTCATGATTATGTAGATTTGACCAAGAAATGTAATATAAAAGCGACCAGCAAGCCACGGTCACCCTTTCTTGGTTTAGAATGTAAACTAGTCATGTGGCTTAAGTACATGTCATGATTATGTAGATTTGACCAAGAAATGTAATATAAAAGCGACCAGCAAGCCACGGTCACCCTTTCTTGGTTTAGAATGTAAACTAGTCATGTGGCTTAAGTACATGTCATGATTATGTAGATTTGACCAAGAAATGTAATATAAAAGCGACCAGCAAGCCACGGTCACCCTTTCTTGGTTTAGAATGTAAACTAGTCATGTGGCTTAAGTACATGTCATGATTATGTAGATTTGACCAAGAAATGTAATATAAAAGCGACCAGCAAGCCACGGTCACCCTTCCTTGGTTTAGAATGTAAACTAGTCATGTGGCTTAAGTACATGTCATGATTATGTAGATTTGACCAAGAAATGTAATATAAAAGCGACCAGCAAGCCACGGTCACCCTTTCTTGGTTTAGAATGTAAACTAGTCATGTGGCTTAAGTACATGTCATGATTATGTAGATTTGACCAAGAAACATATAATCGGAGGCCGTTCCGTGACCTTTCCGCGTTATATTACACTAGGATAATGAAGACACATGGTCTAATCACGCAGACAATTTTTTTCTTTAGACAGCGTGTTTTAACACTGACAGTGCACTGTCTGATGCCATTACAAAGACAAAGAAAAAAACCCGACAAAACATTTCTAAAAAAAGAAAACAAACAAAAAACAGTCGCAACTGCTTTTTTTTTAATAAATTATGTACAGATGTCGTTCAAGTTCTACGCTAGGTTTTCATGGAGGGATACCCTGTAAAAAGTGCTTAAATCGGGAAGGGTGGGGTGGGGTCTTAAAAGGTGATGGGGATGGGGGCTTATTTTAAATTTGGGAGTGGGGGTGGGGGTGTAGGATTATTTTCAGGTCATAAATGTAGATATGCAAAGGAAAAAACTTCAGTGATCGACAATAGTTTTTCAGTATATTAAATTCAACAATTCAGTGGTCCCCCCCCCCATAACTCCATTTTTTTTGGTGGAGGGGGGGGGGACGAAACAAATTTTTTTTTTTTGGTGGGGAGCTAAGATTGAATGAAAAAAATAATGAAAAAAAGAAAAAAAAAAAAACATTTTATTTTTTATCAAATATCAAAGTTTTTCAGTGTATTAAATTCTAAAAAAGTTTCAGTGCCCCCGCCCCCCACATTTTTCTGGAGGGGGGGGGGAAGCTAAGATTGAATGAAAAAAAATTTTTTTTTTTAAATTTTTTATCAAATATCGAGTTTTTCAGTGTATTAAATTCAAAGATTCAGTGGCACCCCCCCCCATTTTTAAGGGGGGGAGGAGGAGCTAAGATTGAATGAAAAAAAAAAAAAAATTTTTTATTTTATTTTTTTATTCTTTTTTTTTTATTTTATCAAATGTCAAATTTATTTTATTTCTCAACAACTTTAAAATGCGGAATGAATTTTTCTCTTTTTGTTTTTCCGTTCTTGCTTGGAAGAGGGAGAAGAAGAAGAAGAAGAAGAAAAAGACACATGAATATCCAAATATTGACTGGAAAGAAAGAAAAAAAAAGGAAGAATTTTAGTGAGTAGGAGTAAGAAAAGGATCTGCGGGGGGTGGGGGGTGCAAAATTGAGCTTTTAATTGTGAGAGAGGGGGAGAGAGAGGAGCTGAAATTTTCACAGGAATGGTAGTAGGAAGAGGAAGAGAAAGAGAAGGAAGGAGGAAAAATAAAAACATAGCAGGAGGAAGATGAAAGAGAAAGAGAGAAAGATAAAAGTCGTAGGAGTAGTAATGGTGATAGTAGGAGGAGTAAAGTTGAGCTTTTAATTGTAATAGAGAGGAGGAGGAGGAAAAAGCTGAGATCTTCATGGGAATGGTAGTAGGAAGAGAGACATAAAAAATGATGTGGTTTTTTAATAGTGGGAGGAAGGGGAGGAAGAAGATGACAAAGAGAAAAAAAGATGAAGTGTAGTAGTAGTAGTAGCAGTAATGGTGGTAGAAGGAGGAGGAAGTAAATTGAGCTTTTACTTGTAAGAGAGAGAGAGAGGGAGGAGAGGGAGGAGAGAGAGAGGGGGAAAAGCTGAGAGTTTCACAGGAATTGTAGTAAGAAGAGACAAATAGAAAAGGTGATTTTTTAAAAGGAGGAGAGAGAGAGAGAGAGAGTTTCAATGGAGGAAGAGGAGAATGAGGGGAGGAAGAGAGAGAGTTTCAATGGAGGAAGAGGAGAATGAGGGGAGAGAAGAGAGAGAGAGAGTTTCAATGGAGGAAGAGGAGAGAATGAGGGGAGAGAGAAGAAAGAGAGTTTCAATGGAGTTGAGAGAGAGAGAGAGAGAGAGAGAGAGAGAGAGAGAGAGTTGTAATTTAGTATTAGTACCAAATTTCCCTCGTATTTTTTTACCTGTCTGATGGGATATTTCAAAGTTCACTATCTATTCACCTCTGAAACACAGTTTATTCAAATAAACTATTATTATTATTATTGTAATCTGAGCTATAATCTCAGTTATAATGAACTAACCATCAGTTTTTGTACTTTGCTTGAGTGTGATGGGAAAGCGAAATGTGAGTGGCTTAAAGTAAACAAAGAATGAAATATTTGCCTACCAAATTTCCCCCACGGCTGAAGCAAATTTTCTTGGTATATTTTTACCATTATGATGTGATATTTCAAAGTTCACCTCAGAACTCGTTCTATTCAAATAAAATCCTATTATTATTGTAATCCGAGTCCTTCTGCTCAATTATAATGAACTAACCATCACTTTTTGTACTTTGCTTGGGTGTAGTATGGGAGAGCCACTGTGAGTGGTTTAAAGTAGACAAATAGATAACTCTTTGCCTACCAAATTTCCTCCACGCTTGTACCAAATTTTCTTGGTATTTTTTTACCTGTATGATGGGATATTTCAAAGTTCACTATCTATTCACCTCTGAAACTCATTCTATTCAAATAAAGTCCTTCTGCTCAATTATAATGAACTAGCCATTAGTTTGGGTGTAATATAGGAGAGCCGCTGCAAGTGGTTTAAAGTAGACAAAGAGTTAAGGGCAAAATATGGTCACTCAGAGATATTCTTGCTGCATGGCATTTTAGATTTTAGAAATACACAGTCACAGTCTGGACAGACATAGACAAACTCTACACAATTCAAATTTGTCTCGGATTTTAACCAATCATCTCCGTATAAACATGGATAAAAAATTGAACAAATTTTCAAATGGTATACAGGGGAAAATCTATCCCTTTAAAAATGAATCGGTGTTCGGACCACTCAACTAGAGTTGTTTCCATCAGGAAGATTTACCCTGACATTTTTTTTATGGCTATTCGTAGGATTGAACCTAAGCCAACCATGTTTATATCAACATGACTCGGTTAAAACGCCAACGTCATGACCAGAGATAAAACAATAGCCATTCATAGATATTCATACCGTTTGGACGGTATGGATTTTATAAGAATACAATTGTATACCAGTCTGGGATTTTCATTTGGGTCAAATATTAATCCAGTAAAACTTAAGTCAAGGGAAAAGAGATTTACCAGATTAACAGATTTACCAAGTATCTAGCCCTTGAATTGTGGATTTTACGAGCACATGAATGTCGAGAAACAAGGTGCGAGACTTGTTCAAAGTCTGCATGATCGCTCGGGTATGTGAACCTGAACCTGAACCAACCCCTGAGTATAGTAAGGTGATGGGTTAAGAAATGCACAAGGCATGTAGTCACCTGACTTCTTTTTTGGAAATATAGAAATGAAAAAAAAAAAAGAAAAAAAAAAAAAAAGAGAAAGAAAAAAAAAAAAGAAAATTTCTTTTTACAATTAAAAAAAAAAAAAATGTTTTCTCCAACCTAGGATTGAGAAAAGAGAAAAGAAGAAAAAAAAAAAAAAAAAAAAAAAAAATGTTTTCTCCAACCTAGGATTGAACCCAATCCAGTCAGAATACAAATCCACTAACCAAATTAAACGTTAATCAAGTAAAACTTAAGCCAAGAGTCAAGAGATTTACCAGATTACCAAATTTACCAATGAAGATGGAGGAATATATATATATATATATCCCAAAGGACATCCTCTGTACAGAGCTTTCGACTGGTAAGAGACAGATTGGTCGCTCCCAGCGGCATTTCAAGGATTTCTGCAAGAATGATCTCAGATACTTTGATGTTGGCCCTTCTAGCTGGGAAAATTTGGCTCAGGACCTCTGTCTACAGTTGCAGATTGATTCAATTCTATTATTTAAAAGATTTTTCTTATCCGGGAATTTAATTATAGTTAACTTTTTTGTGTAGACATAAGTTAGCATGGATCATTTAGATATCTGCACACATTTGATTTTTGTAGGATATTCTATTCAATAATTGGTGTTATGTTCTGAATATATATATATATATATATATGAGAGACCAAGAAAGCAAGCAAGGTCGAGATAGAAGGGGAGAAAAGAAAAGGAGCTGAGAAGAACAAGGGAGTGAGATGAGAAAGTTCAATGTAGAGAAAAAGAGAGAGGATATATATATATATATATATATATATATATAGAGAGAGAGAGAGAGGAGATGGAAGAGAGAGAGAGAGAGAGAGAAGAGAGAGAGAGAGAGGAGATTGAAGAGAGAGAGAGAGAGAGGAGATGGAAGAGAGAGAGAGAGGAGAGAGAGAGAGAGAGAGAGAGAGAGAGAGAGAGAGAGAGAGAGAGAGAGAGAGAGAGAGAGAGAGAGAGAGAGAGAGAGAGAGAGACGAGAGAGAGAGAGAGGGGAGAGATGACGAGAGAGAGAGAGGAGATGAAGAGAGAGAGGAGAGATGAGAGAGAGACAGATGAAGAGAGAGAGAGAGGAGATGGGGAGAAAGGGAGAGGGAGATGAAGAGAGAGAGAGAGAGGAGAAGAGAGAGAGAGAGAGAGAGATGAAGAGAGAGAGAGAGAGAGAGGAGATGACGAGAGAGAGAGAGAGAGAGAGAGGAGAGGGAGGAAAGGGAGAGGGGGGAGATATAGTAAGGTGGGGTCTGCGTTCACACTCAACTTGGTTATGATTTCCCAAGGGAGATAACTATTAAAAGCTAATTACAGGAGTACTTCCCCTTTAAAGCATACAGTAATTTCCAGTTCAATTTTCAAGTGTAGGGGATGAGGAGGGGGGGTCTGTGTTCACACTCAACATGGTCATTAAAATTTCTCAAGGGAGATAACTATCAAATGCTAATTACAGATTACCTCCCTTCGTTCATTTGAAAAAATTCATTGTAATATAAAATCTGTGAATACAATTTGATATGATATATGACATTGAGCTTTAGGGCCGCCAGCAGTGGCTTTTAATTCAAGAATACAATAAAACAAGAAAAAGAATTTTTCTAGATGAAAATTTAGCTGTGAGATAATAAACAACTTTTTTTCTTTTTTTTTTTGGTGAGACGTTTCATATTAGCACAACGTTGGATTCCTAGGGTAATTTTGATCTTTTTTGTCGGCCCGGCCTCCTGCCGTATTTTACGCTGTGTTTTAACTCACATTAAAAAATGTCTTCTTTTTTTTTCCTGATTTAATTTGTACGGACTTTAATTGAATTTTTAACAAAAAAACTCTAACTCAAAATTTCAGAAACAATTTTCATACCGTACGTTCTGTCTGTTTTGATTTTACAATGAACCTCTTGGGGGTTGTAAAATATTTACATTGACCTGTTGCTAAAAAAAAAAACTGGGGGTTCATGCAAAATATCACTTTTTGTTGCGTTAATTTGCTGACAAAAAGCGACAAAAAACACAAGTTGGAAAATAGCAAAGATGGGCTGGAATTTTGAGCAAATAAGTGTAAATCAGGGCAGGAGGCCCGGCGAGGTAAAACATAGTGTCAATTAGGGCAGGAGGCCCGGCGAGGTAAAACATAGTGTTAATAGGGGAAGGAGGCTGGTTCATTAAACATAGTGTCAATTAGGGCAGGAAGAGGTGGCGAGGTAAAACATAATTAGGGCAGGAGGCCCAGCGAGGTAAAACATAGTGTCAATTAGGGCAGGAGGCCCGGCGAGGTAAAACATAGTGTCAATTAGGGCAGGAGGCTGGTTCATTAAACATAGTGTAAATTAGGGCGGGAGACCGGGCGAGGTAAAACATAGTGTATTAGGGCGGGAGACCGGGCGAGGTAAAACATGTAAATAGGGGCAGGAGGCTGGTTCATTAAACATAGTGTAAATTAGGGCAGGAGACCTGCATATCAAAACATAGCATAAATTAGGGCGGTAGGCTGGGCAATCTAAAACATAGTGTAAATTAGGGCAGGAGGCCAGGCAAGTTAAAACATAGTGTAAATTAGGACAGGAGGCCGGTCAAGCTAAAATATAGTTTAAATTAGGGCGGGAAGCCCATTCATTAAACATAGTGTAAATTAGGGTGGGAGACCAGGACAAAAATTGATCAAAATTACCAATTTCTATAGCAAAGGAGAATTTTTGAGGCAGTGGAACTATGTTCCCTTTTTTTGTTTTTTTTTTTGTATGTTTTTTTCTTTTTTATAGCAATATTACAGCACAATTGGTATTCAAGAAAGTTTGAATAAAAATGAAAAAAGATTATGTGGTATACATTCAAGTGATGACACAGGTGAGCCCCTAAGACACACACTCACACACACACATATATATATATATATATTTAATTTAAATAGGTTTTTAAAACAGAAAAAAAAACATAATTATATATATATATATATATATATATATATATATATATATATATATATAAAAGAGTTGGCAGAGTGGCCTATTGTCAGTATCAGCCAGGGAGTCTATCCCTTTTTTGCTAGTGCTAGGGAGATTGTTTTGCTGAAGGTGGAGCACCACACCTACTGTCAACTCCCCACTTTACCACACAGATCAAATTACCCAATCTGTGCTACTCATACACAGTATTGAACTCAGAACCTTGTGATTCTAAAGTCGGTGCTCTACCGACTGAGCTAAACCTGCCCCAGAATTGTATACTTATACTATTTTAAATGGATATTTTGATATATTTAATATTTTTTAAATAATTAAAAAAAAGTTATCAAGAATTTAAGAAAATAATTTTTTTTTTTTTTGATAAGGAATGAAAAAAATAATTTCTATATAATAATGTTATAACAATTTCTATATGATGTTGTTTCTCATAGGTTTCTACATCACTACATGGTGATGAAAAAAATAAATTAAATTTGTAAATTTTAAAAAAATTTATCTGAAATTTTAGAAAATAATTAGTGTTATTTTTTTTTTAAATAAGGAATGAAAAACAATTTTCATTACTGTTGTGGTTGTTTGTTTGTCGTACATTTCTACTTGACAACATAGTGAAAAAAATTTTTTTTAAATAAAGAAAAAAAATTTTTTTGAAATAAAGAAAAAAAATTTTTTTGAAATAAAGAAAAAAAATTTTTTTTTAAATAAAGAAAAAAATTTTTTTTTAAATAAAGAAAAGAATTTTTTTTTAAATAAAGAAAAGAATTTTTTTTTGAAATAAAGAAAAAATTTTTTTTTGAAATAAAGAAAAAAAATTTTTTTTAAATAAAGAAAAAAATTTTTTTTAAATAAAGAAAAAATTATCCGAATTTAAGAAAATAATTAGTGTCATTTTTTTTCTTAAAATGAGAAATGAAAAATAATTTCTATATAATAATTGCTGCTGTGTTTTTTTTTTGTTTGTTTGTCTGTCATACATTTCTATGTCACCACATGATGATTTAAAGAAAAAAAAAAAAAAAAAAAGAGAAAAAAAAATCAGGTTTTCATGATGTGGCAAAAAAAATGGCGAATTTACAGATTGAAAAATTATAACAATAAAAACAACAAACGAAGAAACAAAAAAAATAATAAAAATACATTCCGATTCCAAAATCGAGCGCTGTTATTCCCCAAAGTTCATTGCAATACAAATAAAAAAAATATTTTCAGCTTATTTATTTTATTTTCTAAAAATAAAAAATAAAAAAAAAAAAAGAAAAGAAAAAGAAAAAAAAAATTCAAATATATTCATAAGTATTTAAATGAATAATAAAAGTAAATTCGTCGGGGTGGCCTAAAGTTGATATCAGCCAGACAGCGAGGGAGTCTATACCCTTTCCACTGGTGCTAGACCAAGGAGAATGTTTTGCCGTCTGAGGTGGAATGCCACACCTACCATCAACTCCTCACTTTACCACAAAGATTTCTGTGCTACTCATACGCTGAGTTGGCGAGGGCCGGTATCGAACACAGAAACTTGTGGTTTCTAGACGAATTAATAACTAGTTAATCAAATAAATAATATTATTTATTTTATTCATTTTTTTAAAAAAGGTCTTTCCCTTTTTTTTTTAAAATCAAGATTTGATATATTCCCCAGGAGGACCCACTAAAAGAAGAAACATATCAAGTGAAACAATTAAATCAAAAGAAATACAATAATTATTTTCTTTATTATGAACCGAAAATCAGAGGAAGAAGACAGCATTGTTGAGATCGGCTAGAATACTCAGAAGAGTCCTAGAGACCTAAAGAGACTTGCTGTCACTCAGGCTCCAGAGAATCACCGACTATGGCAGGTGTGAAAAACTCGAATGGAGTGAAATAATAATAATAATAACCTGGGCCGTCCCCATTATAAGATACTCTGGGCTATTCTTAAAATGGACAAAAGAAGAACTCAGACAGATCGACCAAAGGACTAGGAAATTAATGACAATGCACTAGGCTTTACACTCTAGAGATGATAGAGACAGGCTATATGTATCAAAAAAAGAAGGTGGAAGG
This sequence comes from Doryteuthis pealeii, assembly GCA_023376005.1. Taxonomy (NCBI): domain Eukaryota; kingdom Metazoa; phylum Mollusca; class Cephalopoda; order Myopsida; family Loliginidae; genus Doryteuthis; species Doryteuthis pealeii. The sequence goes on along the minus strand of CM042177.1, from coordinate 35,813,616 downwards.
GATCTTGCTAACATAGAGGACTGTGTAGAGGTCACAATCCAAGGATGTGAAGAATACGCAAAAAGAGCAAAGATACAACGTCCCAAATAATTATGTCATCAACTTGAATGTTTAAAATCAAATATTTTGGATATATATATATATATATTATATATATATATCACCTTTGAAAAGATTTGATATTTTTCGCAACAGTGCCTGTAGAAAAAAAAAAAAAAAATTGAGCTATAAAATGTAAAAAACAATTTTTAATTTTTTTCTTTTCATCTTTTTTTATATTTATAAAGATCAGTGGTTTGAATAATTAAGATATTTCAGACTGTTGTCCTCATCTTTATTGTGTATAATACACAATAAAGATGAAGACAACAGTCCGAAATATCAAAATTATTCACATCAAGCCTCATCTCATAAATACATATATAAGTATAAAGTCAGTCTTGTTCTCAGCACACGTCCGACATATAGATATATATTTAATTATTTCTGTACAAGAAAAATTTCTTTTGTATTTTCTTTTTTTTAAAATTCTATAAGCAGCTATACACAAACAGGCTTGACACATTTACAGACCGGAAAATCAACTCGGACCCTAAAATATCCCTGAATTTAATCATCGAGGAAATTTCAAGGTTTGAAAAACAAATTAATAAACCCTGGATATACAGAATTATATTTTAAAGTATTATTTGGACTAGTCTTACATACACAAAATTTTCAGCCGATGTGCTCTCCAGCCTTCTTCAGGTGTTTCTTTTCGAACTTGGGAATCTTCACGTCGTAATCGGGAGCCTTCACGGAACTTCGAACTGAACCCTTTATTCAATCCACCCGGGGATAGACTGTTTTCATTCTACTAATGATGGCGCAACAAATCATCACTTTGTGTGAAATGCTCACTCAAGTCACCCATACTAATCTGCATGCCAGATATTTGTCAATCATAGTTTCTTGATAGTTTTTTTTTTTTTTTTGTCTGAATTTTTGTCCAGTTGGACACATGGTGAAACGGATATAGTGTTGAATTTATACAGTTCTAAGTGACAATCATCTGTAGTTGCAGGTTCAATCCCGGCCAAGGCTGGTAATAACATAGAATACTTAACACTTGTATCCGGTCATGGTTAGCAGAATGAGAACAGTCTGCCTCAGGGGAGGTTAATAAAGGGTTTGGTTTGAAGTTCTGTGAAGGTTTTCAAGTTTGATGCAAAGTTTCCAAAGTTCGACAAGAAAAAAACCTGAAGAAGGCCAGCGGGCACATCGGCTAAAACATTGCGTATATGACAATAAAGATGAGGACAACAGCCCCCGAAAAAATTCCAAATAATACAAATCATGAAGCCTCATCTCAAAATTCGGACAAGGAACACCTGAAGAAGGCTGTACTGCAAATCGGCCGAAACATTGCGTATATGACAATAAAGATGAGGACAACAGCCCCAAAAAATCCAATTAATCCAAATCATCAAGCCTCATCTCAAAAAAAATTCAGGCATATATTTTTTTAAGCTTAAACTCCCTTTGACAGAGATATGCAAGATGAATATTTAGAGTATATATATATATATTATATATATATATATATATTTCTTTTTTGTTTTTTCCATTTTCAAATAAGACACTGAATTTCAATTTATAAGAATTGTAGTGAAATGACACTGAGGGAGTCTATCCCCTTCTCGCTAGCGCTAGACCAAGGAGATTGTTTTTTTTTTTGGGGTGTGGTTGAGCGCCACACCTACCTTCAGCTTCCCACTTTACCGCACAGATCAAATTCTTCAATCTGTGCTACTCACGCACTGAGTTAACGGGGGACCGGTATCGAACCTGGAACCTTATAAATACTAGTCGGGTGCTCTACCGACTGAGCTAAACCCGACCCCGAATGAAATAAAAAATAACCTTTATGGTAAGAATTTTTTTTTTCCATTTTGTTTATTTTATTTGACTGCCAAAATTGCTTTTTTTTTGGGGTGGGTGGGTGGTGAGGAAAACTTTTTAAATAAAATAACAAGGATGATACAGTACTTCCCCTGTTCCATAATAGTTGTCACATTAGCCTATAATTTTCATACACATAGTGTACTAACTATTATGGGACAGAGGTATGGGTAATTCCATGTGAAATCATCCAGGCCAAGTCACCACCCGCTTCAATTTTTCTGAAATTTTGTCCAAGTTAGATAATCCCCAAAATTTGAGCATCCGATTCCAAAAATTAGTGAAATCAAATTTGGAGAGCTAAAAATCCACATAACTCTGCCAATTTTTGGAATTGGAAACTCAAATTTTGGGGATTGTCTAATGTTAACGTAGTCCACACCTGGAAAAAATTGAAGAGGGTGGATGACAATTTTACGTTTTTCTTAATGATTTGACATGGAATTTACCTTTACTTGATTTGTAACCTCAAATTTAACTAAACAAAAAAAAAAACAAAAAAAAAAAACAAAACAAACAAACAAGACAGTGAAAAAAAAATGAACCAAATTTTTATTATTGCCACAAAATTTAACGGAATTCAAAATTTGTTAAACACACATAGGAAGTGATTATTTTCCTTATAATAATTAAGAATAAAAATTTCCTAAATACCAAAAAATTGGAAATTCTAAGGAAATTCAATATATTAAAACACACTTAGGAAGTGATTATTTTCCTTATAATAATTAAGAATAAAAATTTCCTAAATACCAAAAAATAGGAAATTCTAAGGAAATTCAAATATATTAAACACACATAGGAAGTGATTATTTTCCTTATAATAATTAAGAATAAAAATTCCTAAATACCAAAAAATAGGAAATTCTAAGGAAATTCAAATATATTAAACACACTTAGGAAGTGATTATTTTCCTTGATTTATCAAATAATAATTTTTCTAAAAAGAAAATCATCAGAAATATATATATATATATATATATATATATATATATATATATATATGAAAAGTAAAATGGAAATGAATCCGACAGTATGTATAGAAAGTTTTTAGAAAAAACAAGATGTTATTAGTTTTGCTGACAGAATCTGTTTCGACCTTATAAAGCAGTCTTTTTCAAAGCAACTATGTTTATGAGGAAATACGGAATGAATAAATCGTTAATCATGTTAAACAAACAAACGCTCTCGATTAGGGCCGTTTGTTTGTACCTCGTGATTAACGATTTATGCATTCCGTATTTCCTCATAAACATAGTTGCTTTGAAAAAGACCACTTTATAAGGTCGAAACAGATTCTGTCAGCAAAACTAATAACATCTTGTTTTTTCTAAAAACTTTATATATATATATATATATATATATATATATAAAAGGAAGTTTTAATAAAACTTTAATTTCTTACAAACACATAGGAAGTAATTATTTTCCTTATAATGATATTTTTTTAATTTCAGAAATACCAAAAAATAAGAGATTTTAATGAAATTTCAATTTCTTAAACACATATAGGGAGTGATTATTTTCCTTGATAATTATTAATAATTTTCTAAAAAGAAAATTTTCAAAAATACCAAAAAATAGGAAATTTTAATCAAATTTCAATTGCTTAAACACACATAGGAAGTGATTATTTTCCTTGGTTATTAATGATAATTTTCTAAAATGAAAGATATACAAAAAAAAAAAAAAAAAAAATCCCCCAAATTTAATGAAAATCAGTTATTTCCTATAACTCCAACATAAAAAAGGGGAACCACTCTGATTGACTGATAAATTACTTATTTATTGATCAATAGGAAAAAAGAAGACAGGGTTAGGGTTAATTTAATGAGAAAATAAAAAAGAATAAGAAGTTTGACAACAATTATCAAGGAAAAATAATTACTTCCTATGTGTGTATAAACCATTAAAGTTTCATTAAAATTTGTGGCAATAATAAAAAATGGTTCATTTTTTTTTTCACTTTTTTTTTTTTTTGTCTAATACAGTAACAAATTTGAAAATACATCTCTGTCCCATAATAAGCATCACACTTGCATATACTTTTAATATACTCAATGTATCAACTTTTATGGGACAGAGATTCATGAGTACAGCTGTCCCATAATAAATGGTACATCTCTGTATATATTGCATACACCCAATGTACAAACTTTTATGGGACAGAGATTCATGGCCTTACATGTCCCATAACAACTGGTACATCTCTGTATATATTGCATACACCCAATGTAACAAACTTTTATGGGACAGAGGTTGTAATATTATCAATCATAAAAATTTATATCCTCACCTCATATTAAAATTTGTTTTTATTTATTCCGTCTAATTTAACCCTTTAAGGTCCATTAAAATTCATATAAATTCATTGAATCCAGATTCTCCTCAGACAGCAGGAAAGGCTGTTCGTCTTGAACCAAAGATCTTAAATAGCTTTAAAAAGAATAAAGAAGAAAGTTGTAAAAGACTCTGTTCAGTTGAAAACCAAACCCCCAAAGTTTTATAAACCCAGCCGACAGGCATGAAAATCCCGTCCCTCTATTGCAGTGAGTACTAAGGGGGGGGAGGGGGCATTTAAACCTTGGATCAAAGATCTTAAATAGTTTTGAAGAAAAGAAAAAGAAGACTTAGGTTAATTGAAAACCAACCCCAAAGGGATATAAAAAGTTTTTATAGAACAAACCCAGCTGATATGCATTTAATAATCCCATCCCCCTTTGTGTAGTGAGTGCTGGGAGGTCATTTAATTCTTGGATCAAAAATCTTAAATAACTAAAAAAGAAAAAAGAAAAGAAAGAAGAAAAAAAAAAGAAGAAAGAATTAAAGAAAGAAAGAAAGCTGTAAAAGACTTAGTTGAAAACTACCTCCCCAAAGGATAAAAAGTTTTTATAGATCAATGCCGTTCCCCTTTGTGCAGTGAATTTTTGGATTAAAGATCTTAACTCTTTAACATCCTATACCACCTGGTTGGAAGTCATTCGTTTTTCTAATCTACCCCAAATGATAGCCTTTGTTTAAATGTAATATTAAACATGTTTAGAAGTCTTTGATTTAAGGGAAATAACAGGTAACTTTAAATGAAAAGACCATGTTTAGCCATTTTTTGATAAATCCTTATAGGAATGGGGCTCTGGACTTGAAAAAATTCTCAACAGGAAGTTAAGAGTTAAATAGCTTGAAGAAAGAAAGGCGTAAAAGACTCAGTTTAGTTGAAAACCAAACCCTGAAGTTTTACAAACCCAGCCGACAGGCATGAAAATCCCATCCCCTCTTGTGCAGTGAGTGCTAGGAGGTAATTTAACCCTTGGATCAAAGATCTTAAATAGCTTTAAAGAAAAGAAAAAGATTTAGTATTGTTGAAAACCAATCCCTAAATGATAAAAAGTTTTTATAGAACAAATCCAGACGACAGGAATTATAAAAATCCCATCCCCTTTGTGCAGTGAGTGCTAGGAGGTAATTTAATTCTTGGATCAAAGATCTTAAATAGCTTTAAAGAAAAGAAAAAAGAAAGTAAATGATTTAGTACAGTTGAAAACCAACCCCTCAAAGGATAAAAAGTTTTTATAGAATAAACCCAGGTGATAGGCATATAACAGTCCCATCCCATCCCCCTTGTGCAATGAGTGCTAGGAGGTTATTTCATCCTTGAATCAAAGATCTTAAATATCTTTGAAGATGAAGAAGAAGAAAGATTTAGTTCATTTGAAAACCAACCCCAAAGGGTAAAAAGGTTTTTATAGAAGAAACCCAACCAATATATATATATATAACAGTTGCATCTCATCCCCTTTGTGCAGTGAGTGCTAGGAGGTTATTTAATCCATCAGTCAAAAATCTTAGTTTAAAAAAAAAAGAAAGAAAGAAAGATGTAAAAGACTTAGTTCAATTGAAAACAAACCCTCGAAGGATAAAAAGTTTTGTATAGTTGTATAGAACAAACCCAAAAACGATAGGTAGAACAAACCCTTCCCATCCCCTTTGTGCAGTGAATGCTGGGAAGTTATTTCATCCTTGGATCAAAAATCTTAAATAGCTTTAAAAAAGAAGAAAGAAAGACATAAAAGACTTGGTTCAATTGAAAACCAACCCTAATGGATAAAAAGTTTTTATAAAAAACAAACCCATTGTGCTGTGAATGCTTAGGAGGCAATTTAACCCTCGGATCAAAAATCTTAAATAGCTTAGAAAAAAAAAAAAGAAGACAGCTTTAAAAGTCTTAGTTGAAAAGCAGCCCCTGAAGGATAAAAAAGTTTTATAGAACAAACCTATCCCCTTTGTGCTGTGAGTGCTAGGAGGCAATTTAACCCCTTGGATCAAAAATCTTAAATAGCTTTTAAAAAAAGAAGAAGAAGAAGAAGAAGAAGAAGAAGAAGAAGAAGAAGAAGAAGAAAGACAGCTGTAAAAGTCTTAGTTGAAAACCAGCCCCTGAAAGGATAAAAAAAGTTTTATAGAACAAACTCATCCCCCTTTGTGCTGTGAGTGCCAGGAGGTAATTTAATCCTTGAATCAAAGATCTTAGCTTAAAAAAAGAAAGAAAGAAAGAAAGGGTGTAAAAGACTTAATTCTATTTCAAAACCAACCCCTGAAGGATAAAAAGTTTTTTTTTTTTTATCAAGCAAACCCAAAACCAATAGGTATAACAAATCCATCCCATCCCCTTAGTGCAGCCGAGTGCTATGAACTCATTTCATCCTTCTTCATTTAGATCTTTTTAAAGAACTGATTATTACCAAATTGTTTTTTTAAATTTTATGTCCACATTTTGGGAACACCACTCTTCCCTATTGAACACTCGGATGTGAGCGAGTGAACAAAGTGTATAAACTGTTTGATCCAAACATTCTCCTCATTTTTATTGTTTTTTTTATCACAATAGCTCAACCGGTTTGATTCTCGGAAGAAAACTGAAAAATATCCATGATAATGTGAACCCTCAATTTTTACTTGTTTTAAACAATTTTATGTTTTAAATTATTTAAATTTTATACTGATTTAAATTTATTAATTATTAATATTAATGTTAACTCTCAATTTTTGTGTTTTAAACAATTTAAATTTTTAAATGTTTCCAGTTATTTTGGTGGTGTTGCCCGTATAAAAAAAAAAAAAGGAAAAAAGGGGGGGGGGGGCTTACACTTCTCAGATTTCAAAAATATTGATCAAGTTATTCTGTTATGAACCGTCCCAAAAATTGACAATTGTGAAGAATAGCAGAAAAATGGATAAATACAGGAGGTGTTGCCTGTAATTTAATTAATTGATTAAAAAAAAAAAAAAAAAAAAAAAAAAAATCGGGCTTACGCTTCACAGATTTTAGAAATATTGATCAAGGGTGGAAAAATCTATCATTAGAGGGGTGTTTGTTTTCTTTCTTTTTGGTATGAAGATCTTAAGAGAAATAAATACAAGGAGTTGTTGCCGTAAAAAAAAAAAAAAATCAGGCTTACGCTTCTCGGATTTCAGAAACATTGATCAAGTTATTTTGATATGTATTGCAAACCTGTGAGTAATGGCGATGAAGGGATATCCACATTTAACAGAGATGGTCAATGTAAGACTTTTGAAACGCAAACAGACTCCTCTCTCTCTTACCCTCTCTCAATTCAATCTCCCAAAACAATTGTCAAATAAATACAAGGAGGTGTTGCCCAGAAAAAAAAAAAAAAAAAAAAAAAAAAATCGGGCTTACACTTCTCGGATTTCAGAAATATTGATCAAGGGCTTTCATTAGAGTGGTGTTCGTTTAAGTTTTTTTTTTTTTTTTTTTTCGTAAAGATTAAAGTTTCACAGATAATTTTTTGACTTCTTTTGCTGGGTCATCCTTAGAGATGATAAATTTTAATGTTTTATGTTTTGAACAATTTAAAATGAAAAAAAAAAAAAAAAAAAAAAAAATTTTGAAAAGAGAGAAAGAAAATAAAAAAAAAAAAAAAAATTAGCTCTACACAAAAAAAAATAATCTTAAAAAAAAAAATATAAAAAAGATGCCCTCGCCTGAAAAAAAAATACCCCCACACAAAAATAAAAATAAAAATCTTAAAGAAAAAAAAAAAATTGATAAAAATAAAAATAAAAAAATCAAGAAATTAAAAAAGAAACAAATGAAAATTTAAAAAAATGAAAAAAATGAAAAAAAAAAAAAAAAAAAAAAATTAAATTTAAAAAGAGAAAAAAAAATTTGAAAAACTAAAAAAAAAATTAAAATATCAAAAAATAATATTTTAAAAATTGAAAAAAAAAACACAAAAAGACAAAAAAAAAACACAAAATTAATAAAAATCTTAGAAAGAGAAAAAAAATTTAATAACGAAAAAAAATATGTGTTACATAGTTGTAGATAAAATCTTTTTTTTGATTTACAAAAAAATTCACAAGCATAATTATCTACCAATAATTGGTTTGATACAAATGAAAAAATAAAAAAATTCACATGCATAATTATCTACCAAAATTGTTTTGATACAAATGAAAAAAAAAATTAAAAATTCATAAGTGTATATATATATATATATATATATATATATATATAAATTGATATAAAAAAGAGAAAGAAATGAAAAGACAGAAATGTATAAAGTTGCAAAAAAAAAAAAAATAATAAAAAAATTGCTCAAGACATTTGCACAGTTTAGTTAAATGCGACGATCACGCCCATGCAATAGTGTACAATTAGCTTCTCGCTTAAAAGTCAGCAAGAAACTACGCCGGTTTAGAAACAGCTGCTGAGGGACTATAATAAGATTGGTGGCTTATACCAAGAAATACCAAGCTACAGTTTGGTGACCAACACTGGATCTTGAGTCTGCATAGAATTCAGGGGGCCGCACCTGTTGATGGCATCTGGGCCTTGAGACTTCATGGGACCCCTGGCCAGAGAATGATCCGGTCCTCTGTAGTGTTGCCGGTTCGGCCCAATCACACCAAGATAGGAGGGTCTGGAAAATAAGTTTTGTTTTATGAAAAAATTATTTACAAACATGAAATCATCATAAAAACTTGTCCCAGTTTATATTTTAAGAACTGTGAACTAAATCAGATGGAAAATAAATTTATAAATTAAGCATTTGTTTGTTAAAACAAGTTTTAATAAATATTGTAGATTTATATATAGTTTGTTTTATTTTCAAATATATTTTAAGTTGTCTAATGTATAGAGTTTTCCAAGAAAATTATTTACAAACAAGAAATTGTCATATAAATTGGTTCTGGAAAATAAGTTTATGAATTAACCATCAAATAGATACGGTAACGAAAAATTGACTCTTATGTTTTTACATACAAATAAAATATAGAATGATTGGTTGGTTGGTTGGCTGGGTTTTTACGGCATGTCATCTCTTGTTGGATTATTTTATGCTGAAGACATTTTTGTTTAATTCATTCTTGATGGGTACTCATCTTATTTTATTAGACATATTTTTTAAACCCATTTTTTCTATTTAGCCAATAGATGGGACCTTAACAGGTACCACCAGGGTCAGAGTGGACCTGGGAGTAATTGTAATGAAAGGATACTTTTATAACAAGTAGTCTTGGTTGATTGGCTGGTTAGTTTGATTTTACGGCATGTCAACCCTTGTTGGGTTATTTTATGCCAAAGACATTTTGTTTTATTCATTCTTGATGGGTACTCAATTTTTTTCTTAAACACGTTTTTCTATTTAACTGATAGATAGGAATCTAAAAAGGTACCACCAGGTCAAAGTGGACCTGGGAGTAATTGTGATGAAGGGGTACTCCACACTCCCCAGAATTGAAACTTCACCATTAAATACAGTTTAATGTCATACCCAGGACATTAAAATCCTCAGCCACTGCCTTCTAGCACATATATGATAGCCATAAGGTCAATAGGATTGTTACAATTGTAACATAATAATTGGATCCCTAATATCTTTTTAAGGTAGTGTAGAAATCATTATGGCGATCAGTACAGCTGATGGCCTTGAGAGTAAGTGACGGCACTTGACCTCGATCTCACCTTGCGTTCTGGGGATGGAACGTGAGAACCGGAAGGCAATAGAAGGCCCCCTTCCGGTTTAAGGATACTAAGTAAGTAACTTAGTCAGTTAGAAGTTAGAAGCCAAGCTAGCAAGATGTGAG
>CM042177.1:35796066-35798566 GCA_023376005.1 Doryteuthis pealeii | reverse complement strand
TGCTTTTGTTTAGGTGATTTTCGTTTAGTTGGGGTTCTCTCTTTTGGTGTCAGTGAGGTTTCCATAGAGAGGGATTGTTTTGTTGGAGATCGTGATGGTTTCTGTTTTGAAGGGTCTTGGTTGCCTTGAGAGGGTTTTCCTGGTTGGAGGAATGATGGTGTCATTTGCTCTTTTTTAATAGGATTTACTGTTGGAGTTGAAGGTAGAGGTTGTTTAGTTTGGGGGTATGGAACCCTGTAGTTCCTTAATAAGAGTTGGAATTCTTCTGGTTTCATATTTAAAAGTTTTCCTATTAGATAATTGCATTTATGACATTCTGGATAGACCTTAAAAGCTTTACAAAGTGTGCTGGGCCCATAACCTGTAAAGTTTTTAAGAGCCAGTCGAAATAGGGCTTAAAGAAAGTCCGGTGTTATGGAATCCTTTGGTGATCCTTTGTTAAGCGTATAAGTCCTATCCTGCGTATTGGTAAAGGTCCAGTGATTTAATCCTATGTCCATCGTCAAAGAATGCTGCAGTAATTATGACCAGTAGGGTGGGTTAAGTATTGTATCAGCCTCAGAGTACTGCCAGTGATTAGCCAAGGAATAGATCACATGATCTCACCTAGTCTATAAGTATGGGCGAGGATCTAGCACACACCTTATATAGGTATATTTAATTTTCATAATTTCTTTTCACTTATATAGGTATATTTAATTTTCATAATTTCTTTTTCTCTTTTCGATGCTTCACAGATTCTAGATTCAACCGAGTGGTCTCCCCCCTGCAGTTTGCACATTTGATTTGATTGCATGTGGATTCTGGGTGGTCAGTGTTAAGTTTCTGACCGCCATACTTGTCCAGTTGAAAAGGACTTAAAGTAAGTAAGTCCTGAGCTATAGAATCCTTTGGTAAGTAAATAAGTCCTGGGTTATGTAATCCTACGTAGTGTCAAAAGGTCCAGTGATATAATCCTATGTTCCGTCGTTCACGAAGGTTCAAAGGCAACGTGTGTAGGTATGACCAGAACAGCCAGTATAAGTAACAATATCAGCAGCAGAGTACTGCCAGTGATTGGCCAATAGGTTGGTCATATGGTTGTCGGCGAGTCTATAAGTACAAGTGGCCATCTGGCACACACCTTATATCAGGAAAAAACCAACAGAGGATTTTTAGGACCATCCTCTCCACATTTTTTGCATATTTTCGTTCTTGTGCATCGGCTTTCATGATGCCCATATTTCTGGCAGTTGTAGCATCGAAGTGGGTTAGGGATAGAAGTTTCAACCCTCTCCATCGAGTACCCAATTTTTAGTTTAGGTGGGGGTTTGGGGGTATTAAAGGTTAGGATGTATGTGTTGGTGTCAATGAGTCGGTTATTTTTCCTTATTGTTATCCTTTTTACTTCCGACACGTGTTGCTTTTTTAAGTTCAGTTTAATTTCTTCGATGGAGCAGGAAGATAGTTGCAAACTTCTCACCACTCCTCGAGATGTGTTGAGAGATCGATGTGGGTATGCCTTGATTTTCATATTATGGAGGGTGGTCATCTTTAGAGGTAGATCCAAATATTTCTGTTTTGCTACTTCCACTATGAGAGTATTGTTGCGGGCTGTTTTTATGGATCTGGGTGCTACATTTGCCGAGAGAAATTTTTCTATTGCAAAAGGGGAGAGCTTTCTTATAGGTTTTTCCTCTGTTGACTCAAGGACTATGAACATCGGAAAAGTGGTCATTTCTTCTATGTCATTATTGCTGTCACTGTCCGTGTCTGTAAGTGTGTCTGTATCAGGGTATGGTATTTTTGGTAGTTTATTTGGTATATGTTGGGGTTTTGATTTTTTTAAAAGAAGCCATGTTTATTTTTTGCATTTTCATCGGTCCTATGCTCCACCACCCGCACGTTACACTTTAAAAAGTTTTTACGTTTGAATTAAAACAAAAAAATAAAAAATAAAAATAAAATAATTAGACAGATAAACGGATAAACTATAATTAAGAAAATCCTATTGCTAATAATTGTTAGAAATAGTTATTCTTATTATTTAGACTAGCAAATGTATGCACCCTCCGGGTGCAAGTATTTAAGTTTTAATATAATAAAATATATTAAATTAGAAAAGGTTAATGAAACTAAATAAGAATGCAGATAAAAAGAATTGAAACAGAGGGGAGGTATAATCGAAAAATAGAACAACTGAAACTTACTCTTCCATCACTCTCGTCTTTCATTGCTAAGTTTTCCCAGTTAAACTATTTAGTTAAATTAGGAAGTAAAGAATAAAATTACTGTTATTCATTCTTTTTAATGGATTTCTTTCAAGATTTATCCCCGAAATCTTTGCTAATATTTATTAAGATAAAACCAAACAATTAGAATTTAATAATACTAAGCACATATTTATTAAGATCAAATTTTTAATATCAATATGCAAATTAGCCTTCTCATTCACACTGTAAACCGCTATTTTCTTGTATATATAAATATAATTGCATGTTATTAGTATATTGGTAAGGAC
>CM042177.1:35741066-35791066 GCA_023376005.1 Doryteuthis pealeii | reverse complement strand
AGAAATAAGTGTAATTTATTTCTTTACTTAAGTTCAGTTGGTAGAGCGTTCGGCTAGAAACCACAAGGTTCCTAATTCGATACCGGTCCTCGCCAACTCAGCGTATGAGTAGCACAGCGATCTGTGGTAAAGTAAGGAGCTGATGGTAGGTGTGGCGCCTCCACCTCAGATGCTAAAAAACAATGGCACCAACGCATGAAGCCAAGAGGTCCAGAAGAAAGCAGCGGCAACAAAGCACTGGCACATCAACATCTTCAAGGACAGCTTTCACATACGACATCTGTGGTCGAGAATGATTTTTGAATATTGAGCACAGTCACGAAGCACTGTAACTTCAGGGGCACAAAAACTATATATATATATAATACCAACTCCTCCGCACGAGCAGGATGCGACACAAGGTCAATTTATTAAGCGGAGTTCAACAGGTTTGAATTCAGAGTTTTCCTTCTCCTAGACTGGTTACCTAGCCATGGTTTAAGAGCCCAGTCTGCCCTGCTATTTACCCATAGCTGGAGGAGAGTTAGGATTCATACCTTTCCCAAGGGTATTAGCGCTAAGTGAAATGCAATTACCACGTTAGGATTTGAACTCGGGTGACGAGTCCATTTCCCATGACTTTAACCATTACACCACGCGCTTCCAAAAACTATATAGTCTTCTGAGACTGAATGAAAACTTAAATGCTTAAATATATTTGCTAGTAATCTATATTATAATGGAGATTGTGTGTTTGTCTGTCTGTAACCGAAACTATATTACTATACAAATCACAATTCCCTTCGTTATTTACATCACATTCTCCATGATTTTATTTTTATTTAAACCTCAATTATTGATAAAATGTTTTACATCATTAAGACTGTTGACCATATCTACATACACAGAATATGCAATTGTATTTATATATATACAGCAAAATAGTGGATTATATAGAATGGGAAGGCTGATTTGCATATTGATCTTAAAAAATTGAGTTTAATAAATGTATGCTTAGTATATTTGATTTCTAATTGTTTGGTTTTATCTTATTGAATATGAGCAAAAATCTCGGGGATAAATCTTAAAAGAAATCCATTAACAGAAGAAATAACTAATCTTATTTCTTACTTCCTATTTTAACTAAATAGTTAAATTAGGAAAATTTACCAATGAAAGAGGGAGTAATGGAAATGATGAAAAAAGTTGTTCTATTTCAATCATACCCCCGTCTGTTTCAAATCTTTTTATCTGCATTCTTATTCAGTTTCATTAGCCTTTCTAATTTAATATGATACTTTATTATTTAAAACTTAAATACTTGCACCCTACGGAGGGTGCATATATTGCTAGTAATAATAATAAAAATAATAAAAATTGATAATAAAAAAATAATAAGTAATAATAATAAGCTGAATAATAAGTAATAATAAGTAATAATAATAATATATTATATTTATATAATATTATATTAAATATAATATTAAATAATAGTAATAATAATAATAAGTAATAATAATAATAAGTAATAATAAGTAATAATAAGTAATAATAATAAGCTGAATAATAAAAAAATCGAATAAAGATACAGAAATTTCAAGTGGCTCAAGTCACCCCATTTAAAAAACGAACATTTAAAAAAACAAACACAAGATTTAAAAAAAAAAAAAAAAAAAAAAAAAAAAAAATTTGTATTAGTAAGTTTTTAAAAAAAATCTCGGCAAGAGAGAAAAAAAAAAAACCAAGCAGCATATTCAGCCGGAAGCGAATAATCTGTTCACGTATTTTTACGAAAAAGGAAATAGACGAAGAAACGCACATACGTACATACAATACGACACGAAATGCTACGCAAAAAACTAGATCAGTAGACATCAAAGAAAAATTAAAAGAATAAAAAAAAAAAAACAAAAAAAAATTTTTTGGTTAATTTATAAAATAAGCTGAAAGACCTGCAAAATAATCATGACACGATAGCAAATTTTAATAACATCCAATGCAGCACAAAAAAAAGAAGAAGAAAAAAAAAGAAAAAATAAGAAAAATCACAAAAATACCTATATAGATAAGATGTTTCTTGGTGCACTGTTGTACAAACAAAGACTTGTACAATAACAAGTCTCGCAAAAAAAAAAAAGTTACTTCGTTCGTTCCGTGGACAGAAAATTTATATGAAAAAATTTGACTTGTTTTCAAAGATATGAATCTAGTAGAGTGTAAATCTCAATTTATCTCCGAAGAAAAGTTGCGCATTATTTTATAATATCCATTTAAATGTATTATTTGATCGATAAATTTGGACATAAAAATCAAAAATGGGAGTTAATAACTTAGTAGATATTGTGGTAAAATATCAAGTCTCTCAAAAAGAGTTTGCTAAATTCATAAGCTAATAAAAATCATTTTTTTTAAATCACATAAATATATATAATGTTTTTTTGGTGCACTGTTGTACAAATGAATACTTGAAAATATCAAATCTCTCAGCTATTACCTATCTGGTAAGTAGTTGTTTTTTTTAGACATACCAATTCTTTTCGGGTTATTCAATGCCGAATCAACTAATTATAATATTCGGTTTCTTACAGTACCTGCCGTTGCTTAAATGGCAGCGAAAAAAAAAGAAAAGAAAAAATAAGAAAAATCACAAAATACCTATATAGATAAGATGTTTCTTGGTGCACTGTTGTACAAACAAATACTTGTAAAAAGTAAAAAAAAAAAAAAAAAAAAAAAAAAAAAAAACAATATTCAGATATACTTTTTCGGTCACTTGAACCTGCCCAATCGGCATCACAAAATCCCCGTAATTTTAAGGCTTCTGTAGATTTTTAAAAAATACTAGCTGTTGATTATGAGTTATCTCCCTTGGACTGTTTCATGTTGAAGGAACTCTTTGGCAAAAGAGTTAGAAAGTTGGTTGGCAACTGACTATATATATGACGGTTGTCCACCACTTTTGTATGGCTGTACTACCACCTGTACATGATGATATACAGATAATGTATCACTAACTAGTGCTTTAGGACTACAAATATTGTTAGTGATAGAAGATGGAGTGGACATGGAAGGTAGGTAGTTTTGTTTTATGACATACCAATTATTTTTTAATTATAAAAAATAAAAATCACAAAAATACCTATATAATATATCTATGTAGATAAGATGTTAATATTCAATCTTACTCAGTAAATGCAAGAACTATTATGGTAGAACGGTATGTTATAGGCCAGACCATGAAATTGTTTTGTTCCGTAGACGTAAGATTTATATGAAAAAATTTTACTTGTTTTCAAGAATATGAATCTAGTAGAGTCTAAATCTCAATTTATCTCCGAGTGAAAGTTGCGCATTATTTTATAATATCCGTTTTAAATGCATTATTTGATCGGTAAATTTGAGCG
Organism: Doryteuthis pealeii; assembly: GCA_023376005.1. Taxonomy (NCBI): domain Eukaryota; kingdom Metazoa; phylum Mollusca; class Cephalopoda; order Myopsida; family Loliginidae; genus Doryteuthis; species Doryteuthis pealeii. The sequence continues at coordinate 35,787,683 of CM042177.1, read as the reverse complement.
TAAAAATCAAGTAGGTTAATTCCATGTCAAATCATCCAGAAAAATGTAAAATTGTCACCACCCCTTTCAATTTTTCTAAAGTTTTCTATAAGTGTAGACTATGTTAAAATTAGACAATCCCCAAAATTTGAGCTACCAATTCCAAAAAATGGCGGAGTTATGTTGATTCTTAGCTATTCAAATTTGGTGGGTTGGCAAAAATGCTGACTTGTTGTAATCTATTTTGTCTGTAAAATGAGTTCTAGAGCTTCCCTACTCCTAAATATTGGTTCATAAAAGCACTTTTGATCAAGGAATCCAAAACATGCTATCAAAAAAGTTTTAAAGTCTCTTACAGTACCTGCCGGCTGGGTAGCTCAGTCAGTAGAGCTTCGGCTAGAACCACAAGGTTCCTAGTTTCGATACCGGCCTGCGTATGAGTAGCACAGGGATCTGTGCGTTAAAAGTAAGGACTATGTAGGTGTGGCACCCCCCTCAGATGCTAAATACAATCTCCTTGGTCTAGCGCTATTGAAAAGGGGATAGACTCCCTCGCTGACTGGCTGATACCAACTTTAGGCCGCCCCGTCTAATTTACTTTTTTTTACTTACAGTACCTGCTGTTGGTTAAATGGTCACCCATCTAAGTTTTGAACAGATTCATCGCTGCTTAACCTCAATGATCTAGTAAGAACTGTTGCTTTAAACTTGATTTGACCTTATACCCAAAGTCTCTCGGAAACAGTGGTTTTCCTAAAGTTAATTGTTTGTTTGTTTTTTGTTTTGTTTTACGGCATATCAACCTCAGTGGGTCATTTAATGCTGATAAAGTTTTGAAATAAATCAATTCTTAATGGATAATACAATTTTTTTTATAAATACATTTTTCTATTTAACCCATAGATGGGACCCTAACAGGTACTACCACTCCGGATCAGAGTGGACCAGGGAGCAATGGTGATGAAGGGGTGCTCCACATTCCCCAAACCTCCAAAACTGGAACCTCACCATCAGATAGAGTTTAATGTCATTCCCAGGACATGTAGACCCGCAGCCACCGCCTTCTAGCACCCATATGATAAAAAGGGTTGGGGCTTGCCATAAGGGCAATAGGTTTGGGGAAATCATATAGGTGCTAGGGCTTGACGTGACCAGCCGATTGATAGGAGGGGGCCTCTCCGACCGCCCGTCTAGCCCAAGATAGGGCCAAAGTGCCTAAAGTTAATGTAATCATTTTAAAATCCTACAAATACCTATGTACATATGATGTTTCTAGGTACACTGTTGTACAAACAAACACTGGTAAAATATCAAGTGTCTTCCGAAAATGTTTTCTGATTTCCTAAATTTATAAGCTAATGTAATCATCTTTAAATCTGGCATATACCAATGTAGATAGTGTTAAGCTATCCTTTGGCATAAGGTGTAAACAGAATCACCACTTCTATTTATACACCCTAACAGCAATAGTAGCAGCAACATCCGGGAGAAATTGGCTAATGGAATGGCAGAACAAAATCATTGTCCAATGCATTTTCATAGTAAAAATCATTGTCCAAGGCATTTTAATAGTAAAAATCATTGTCCAATGCATTTTTATAGTAAAAATAGTCTTAGTCCAACTCATGTTGAACAGCATTGATGAATGATCACTGAAAGTGCCCCACTGAGATATAAAAGATTTGATCCGATATGAAGCCAAGCCAGACAAGAAACGACCAAATAAAGGGGTTTCTCTTTGATAAATTCTTTTTATTTGTGTTCAAAGAATTCGGCAACGAGAGTTTGTCTTGGAATCAATGGCACCAAAACAAGAGAAAAGAATTCTTCAAAAGAATAAGGGAAACCATAGTTCACCTTGATCTTATCTGGGCACAACGAGCAGAAAACAGAAATGTTTATTGACGCCAACACATTCTATTGATTCATACAAGCGGGCCGATATCTACGGCAGAATCAGAGAGCACAATAACATCAGTGGATAGAGCAGGCTTTACAAATATGTTCTTAACTGCTAGGTATGGCATAACCCTTGATGGGTTGAAATGCCGTTAAAATCAACCAACCAACCAACCAACCAAATACAGTGGTGTCTTGACTTAGGAGCATCCCAATTTATGAGTAGTACCTTAACTTACAAGTGGTACCTTGACTTAATAGTGCCTCAAACTTACAAGTGGTACCTTGACTTAATAGTGCCTCAAACTTACAAGTGGTACCTTGACTTAAAAGTGCCTTAAAATTACAACTGGTACCTTGACTTACAAGTGCCTCAAACTTATGAGTGGTACCTACACTTAAGGGTACCCTAACTCAAAAGTAGTACCTTGATTTATGATGGCTCTTGACTTACAAGTGGCACCTTAACTTACAAGTGTCTTGACTTACGAATGCCCCAAACTTACGAATGGTACATTGACTCACGGGTGTCCCAATTTATGAATTGTACCTTGAATTAGGAGTCCCCCAACATACAAGTGGTACCTTGAATTACAAGTGTCTCAACTTGGTTTGTTTGTTTTGCGGCACATCAACCTCAGTGGGTCATCTAATGCCTACAAAGTTGTGAAATAAATTCATTCTTAATGCATAATACAATTTTGTTTATCAACTCATGTTTTTCTATTTAACCCATAGATGGGACCCTAACAGGTATTTCCACTCCGGTTTAGAGTAGACCAGGGAGCAATGGTGATGAAGGGGTGCTCCACATTCCCCAAACCCCCAAAACTGGAACCTCACCATCAGATAGAGTTTAACGTCATTCCCAGGACATGTAGACCCTCAGCCACCGCCTTCTAGCACCCATATGATAAAAAGGGGTTGGGGCTTGCCATAAAGGCAATAGGGTTGGGAAAATCATATAGGTGCTAGGGCTTGACGTGACCATTCGATTGATCGGAGGGGGTCTCTCCGACCGCCCGTCTAGCCCAAGATAGGGCCAAAGTGGAGTATTGCATGTCATGAACTGCTCATCCACCTGGGCTCTATCTTTAAGCATCACGGTTCGCCACCCACGACCAACAGGTGGTCCTATTTGGGGGAGTCTTACCCCTCTGCAGAGGTGCAGTCGGTGCATTCTAATGCCCCAGCCAACAGGGCGGTATTAAAACTGGTGTTAAAACCAGTATGTAAACCTTTATTTCTTAGTCATATATAAGTAGGATTTTAAATGTATTAATAAAATGGGCTGTTTTGAGGCAGATCTGAGATTTTCATAAGATCTATTCTATGTATTTATGATTTTGACTATGAATCAATTACTCATTGATAAACTTACACAATTCCTGAGGTTATTGTGACGTAAGCAGTGACTTAGTTTTGGTTACAGACACTGAATCTCCATTAGGATCAGATTTGTAAAGTCGACAGGGTGGCCTAATGTTGATATCAGCCAGACAGCAGAGTCTATCCTTTTCACTAGTGCTAGGCCAAGGAGATTGTTTTGTATCTGAGGTGGAATGCCACACCTACCATCAGCTCCTCACTTTGCCACACAGATCCCTGTGCTACTCATGCGCTTAGTTGGCGAGGGCCATTATCAAACCAGATACCTTGTGGTTTCTAGATAGACGCTTTACCGACTGAGCTAAATTGGCCTAGTGAAATATAAAAAGAAAAACAAAAAACCCAGCAAAATCGACTAAAAGATTTGATAATGGAATGATGAAAAGAACGAGAAAATGTTTATAAGACGGACCAAAAGAGTTTGGTGATTAAAAGATGAAACAAAGGGACTTGTTCGAAAAATGTAAGTATGAAAAAGATGAAAAAAAAAACAGGAATAAACAAAAAAAAACCTGAAGAAACAAAAAAAAAAAACCCAGAAAAAACGAAAAAAAAAAAATCGAATAAAGAAAAAGAAAAAAAAACGAAAAACAAAAAATAAATGAAAAACTGAAAAAAGAAAAATGAAAATGAAAAAAAAAAAAAAAATACTAAAATGAAAAAAAAAAAAAAATACTAAAACGAAAAAAAAAAAAAAAAAAAAAACTTTAATGGAGGGAGAATGAAAGCGAAGCAGAGAAAATTAAAAATTGAATAAGAAAAAGAAAAAGTGAGAGAGAAAGAGGAAGAAAAAGAAAGTTAAGAAGAGAAAGAAGAAAGCAAGGAGAAAGAGAAAAAATGAGAGAGAAAAAAAAAAAAGATAAGAGAGAAAGAAGAAAAAGGAAAGATTAAAAAAGAAAGAAAAAAAAAGTGAGAGAGAAAGAGAAAAAGAACCTGACATACATTAAAAAGAAAAAAAATGAAAAAAAAAAACCCCAAAAAAATGTTAAAAAAAACCCCAAGAAAACTTCAATGCTGATAGAAAGAAAGATTAAATAAGAAGTGAGAGAGAAAGAATAAAATGATAAAGTGAGAGGAAGAAGAAGAAAAGGAGAGAGAGAAAGAGAAAAAGAAGCTGATATATAGAATCAAAAGAACCAGTCGACCAAAAGTCAAAATCTCACGTAGAACAACTCAAGTGTAACAGTTTGTTTTAGGCTTATCATAAAAGAAAAGACAAAAGATTTTTCTTCAGCTTTAGCAAGAAAAACAGAAAATTGCAAAATACGAGGCTCATTCAATAGATAAGGTGAAATATTGTCTAAGGAATTGGCAATAGGAAACACTGTTTACAGTTGCACCTTTTTCTTTATATATACAAGGATCATTCAATAAATAGGGTGAATTTGGTCTAAGGAGTTCCTAATAGGAAGCACCTTTTTTATATATATATTTACCAACCCCTCCGCACGAGCAGGATGCGACACAAGGTCAATTTCTTAAACGGAGTTCAACAGGTTTGAATTCAGAGTTTTCCTTCTCCTAGACTGGTTACCTAGCCACGGTTAAAGAGTCCAGTCTGCCCTGCTATTTATCCATAGCTGGAGGGAGAATTGGATTCATACCTTTCCCAGGGGTATTAGCGCTATGTGAAATTCCAACAGCTTCGTCCAGGAATTGAACTCGCGTTGACAAGTCCATTTCCTACGACTCTAACCATTAGACCACGCACCTCCTTTTTTTTTTTTATATAAGGGTCATTCAATAAATGTCTGGGGTCTTCATGTTGCACCTTTTTCTTTATATATACAAGGGTCATTCAATAAATAAGGTGAAATATTGTCTAAGGAGTTGGCAATAGGAAGCACTGTTTACAATTTACAAACCCGGAACCTTGTGGTTCCTTTGCTGACGCTATACTGACTGAGCTAAACCAACCCTTCCATTAGGAATTACAATTGATTAATTTTTACCCAGAATGCAATGATAATGGCTATATATTTCAAACAGGAAGTTGTCTATGGCTTATACCAAGAATTCAGTTTATCATTAGGACTTGCCGTATACTACTCATGTGGCCTAAGGTTGGTATTAGCCCAACAGCGAGAGAGTCTATCCTCTTTTCACTAGTGCTAGACGAAGGAGATTGTTTCTTCCATCTGAGATGGAGCGCCACACCTACCATCACCTCACTTTACCACACAGATCCCTGAGCTACTCATGCTGAGTTGGCAAGGGCCAGTATCGAACTCTAAACCTTGTGGTTCATTCACTGACGCTATATTGACTAAACTAAACCAACCATTAGGAATTACAATCGATTCATTTTTACCCAGAATGCAATGACAATGGCTATATATTTCAAACAGGAAGTTGTCTATGGCTTATACCAAAAATAACCCAACAAATCCTATTAATATTTTTTGTTCAGTTTATCATTAGGACTTGCCGTATACTACTGGTACTACTACCTACTACTATTAGTACTACTACTTATACTTGGTTTTGGAAAATGGAGGTCGATTTCTTCTGTGATACGTAAGTTATTCATACACAAGAAACTATTCTTTCATTTATTTTTTTCTATGTGCACATACTAATTTCTTTAAGTGATATTAAGATGTAATTTGAAAGAAAGCTATCAATATTATTAAGTGACATGCAAACATGTATTGATAAAAGAAAGACAAAAAAAAAAAAAGACGGCAATGAGAGAGCATTCTTGACGTTAAAGCTAATCAACTAGAAAAGTAAAAATGCCTGTCTGTGAAAGAATTCAACTAGCACTAAAAAAAAAAAAAAAAAAGAATCATGTTGAATTGGAATTTCAAAAAAGGTGGAACGGTGCTAATATAATAATATATTTGCTGTATCTACTATTTTGAGAGTAGCATAGAAATGTAAAAAATTGCACTCTGAGACATTAGGTAAAAATGGGTTTGACTGACGGGCTATAATCCTGAGGTCAGTTTTGATTGGTTGGTTATTTTGTTTAATGGCATATCAACCCCTGAAAGTTATTTAATGCTGAATCTATCTATCTATCTATCTATATATATATATATATATATATATATATTACACATATATATACACATTATCGCCGGGAGGTAACAAATGAGAGGGGGGGGGCTAAGTCTGGAATTTGGGTAATTCTAAGGCATTTAAAATGAAAAAAACAAAAAAAAAATAAAAATGTAAGGAATTCTTCATGAAAAGACAAACAGTGCATTTTTTGATTTTTTGGTAGCGTTCTTCATACCTCTTTTGATTTTGGTTCTGATGTTAATGTTGGAACTAACACAAAAAAGGAATAACATGTACAATTAAAAGAAGATCTGTTAGGTGAAACCTAGGTAGGCAGTTTCTGGCACTTTGGATTTCATAGTTTTGCCCTACTTAGTGTATGGAGTATTCTGATTATTTTCAGGCAATTCCTGGATGTTTTGGGCTTTTCTTTTTAACTCTTAACATCCTGTTGAGAATTTTCTAAGTCCAGAGCTCAATTCCTATAAGGATATATAAAAAAAAAATGGCTAAAAATGACCTTTGCATCTAAAGTTACCTATTATTTCCCTTAAATCAAAGATTTCTACATATGTTTAATATTAAATTTAAACAAAGGCTATTGTTTGGGGCTGATTAGTTAAAACGAATGTGACTTCCAGCTGGGTGGAATGAGGTGGTATAGGACTTTAAGAGTTAATATATATCATATGAAAAAAAATAAAAAATAAGAAATTCTTCAATAGAAGACAAACAGTGCATTCTTTGTTGAATTCTTCATACCTCTTTCGATTTTGGTTCTGATGTTAATATCGGAACTAACACAAAAAAAGAATAATACGTACAACTACAAGCAAGAAGAAGATCTGTTCGGTGAAACCTAGGTAGGCAGTTTCTGTCTCTTTAGATTTTACAGTTTTGCTCTACTTAGTGTACTGAGCACTTTTACATATTTCCTGGATGTTTCGGTCTTTTCTTTTTTCTAGATATATCTTATACATTTTGTTTTTAAATATATCATATGGAAAAAAAGAAAAAAGTAAGAAATTCTCGAATAAAAGACAAACAGTGCATTCTTTGTTGAATTCTTCATACCTCTTTCGATTTTGGTTTTGGTGTTAATATTGGAACTAACACAAAAAAAGAATAATACGTACAACTACAAGCAAGAAGAAGATCTGTTCGGTGAAACCTAGGTAGGCAGTTTCTGGCTGAAGGTTTTATAGTTTTACTCTACTTTTACATATTTAACTTAGACAACTCTTTTTGTTTTGGTCTTTTCTTTTTTTTTTATATATATATATATATATATATATATATATATATATATATATATAATTTTTTTCTTATACATTTTTTTCTATATATATTATGTGGAAAAAAAAAAAAAAAAAAAAATGTAAGAATTCTTCAATAAAAGACAAACAGTGCACTCTTTGATTTTTTTTTTTTGGTAGAGTTCTTCACAGCCTCTTTCGATTTTGGTTTCGATGTTAATATCGGAACTAACACAAAAAAAAAAGAAAAAGAACAACATGTAAAACTACAAGCAAGAAGAAGAATCAATAAAAAAAAATAATTTAAAAAATGAAGAATTGAAACGAATGAAGAAAAAAAAAGAAAAAAAAAAAGAAAAAACGTCAGCCAATAGCAGAATATTCAGCAGTCAAAAAAAAAAAAAAAAAAAAAAAAAAATGCCAAAAATGGTTCCAATGTGTCTTGTCTGGTGATCTTCTGTATTTAAAAAAAATTATTAAAAAAAAAATTTGATTTGATTTTCAAGGTCTTTGTATTTTCTAAGCAACATTGCCTATTATGTAAGATATGAAAAAGAAAGGAGGCGCGTGGTCTAATGGTTAGAGTCGTAGTAAATAGACTCGTCAACGTGAGTTCAATTCCTGGACAAAGCTTGACATTTCCCATAGTGCTAATACCCATCCCTATCGCTTTGGAGACGTTACTTTTGGGATTACCCTCATATGCACAACCAACACAACAGTGTTGCCAATAGTTGTACAAATAATTTCCCTGCATCCCTATCACTTTGGAGACGTTACTTTTGGGATTACCCTCATATGCACAACAAACACAACAGTGTTGCCAATAGTTGTACAAATAATTTCCCTGCATCCCTATCACTTTGGAGACGTTACTTTTGGGATTACCCTCATATGCACAACAAACACAACAGTGTTGCCAATGGTTGCACAGATTTCCTGCATCCCCAGATACTACCACTCCAGGTCAAAGTGGACCTGGGAGTAATGCCTTATTTTTGTGATTACCCTCATATGTTAACACATTGTAGGAGCAGATTTTATTGAACCAGAAATTATTCCCATAGGTTACTTTCACCAAACGCCTATCTTCCTCGTACATAATCCGTCGAGGCGAAAGAAAAGAAAAAAAAAAAAGTAGAGTAGTGTCGGAAAATCAATATCTATCCCCAAGGAACATTAATGATACAAAAGACGTTAGCCACAGGGCTGGTGAGGTTAACAGCAAGGGACTAAAGGACATCAATATATCAATAATCTGACGTGTTGTAACAGGTTTTTATGTGCGATTCTGTAAACTCCGAGCAGAGCAGAGGGCTGCAAACACATCATGTCAATGGTACGGTTGCAAACACACCATGTTAGTGGTAGGGCTGCGGTTTTAGTAGCAATTAGGTTTTTATGGGTGGAGTTGATAGTCCTACACAACCCAGTTTTATATGTGTATTCAGGTAATTGGACATTGTTATTGAGCACTCTTATAAATATAATGGAACTTAATCCGACAGTGTGAATTTGATATATTAAAAAAAAAGAAAAAGATGTTTACAAATGCATGGGATCATCAGGAGAGAATGTGCAAACCGTTTCGGGGCCTTCCTCTCAATTCATTTTATCTTAAATAAAATTCATTTTGTTTTTAATACAGACAGCACATTTTTTGTAATATTCCAACTTTTGACTAGCAGCGTTCTTTTTTATGCATTTTTCTTCTAACAGTCATTTCATCCCGTCTTATCTTTATTTTTGTTGAAGACCGATCCACATGCGGTCGATACAGATATTCCTAGGGACCTCACATCATTGAGGGGGGGGGGGCGATGTTGCTTTTTAAAACCGTAGAGAGGAAGGCCCCTAAACGGTTTGCACATTCTCTCCTGATGATCCCATGCATTTGTAAACATCATTTGTTTTTTTTCAATATATCAAATTCACTTATGAATATATATACCAAACTGTATTATCCCTCTCTCTCTCTCTCTCTCTCTATATATATATATATATATATATATAATATACCAAACTTGTTGGTAAACCCTTGCGGTAAGAAAAAACCCAGCAAATAGTTTGATTGTAAAAATATACTACCAAACATCACCTGGGGAAAAAAAAAAAAAAAAAAAAAAAAATTTGGGAAAAAAAGAAAATACCAAGATAGTCGTACCAAGCGAAAATAATCGGTTGATACTATAATACTTGGCCAAAAGAAAAAACAATTTATATATATATGAAAAATATATATTCATACAAAAACTGCTAGGATATACTAAAGCTAATAAGTAAAGAGTGCTCAATACCTATGTAGAGCAAATAATAAAGATAAACCTAATGAGTCAGATATACCTACTAAAAGTTTCGCTTAGTGCTCTTCAGGCCTAAGATCTGACTATATATATATATATATATATATATATATATATAATCCAAAAGTCCAGAGAAGAAATTTTCCTTAAGACACAAGAGTTTTATTTAAACAAAACCAAGTCGCAGTTTGAGAGCTCAATGTGTGCTCTTAATGTTAGAGTCACAGAGCAAATATATAAGTAAAGAAATAACAAAAGACTTAGAGATTTAGCATAATAGTCTATTTCAGGGAGCTTAGACAAATAGTCTAAATCTCCCGACTCATCAGATGCGAATGATGAAATTTTTTATTACTTTTCTTAAAGTTTTTATTTAATTTTTTATTACTTTTCTTAAAGTAATGAAAAATTTCATCATTCGCATCTGATGAGTTGGGAGATTTAGACTATTTGTCTAAGCTCCCTGAAATAGACTATAATGCTAAATCTCTAAGGATGTTGAAGGAAAATCTTGTATAAATAGAATTGGGGTGACGACAGCAGGAGCTGCGATTTTTCAGCTGCTGAAGATATTTGAGTTGGTGATTTTACGACGACGACGGATTTTTTTGTGCTATAGATTTTGTGACGGCGACGACATTGTTGAGGGGGGGGGGCCCTCTCTTCAACAAGTCGAATTTATTTTTTCACTCTATATTTTTTTCTTTTTCATTCCAGGAAAAATTTAATATTTTTCATAACTTGATCGAATTTTTCAAAGATTATATATATATAAAAAAAAAGAATTTTAAAAATTGTCTACAAAAATGGCAAATCTGCTGACCCCCCCCCCCTCTCAACAAGTCGAATTTATTTTTCCCTCTATTTTTTTTTTCTTTTTCATTCCAGAAAAAATTTAATATTTTTCATAACTTGATCGAATTTTTCAAAGATTATATATATATATAAAAAAAAAAGAATTTTTAAAAATTGTCTACAAAAATGGCAAATCTGCCGACCCCCCCCCTCTTCAACAAGTCGAATTTATTTTTCCCTCTATTTTTTTTTTCTTTTTCATTCCAGAAAAAATTTAATATTTTTCATAACTTGATCGAATTTTTCAAAGATTATATATATATAAAAAAAAAGAATTTTAAAAATTGTCTACAAAAATGGCAAATTTGCTGACCCCCCCCAAAGTTCAAGCAAAACTTTGAGCATCCAAAAAGGCAATTTTAAATTTTAATTTTGATTTCAAAAATTTATTTTCATCCTCATCAGACAAGACACAAAATGGAAACCACAAAAGAATGTCCAAAACGCAGGACCGACAATCGAAGACTAAAATTGCTGTATCAGCCAAATATTATTTCCGTCTCACATATATATATATATTTTTTTTTTTTAGAGACGGTTCCTAGCAAGCGAGCAGGCCATTTTTTTTTTTTTTAAATATTAATCAAATTATTTTTTTTTGTAAGTAGCGAGGCAGGAGTTTAGTAAAGTTTAGGTACTGGACATATATGCTGAAAAGGGGTGACCCCTGAATGAAAAATTGTGATATTTATAAAAAGTACCCAGGACCTATTACTTAAACATAACATTTATTATCTAAACTAGCAAATATATGCACCCTCCGGGTGCAAGTATTTAAGTTTTAATGTAATAAAATATTGTATTAAATCAGAAAGGCTAATGAAACTAAATAAGAATGCAGATAAAAAGATTTGAAACAGAGGGGGGTATAATAAAAAATAGAACAACTGAAACTTACTCTTCCATCACTCTCGTCTTTCATTGTTATTTTTTCTAATTTAAGTATTTAGTTAAAAGAGGAAGTAAATAATAAAATGACAATTATTTTATCTTGTTAATGGATTTCATTTAAGATTCATTGAAGAGATTTTTGCTTATATTCATTAAAATAAAACCAAACAGTTAGAAATCAATAATACTAAGCACATATTTATTAAATTCGATTTTTTAATATTAATATGCAAATTAGCCTTCCCATTCACACTGTAAACCACTATTTTGTTGTATATATAAATATAATTGAATGTTGTTAGTATGTAGACATGGTTAACAGTATTAATAATGTAAAATAATTTTATTAATAATTGAGGTTTAAATAAAAATAAAATCATGGAGAATGTGATGTCAATAACTAAGGGAATTGTGACTTGAATAGGAATATAGTTTCGGTTACAGACAGAAAAACACACAATCTCCATTATAATAAGATGTTGATATAATATAATTCATTTTTATAGCTTGATAATAAATAAACATATTTATAAGAAATTATTTCAAATTTTGGGGTATTTTCATATAAATGCATCTTGGCCCTAAAATTCGCTAGGCTGTGCCTACTGAAAAAACAACCTGTGCTATGATTGATGTTCCTAGCTGAAGCGGTGACTGCTGAAAAACTACCATTTAAGTCCTTAGCTGTTTGAAGGTGTTTTTATGTATAATATATTTTTTTTAAGATGTAATGTAATATAATAATATATAATGTAATGGGAGTTAATATGGAAATAAATCCGACAATATTAAGAAATTTGAAAAACGAAGTGTTCCAAAAATACATTGGAGAAACTGCCAGAACTCTCAAGAAGCGTTTATATGAGCATAAGCGGGATATTAAATTGGGCAATTTTCAGAACACCCTCATTCAACATGTCTGAAACTGATCATAACTTCAGTTTCAATGATGCCACAATATTAGCTCATATTCATAACAAAAGACTAAGACAGATTTTTGAAGCCAGTGTAATTTTGCTTTTGCCCTCCCTTAATAATCGACCTGGATTTTTCAACATATCACCGTTTTTAGCTAAAATAGTTTTAAATAGCTACAAAATACCAGGCTTTATCTAATTATTTAGTTATCATTCTCACTTTGTTCCCTTTGTTCTCTTAAAATCAGTCCATTAATACTTTTTCTCGTCTTTTGTTGAATGCATTTCTTCTAGTTACGTCACGCGTCATGACATCTTCGCGTGTGTGGATCGTGACTCGTCTTTCAATAGCTGTGCCAGTCCTTTGGAGACATTACTTTTGGGATTACCCTCATATGCACAACTAACACAACAGTGTTGCCAATAGTTGTACAAATAATTTCCCTGCATCCCTATCACTTTGGAGACGTTACTTTTGGGATTACCCTCATATGCACAACAAACACAACAGTGTTGCCAATAGTTGGACAAATAATTTCCCTGCATCCCTATCACTTTGGAGACGTTACTTTTGGGATTACCCTCATATGCACAACAAACACAACAGTGTTGCCAATAGTTGTACAAATAATTTCCCTGTATCACTATCACTTTGGAGACGTTATATTTTTATAGCTTGATAATAAATTATAATATTTATAATAAATTAGAATTATTTGAATTATTCAGACTATTGTCATAATCTTCATTGTTATTTGTACAATGTTTTGGCCGATGTACCCTCCGGCCCTTTTTGGGTATTTCAAGTCGGACTCGGGAACCTTCTTGTCATAATCTGGAGGCCAGGATGCATTTACGTGAAGAGGCCAGGATGCATTTACGTGAAGAGGCCAGGATGCATTTATGTGAAGAGCCCTAAATTTTGTTCAAATGCAAGTCATCATATCATTTTTGTAACTTTTAACTTAACTAATCAAGTCATTTTATAATTTAATAAAGATATATAACTTTGACCAAGTAACCAATAAGCACCCCAAATCATCAACTTAATAAAAGGTTCATATTTTAACTCATCACAGGTAAGTTTTGCTTTCAAATATTTGAAAATAACAAACAGACGATTTTTGCAATTATATTGTATCTGACAAAAACAAATTTTACAAATTGTGTGATAATATTTCTGATCAACATCCTTTTATTCAAATAAACATAAAAAATATTTTGTAAATAAAAACTGTATTTTTATTTAAATAAACATAATTGCATTTCTCTTTTGATTAAGTAAAAACTATTTCATTATAAAAATGTCTTGCATCTTTTTTAAATCATCGAAAGTGTTGAAAAATACGCATAAACTTCTGATTAAAAAGTATTTATTTAAAAAAAGATTTTGCTATTGAATTTTAATTTGATTACATGTACCAACCATCAATTTATTTAATTTATCGTGAGTTCAACATCTCCATAAACTTCTGATTAAAATCATTTGTTTACAAAAATTTGGAAGCAGAAGTTACTGGTGATGAGTTAAAATATGAACCTTTCATTAAGTTGATGATTTGGGGTGCTTATTGGATACTTTGTCCTGGAAATCTAATAGATTGCAATGGAGTTATCAGAATAATAATTGATTAGAATAATTTTATTTATTTTGTTATTGTCAAAAAGAACTACAATGGTTAAATTACAAAAATACTAATAGTACCCTGTAGTCGCTTAGTTACCTCATTTTAGGAATGACCCCCAGTCTCTTTAGAGGTAACGGACACTTTTTATAAATTCACAATTTTTCCTAAAGGGGACCCTCTTTTTTGACATACATTGGTTAAATTACAAACATACCAATGGGACCAGGTACTTGCTTGGTAACCTTATTTTAGGAATGACCCCCACCCCAGCCAGTTAAATCAAACTTAACGGACCTAAATTCCACCATTGTATGTCACCCTGCCGAAAGAAAAAAAATTCTAAAAATCAGGGAATTAACCGAATTTAATGAAATTTTCAGTGTTGATATATTAATGAATAAAAGATATAATGCACCAGTTATTTTATTTAAAAACTTTTACATTTTTCTGGTTAGTTAACTTTGAGCCACGTATCTTTGAGAATCTGTGTTATACCTAAAAAATATGTGGTTCAATGTTAACTGACCTGAAAAAATGTAAAAGTTTTTAAATAAAATAACTGGTGCATTATATCTTTTATTCATTAATATATCAACACTGAAAATTTCATTAAATTCGGTTAATTCCCTGATTTTTCTTTTTTTTTCTTTCAGCAGGGTGACATACGATGGTGGAATTTAGGTTCGTTAAGTTCTATTTAACCTCCCAGCACCTTTAGAGGTACCTGTTACTTTTTATAAAAAATCGCAATTTTTCCTAAAGGGTACCCTCCTTTTCGGCATACATGTCCGGTACCTAGATTTTTACCCCAACCCCCCGAGCGAGAGACAGCGATCGATCGGCGGACTATTCCCACCTCATTCTCGCCAAAGGATCCTTGTTGCCGTTGATGGTATTCAAGACAGCACTGTTTGTTCCAGCGGTTTTCGGGTCCCCGCCGCCTTCCCCAACGGTTGAGGGGTTTGTTGAAATGTTGCCGTTGCCAGTTCGTGTGTCTCCAGTTATGCCGCAGCTCGCTAGGTTGGCCACAGTTGCCGCGGTCCCCCCTATACAGCAACTGTTAGCTATGTGACTCAACATGTCAGTCGTAGAGCTTAGTAGCTGCTCGCTCAGCCTACAACATCAATCAAATAACTTTCCTTTGTATTATTTTATATTATATTGTGTGTGTGTGTGTATATATATATATATATATATATATATGAAGAGAAAAATGGAAGTGAATCCGACAGTATGTAATATAGTGAAAAATTTGAACAAAACACAGGTTCAAATAAAATGAGTGATATTTTTTCAGCCAACACTGCAGTGTTTCAATCTGTTTAGTAGATCTTCTTCAGGGCTTTTGTTGATATAAGGAAAAGTAAAATTCATCACAGAATAATAAGGAGACTGTGATAGTTTTTGTTGATCAGTTTGTTTTGAATGGAAAATTAGCGCTCTTAGAATAGATCGAAATTTTTCTCTCTCTCTCTCTCTCTCTCACACACACACACACAACGTAAGAGAATGTTCGATGTCATCCTTCAAAACCGTCTATCCCAGCATTTCATAAATTTTGAACTATTCTAAGAGCGCTAATTTTCCATTCAAAACATTTTAAAACAGATCAACAAAAAACTATCACAGTCTCCTTATTATTCTGTGATAAATTTTACTTTTCCTTATATCAACAAAAGCCCTGAAGAAGATCTAATAAACAGATTGAAACACTGCAGCATTGGCTGAATAAATATCACACATTTTATTTGAACCTGTGTTTTTTCAAATTTTTCACTATACACACACACACACACACACACACACACATATATATATATTATAAAAAAGAAGGCCCGCAAAGTGGATTATGTTTTTAGAAAAATTTTAAAATTTTTATCTTACATTTGCGACACGTGTTTCAGATGTTTTGATATCTTCTTCAGGCTTTGATTAATCAAATGAATATGAATTTTTACATGCATATATATATATATATATATATATATATTATTATAATGGAGATTGTGTGTTTTTCTGTCTGTAACCGAAACTATATTTCTACTCAAGTCACAATTCCCTTAGTTATTGACATCACATTCTCTATGATTTTATTTTTATTTAAACATCAATTATTAATAAAATTGTTTTACATTATTAATACTGTTAACCATGTCTACATACTAACAACATGCAATTATATTTATATATACAACAAAATAGCGGGTTACAGTGTGAATGGGAAGGCTAATTTGCATATTGATATTAAAAATGTGATTTTAATAAATATGTGCTTAGTATTATTGATTTCTAATTGTTTGGTATTATTTTAATGAATATAAGCAAAAATCTCTTCAATTAATCTTAAATGAAATCCATTAACAAGAAAAAATAACTGTCATTTTATTCTTTGCTTCCTCTTTTAAGTAAATACTTAAATTAGAAAAAATAATAATGAAAGACGAGAGTGATGGAAGAGTAAATTTCAGTTGTTCTATTTTTTGATTATACTCCCTCTGTTTCAAATCTTTTTATCTGCATTCTTATTTAGTTTCATTAGCATTTCTAATTTAATATGATATTTTATTACATTAAAACTTAAATACATGCACCCGGAGGGTGCATATATTTGCTAGTATATATATATATATATATATATATATATATATATATGTCATCATCATGTCGCGCAATTAGGCTTTGATTAATCAAATGAATATGAATTTGTACATGTATGTATATATATATATATATATATATATATATATATATATATATATACACACACATAAGTATCTAACTCCTCCACTTCCACAGAACAGGAAGGGAGGAGTTAGATACTTATATATACTAGCAAATATATGCACCCTCCGGGTGCATGTATTTAAGTTTTAATGTAATAAAATATTATATTAAATTAGAAAGGCTAATAAAACTGAATAAGAATGCAGATAAAAAGATTTGAAACAGGGGGGTTATAATCGAAAAATAGAACAACTGAAACTTACTCTTCCATCCCTCTCGTCTTTCATTGTTATTTTTTCTAATTTAAGTATTTAGTTAAAATACGAAGTAAAGAATAAAATGACAGTTATTTCTTCTTGTTAATGGATTTCATTTAAGATCTATTGAAGAGATTTTTGCTTATATTCATTAAAATAAAACCAAACAATTAGAAATCAATAATACTAAGCACATATTTATTAAAATCACATTTTTAATATCAATATGCAAATTAGCCTTCCCATTCACACTGTAACCCGCTATTTTGTTGTATATATAAATATAATTGCATGTTGTTAGTATGTAGACATGGTTAACAGTATTAATAATGTAAAACAATTTTATTAATAATTGAGGTTTAAATAAAAATAAAATCATAGAGAATGTGATGTCAATAACTAAGGGAATTATGACTTGAGTAGTAATATAGTTTCGGTTACAGACAGAAAAACACACAATCTCCATTATAATAAGATATATATATATATATATATATATATATATATATATATACATGCATGTAAAAATTCATATTCATATGATTAATCAAATCTTCTTCAGGCTTTGATCAATAAAGCCTGAAGAAGATACCAGAAGATCTGAAACATGTGTCGCAAATGTAAGATAAAAATAAAAAATTTTTTTCTAAAAACATAATCCATTTTGCGGACCTTTTTTTTTATAAAATATTTAATTTATATATATGTAGTATATTAAGAAAGATTGAAAAACACAGGTTTAAATGGGTTAAGTGGTGAGTTTATTGGCCAACGCTGCAGTGTTTCAATCTATTAATTAAATCATCTTCAGGGCATTTGTTGGTATATGGAAGGTAATAAGAAATTTTTTTTATCACAGAATATCAAGAAAAGCGTGTTTTTTCAATCTTTCTTAATATACTACATACCGTCGGATTCACTTCCTTTTTTTCACATATATATATATATATATATATATTTGAGTTGTAAGGGTTTCGTGTATGCTTCACATATTTGTGTTATAAAATTAAAAAACTAAAAATACTGTTTGTTTTTAATCCTGAATGGTGATTGTAGGTGTTCAAAATAGACTAATATTTAAGAAATACAGATGACTTACCCGTTGTGTTAGAATTAATAATGTACATGATACTAAACCCAGGAAATGTTTATACTTATAACCAGCAAACTACAATCAATATAAATATCTCCTGAGTCCAATATCATTTACATTATTAATCTGTATCAAGTATCCAATAAGCACCCCCACTGAGACCACTTGGCAAAAGGACAGTTTTTGCTTTCACCGCAAACTTTTGGTTGTTTGTAAATAAAACAACAGACGATTTTTTTGACATTAGCATTTCACTGTAAGATTTTTAAAAAGTTAGTTCATGTTTATTAAAAAAACCAAAGACACGTTTTTATATGTTCTCAGGAGACATTTATACTAATTGTAGTTATGTTACATAATTATTAGATTCCTAATACTTATGTACAGTAGTGTAGAAACCAAAATGGCTGTTATAAGTTGCAGCCCACGGCCTTGAAGGATTGAATGCCAAGGCTTGACCTCATCCTGATCCTTCCGGTGGATACCGTGAGAATCAGTGGAGAAGACCCTCTTCCGGTTTAGATTAGAAAGAGATTTTTAGTCAGATCGGCCAAAAACACGACGGTTGTCAGTCGTGTTATGCACGTTGCCGACTCAATCTGCGCAGGTAGTCTGGTGGGGATTTCGAAATAAAATATGATCTAAGTAAATTGAAGTCTTGTGTTATTATCTAAAAACTACCAATGACACAGGGCTTCTGATAAAGAAAAATCCCCAATGGAAGACCAGACACGAAGTCCAGACGCTAGAAGAGACGCTAGAAGAATAGAAGTAAGAAAGTAAGGAAAGACAGTATACAACAGTTAGTCGGTTATAAATATAAACATCTCCTGAGTTTAGTATTATATACATTATTAATTCTAACACAACGGGTAAGTCATCTGTATTTCTTAAAAAAAACAAAAACAGAATTAAATTTTAAAAACTGAAAAAAGAAGTTTAAGTTTTTTGAAATGAGAAAAGACGAGATAAAACAATCAACCCTGAAATATTTTTGAATCATATATCATAATTCTTTTCCGGGAAAGTTTGGAAACATTGTGGGAAGTTAATTCATTGGAAATAAATGCTCCTTTTTTTGGGGGGTGGGCATTTGAATAAAGAAGCATTTGGATATTATCTATGTCCTGTAATTATTGATACATTTAGTGTATGAAATGTATATGAAAATGTAACAACTATTATGGAACAAGAATCTTATTTCTATTCCAATTTATATAACCTTTGTCCCAAAATAATTGATACATTTAGTGTATGAAATGTATATGAAAATGTAACAACTATTATGGAACAAGAATCTTATTTAATCTATTCCAATTTATATAACCTTTGTCCCAAAATAATTGATACATTTAGTGTATGAAATGTATATGAAAATGTAACAACTATTATGGGACAGAGATTGTATATTCTTTGGAAATAAATGCTCCTTTTCTTATGAAGCACTTGAATATCTTTTTATTATTATAACAAACTTAAAAGCCACCTTTAAAACACTTGTTGAGCATCATTAATTAAGTAGCAGAGTGCCCATAAAAGATGAGGGGGGGGTCACATGATGTGGAGCTGTGAGGATGGCCTAAGGTGTTGATTAGAACGGATAAGTTTAAGTGATGATTTGGCATTGACAGATGGCAGTTTTTGATTGGATGAGCGAATGGTATGTAGTGAGGGTGAGAAAAGAGAAGTGGGAGGTCAGAGCAGGGCTCGACACTAACGCCATCCTGTCGTCGATAAAAATTACATCTGGGACGATCAATACGTTATCCGGAACAGTTTGCCGGGGACAGTAAAAGTTTTTCCTAAAAGTTAGTACTACATTCGAATATTGGCCGTCCAGTGATTGACCCAATGCTGACCTCAAAATGAGGCTACGGGACCGCAGGTCTATTCTCAAAGCTATATAATGAATAACGGTGGAGGGAGATAGTTTAAGGAAAAATTTGGGGGGTACAAGACTTCCCACAATGTTCCTTTCAATTGTTTTATAATTTTTTTTTTTTTTTTTTTTTTTTTTTTTGTAATTTGAAAATTATTCCGTACAAAACGTTAAGAAATCATGTAAAAACCAAATCAAACGAAAAAAAATCTTTTTTTTTTGGATGAACACGTTAATGAGATGCAAATATGAATTTCTAAATGTGAGTCATAAAAATAATGTAAACAATTAAATAAACCTCAATATATATATATATATATATATATATATATATATATATATATATAAATTAAAAGTAAGGAAATGAATCTGACGGTATATAAGGGTAAGATAATATGAAAAACACATAAATGCTGTTCAAATAAAGTTTTTTTTATTATGCTGATAGTGCAATATTTCAATCTGTTAAAAATCTTCTTTGAGACAATATATGAATTTATAAATTTTCTTCTTATTAACACAACATAACATGCTCTGATGAAGATTTTTAACAGATTGAAATATTGCAATCTCAGCAGAATAAATAACTTTATTTGAACAACATCTGTGTGATTTTCTTATTATCTTACCTTTTTATATATATGAGTAAATAGGGACATAAATCCAACAGTATGTGGAAAATAGAAAAAAAACAACAAAGTATTGCAAAAGATGAATTTATTCTCGATGGTGAAGTCGACGCTATGCTGAACTCCGTCACGGTCCTTCTTCACACACAACTACTATTCTCCAATCTTTTGAAAGTCATCCACCCTTAATCTTATTTAATCTATTCCAATTTATATAACCTTTGTCCCAAAATAATTGATACATTTAGTGTATGAAATGTATATGAAAATGTAACAACTATTATGGAACAAGAACATTCTTTCCATCTCAAGTCCTGGTGAAGGTTTGATAAAACCAAAACGTTATAACGTCGACTTCACCATCTAAGAATAAATTCATCTTTTTAGAATACTTTGTGTTTTTCTATTTTATATATATATATATATATATATATATATATATAAAGTAAGTAAAGTCGACGGGGCGGCTTAAAGTCGGTATCAGCCAGTCAGCGAGGGAGTCTATCCCTTTTCACTAGCGCTAGACCAAGGAGATTGTTTTTAGCATCTGAGGTGGAGCGCCACACCTTCCATCAGCTCCTTACTTTACCGCACAGATCCCTGTGCTACTCATACGCTGAGTTGGCGGGGACCGGTATCGAACTGGGAACCTTGTGGTTTCTAGCCAAACGCTCTACCGACTGAGCTAACCCGGCCCCTTATATATATATAAGGGTTTTATAATTTGCTTGAAGCATTGTGTTTATATTGGTTTGATGGTTGGTTTTGAAGGCTATCACAATGCAAGGGCAAAAAAAAAAAGAAGGTAACTGTGGTGTTATTAGTTAACCTGTGATTTATTCTTAATATTTCGAGATAAAAATCTCTTCTACAGAAGATCTCCGGAACTGAAGTTGTTGCTAGTGGCTGTCCATTTGGTTCTGTCTCATGCCTTCCACACTCTCTGTCTGTGAGTGTGTGTGTTGGGGTGTTTGTTTATGTGTGTGTGTGTGTGTGTGTGTCTGTTCAACAGTTTCTGATTATCATTTCAGATCTGGCTCACCCTCTAAGCATAAACTTTTTTGTTTATTAACAGGACCATCTGATTTTTTTTATAAACATATACATATATATATATATATACATATATATGGAGACATGTTGACAAACACGGCATGTTACAATGGATGGAAGTTTATTTCTGGTGATAATGTCAACACTATAACGTTTCAGTCTTTCAGACCTTCTTCAGGACATGAGCTGAGTTCTTGTATTGAAGGATTCAATTCTCTTACTGACTAGTGTCTTGCGGTCGTGAGTGGGAGAAGGGTGGGGGTCAACTGCTGTTGATGTGGTGTGAATGTTTGGAAAGGTATTAGGGGTTAGCTGTACTTGTTGCACTGGGGATAGTGTGTATTGGGTTACGGGGTGGACGTGGGGTGAATGTCTGGGGAGGAAGTGAGGGTTATTTATGATGGTGCATAGTAAATCTTGGGTCGAGTGATATGTGGGGACCACATACTGTCAGATTTATTTCCTCATTTCAATCCCACATTATATATATATATATATATATATATATATATATATAAAAAACTTTTATTGACATTGAATATTTTTTTTACCTGAGACTGGAATTAATTTTGCGTACACCTCTAATAATTTGGATTTAAAAAAAAGATCTTTTTTTAAAAAAAATTAAAATTGTGATTATTTATTAAAAAGAAACATGATTATATCAAAAAACATTTAAAATAATTTACAGTAAAAATAATTCTAAAATAACATAATAAAAGGAAAAAAATAAAGTTTTATTAATAATATGTTGTCATGGTAACAGCAATAAAGAACTTTAGCCGATCACAAATGAATCCCAATTGAATTAATCAACTTAAAAAAATTTTTAAAACATTCTTAAAAAAGACAAAATTATATATATATATATATATATATATATATATATATAGCATAATCTACCATCCCTCACAATCCAATAACCCCACCACCAGAACCTTTCCTCTCATAAGCCCTCAAATGACTCATCAAAACTGCTGCAGATCCACAAAGTTTGATCCAAATATGACATAGGAAGGACGTCCTTCCCATTGTATCAGATGATAAAATTTGATGCTTATGCACCACCATATGTCTCTTAAGACACATTATTTGTTCTGGAGTGTGCATGAATTGTCCCTGATAAATATATATATATATATATATATATATATATATATATACACACACTTCCAATTTTTTATCTTCTTTCTTTCTTTCCTTTTCCAAATTAAGCCTTTTTTGCAAGGAATTAAAAATGAGGTTGTAATTATTTATTTTTCTCAATTTTTTAAAATGATACGTTTGATTCTTTATTTCACGAGAAACAAACATATATAATTAGGAGGTAATCAAGAATTTCTTGCACAATTCTCAGTGAATCACTTTTCCCACCCAGTCATGCCTACTCTCTTTGTGCTAGTTTGCTGCATTTGCTTATTATATGATTAACAGTTTCTTCTCCGTCTCCACACATTCTACACTTGCTATTCTGTTGTGTCTTATCTATTTTTGCTTTTATATAATTTGTTATTATGGCATTGTTTTGTGCTGCGATTATTATAAAAGATTCAGTTTCTCTCTTGAGATTTCCTCCTCTTAGCCATGTCCATGTCTTCTGTTTGTCTCTTGAAGTACCCACGAGCAGGATGTGACACAAGGTCAATTTCTTAAGGAGAGTTTAACAGGTTTGAATTCAGAGTTTTCCTTCTCCTAGACTGGTTACCTAGCCAAGGTTAAAGAGTCCAGTCTACACTGCTATTTACCCATAGCTGGAGGGGGAGTTGGATTCATACCTTTCCAAAGGGTATTAGTGCTATGTGAAATTCAAACAGCTTCGTCCAGGAATTGAACTTGGGTTGACGAGTCCATTTCCTATGACACTAACCATTAGACCAAGTGCCTCCATAAGTGATATAGGGCCACAAGTATTGAGCATCCAATGAAAATTAAACTCACTGACAATGATTTTATTTTTCAAACAGGAAGTTGTCTATGGCTTTTACCAAAAATAACCCAACAAATTCCATTAATGTTTTTTGTTCAGTTTATCATTAGGACTTGCCGTATACTACTCATGTGGCCTAAGGTTGGTATTAGCCCGACAGCGAGGGAGTCTATCCTCTTTCCACTAGTGCTAGACCAAGGAGATTGTTTCTGTGCCACACCTACCATCACCTCACTTTATCATACAGATCCCTGAGCTACTCATATGCTGAGTTGGCAAGGGCCAGTATCGAACCCTAAACCTTGTGGTTCATTCACTGACGCTATATTGACTAAACTAAACCAACCATTAGGAATCACAATTGATTCATTTTTACCCAGAATGCAATGACAATGGCTATATATTTCAAACAGGAAGTTGTCTATGGCTTATACCAAAAATAACCCAACAAATCCTATTGCCAGATACTACTAGTACTGCTACTACTAATTATACTTTGTTTTGGTAAATGGGGGTGGATTTCTTCTGTGAGACGTAAGTTATTCATAGACGAGAAACCATTCTTTTATTTTCTTTTTCTATGGCGAGTTAGCGAGGGCTGGTATTGAACTCGGAATCTTGGAGTTCCAAGCCAGATACTCTACCAACTGACCTAAACCGACAGCTTAAAGATTTTAAAAATAAAAAAAATAACCCCAATGTAAAAAAATTAGTGATCGTATTATATTTTCCTGACCACTAAAATACAATTATTGTTGTTGCCATGACAACCAACATTATCACATCATCATCGTCGTCATATAAATACAATCACAACAAACTTTGGTTATTTCAAATGGCATCAAATATTGCAACAAATGGACTTTTAAGAAAACTAAAGCAACACTGAAATATTTTAAAAGTTAATAAAAAAAATGAAAAAAAATTAAATAAAATAAAACAAATATAATGAAATAAAAGAAAAACATTGAAAAGAAAAAAAAAAAAAAAAAAAAAAAATGAAAAAAAAAAAAAAAAAAACACACACAATGATTGATATATATATATACATATATACATATATATATATACATATATACAGAGATACTGATAGGTATGCGTCTTGAGTCCCTGATGTCCCAAAATCTAAAAGGACACACACAGTAAAATCATATCCATGCGTCCCAGTGTTTTTCTTTTTTCTTCCCCCACAATTTTAAGCTAACTGTAAATACATTCCAATAGTGTCTTAGAAATGAATTACACAGGATAGGTTACAAGGTAGGAGTTAGACGGCTTTAGTTATCTCCCCAGATCATAAATAAAAACCCAATAATTTATCAAGAAACTTTAGTTGGGACCCATTCAAATTAAATATGTACATTGCCGGATGCACTAAATCAAAA
Source organism: Doryteuthis pealeii (assembly GCA_023376005.1). Taxonomy (NCBI): domain Eukaryota; kingdom Metazoa; phylum Mollusca; class Cephalopoda; order Myopsida; family Loliginidae; genus Doryteuthis; species Doryteuthis pealeii. The sequence continues at coordinate 35,762,613 of CM042177.1, read as the reverse complement.
AGCTATCAGCATCACTGTATATATATATATACTAGCAAATATATGCACCCTCTGGGTGCAAGTATTAATGTCATAAAATATAATATTATATTAAATTAGAAAGTCTAAAGAAACTAAATAAGAATGCAGATAAAATGATTTGAAACAGAGAATGGTATAATCGAATATTTAACAGCTGAAGCTTCCTCTTCCATCACCCCCGTCTTTCCTTGCTAAACTTTTCTAATTTAACTATTTAGTTAAATTAGGAAGTAAAGAATAAAATTACTGTTATTTCTTTTTGTTAATTGATTTCTTTTAAGATTTATCTCCGAGATTTTTGCTCATATTCATTAGATAAAATCAAATAATTAGAAATCAACAATACCAAGCACATATTTATTAAAATCAAATTTTAAATATCAATATGCAAATTAGCCTTCCCGTTCACACTGTAAACAGCTATTTTCTGTACATATGAATACCATTGCATGTTATTAGTACGTAGATACGGCCAGCAGTATTAATAATAAAAAACAATTTTATTAATAATTGAGGCTTAAATAAAAATGATTAATGGAGAATGTGATGTATAATAACTAAATGGATAGTGACTTGAGTAGTGATATAGTTTCGGTTACAGACAAACAAACACACAATCTCCATTATAATAAGATATATATATATAAAACATACAGCAATGGAAATGATGACATAAAAAGCTAATTTTTTAAAATTCAATTTAATTTGGGATAAATTAAAAAAGAAAATTGAATAATTAAATAATTCCCAGCATAAAATAATTATTCAATATCTAGTAATTACTTTTGTATGGACATTTGATAGAACAGAAGCAACATTGCAATATTTTTAAAAGTAAAAAAAAAAAAAATAAATAAATAAAATAAAATGAAATAAAAAAATATAAAAAAATAAGTAATAAAAGAAAAACATTGAAAGAAAAATAAAAAAGCAACCCTCCCCCCAAATTAATATATTAAAAAAAATTCACCAAAAATGAATATATATATATATGTAGAAAGTTTTGTAGAAAAAACAAGATGTTTAAAGTTTTGCTGACAGAAATCTGTTTCGACCATCTGAGGTCTTTATCAAAGCAACATTGTAAACGGAAAGACGAAATAAATATATCATTAATCACGAGGCACAGAACGCTCTCGATCAGTACAGGTATTTTCAAATAATTAAAAAAAATGCGTATTTTATGTTAAAAATAAAATAAATTTTATTTTTAAAAATTATAAGCATTATAAATTATAAGCATTATAAATTCCTGTACTGATCGAGAGCGTTCTGTGCCTCATGATTAATGATATATTTATTTTGTCTTTCCGTTTACAATGTTGTTTTGATAAAGACCTCTTCATAAGGTCGAAACAGATTTCTGTCAGCAAAACTTTTAACATCTTGTTGCTTTTTCTACAAAACTTTCTACACATATTGTCGGATTCATATCCATTTTACCTTTCATATATATATATATATATATATATATATATATATAAGTAAATTTTTAAAAATTCAGACAAGTTTAAAATTCAAATAAATTGAAAAAAAAAAAGAAAAGGAAATTAAATAATGAAATAATTCCCAGGATAAAATAATTATTGCCTATCTAGTAATTACTAGCGTTCAAGGGCAGATAATACAGAACTTTGAGTTAGCCCCCTTTAAAAGCTAAAACATTTACGAGAGTATTTCTTGTTTGTAAATAATTTTCTTGTGAAACTTTATACATTAGAAAAAATATAATTTTTCAGAATTTTTGAGATGAGGCTTGATAATTTGTATCATTTGGATTATTCAGACTATTGTCCTCATCTTTATTGTTATCTACACTATTTCTCAGAATTTTTGAGATGAGGCTTGATAATTAGTATTATTTGGATTATTCAGACTATTGTCCTCATCTTTATTGTTATCTACACTATTTCTCTGAATTTTTGAGATGAGGCTTGATAATTAGTATTATTTGTATTATTCAGACTATTGTCCTTATCTTTATTGTTATCTACACTATTTCTCTGAATTTTTTAGATGAGGCTTGATAATTTGTATTATTCAGACTATTATCCTCATCTTTATTGTTATCTACACTATTTCTCTGAATTTTTGAGATGAGGCTTGATAATTTGTATCATTTGGATTATTCATACTATTGTCCTCATCTTTATTGTTATCTACACTATTTCTCTGAATTTTTGAGATGAGGCTTGATAATTAGTATTATTTGGATTATTCGGACTATTGTCCTCATCTTTATTGTTATCTACACTATTTCTCTGAATTTTTGAGATGAGGCTTGATAATTAGTATTATTTGGATTATTCGGACTATTGTCCTCATCTTTATTGTTATCTACACTATTTCTCTGAATTTTTGAGATGAGGCTTGATAATTAGTATTATTTGGATCATTCGGACTATTGTCCTCATCTTTATTGTTATCTAACCAAAACATTGTACAGCAGATAACAAAGACGAGGACAATAGTCTGAATAATCCAAACTTTAGATATATATTGAAATAAAATAAACTATATATAAATCAATAATACTGGGCATGTATTTATTAAAACTTGCTTTAAAAACAAATTGTGGAGTGTCAAATATTACTTATTCTGAATATATATAATACAGGGTTGTTCTTTATTTTAGGTATTACTGATTTTGACTATAAATTAAATACTCCTTGATAAACTTATGCAATTTTTAAGGGTATTGTGACATAAGCAGAGACATAGTTTCGGTTACAGACACATACTGATTCTCCATTAGATGTTGCAATCCAGCATGTTAGCCACTATACCACAGGACTCTTCCCCTGTCCACCCCACACCATTTAGTGTACGCATAAAGATACATTGCTATTGAGCAATGTTTGCAAAGACTCAAGGCAAAACAATAGCAAAAAAAAAAAAAAAAAAACTATTTTAATAAAATATATTTCTCGTTTATTTTGCATTGGGGCCTGCGGACAGTCGCCATCAATATACAAGATGATGTTTTCTTCGTACTTTCATTACGTCGATGGCCACAAAACAGAGAAGTGTAGATATTTATCTCATTAGTAGACGTAATTGAATTTCTCCCGCCTGACCTTTTCATGACCAAACGTGTCCGTGGTTCAAGTGACTGGTAACAAGTTGTCTAATATGAACGTTTGACACAACGAGGAGACAAGTAAGCCCTCAGAGATCAAAATCGGCCTGAGTGCTGAGGATGCTTGAGGACCTGTGTGGGCATACGTATATATCGTACACACAAGTGTATACATGTGCATACACTTGGAAGAAACCCACACACAATTTTCGGTACTTAGAGATCTGGACATATTTTTATGAGCACCCTCTAAAGTTTGGATGGTGAGTATTGTAGACACTCCTAATGTAATGGTACTTATTTGTTCCCATGGCAACCACAATAGATGCAAAAGGTGCCTGTGGCATAATGGTCATCGTCATATACACACACATTTATATATATATATATATATATATATACACATATATATATATGAAGTAGTCAAACAATGTGTTTGAAATGGCAAAGGCCGATAATTTGTGGGAGATTATGTGCTCAATTAAAGTCATACCTAATTTTGTTAATTAATTATAACTAAATGAATTGGGCGTGCATATCGGTTTAAATGTAAAGCGTAAACAAATTGAGAAAAAGTCATCTCTGTATGTACATTTCAGCCCATTAGGCCTCATCAGCATATATAAATATGGGGCCAGGTTAGCTCAGTCGGTAGAGCGTCTGGCTAGAAACCACAAGGTTCCTAGTTCAATACCGGTCCTCGCCAACTCAGCGTATGAGTAACACAAGGATCTGGGCGATAAAGTAAGGAACTGATGGTATGTGTGGCACTCCACCTCAGACGCCAAAAACAATCTTCTTGGTCTAGCGTTATTGAAAAGGAGATAGACTCCCTCGCTGACTGGCTGATACCGACTTTAGGCTACCCCAATGACTTTACTTTTACTATATATATATATATATATATATATATATATATATATATATATATGATAATTTAATTATTAAAATGTTTGATATGTTTACTTAAGAGCTATTGCTAAATAGTTCAATATGTAAAATGTATAATAATCTTGAATAGCAGGACCTATGGATATACCACAGTATGATAATTTAATTATAACAATGTTTGATATGTTTACTTAAGAGCTATTGCTAAATAGTTCAATATGTAAAATGTATAATAATCTTGAATAGCAGGACCTATGGATATACCACAGTATGATAATTTAATTATAACAATGTTTGATATGTTTACTTAAGAGCTATTGCTAAATAGTTCAATATGTAAAATGTATAATAATCTTGACTAGCAGGACCTGTGGATATACCACAGTATGATAATTTAATTATAACAATGTTTGATATGTTTACTTAAGAGCTATTGCTAAATAGTTCAATATGTAATAAAAGGTATAATAATCCTGATTTAACTCTTTCACTTTTTATCCTTTCTTTTCATCTTTTGATTATCGTTTGATTATCGTTTTGCTTCTACATGAACTCCCTTCTCTCTATCTTATCATGCTTATATTTATTCAAACTAGCAGGACCTGTGGATATACCGCAATATGATAATTTAATTATTACAACATTTGATATGTTTACTTAAGAGCTATTGCATATACTTCAATATGCAAAAATATAATTTTGATTTAACTCTCTCTGACTCTTTTTTTCTTTCCTTCTTTTCATTATGTTCAATTTCAATAGATTAACGTTATCGCTTCCACACGCTCACCCTCAATTTGGGGAGAGAGGGGGCAGGTGTCTTAGTTTGGGATGGTAATATGGGCAGGGCTAGGGTATTTGAATGAGGTGGGGGGGACTTAGGCTATGGATGGGGTACGTTTTAGATAGGGGAATAAATTTCTTGGGATTTGGAAAATAACAAATTAGTTTTAATGGTGTACATACAAAACAAGCAAAGAATGAAAAATAAAGAATAAAAAATAATAATTAATAAAAAGAAAAAAAATTGGAAAAAAAATAAATAAATACAAATAATTAATAAAAAAAATGAAAAAAATTGAAAAAAAAAAAAAAAAAAAAAAAATTAAAAAAATAAATTGAAAAAAAAAAAATATATATATATATATATATATTGCATTTGACATGTCCCCCGAACACTTCGCAATGCTATTACTAATAATACATCCTGGCATTCCGAAGCATTTGACTCGGCCATAGCCGAGCATTTATCTATAAATGCTTGTAGAACAGATTATTCAGATAAGTGTTTCTCCGTTTTGCACAGAGCTAGGTCTAAACAGCACTTAACCATCCTCGAAGCTGTTTATATATTTTTTTCTCGACCTACTCTGTGCAAACAAACTCCAAAACACTCTCTATTTACGAGGAGACACTTCTAACCCTGTTTCGATCTAGGGTTCATACATACCCCCCCATTTCTTACCCCCCTTTTAAATTTTTTTTTTATTTGTCCCCCTCTGGCTCACACACATTCGTTCTTATGAATTTCTTATACAATCTGACTTTTATTTGTAGCCGGTGTATATACTTGAAAAGTACCGGTCGAAAACACCTTCATGTATCCCCCCCTTTATTTCATATTTTATTCCATAATAAAATATCATCTCCCTAATTACATATGATTCTTCCATTTTTAGTGTATATATATATATATATATATATATATATATATATAGTATATATTTTTTGAAGGCAATTACAATGCATATATCATATAAAATTTGATAATTATTGAAAATAATCATAACAAGCAAACTCGGTGAATAACGAGTGCGATGTGTGGAACACCGTACAGCTGTTTCAACCTCATTAGGTCTCATCAGCAGTGTTTACCTACGATCTCCTTCTGACAGAGATCGAACCGGAGAACCCAGCATGCAAAGTCAGAAACTCTACCCCTGGGCCACCGGCACGTTGCACACGAAATATGCTAAATTAACCTGTCAATGATAAACACGCCATTACTATACAGAACTTAGCACAGTGAGCGTTGAGAAAATTGCAAATTAGGCCTTGCTCAGGTGTAAGGATAATAGTATTTGATAATTTGCTTTTGAAGCATTAAGTAATCTATATTATTATTATTTATATTTTTGACTGGTCAGAAATGGATGATTCACTACTACAATACTGGTCAGAATGAATGACTCACTACTACAATACTGGCCAGAAATGGATGATTTACTACTACAATACTGGCCAGAAATAGATGACTCACTACTACAATACTGGTCAGAAATGGATGACTCACAACTACAATACTGGTCAGAAATGGATGACTCACAACTACAATACTGGTCAGAATTAATGACTCACAACTACAATATTCAGTTCAGAATGGATGACTCACAACTACAATATTGGTCAGAATGGATGACTCACAACCACAATACTGGTCAGAAATGGACTCACAACTACAATACTGGTCAGAATTAATGACTCACAACTACAATATTGGTCAGAATGGATGACTCACAACCACAATACTGGTCAGAAGATGACTCACAACTACAATACTGGTCAGAATGAATGACTCACAACTACAATATTGGTCAGAATGGATGAGTCAGTACAGATATTTTTGACAATAATATACACACTTAACAATGCTTCAAAAGCAAATCATCAAATAATATATATGTATGTGTGTGCCTACATACCTTGTAACTTGTTTAGCTCTGGCTTGAGAGGCCGGATGCTTGGTGGGGGAGTCATGGATAACTGAAGGCATGTTGGAAATTCTCTCGGGACTATCTTCATCCTCTGGTGATTTACAGGACGACATATCCCGCACACTAAAAACAAAAGAAAGACAATACAAGATTAGAATTAAAAGGTCATTATGATATACTAGCAGATATTTACACTCTCGGTAGGGTGCAAGTATTTAAGAGTTAATGTAATAAGATATTATATTAAAATTAGAAAGACTAAAGAAACTAAATAAGAATGCAGATAAAAAGATTTGAAACATAGGTAGGTATAATCGAAAAATAGAACTGTTGAGAATTTTACATATATATATATATTTACCAACACCTCCGCACAAGCAGGATGCGACACAAGGTCAATTTCTTAAGCGGAGTTTAACAGGTTTGAATTCAGAGTTTTCCTTCTCGTAGACTGGTTACCTAGCCATGGTTAAAAAGTCCAGTCTGCCCTGCTATTTACCCATAGCTGGAGGGAGAATTGGATTCATACCTTTCCCAAGGGTATTAGCCCCATGTGAAATTCCAACAGCTTCGTCCAGGAATTGAACTCGCGTTGACGAGTCCATTTCCTACGGCTCTAACCATTAGACCACGCGAGAATTTTACATATAAGGTGTGTGATTGATCCCCACTCCTACTTATAGACTAGGCCAGAATCATGTGATCTAACTTTTGGCCAATCACTGGCAGTACTCTGAGGTTGATACAATACTTAACTGACCCTACTGGTCATAATTACACTGGCATTCATTGACGACAGACATAGGATTAAATCACTGGACCTTTACCAATACGCAGGATAGGACTTATACGCTTACCAAAGGATTCCATAACATAGGACTTTCTTTAAGCCCTTTTCAACTGGCCAAGGATGGCATTTTAAAACTTTACAACCAGCATTCTACAAGTACATATTTTCACCCTATTTTTCTTTTAATATAAAAATGATTTTTACTATGAAAATGCATTGGACAATGATTTTTACTATAAAAATGCATTGGACAATGATTTTTAGTATGAAAATGCATTGGACAATGATTTTTACTATGAAAATGCACTGGACAATGATTTTTACTATAAAAATGCATTGGACAATGATTTTTACTATAAAAATGCACTGGACAATGATTTTTACTATAAAAATGCACTGGACAATGATTTTTACTATAAAAATGCATTGGGAATGATTTTTACTATGAAAAAGGACTTATACGCTTACCAAAGGATTCCATAACACAGGACTTTCTTTAAGCCCTTTTCAACAGACCAAAAATGGCATTTAAAAACTTTACAAGAACAACTGAAACTTACTCTTCAATCACTCCTGTCTTTCATTGCTAAATCTTCCTAATTTAACTATTTAGTTAAAATAGAAAGTAAAGAATAAAATTACAGTTATTTCTTCTTTTTAATGAATTTCTTTTGCATTGGACAATGATTTTCAATTAGGGGTAATTCCACGTCAAATCATCCCGGCCATATCATCTACCCCCTTCAATTTAAAAAAAAAAATTTGTACAGGTCTGAACTATGTTAAAGTTAGACAATCCCCAAAATGTATAAGTATCTGTCAGGCAGTGAAGAAGTCTACCCTCTTTTTGCTAGTGCTAGACCAGGGAGATTGTTTTAGCATTTGAGGTGGAGCACCACACCTACCATATATACTTAAATTTAATTGGATACTGTATAACCTGGTTAAGACTGAGAACACACAGCTAGTAAACTAGAAATCTAAATTTAGATAAGTTCCGATGGTAGGCATTTATATTTGGAACACTTCAGCAGTGGGTGGGTGGTGTAGGGGGATCTATTAGTCAAAACAAAAACAGATTTAATTGGTACCATATACTTTAAGTAGTTTTCCTTCTACTAAAGATACTTAGTGGGCTTACACTTTATTTAATCACAAACTGCCTCATTATCTGATCAGGGGAAATATTCTTAGTTTAGTTTGTTTTGTTTTACGGCATATCAACTCAGTCGGTCATTTAATGCCGATAAAGTTTTGAAATAAATTCATTTTTAATGGATACACAATTTTGTTTAAAAACAAGACATGAAAACTATTCCATCGTTTCCCACCTGAGGATGGCAAAGTATTGCCGAAAGCGCTAGTATTGAAACCTTCGGTGGACTGTTATACCAGTTCCTGACACCAGAAGGATGGCCAGAAGATTGGAACGGATCAATGAAAGACTTGTCAGACAGGAATTATCTGTTCAATTCAACAAAACTTGTATAAAATTTTGTTTATAAATACATTTTTCTATTTAACCCATAGATGGGACCCTAACAGGTACTACCACTCTGGGTCAGAGTGGACCACGGAGCAATGGTGATGAAGGGGTGCTCCACTTTAGCAGTGGGTGGTGTAAGGGGATCTATTAGTCAAAACAAGAACAGATTTAATTGGTACTATAGGGAATACGAGATGAGGAGATGAAGAGAAATAACAAGACACAACTGTTTTGAAGTATAGATGGAGACTTTATTGATTTGCCCGTTCAGTCTGAACGCTAGCGTCCAGACGCTCAGAACTTTTTATCTATTTTAAATCCCCACAGTACCATATACTTTAAGTAGTTTTCCTTCTACTAAAGATACTTTTAATCTTAAAGATATTAAGATACTTCGTAGATATTAAGATATTAAGACACTTAGTGGGCTTACACTTTAGATATTAAAGATATTAGTGCTTACACTTTAGATATTAAGATACTTAGTGGGCTTACACTTTAGATATTAAAGATATTAAGATACTTAGTGGGCTTACACTTTAGATATTAAAGATATTAAGATACTTAGTGGGCTTACACTTTAGATATTAAAGATATTAAGATACTTAGCTTACACTTTAGATATTAAAGATATTAAGATACTTAGTGGGCTTACACTTTAGATATTAAAGATATTAAGATACTTAGTGGGCTTACACTTTAGATATTAAAGATATTAAGATACTTAGTGGGCTTACACTTTAGATATTAAAGATATTAAGATACTTAGTGGGCTTAGATATTAAAGATATTAAGATACTTAGTGGGCTTACACTTTAGATATTAAAGATATTAAGATACTTAGTGGCTTACACTTTAGATATTAAAGATATTAAGATACTTAGTGGGCTTACACTTTAGATATTAAAGATATTAAGATACTTAGTGGGCTTACACTTTAGATATTAAAGATATTTAAGATACTTAGTGGGCTTACACTTTAGATATTAAAGATATTAAGATACTTAGTGGGCTTACACTTTAGATATTAAAGATATTAAGAATACTTAGTGGGCTTACACTTTAGATATTAAAGATATTAAGATACTTAGTGGGCTTACACTTTAGATATATTAAAGATATTAAGATACTTAGTGGGCTTACACTTTAGATATTAAGATATTAAGATACTTAGTGGGCTTACACTTTAGATATTAAAGATATTAAGATACTTAGTGGGCTTACACTTTAGATATTAAAGATATTAAGATACTTAGTGGGCTTACACTTTAGATATTAAAGATATTAAGATACTTAGTGGGCTTACACTTTAGATATTAAGATATTAAGATACTTAGTGGGCTTACACTTTAGATATTAAAGATATTAAGATACTTAGTGGGCTTACACTTTAGATATTAAAGATATTAAGATACTTAGTGGGCTTACACTTTAGATATTAAAGATATTAAGATACTTAGTGGGCTTACACTTTAGATATTAAAGATATTAAGATACTTAGTGGGCTTACACTTTAGATATTAAAGATATTAAGATACTTAGTGGGCTTACACTTTAGATATTAAAGATATTAAGATACTTAGTGGGCTTACACTTTAGATATTAAAGATATTAAGATACTTAGTGGCTTACACTTTAGATATTAAGATATTAAGATACTTACTTACACTTTAGATATTAAAGATATTAAGATACTTAGTGGGCTTACACTTTAGATATTAAAGATATTAAGATACTTAGTGGGCTTACACTTTAGATATTAAAGATATTAAGATACTTAGTGGGCTTACACTTTAGATATTAAAGATATTAAGATACTTAGTGGGCTTACACTTTAGATATTAAAGATATTAAGATACTTAGTGGCTTACACTTTAGATATTAAAGATATTAATACTTAGACACTTTAGATATTAAAGATATTAAGATACTTAGTGGGCTTACACTTTAGATATTAAAGATATTAAGATACTTAGTGGGCTTACACTTTAGATATTAAAGATATTAAGATACTTAGTGGGCTTACACTTTAGATATTAAAGATATTAAGATACTTCGTAGGCTTACACTTTATTTAACCCTATACTGCCACATTATCTGATAGGAGGAATAATCTTTAAAAAAAAAACAACAACATCAAATAAAATAATCTGAGCAGAAATGTTTAGAAAGCTCGATTATAAAAACTGTAAGATTATCACTTTAATTTTCTCGCACTTCTTTGGATAGATCGTTTCTAAAATTCAATTAGTCTCATTTTTCAACCGGAGGGTGTTGCAAGTTGATAACGGTCGTACAATTAAGGAACATGAGTATTAACATATAGATAAGTTACGACGAAGTGATAACAAGGACATTTATAGCCCGAGCAAACTTAGTAGAATACAAAACATGATAGAAGATACAAAGAGATTATACATAAAATATTGGTCAAAATGGATGACTTAATACTACAATACTGGTCAGAATTGATGGCTCACTAGTACGATATTGGCCAGAATGGATGACTCACAATTATACTGGTCAGAAATAGATGACTCACAACTACAATACTGGTCCGAATAGATGACTCACAATTACAATGCTGGTCCGAATAGATGACACACTGCTACAATACTGGTCAGAAATGGATGACTCACAACTACAATACTGGTCAGATTAGATGACTCACAACTACAATACTGGTCAGATTAGATGACTCACAACTACAATGCTGGTCAGATTAGATGACTCATAACTACAATACTGGTCCGTATAGATGACTTACAACTACAATACTGGTCAGAATAGATGACTTACAACTACAATATTGGTCAGAAATGGATGACACACTGCTACAATACTGGTCAGAAATGGATGACTCACAACTACAATACTGGTCAGAAATAGATGACTCACAACTACAATACTGGTCAGAAATAGATGACTCACAACTACAATACTGGTCAAAATAGATGACTCACAACTACAATACTGGTCAGAAATGGATGACTCACAACTACAATATTGGTCAGAATGGATGAGTCAGTACAGATATTCTTTGACAATTCACGCTAACCAATCGGTTTCTTAGAAACTTTTTAAATCATTCATCAATCTGGCAACTGTTGGTTATTTAAAATTAATAAGACCCGTTAATTAAAATGGACAAATCAATTTATCAAAATATCAGAAATGAAACATCCTACTTCATATTGTTCTTTCTTTTGGGCTTTGTATTAGGGTAGGTAGATGTTTCACTTTTTTAGAATATCAAATTTTCCATCCACGTGAAAGTTGTCTGTTAGTATACTGAATACTGATACCAAAAATTGCATCTTTTACTTGCACTATTGTTTGGGGAAATAGCATCGAAGATCGTCTAAAAAATGCGCTAAGAATCCTCATTTTCTATAGGCTAAATTTTAAGAAAATGAGGATTTTTAGTGCATTTTTTAGACGATCTTTGATGCTATTTCCCCAAACAATGGTGCAAGTAAAAGATGCAATTTTTGGTATCAGTATTTAGTATACTAACACACAACTTTAAAAATGCATTGGACAATGATTTTTACTATAAAAATGCATTGGACAATGATTTTTACAATGAAAAATGCACTGGACAATGATTTTTACTATAAAAATACATAGGATAATGATTTTTACTATAAAAATGCATTGGAACTATTTTTACTATAAAAATGCATTGGAACTGATTTTTACTATAAAAATGCATTGGAACTGATTTTTACTATAAAAATGTATGGGACAATGATTTTTACTATAAAAATGCATGGACAATGATTTTTACTATAAAAATGCACTGGACAATGATTTTTACTATAAAAATGCACTGGACAATGATTTTTACTATAAAAATGCACTGGAAATGATTTTTACTATAAAAATGCATTGGAAATGATTTTCTACTATAAAAATGCATTGGAAATGATTTTTTACTATAAAAATGCATTGGAAATGATTTTCTACTATAAAAATGCATGTGACAATGATTTTCTACTATAAAATAGAAAGTTAACTGACCTAGAGGCGCTAGAAGAAGGGGATTTATCACTGCGGTCACTCAGTGCTACTGGATCATAAGACACTGGTTTGTTGTCTGTCTTTGGATGGGAACGTTTGGCATCTGAAAAAATGGTAAAGAAAACTTTATCATATTGTGTTAGTATAGCATTTAATTCTAAGACTAACAGTAACAAATAAATGAATTAAAACTTAGTTTGATTCTAACAATTTATTAAAGAACAAATAAAAACAATGAGTAACAATATAAAGTCTTTCCTGTGTATAGAGTTAAGTTTGAGAGACTTACCCATGTGATGGAGAAGATATCTGGTATCTTAGGGTGATTTCTTGGAGAGGATTTCAAGTCACTAACTAGTCGGATCTGGTCCGGGGTCTTCTGTGGGTATTTTGGTATTTTGCGCCAAAACTTTTGGGTTCATCACGTGATTGGTATATCCAATCACAGAAAGACTCTCCCTCACTCAACTCCACACACAGGAATTACCATTTTACTGACCCAACAATGAGAAACATTTTGCATTGCAATACTTTTTGTCTGTTTTTCTAAAGACACACTTGATCATTTTACAAAGACATTTCGTTAAAAATCTAAAGTATTACATAATTGATAGGTGGCCTATTATCAATTATGTACTAGCAGGACCTGTTGATAAGGTGGGGGTCGACCTAGTAAAAAGCATATTTTCCCTAATATATTTCAGGAAAAAGTATTTTAAACATAATTTTATCTAAAGATAAATAAGTACCGAAATTTTCTTGAAAATTGAGTTTTCATAGAATCTTAAGATTTTTCATTAAAAATTAAGGGCCGGTTTAGTTCAGTTGGTTGGTTGGGTTTTACAGTATGTTAACCCCTGGGCAGGTTGTTATGGAGGATGAGCTGTCGCCCGAGCAGCAAATCCTCCCTCTCCACACAGCCGTTGTGGTCCAAAGGAAAGGTAGCCTGGGCAGGTTTTTATGGAGGATGAGGTCATCCTTTCTTTATATACATAATAGATTACTTATCAAACATGTAATTAAAGTCATCGGGGTGGCCTGAAGTTGGTATCGGCCAGACAGCGATGGAGTCTATCTCCTTTTCACTAGCGCTAGACCAAGGAGATTGTTTTTGGCATCTGAGACGGAGTGCCACACCTACCATCAGCTCCTCACTTCACCGCACAGATCCCTGTGCTACTCATACGCTGAGTTGGTGAGGGCCAGTATCGAACCCGACACCTTGTGGTTTCTAGACCGACACTCTACCGACTGAGCCCAAACCGATCCCCCAAATGGGGCCACCTGTTGGCCGTGTGGGCGACCCGTGATGCTTAATGATGGAGTCCAGATGGATGAGCAGTTCATGACATGAGATGAAAATCTTTTTAGTTATGTAACTGTATTTGATCAGCGTTTTATTTTTGCATTTCTTCGAGTTGCATCACGCGTCATGACATCTTCGCATGTGTGGATCGCGACTTGCCTTTCAAAAATAAAACGCTGATCAAATACAGTTACATAACTAAAAAGATTTTCATCTCCTGTCACATATAAAAACATCCATCATTTTCTTCACCCCAAGAGACATCCTGATGAAGGTTCAATGTAACCGAAATGTTTTAAACATCGATAATTAAATTCATCCCATTTTCGGAACACTTGTTTTTTTCAAAATTTTCTTTATACTGTCGGATTTATTTTCCATATTTACTCATATATATATGTGTGTGTGTGTGTGTGTGTGTGAGAGTAAGGGGATAAGTTAAAAAAAAACCTGGTCTATAAGAAATAGAAATAAAAAGCTAATCTAATGCACACGAAACGTTGAAACACAGTGTTTGTGGAGGACTTACATATATATATATATATATATATACTAGCAAATATATGCACCCTCCGGGTGCAAGTATTTTAGTTAAATTTTATAATAAAATATCATATTAAATTAGAAAGGCTAATGAAACTGAATAAGAATGTAGCTATAAAGATTTTGAACAGAGGGGTATGATTGAAAAATAGAACAACTTTGAAACTAACTCTTCCATCATTTTCCGTTACTCCCGTCTTTCATTGGTAAATTTTCCTAATTAAACTGTTTAATTAAAATAGGAAGTAAAGAATAATATTACAGTTATTTCTTCTTGTTAAGAGATTTCTTTTAAGATTTATTGAAGAGATTTTTGCTCATATTCAATAAGATAAAACCAAACAATTAGAAATCAATAATACTAAGCATATATTTATTAAAATCAAATTTTTAAGATCAATATGCAAATTAGCCTTCCCATTCATACTGTAAACCTCTATTTTGTTGTATATATAAATACAATTGCATGTTATTAGTATGTAGATATGGTCAACAGTGTAAGTAATGTAGAACAATTTTATTAATAATTGAGGTTTAAATAAAAATAAAATCATGGAGAATATGATGTAAATAACTAAAGGAATTGTGACTTGTATAGTAATATAGTTTCGGTTACAGACAGACAAACCCACAATCTCCATTATAATAATATATATATATATATATATATATTTAATTTTTATTTATCAATAAGTTACAATGATCAGTGATTGCAATGACACAAAATGCATACAATATACCTTTGAAAACTTTCAAAGCTTAGGATATACATAAAATATATATATTAGGGTGGCCAAAAAAAAAAAACGTTTGCTACGTTTTTTTAAAAATGAATTAAAAATAATTAAATCTATTATTTAAGGTCAAACTTTTGTCTAAAATGATAAGTAGTAACATAATGACCATCATTAAAAAAAGAAAAATATCATTACATATGCAGGTTATTTTTAATAGATTTAAAAGGATTTGTTTTGGTCAATTCCGATGTGATCCGCCATTCTGTCTATTTTTCAATGGTTTTAAGCACTTGTTTACAAGTTTAATGTAACATTCGCGATTGCAAAAAAAAAATTACCAAAAATCAGGTAATTATCCGATTTTAATGAAATTTTCAGTATTGATTTATCAATTAATGAATTTTATAATGCATCAGTTATTTTATTTCAAAACTTTAATTTAGTATTTTTGCTATGAAAAATTAATATATAAAATTCATTTAAAATATGAAAAGCCTGATGTTAAGTTTAAAATGTTATATTTTTAGATTCTAGAAATAAATATCTATTTAATGCAAACATTACTTTAGGTGCAAAAATAAGTTTTGAAGAAAAACTCGATTGAAAATGTACCCCCCCCCCTTTTTAAGCAGAAAAAATATAGATGTATAATTTTTTCTTTTAGAAGATAATAGCCAATTAAATAATTATCGAAATGAGTAAGAATTAACTATTTATTATTTTTTTACATTTTATTTTTAGATTTTCGGTACTTATTTTCTCATAGAAAAGCCACCGTAAAAATTTCTTTTTTGCTTCTATTCATAACTTGGGTCTTTTATCTCTTTATTTATACTGTAATTAAAAAACTATAAGACCAACTCAAACAAAATGTTACGCTCCCAACATAAGGGGGGGTCAAAATTAAGTGACATGAAAAAAATGAGAAAGTTTTGAAATAAAATAAATAATGCATTATAAAGATCATTCATTGATAAATAAGCACTGAAAATTTAATTAAAATCCGATAATTCCCTGATTTTTGGTAAATTATTTTCTGTAGGGGGGGGGGAGATCTAAAGTCATTTTGTCAAAAACGCATTCTCAGCTAATTTTGGGCCACCCTAATATATATCAAAGATACCTATCGACTCATTGCTTTAAACTGGCCTGATGCTGAGTTGACTGTTAGACGTTTTTTTTCATCCAGAACACTCTACACTGTAAGGCTGATATTTCTGACTGTGTGTTATTTTACTATACATCATAGACCCAATATTTCAGGCTGGGCATTATTTTACTATAAGCCTGAGTATTAATAAATGTTTGCTTACCTGGTTGGCGGACTGGAGCGGGTGGGGTAACTGGTTTGGGTTCAGGCCTAGATATTGAAGAGAAAATAAAGAAAATATCACAGGGGTAAATAAATAAGGGAATTGTGATGGTGGTAGTGATATAGTGAAGTTGGCAATAGGAATAACTGTTTACAGTTGCACGTATTTCTTTATATAAACAAAGGTCATTCAATAAATAAGGTGAAATATTGCCTAAGAAGTTGGCAATAGGAAGCACAGTTTACAGTTGTACCTTTTTCTTATATATATATATATATATATATATAAGATTTTTGGATGTTTGTTTATTTAGAAACGTTGCTGAATAAAGTATATATTAAATTTTTACTTGAAGGCACTTACAACGCATGTATCGCATAAAATTCGATACTTTTTCTTATAGAAAATGAAATTGACAAGTGTAATCCCGGCAAAGGATCGCTCGGTGTGTAGAATGTCGTACAGACTGTTTTGACTTTATTAAGTCTCATCAGCGACATATACTAACGATTTCCCTCCGACAGAAATCGAAACCGGGACCTCAGCGAGCATAGTGAACCACTATATCGCCTCGACCACAGTACACAGCTAACAATCCTTAGCGAAATTAAGTATATGTCACTGATGAGACTTAATAAAGTCAAAACAGTCTGTACGACATTCTACACACCAAGCGATCCTTTGCCGGGATTACCTTGTCAATTTTATTTTCTATAAGAAAAAGTATCGAATTTTATGCGATACATGCGTTGTAAGTGCCTTCAAGTAAAAATTTATATATATATATATATATATATGAGAAGAAAATATTTTAAAAATATAACAAACACATGATGTTATGATTAGGGGAAACAATTTTGTGTGTCAATACTTAAGCATTTTGGTATATTGTACCATCTTCAGGACACTGTTAAGTAATGTTTATGTGAGGGACAAAATGAAAAAGTGTATAGTGAATATGTGAATATGATGTCAGCCTGACTTAGTCAAATTAATAGCATTAAATGACCCACAAAGGTTGATATGCTGTTAAACAAAACTCAAATAGCCAAAATATATCAATCCGTCTTATTTTCTTTTGTCACGATTTGAGTTGCCATTTTAGGCCTGCATCAGTTTTAATCCTTGTCTGTTGATCTGTCCTCAAAGTAGAAAGATGTAGTATCAGTTTTAATCCTTGTCTGTTGATCTGTCCTCAAAGTAGAAAGATGTAGTATCAGTTTTAATCCTTGTCTGTTGATCTGTCCTCAAAGTAGAAAAGATGTAGTATCAGTTTTAATCCTTGTCTGTTGAACTTTCCTTGAAAGTAGAAAGATGTAGTATCAGTTTTAATCCTTGTCTGTTGAAATCCTCAAGTAAAAAAGATGTAGTATCAGTTTTAATCCTTGTCTGTTGATCTGTCCTCAAAAGTAGAAAGATGTAGTATCAGTTTTAATCCTTGTCTGTTGAACTTCCTTGAAGTAGAAAAGATGTAGTATCAGTTTTAATCCTTGTCTGTTGAACTTTCCTCGAAGTAGAAAGATGTAGTATCAGTTTTAATCCTTGTCTGTTGATCTGTCCTCGAAGTAGAAAGATGTAGTATCAGTTTTAATCCTTGTCTGTTGAACTTTCCTCGAAGTAGAAAGATGTAGTATCAGTTTTAATCCTTGTCTGTTGATCTTAATCCTTGAAGTAGAAAGATTTAGTATCAGTTTTAATCCTTGTCGGTTGATTTGTCCTTGAAGTAGAAAGATGTAGTATCAGTTTTAATCCTTGTTTGTTGATCTGTCCTTGAAGTATTCCATCAAGCAAGCAATTTTAGAACAATTTATCAACACCGTTAAATATATTTTTGGGTGTTTTTCATTGGTCAATTCAGTCACTACCACTTGGAACAGTCTATAAATATAAGTTGTGATTTGTTGGATACCTTACACCCAGGATAATTCAACATCTTTCTTTCATTTTGACTTGACTCTGAAGTGCTCCCTCCTCATTCTCTCTTTGTGGTGACAGATACTACTAACAATTTTCAACAGTGACAAGCAAACAAAGTGATTAGTGTTTGATTCTTTCTCCTTTGAGTTACCACGGGAAAAAATACAGAAGAGTCCTTGTCCAGACTAATTAATGCTATTTCAGCATTACGAATTTTGACAAACTGAGTTCATTGTGTTTTCCTCTTCGTCACTGTCCCCTTTTATACTCGGTCTGGCCGAGACACGTCACAACTCTCGTCTCGCCAGCTACGAGACTTGCCACTACAAATCGTGGCCTCAAGGACACTCACAATTTCACCACTAGTCAGACTCATCACATTTCTGCTTCTGCCCACACGTACAACATGCCACTCGCTGTCTCTTTGACCAACTGACCGTTGTTGGCTCATCACAGGTTTGTGAGTTTTGCCATTCGATCTCGCTACACTCCCTCACTCTCTTTCTGTGGTGACAGTTACTACTAAAGATTTTCAACGGCGACAAGCAAACAAAGTGATTAGTGTTTGATTCTTTCTACTCGGGGTTACCATGGGAAAAAATACAGAAGAGTCCTTTTGGAAAGAATATTATGCCCTTAAAAAATCTAGCTACTCAGAATAAGATAAGTATATCTGTATAGGACCATATATATATCAAGCTTTTTGACTGTATACATTTGTGACTATATAGATATATTTGTCAGTAGGTATAAATGTAGATCTCATTGTGCAAATTTTTTGCATGAGTAAAACAATTTTCAACGTTGGTGATAAAATTGTTGTTTCACAAGCAAACAAAGTGATTAGTGTTTGATTCTTTCTAACTCTGGGTTACCACGGGAAAAAATACAGAAGAGTCCTTTTGGAAAGAATATCCTGCCCCTTAAAAGAAGGGCCATAACACAACAAACTGACCTGTTTGTTTTATTATGAATGTCAATATTGCTTTCTTTCTTTCTTTTTCTTTTTTCTTTCTTTTTTCTTTTTTTTTTTTGTTTGTTTCTTTCTTTTTTTTCTTTTTCTTTTGTCTTTTTCTTTCTTTTCTTTTTTTTCTTTTTTTTTTCTTTTTTTCTTTCTTTTTCTTTCTTTTTTTTCTTTTTTCTTTTTTTCTTTCTTTCTTTCTTTTTTCTTTCTTTTCTTTTTCTTTCTTTTCTCTTTTTCTTTTCTTTCTTTCTTTCTTTTTTCTTTCTTTTTTTTTCTTTCTTTACTTTCTCTTTCTTCTATACTTTCTTTCTTGTTTTTCTTTCGTTAAAGTAGATGAAAGAGGTTAAGAACTGAATTGGCTTTTGTAGAACAAAACAAAAAAAAAAAAAAAAAAAAAAATCACACCTACCTGTCGTTCGTATCCAAAGAAGCCTGGAGAACGGCTAGCGTCTGCATTTCATTATAGCAGCAAACTTCCAGAGCAGCTGCAATAACTGTAGTAGGCTGATTTGGAAACTGAGCGACAAATTTTTCATACACTGGGGAAAGAAAAAAGAAAAAAGTTAAAGAAAAAAAATTCAGAGAAATAGTGTAGATAACAATAAAGATGAGGACAATAGTCCGAATAATCTGAATAATCCAAATTATCAAGCCTAATCTCAAAAATTCAAAGAAATAGTGCATATAACAATAAAGATGAGGACAATAGTCCGAAAAATCCGAATAATCCAAATTATCAAGCCTCATCTCAAAAATTCAAAGAAATAGTGTAGATGACAATAAAGATGAGGACAATAGTCCGAATAATACAAATAATACTAATTATCAAGCCTCATCTCAAAAATTCAGAGAAATAGTGTAGATAACAATAAAGATGAGGACAATAGTCTGAATAATCCAAATAATCAAACCTCATCTCAAAAATTCAGAGAAATAGTGTAGATAACAATAAAGATGAGGACAATATTACATATACATATATATATATATATATATATATCTCAATGTGTATGGTTGGTATTATTATACTTGAAAAAGCGGTAGTAATCCAACGTACAGTTTATTAGAAGAGTGCTCAATATCTGTGATAGAACATTAATAAATAAATGTTTTAGTTTATATTTATTGCATTGGAACAATTTTGCTATCATTGGTTTCTTGCTGTGTAGCAATCATCAGGCAACAAAAGTGTTTTGAAAATTATGCAAATGATATAAATATGGTCAAATGTGTGCGTTTGGTTAACTGTATTCGCTTGTCACTTGTTTTTTTACATGTTTGCATAAATAAATATATATATATATATTATATTTATTTTTTTGCTTGAAGGCAATTATAAATGCATGTATCGTATAAAATTCGATAATTATAGAAAATAAACTTGACAAGTAAATCCCGCAAAGGATGGCTCGCCATGCAGAACACCGTACAGACTGTTTCGACTTTATTAAGTCTCTTCAGCGATGTATACTAACGACTCCCCTCCGACAGGAATCGAAACCGGGACTTCACAGGCATAGTCAGAGACCATATCCGTTCGGCCGCCGGTACATAGCGAACAATCCCTGCGAAATTAACCTTGTCAAGGAAACTATTACACGCCCCTGCCATAGTAGGCAAGTAGACGTTTATTTAGTAAACAAACCCGGCTGTTAGCTCTTCGGCGAAGTGAATAAGATTTTTGGATGTTTGTTTTTAGAAGCAATGTTGAATAAATTATTATTTATATATATATATATATTCCTCTCCGACCCAAACAACTA
>CM042177.1:35731066-35736066 GCA_023376005.1 Doryteuthis pealeii | reverse complement strand
TTAATGTACTGATCAATATGGGACGGACAAAGAAATATTTATTAAACACTCTAATGTTTTGGGGCTGGCACAGAGATAGAATTACCTATTGTATATTTGTTTTGTTTGTTTTTTTGTTTGTTTGCGGGGTGGGGTTGGGGTTAGGGGGTAGAGGGGGGGTTAAAAGTCATGAAATAATCCACTTGGCATCTAATATAAAAAACTGCCAGATTTTTTGTGTGTGTGGTTTTTTTTTTTTTTTTTTTTTTACACAAAAGCAAACTAAAAACCTATTGACTGAGACGCGGCCAAAGATTTTAATTAACACTCTATCGTCGTTTATTCATGAGTTAGAGAAAAGAAATGATATATTTAATCATTTTATGAGCTTGTTTGGGTTTCGCACAAAAAGCAATAAACATTAAAAAGAAAACAAAAAAAAAACAAACAAATCTCCACATTCTAAGCTAAATACAATGCTGTTCTGATCATTGCAACCTCGCCAAATAGATGTCTCTTTTAGACAGGTTCATCAAGACCATAGGTATCAGGTTGGTTTCTTCATTTAATGGCATATCAATCTGTTTGAATTTTTGTATATATATATTTACCAACCCCTCCACACGAGCAGGATGTGACACAAGGTCAATTTCTTAAGCGGAGTTTAACAGGTTTGAATTCAGAGTTTTCCTTCTCCTAGACCGGTTGCCTAACCAAGGTTAAAGAGCCCAGTCTGCCCTACTATTTACCCATAGCTGGAGAGAGAGTAGGATTCATACCTTTCCCAAGGGTATTAGCGCTAAGTGAAATGCAATTACCACGTCCAGAATTTGAACTTGGGGCGATGAGTCCATTTCCTATGACTTTAACCATTATACCACGCGCTTCCTTTTGTATATAAGGCGTGAGGCAAATGGTCACTCCTACTTATAGACTCGTCAACTACCATGTGGCCAGCCTTCTTATCCAATCACTGGCAGTGCTGCTGCTGCTGTTGGTGTATTTATACTGGCCGATTCTAATCTTAGCTCATTGATACTTGGATCTTCTTGGACGTCGGACCTAAAGGAAACAATACCACAGGACTTATTGACTTACCAAAGATACAATACCACAGGACTTATTGACTTACCAAAGGATACAATACCACAGGACTTATTGACTTACTTTAAGTTCTTTTACAACTGGCCAACGATGGCGGCCAAATACTTAACACAATCTTCATAGGTTATTGAACTTCATGTGTATCAATAAACTGGTAGAAAATAATTTTCACTAGCAGGACCAGTGGATATAGCACATGTATGATAATTTAATTATTACAATGTTTGATATGTTTACTTAAGAGCTATTACTAAATAGTTCAATATGTAAAAAAGTATAATAATCTTGACTAGCAGGACCTGTGGATATACCACACTATGATAATTTGATTATTACAAAGTTTGATATGTTTACTTAAGAGCTATTACTAAATAGTTCAATATGTAAAAAGTATAATAATCTTGACTAGCAGGACCTGTGGATATACCACACTATGATAATTTGATCATTACAAAGTTTGATATATTTACTTAAGAGCTATTACTAAATAGTTCAATATGTAAAAAGTATAATAATCTTGACTAGCAGGACCTGTGGATATACCACACTATGATAATTTGATTATTACAAAGTTTGATATGTTTACTTAAGAACTATTGCTAAATAGTTCAATATGTAAAAAGTATAATAATCTTTACTAGCAGGACCTGTGGTATACCACACTATGATAATTTAATTGTTACAATGTTTGATATGTTACTTAAGAGCTATTGCTAAATAGTTCAATATGTAAAAAGTATAATAATCTTTACTAGCAGGACCTGTGGATATACCACACTATGATAATTTGATTATTACAATGTTTGATATGTTTACTTAAGAGCTATTACTAAATAATTCAATATGTAAAAAGTATAATAATCTTGACTAGCAGGACCTGTGGATATACCACGGTATGATAATTTAATTATTACAGCATTTGATATGTTTACTTAAGAGCTATTACTAAATAGTTCAATATATAAAAAGTATAATAATCTTGACTAGCAGAACCTGTGGATATACCACACTATGATAATTTGATTATTACAATGTTTGATATGTTTACTTAAGAGCTATTGTAAAATATTTCAATATGTAAAAAGTATAATAAACTTGATCTAATTTTCTCTACTATCTAGGTCTTGACCTCTGACCCAATGTAGACAAGTAGATCAACTACTACTATAACCAAGTTAAAAGAAGATTATATATTCGCTAACAGATCCATTTGATCTATAGATATTACCCTAACAGGTACTACCATTGTGGACCAGAGAGCAATGGCGATGAAGAGGTACTCACCAGTTTAAAATCATGGTAGTAGGATTCATACCTCTCTCAAGACTATTAGAGTGGACCTGGGAGTAATGGCAATGAAGGGGTACTCTACACACCCCTAGAGCTCCAGAACATTGCTCTATTTTTGCAATCTCAGGTCATGACCCCTGACCCAATGTAGACAAGTAGATCAACTAGTACTACTATCAAGTTAAAAGATAGATTATATATTTGAACTTGTGAAGCAATGAAGGGGTACATACACCCCTAGAGCTCCAGGACCTTGCCCTATATTTGCTATGTAGAAAGAAAGCGTGTGGTGTAATGGTTAAAGTCATGGGAAATGGACTCGTCGCCCCAAGTTCAAATCCTGAACGTGGTAATTGCATTTCACTTAGCGCTAATACCCTTGGGAAAGGTATGAATCTTACTCTCCCTCCAGCTATGGGTAAATAGTAGGGCAGTCTAGGCTCTTTAACCTTGGTTAGGCAACTGGTCTAGGTGAAGGAAAACTCTGAATTCAAACCTGTTAAACTCCGCTTAAGAAATTGACCTTGTGTTGCATCCTGCTCGTGTGGAGGGGTTGGTAAATATATATATTTGCTATATAGGTCTTGGCCTCTGACCCACTGTAGACAAGTAAATCAACTACAACTGCTACCACCAAGTCAAAAGATAGATGATATATTTGCAAACAGATTGATTTGATCTATAAATGGTACCCTAACAGGTACTACCACTGGTAATGAATGAGTACTCCAGACGCTTGCCCTATATTTGCAATCTAGGTCTTGGCCTCTGGCCCAATGTAGACAAGTAGTTCAATTACTACAACCAAGTCTAAAGATAGATCATATTTGATCTATAAATGGTACCCTAACATGTACTACCACTGGCAATGAATGAGTACTCCAGACGCTTGCCCTATATTTGCAATCTAGGTCTTGGCCTCTGGCCCAATGTAGACAAGTAGTTCAATTACTACAACCAATTCTAAAGATAGATCATATTTGATCTATAAATGGTACCCTAACAGGTACTACCACTGGCAATGAATGAGTACTCCAGACGCTTGCCCTATATTTGCAATCTAGGTCTTGGCCTCTGACCCAATGTAGACAAGTAGTTCAATTACTACAACCAAGTCTAAAGATAGATCATATTTGATCTATAAATGGTACCCTAACAGGTACTACCACTGGCAATGAATGAGTACTCCAGACGCTTGCCCTATATTTGCAATCTAGGTCTTGGCCTCTGACCCAATGTAGACAAGTAGTTCAATTACTACAACCAAGTCTAAAGATAGATCATATTTGATCTATAAATGGTACCCTAACAGGTACTACCACTGGCAATGAATGAGTACTCCAGACGCTTGCCCTATATTTGCAATCTAGGTCTTGGACTCTGACCCAATGTAGACAAGTAGTTCAATTACTACAACCCTAAAGAAGAGATAGATCATATTTGATCTATAAATGGTACCTAACATGTACTACCACTGGCAATGAATGAGTACTCCAGATGCTTGCCCTATATTTGCAATCTAGGTCTTGGCCTCTGACCCAATGTAGACAAGTAGTTCAATTACTACAACCAAGTCTAAAGATAGATCATATTTGATCTATAGATAGTACCCTAACAGATACCACTGTTGCATGTCAGAGAGGACATGAGAACAATGGCAATGAAGGGGTACTCTATGCTCCCTCAGAGCTCCAGAACCTTGCCCTATATTTGCAATGTAGGTCTTGACCTCTGGCCCAATGTAGACAAGTAAATCAACTACTACAATTACTACTACCACTAAGACAAAAGGATAGATAAATTATATATTTGAGAAGCGTAGAACAATTTCAATATCGTGTTCGGTTTGGATTGGCCCGGGAAGGTTTATTGGACAAACAGGCGTTGTGATAAAACCAAAGTAGAAATTGGCAACAGACCAACGAGGCCGGCGCCGACAGACACCGATTCCTGAAATTAGTCATTAAACAAACACTGCTTAGAAATTTTGGTACCAATTATTTTTAGAACAAGAATTATTTAAGTTGAAAACCAGCACAACGAAAACATGGGGGTTGCTTTGAAAATAAAGCCGAGCTATTTAGCTCAAAAGAAAACTATGACAGATACAAGGAGTACAATAACATTATTGGATAGAGCAAGTTTTCAGCTACAAAACACTATTTTCCCCCAGAGCAATAATATACTATTTTATTATGTAGTCCTATAATATCAGAGGTGAATGTTGGTGATATGGCAGTAGAGGTTGAGCCTTACTAATAATAAAATAAAGCCGGTCTATTTAGCTCAAAGGAGCACAATAACATTGTTGGATAGAGCAAGTTTTCAGCTACAAAACACTATTTTCCCCCATAGCAATAATTAAGTAATAAATACTATTTTATTATGTAGTCCTATAATATCAGAGGTGAATGTTGGTGATATGGCAGTAGAGGTTGAGCCTTACTAATAATAAAATAAAGCCGGTCTATTTAGCTCAAAGGAGCACAATAACATTGTTGGATAGAGCAAGTTTTCAGATACAAAACACTATTTTCCCCATAGCAATAATTAAGTAATAAATACTATTTTATTATGTAGTCCTATAATATCAGAGGTGAATGTTGGTGATATGGCAGTAGATGTTG
>CM042177.1:35621066-35726066 GCA_023376005.1 Doryteuthis pealeii | reverse complement strand
AGCCACACTGACTGATGAAATTTCCTAAAGCAGGAGTCACATGTTTTTGTTTTAAAGTTAGACGGAGCTGATCTCGATGTTTCAGTCTATTTTCTTCAAAGCTCTTTAATCTAGCGAAACATGTCTTACACCATTCTTTCCGATTTGATGCTAGATTTTCCCAAACACCCAGGTTAATATCGAGACGTTTCAAATTGTCCTTCAATTTGTCTTGATAGTGTAAGAGTGGACGTCCAATAGAACGCTTAGCATTTGGTAATTGTCCGTATAATATCTTCTTTGGAAGCCTGTTCTCATTCATTCTGACAACGTGACCAGCCCACCTAAGCTGAACCTTTGCTAGTAAGGTATATATATATATATATATATATATATATATATATATATATATATACGTGTTGCGTATGTGAAATAAAAAGAATAAAACATTTTTTCTGAGAACGATACATTTTGCGGACCTTCTTTTTTTTATAAAATATTACATTTTCTCCCGTTGGAACCAGAACAACATTTTATTTATATTTATATATATAATATATATATATATATATGCACAATATATATTAGGATGTTATTTGTCTGTATTTCTTTAAATGAAGCTCAATGATTTTTGAGATAAGGTTCAACAGTCCAAAAATCAAAATAATTTTGATTTTTCGGACTGTTGTCCTCATCTTTATAGTGGCATATAAATACAACGTTCAGACTGCCGTATCCTTAGGCCTTCTTGGTAATTTTCACCTTTAGTTGGCTAAATTCCTAGCATAAAATTGTGCGTGCGCATTATCTGAAATGAACTTAATTGTTATTAAGAACACATTTTATGATATTTTTATGTTAAAGCATGCAGTTGTATTGTTTTCGAAAAAGTTTCTAAGATTTGTTTATTTCGCACGGAGACTTTCTAAATGGCTACTGGCTTGTTTCAAAGTGGAAGTCAAGGGAGGTTACTCTAATTGCCTTATTTGCTAGGTATTTAGTCATCTAAAGGTGAAAATTACTGCTTTGTTTAAGTTTAGGTAAAAAAAATATTTTGTAAAAATCCAATATCTGTAATGTATATAAAATATGCAGACAAAGAGATAGATAGATAGAGAGAGAGAGAGAGAGAGAGAGAGAGAGAGAGCATGGAAATAGAGAAAATGAAATGAATTCTTCCTATGACATTATATAAAGCCCGAGATAAATTGTTGTTCTCGTATTTTTCCTTTAAAAATCCTTGATCGTCACTCGTGTTGAAACATATAATATTTCTAGTAATTGTAGTGGATGTGGTTGAGAACAGGTAACATTAAAACTAAATTGATTAAAGAGCCAATCACACTATTTCCTCTTAAAATCTTTCGTGTTGAATATTATAACATTTCTTTGAATATTTTTCAGATGACCTGGTGTGACATGACGTACTATTGTTGCACGGAGAGCATGTGGATGCAGAACCAGTCCATGTTCAGCCAGTACCCCAGAATGATGGGACCGTACAACTGTATGTACAACCACCCCAAGATCTGCAGTTACCTCAACAACCGTTGCAACACCTGCTGGTAAAGTGAACTCATCAAAGATTCCTCATATCTTTTTCTGTTTCATCAAAAAAATAACTTAATAGCAATCCACATTCACGATTGATGTTTAGACAAAAATATAAATTAAACCAGGCAATCAAAAGCATCAGCAGCATAGACTTAACATATATATATATATATATATATATATATATATATATATATCTTTATTATAATGGAGATTGTGGGTTTGTCTGTCTGTAACCGAAACTATTACTATACAAGTCACAATTCCCTTTGTTATTTACATCACATTCTCCATGATTTTATTTTTATTTAAACCTCAATTATTAATAAAATTGTTTTACATTACTTACACTGTTGACCATATCTACATGATATTTTCCACGTACCCCACTTGTACGGGTCAGGCACAATTTATTAACGTGGGACCACCCACAAACCGAAGCTCATGGGGTGCCGGGTGAAAAATTGCGTCGATCCCGTCGGCATTCCCCCTCAAGGGGGCGCCTCAGGCGCTGGGCAATAAACCCAGCCCTGCCCCTTTAAATCAAGGGGGCAGGTGTTGCCTGGGGGGATGGCCCCCTGGGATCGACGCCGTTAATTATATCAATGGTCCAGAGGCCGAAGCCACTGTTGACCATATCTACATACAAATAACATGCAATTGTATTTATATATACAACAAAATAGCGGTTTACAGTGTGAATGGGAAGGCTAATTTGCATATTGATCTTAAAATTTCATTTTGATAAATATATGCTTAGTATTATTGATTTCTAATTGTTTGGTTTTATCTTATTGAATATGAGCAAAAATCTCGGGGATAAATCTTAAAAGAAATCCATTAAGAAGAAGAAATAACTGTAATATTATTCTTTACTTCCTATTTTAACTAAAGAGTTAAATTAGGAAAATTTACCAATGAAAGATGGGAGTAATGGAAAATGATGGAAGAATTAATTTCAAAGTTCTATTTTTCAATCATACCCCCTCTGTTCAAAATCTTTTTATCTGCATTCTTAATCAGTTTCATTAGCCTTTCTAATTTAATGATATTTTATTATATTAAAACTTAAATACTTGCACCCGGAGGGTGCATATATTTGCTAGTATATATAATGATAACCTAATGAGTAAGATATACCTACTAAAAGTTTCGCTTAGTGCTCTTCAGGGCTAAGATCTGAAGAGCACTAAGCGAAACTTTCAGTAGGTATATCTGACTCATTAGGTTTATCTTTATTATTTGCTCTACTTAGGTATTGAGCACTCTTATTAGCTTTAGTATATCCTAGTAGTTTTTATACAGCCCATAAACACTCTCATTACATTCAATTCACCTTCACATACATACACACATCATTTTATCCAATGATACGCATCCCATGTCTATTGAATTTTTTTGAAATTTTTTTGATTTTCCTCACATTTGAAACATCTTCACCTGATGAATGCATCACATGAAACCAATATGGTTGTGAATGTTCCTTTGTCACCCAACAAATAGATATGTAAAACCTATATATTTATCTTATTATATATATATATATATATGTGTGTGTGTGTGTGTGTGTATGTATACATATACATTGATTGCAAAGAGTCTTTAAGAAAAAAGAAAAAGGAGTGAAAGAAATCCCTTAAAAGGGCAGAATTCACCAATTCTTTTTTTTTTGGGGGGGGGGGAGGGTAAAATGAAAAAATCACAAGCCAAAGAGAGAGAGAAAGGAACGTTATAATGATCTGGTGTAGGGAGAGGAACAACATCCAACAGAGCAGGGTTGGGGAATTGGGTCGCTCGGTCAGAGAGTCAATCCAGAGATCAAAGATCAAGTGTTAAGGCAAGGGGCTGCGGCAATTCGAGGTTACAGTCAAGATGAAAGGGGTAAATATCGAAAGACAAAAGAGCTCGATCAACCAACAGCAAAAAAAAAAACAAAAAAAAAAACAAAAAAAAAAAAAACGGGGAAGGAAAGAAAATATAAAAATTGAAAACATTAAACGAGCGTTAAAGTAGGTGAAGGAAAACTCTGAAGTCAAACCTGTTAAACTCCGATTAAGAAATGGACCATGTCACATCCTGCTTGTGCGAAGGGGTTGGTAAATAAATAAATATATATATTTACAAACCACATGCGCGCATATATATGTGTGTGTGTGTGTGTGTTAATTCGCTTTACATTTGAACAGATATATTCGCCTAATTCATTAATTATCAACTAATTAATTTTCAAATTAGGTATGACTTCAATTAAGCACATATTCTCCCAAAAATTGTCGGCATAGCCATATCAAAGAAACTGTTTGCGTACTTTCATATATATATATGAAGAAAAAGTGGAAGTAAATCTGACAATATGTAATTTTATTAAAAAAATTGAAAAAACACAAGTTTCATTCACAAGTGATGTTTAATAAGCTGACACTGCAGAGTTTCGGTTTGTTTACCATCCTTCATCAGTGCCTTCGTTTGTTTAAAGAAAAAGAAATTGTTAAAGAAAACAAAAATCTGAGAGCCACTGCTTTTGGTATGAGGCTGCTTGTGTTGATATTCAATATATTATCATATATATATATCCCAACCCCTCCGCACACGCAGGATGTGACACAAGGTCAATTTCTTAAGTGGAGTTCAACAGGTTTTGAATTCAGAGTTTTCCTTCTCATAGACCGGTTGCCTAACCAAGGTTAAAGAGCCCAGACTGCCCTACTATTTTACCCATAGCTGGAGGGAGAGTAGGATTCATACCTTTCCCCAGGTTATTAGCGCTAAGTGAAATGCAATTACCAAGTCCAGGATTTGAACACGGGGCGACGAGTCCATTTCCCATGACTTTAACCATTACACCACGCGCTTCCTACTTATATATTATCATATATGATATGATATTCAATGTGATATGATAATCAAATATGATATGCTGATAATCCATTCGTAAATGAAATGTTTTTTCAAATATTTTATGAAATTACATAAGCCGGAAGACTACAAGAGAATTGTGTAACTCCTTGCGTTTTATAATATTATTTTTTATTATTTAGTTCGGCTAAAACCACAAGGTTCCTAGTTCGATACCAGTCCTCGCCAACTCAGCATATGAGTAGCGCAGGGATCTGTGCGGTAAAGTAAGGAGCTGATGGTAGGTGTGGCACTCCACCTCAGATGCTAAAACAATCTCCTTGGTCTAGCGCTATTGAAAAGGGTATAGACTCCCTCGTTGACTCGCTGATACCGACTTTAGGCCGCCCCGACGACCTTACTTACTTATTAGTATTGATGATATAAGTAAAAGTAAAGTCGTCGGGGCGGCCTAAAGTCGGTATCAGCCAGTCAGTGAGGGAGTCTATCCCCTTTTCAATAGCGCTAGACCAAGGAGATTGTTTTAGCATCTGAGGTGGAGCTCCACACCTACCATCAGCTCCTTACTTTACCGCACAGATCCCTGCGCTACTCATACGCTGAGTTGGCGAGGACCGGTATTGAACTAGGAACCTTGTGGCTTTGTAGCGTTAGTTTCGTATTTGCCTGGTGGAGTTGTCTGCCCGATTTAGTTTGCTGGTGCCCGCTAGGGGGCTATAGTATTTAAGCGCCGGGTTCAAACCTTTTCGGCCTCTTTTTCCTGTTCCAGTAACTACGAGCCACATGGGGTAGATTTTATCTAACCCCTCTCGTTGGGGCTCCGCCCCCCCCCTTACATTACTGTAAGTTCTTTACAGCATGGACTATCCTTAGTCTCATGCCTGCACTTTTTGTATATCTTGTACCATTCATGAATGTGTCTTCATCTTTATTTATGTACTCCTTGTTTATGTACCCTTTTACCTATGTACTTTGTATCACGACATATCCATGTGCTGTATATATTAAATGTTTTATCTGTTAACCTTTGTCGGAGTTATTTGTATCCCAAGTATGTATAACTTTGCACCTCTCTTACAGCTTCTAGCTGAACGCTCTACCGACTGAGCTAACCCCTATATGAAGTATTACAATTTATATACTGTATAAGTTATATGGTTCCAACGTTATTGTAAAGTAAAGTAAAAAGTCATCAGGGCGGCCTAAAGTCAGTATCAGCCATGCAGCGAGGGAGTCTATCCCCTTTTCACTAGTGCTCAATATCATTAACAGAGCAGGTATATCTAAATTATGTTACCGTTGACATAAAAGTTCAAGAATTACATTGTGTCTTGGTCAAACCATCAAGATGACTTTTAATATCTGCTTTTGTTCCGAATGACTTCCGGACATGTCATATTCCCAAAAGGTCAAATTCAAACGATTTCCGGAATTTTCCGAATGGACCGAATTCTTAAAGGGCGAGCGGAGGGTAGTGGTGGTTGAAGCAGAGATTTTAAAAAAATTTTTTTTAATTCTTAACCGACAGCAAAGAAACAATATCAATATGTATTTGTCTCATATAAAACATTAAGTTCAGAGTGGACATGGGAGTCATTGTATTTACCCAGCCCGTTCACCTTGGGTAGGTTGTGACAGAAATTCAAAATTATGGGGTGTATAGCGAGAATCGAATTCAATATGTAGTTGTAACGGACCTGTGAGACTACCTTGCTAAACCTTACACCATAATCAGACACTATAAGTATTACAATTTATATACTGTATAAGTTATATGGTTCCAACGTTATTGTAAAGTAAAGTAAAAAGTCGTCGGTGCGGCCTAAAGTCGGTATCAGCCAGTCAGCGAGGGAGTCTATCCCCTTTTCACTAGCGCTAGACCAAGAGATTATTTTAGCGTCTGAGGTGGAACGCCACACCTACCATCAGCTCCTTACTTTACCGCACAGAACCCTGTGCTACTCATATGCTGAGTTGGCGAGGGCAGGTATCGAACTAGGAACCTTGTGGTTTCTAGCCGAACGCTCTACCGACTGAGCTAACTCGGCCGTTATTGTAAAATAGATCAAATACTAGAGTAAGTCAAACCTTTTGAGATATTTGTATACTATTAGTTTTGCAGTGCGTATATCACGTGACCAAAGCAGTTTACGCCTGCTGGGTTTGGTAATATCATGGGGTAAGCTATACTCCCCATATCGTCAGAACGAGCACCTCACTATGATGTATGAAAAGTAAGTTTGGTTTGTTTTACGGCATATCAACCTCGGTGGGTCATTTAATGCTGATAAAGTTTTGAAATAAATCAATCTTAATGGATAATACAATTGTTTTTATAAATACATTTTTCTATTTAACCCATAGATGGGACTCTAACAGGTACTACCACTCCGGGTCAGAGTGGACCAGGGAGTAATGGTGATGAATGGGGTGCTCCACATTCCCCAAACCTCCAAAACTGGAACCTCACTATCAGATAGAGTTTGACGTCATTCCCAGGACATGTAGACCCGCAGCCACTGCTTCTAGCACCCATATGAAAAGAACATTTACTAATCCAATATGTTTATTACCATACAAATAAAACATTGTGCATATGTTACCAGCACTACTATGCCACTTTCCTCACATAGTCAACATCATCACTATTTATAAAGCCAAGTCTGGCACATGGTCAATTATTTATGGGAGACAGGCGATAGAGGGAGGGGGAGAGTGGAGGGAGGGGGAGAGTGGCGATAGGGGAGGGGGAGAGAGAAAGAGAGAGAGAACAATAGAGATAACATCATGGAGCTCTCACCTGAAATCAACTTGTGTTCCGAGCAGAGTGAGAGAGAGAGGGGCAGAGAGAGGGGGGACAGAAAGAGAGAGAGGGAGGGAGGAAGAAGAGAGGAGAGAGAGAGAGAGAGAGAGAAAGAGAGAGAAGAGAGAGAGAAGATAAAGAGAGAGAGAGAGAGAAAGAGAGAGAGAGAGAGAGAGAAGAAAGAGAGAGAGAAATAAAGAGAGAGAGAGTGATAGTGAGAGAGTGAGAGAGACAAAAAACAAAGAGAGTGAGCGGAGAGAGAGAGAGGTAGAAACCAATATCATGGAGTTCTCACCTGAAATGACATGTGCTGAGAGAGAGGTAGGGATAGAAAGGTGAGAGAGAGAGAGAGAAGGGGGGGGGGGGAGAATTAGAGAGAGAGAGAGAGAAAGAACAATAGAGATACCAACATCACAGATGAGAGCAGAATTATTGCAACCAATGAGTATGCGTATAAAGCTAAGTACTGTCTATCAAAAGTAACAAAAAAAAAAAAAATAAAAAAAAAAAAATCAATACCAAATATTCGAGCGAAGCGCCAAAGGGGAAAATCCATGTTTCCATTCTTAGGAACAATCCTACTTAGGTTTTCTATTTTTTTTTCTCTTCTTTTTTTTTTTTGGTCTTTTTTCTGAAGTTGTCCGAGATATACCAACGATATTACTAAACTAGTTCATATAGTACAATCTATATCTATCTATACATACTATATCTATCTATCTATCTATACCATTATAAACAAAAAGTAAGTTACAAAAACACACATATACATATTCTGCCAAAATATAGTTATTCAATGCCCGAAGAAGATAACAGATCTGAAACACGTGTCGCATATGTAAGTAATAATACATTTTTTTTAAAAACAATCCTTTTTGCAAACCTATATATATATATATATATATATATATAAAACAAAAAAACCTACCCTAAACAAAATAAACTTTGAAGTCAACATATCCTAAAATGCTTATAATTTTCCGCCTACATTACTTCCATTATCCCCCCCCTTATCACAACCTGTGCCCCCCCCCTCTCCAAAAAAAATCACCACTGCTTTGTTTCAAACTACTACCATTCCAAAAACCTCCCACTACCAATTGATATTACCTCCACTAATTCCTTGCTTCTACTCGTTCTCGTTAAAAACGAGACATGAAAACTATTCCATCGTTTCCCACCTGAAGATGGCAAAGTGCATTGCCGAAAGCGCTAGTGACAAAACATTCGGTGGACTGGTATACCAGTTCCACCCTGACACCAGAAGGATGGCCTGAAGATTAGAACAGATCAACGAAAAACTTGTCAGACAGGAATTGTCTGTTCAATTCAACGAAACCTGTATAAAAGAAAAAATGCTGCCTAAATACACTTATATATATATATATAAAGGGCAGTTGTGTGTATATGTATGTCCTGAGGAAACTTTGAAAATAAACCAATTAACAACAAAGTAAATATATATATATACA
Source organism: Doryteuthis pealeii (assembly GCA_023376005.1). Classification (NCBI taxonomy): domain Eukaryota; kingdom Metazoa; phylum Mollusca; class Cephalopoda; order Myopsida; family Loliginidae; genus Doryteuthis; species Doryteuthis pealeii. The sequence continues at coordinate 35,717,402 of CM042177.1, read as the reverse complement.
CATTTACTATCAACAGGGTTTGGTTTTTGAGCAAAAATAATAGAGATTTGATTTATATTTGTGAAGATAATTAAAAAAATAAAATTCAAATGATAACAGCATGGAATTTTTTTTCATTTAATATTTTAGATAGTAGACATTAACATTTCTTTTCAGATTAGCTGGATCAATGCAAGGTCTATTTTTTTTTTTACATAGGATTTAAATGGGGAATCCCACGATGGTTCAACTCACAATTCAGTAATAATGGATCTGCGGGACTAACTTTAAAAATCCCCCTCTATCCAGGTGACACTCTTTGCGATGCATTTCTATAATAAAGATATATTCAATGCATTTACATAGTAAAAGCCTTTTCTCATGCACTTCTATAGTAAAACGACTTTCCAAAGCATTTCTATAATAAAACCACTTTCCAATGCATTTCTATAATAAAACCACTTTCCAATGCATTTCTATAATAAAACAACTTTCCAATGCATTTCTATAATAAAGATATATCCAATGCATTTCTATAATAAAGATATATCCAATGCATTTCTATAATAAAACCATTTTCCAATGCATTTCTATAATAAAAATATATCCATTGCATTTCTATAGTAAAACACAATTTTATTGAGAGTGTATCAGTCCCATAGCCCACTCCAAATATATCTGACCCCGTTAAATACGTTGAAATGTAACAGAGATGAAATCTTGGAAATAAAAATGGACTGCGGATATCTTTTATGCAATTGATAACAATCAAAACGGAACTTAGTTATTGAAGCCGACGTATAAAATTAATGGCTCAAAACGGCAATCGGTCTTGGGTTTTGTTTTTTTACCCAACCTCATAATATATTTTCTCATTATCCAATTTTTGTGATTTTTAATTTGAAAAAAAAAAAAAAAAAAAAAAAAAAAAAAAAGAATAACGGACATAAATTCAGAAAACCATAGAAATGATGGGACCAATGCATTTCTATAATAAAACCACTTTCCAATGCATTTCTATAATAAAGATATATCCAATGCATTCCTATAGTAAAACCCCTTTCCAATGCATTTCTATAATAAAACCCTTTCCAATGCATTTCTATAATAAAACCCCTTTCCAAAGCATTTCTATAATAAAATGCCTTTAGGCACCCATTTTGCGATCTTGTTTCATAAGGACATTTTTTTCATTTACACCGTTAATATCCAGTTGTTTGTTAACAGATGATTTTTTAGAGTTTTTTTTTTTAAATTATAAAACTAAAAACTAATCCTAACAAACAACCGGATTTTGACGGTGTAAATGAAAAAAATGTCCTTAGGAAACGAGATCGCAAAAGGGGTGCCTAAAGATCATATGGTCCAAATGATGTTTCATCAAATACAGGGATGTTTCTAAATTTTATGAACGTCAACATCTTGCAACACACTATGGTTAAAATTGAGACTGTCCAAATCATCCAAGATAAAATGCAATAATGTAATTCCTGATGATCTGGTGTTGCTTATCCACTGGATTCTTATTTCTTATGAGTGTCATCACCTCAGCTAAATAATGGACCAATCCATTTCTATTATAAAGAAAGGAAGGGAAGAAAAAGGACATACTACACACAAAAAAACGCCCTATCGTGGGGCGTTAGAATGCACTGACTGCACCTCTGCAGAGGGGTAAGACTCCCCCAATGGGGCCACCTGTTGGCCGTGGGTGACCCGTGATGCTTAAGGATAGAGCCCTGGTGGATGAGCAGTTCATGACATGCAATACTCCACTTTGGCCCTATCTTGGGCTAGACGGGCGGTCGGAAGGCCCCCTCCGATCAATCGGCTGGTCATGTCAAGCCCTAGCACCTATATGATTTTCCCAACCCTATTGCCCTTATGGCAAGCCCCAACACCTTTTTATCATATGGGTGCTAGAAGGCGGTGGCTGTGGGTCTACATGTCCTGGGAATGACGTTAAACTCTATCTGATGGTGAGGTTCCAGTTTGGAGGTTTGGGGAATGTGGAGCACCCCTTCATCACCATTGCTCCCTGGTCCACTCTGACCCGGAGTGGTAGTACCTGTTAGGGTCCCATCTATGGGTTAAATAGAAAAATGTATTTATAAAAAAATTGTATTATCCATTAAGAATTGATTTATTTCAAAACTTTATCGGCATTAAATGACCCACTGAGGTTGATATGCCATAAAACAAAACAAACCAAAAACCTACACACAAAAAAGAAAGAAAGAAAGAAAGAAAGAAAGAGAGTAAGGGAAAGAAAGAGAGAGGAGATGAGAGCACAGAATTGATAATGTTAATCTGTTTCAATCGAACATAATGAAAAGAAGGAAAGAAAGAAAAAATGACAGAGAATTAAATCAAGATTATTATACTATTTACATATTGAACAATTTCGCAATAGCTCTCTTAAGTAAACACATCAAACATAAAAATTATATATATATATATATATATATATATATATATTATATATATATATACACACGTTAATGTATGAGTAGTGGCTTACCGGTGGGTACTAGTACGATCGTTGGAAGCGCACAGTATCCAGGGGTTAAGACCGAGAAAAAACAAATACAAAGTGCTCAATACAATGTAGAGCAAAATTTATTTATAAAATGGATATAAAGTAACCTACTCGAGTTTCATCGTCTGAATCGGCAGGGTTACATCCGCTGAATTAATCGAGTTTTCGATTAATATCAGTTGGTACCATGTATGTCCGTTGAAACGGGTCTTATCTTTTATAGATATATAAACACGCGTTCATCTATAAAAGATAAGACCTGTTTCAACGGACATACATCGTACCAACTGATATTAATCAAAAACTCGATTAATTCAGCGGATGTAACCCTGCCGATTCAGACGATGAAACTCGAGTAGGTTACTTTTATCCATTTTATATATATATATATATATATATATATATATATAAGTAATCCACAGACACGTGTTTCAAGGTTTCACCTTTCATCAGTGTGGCTATACCGTTTAACAGCTACCCCTGGCCGGGTTTGAGACCCGAATGAACTTGTATATATATATATATATATAAAGGGCCGGTTAGCTCAGTCGGTAGAGTGTTCGGCTTGAAACCACAAGGTTCCTAGTTCGATACCGGTCCTCGCCAACTCAGCGTATCTGTGCGGTAAAGTAAGGAGCTGATGGTAGGTGTGGCGCTCCACCTCAGATGCTAAAACAATCTCCTTGGTCTAGCGCTATTGAAAAGGGGATAGACTCCCTTGCTGACTGGCTGATACCAACTTTAGGCCGCCCCGTTGATTTTACTTTTTTTACTATATATATATATATATATATATATATATATATATATGTATGTATATATATGAGAGTACAAACAGTTTGTTTGAGATGGCGATAGCTGACAATTTTTGGGAGAATATATGCTTAATTGAAGTCATACCTAATTTGAAAATTAATTACTTGATAATTAATGAATTAGACGAATATATCTGTTCAAATGTAAGGCGTAAACAAATCGAGAAAAAGTCAATAGGCCTAAATGTACATACAGAGATTGACTTTTTCTCGATTTGTTTACGCCTTACTTTTGAACAGATATATTCGCCTAATTCATTAATTATCAACTAATTAATTTTCAAATTAGGTATGACTTCAATTAAGCACATATTCTCCCAAAAATATATAATATATATATATATATATATATAAAGAAAATTTGAAAAAACAAGTATTCCGAAATTGGGATGAATTTAATAATCGATGTTTAAAACATTTCGGTTACATTGAACCTTCATCAGGATGTCTCTTGGGGTGAAGAAAATGATGGATGTTTTTATATGTGACAGGAGATGAAAATCTTTTTAGTTATGTAACTGTATTTGATCAGCGTTTTATTTTGAAAGGCAAGTCGCGATCTACTCACGCGAAGGTGTCATGACGCGTGACGCCACTCGAAGAAATGCAAAAGACGAGAAAAATATTAATGACTGATTATTTTTAAGAGAACATAGGGAAACAAAGTGGGAATGATAACTAAATAAATAATTAAATGAAGCCTGGTATTTAGTAATTATTAAAATAATTAAAAATAAAACGCTGATCAAATACAGTTACATAACTAAAAAGATTTTCATCTCCTGTCACATATAAAAACATCCATCATTTTCTTCACCCCAAGAGACATCCTGATGAAGGTTCAATGTAACCGAAATGTTTTAAACATCGATTATTAAATTCATCCCAATTTCGGAATACTTGCGTTTTCAAATTTTCTTTATATTGTCGGATTTAATTTCCATATTTACTCCCATATATATATATATATGCCAATCCCTCTACACTACCAGGATGCGACACAAGGTCAATTCCTGAGGTAAAGTTTAACAGGTTTGAATTCAGAGTTTCCTGTCTCTTAGATTGGTTACCTAGCTACGGTTAAAGAGCCTAGTCTGCCCTACTATTTACCCATAGCTGGAGGGAGAGTAGTCGGATACATACCATTCCTAAGGGTATTAGTGCCATGTGAAACACAAACAGCCCCATCCAGGATTAAATACTCTAAACTGAAAACCAGGTCTGTTTTTTTTACCCAACCTCATAATAGATCTTCTCATTACTTCATTTTTGTTGTTTTTAATTTTGGAAAGAAAAAAAAAAAAAAAGTAAAAAGACAGATGATAAATTTAGAAACGCAGATTTTTCATCAAAGATTTTTCGATAATACCAAGAGAAATTATACATCTGCCTTGCTTGAACGTTTTTCATTGCAGACATCCAAGAAATTAAATAATTGTGTTTATATTTCTCTACACGAAACATTACTGTTATAAGCACACAAAAGAATTACTCATCTGAGATTAGACATGGGCGAGTCAAAAGTTTTGCAATATTTTAGTAACATGAGGCATTCCTATTCAACAGTTCCGGATGTTTTTGCTAAACATTTTTTGAAATGATTTTTACTATAAAAATGCATTGGAAATGATTTTTTACTATAAAAATGCATTGGAAAATGATTGCATTGGAAATGATTTTTACTATAAAAAACTATGCATTGGACATATGATTTTTTCTATAAAATGCATTGGAAAATGATTTTTACTATGAAAATGCACAATTGGAAAATGCATTGGACATGATTTTACTATGAAAATCCATTGGAAATGATTTTTACTATAAAAATGCATAGGACAATGATTTGTACTATGAAAATGATTTTTACAATAAAAATGCATTGGACAATGATTTTTACTATAAAAATGCATTAGAAATGATTTTTACTATGAAAATGCATTGGACAATGATTTTCACTATGAAAATGCATTGGACAATGATTTTTACTATGAAAATGCATTGGACAATGAATTTTACTATAAAAATGCATTGGACAATGATTTTTACTATAAAAATGCATTGGAAATGATTTTTACTATAAAAATGCATTGGAAAGAGAAATAGTATTCCCATGAAAACAGGAACTTAAACACCAGAGGAAGCGTTGGTTCCAATCAATTTTAAGCAAGGCACTAAAATGAAAAATGGTCCTATGTAGACCAGGTGATCAATCATTTTGGGGTAGAGAAGATGTATATGTGCTTTTCAAGCCAAAAATAAAAGCATCTTTATTGCTACTACAATCTACCAATAATCTAGGGGCAGAAAGAAATTAAAAAAACCCGAAGATTTTACTATGAAAATGCATTGGACAATGATTTTTACTATGAAAATCCATTGGAAATGATTTTTACTATAAAAATGCATTGGACAATGATTTTTACTATAAAAATGCATTGGACAATGATTTGTACAATAAAAATGCATTGGACAATGATTTTTACTATAAAAATGCATTGGACAATGATTTTACTATAAAAATGCAATTTTACTATAAAAATGCATTGGACAATGATTTTTTACTATAAAAATGCAAACAATGATTTTTACTATAAAAATGCATTGCATTGGACAATGATTTTTACTATAAAAATGCATTGGACAATGATTTTTTACTATAAAATGATTTTTACTATAAAAATGCATTGGACAATGATTTTACTATAAAAATGCATTGGACAATGATTTTTACTATAAAATGCATTGGATGATTTTTACTATAAAAATGCATTGGAAATGATTTTTACTATAAAATGCATTGGACAATGATTTTTACTATAAAAATGCATTGGATGATTTTTACTATAAAAATGCATTGGACAATGATTTTTACTATAAAAATGCATTGGGATTTTTACTATAAAAATGCATTGACAATGATTTTTACTATAAAAATGCATGCATAAAAATGGACAATGATTTTTACTATAAAAATGCATTGGAAAATGATTTTTACTATAAAAATGCATTGCAAATGGTTTTTACAATAAAGATGCATTGGAAACAATGATTTTTACTATAAAATGCATTGGACAATGATTTTTACTATAAATGCATTGGACAATGATTTTTACTAAAACCATTGGAAATGATTTTTACTATAAAAATGCATTTGGACATAAAAATGCATTGGACTATAAAAATGCATTGGACAATGATTTTTACTATGATTGGACAATGATTTTACTATAAAATGCATTGGACAATGATTTTACTATAAAAATGCATTGGACAATGATGCATTGGAAATGATTTTACTATAAAAATGCATTGGACAATGATTTTTTTTTACTATAAAAATGCATTGGACAATGATTTTTACATAAAATGCATTGACAATGATTTTTACTATAAAAATGCATTGGACAATGATTTTTAACTATAAAATGCATTGGACAATGATTTTTACTATAAAAATGCATTGGGACAATGATTTTTACTATAAAAATGCATTGGACAATGATTTTTTATAAAAATGCATTGGACAATGATTTTTAATAAAATGCATTGGATTTTTACTATAAAAATGCATTGGACAATGATTTTTACTATAAAAATGCATTGGACAATGATTTTTACTATAAAAGCATTGACATTTTTTACTATAAAAAATGCATTGGACAATGATTTTACTATAAAAATGCATTGGACAATGTTTTTTACTATAAAAATGCATTGGACAATGATTTTTACTATAAAAATGCATTGCAATGATTTTTACTATAAATGCATTGGACAATGATTTTTACTATAAAATGCATTGGACAATGATGCATTGGACAATGATTTTTACTATAAAAATGCATTGGAAATGGTTTTTACAATAAAATGCATTGGAAAGAGAAAGTAAGATTCCCACAACAATGGGAACTTAAACACCAGAGGAAGCGTTGGTTCCAGTCGATTTAAAGCAAGGCACTAAAATGAAAAATGGTCCGTTGTAGACCAGGTGATCAATCATTTTGGGGTAGAGAAGACGTATACAAGTGCTTTTCAAGCCAAAAACGAAAGAGTTTTTATTGTTACTACCATCCGCTAACAATCTAGGAGCAGAAAGAAAAAAAAAATGGCCGAACAAAATGGCATTTTGCCAACAGAGATAAATGGTAAAACAAGCAGTAAATTTGGTTATTGATATCCTAAACGAATGTTTGCCGATTTTCTTTTGGTTCCATAGGTTCTTGGTTTTCATACAGATTGGCAAAATTCTTAACAGACCCTTTTACAACAGATCTCCTATCAGAGGTTCTTGTTTTCATACAGATTGGCATAATTCTTAACAGACCCTTTTACAACAGATCTCCTATCAGAGGTTCTTCGTTTTCATACAGATTGGCATAATTCTTAACACACCCTTTTACAACAGATCTCCTATCAGAGGTTCTTGTTTTCATACAGATTGGCATAATTCTTAACAGACCCTTTTACAACAGATCTCCTATCAGAGGTTCTTCGTTTCATACAGATTGGCAGGGACATACAGATTGCCTTAACAGACCCTTTTACAACAGATCTCCTATCAGAGGTTCTTCGTTTTCATACAGATTGGCATAATTCTTAACAGACCCTTTTACAACAGATCTCCTATCAGAGGTTCTTGGTTTTCATACAGATTGGCATAATTCTTAACAGACCCTTTTACAACAGATCTCCTATCAGAGGTTCTTCGTTTTCATACAGATTGGCATAATTCTTAACAGACCTTTTACAACAGATCTCTATCAGAGGTTCTTCGTTTTCATACAGATTGGCATAATTCTTAACAGACCCTTTTACAACAGATCTCCTATCAGAGGTTCTTCGTTTTCATACAGATTGGCATAATTCTTAACAGACCTTTTTACAACAGATCTCCTATCAGAGGTTCTTCGTTTTCATACAGATTGGCATAATTCTTAACAGACCCTTTTACAACAGATCTCCTATCAGAGGTTCTTCGTTTTCATACAGATTGGCATAATTAACAAGATCTCTATCAGAGGTTCTTCGTTTTCACAGATTGGCATAATTCTTAACTCCCTTTACAACAGATCTCTATCAGAGGTTCTTGTTTTCATACAGATGGCATATTCTTAACAGACCCTTTTACAACAGATCTCCTATCAGAGGTTCTTCGTTTCATACAGATTGGATAATTCTTAACAGACCCTTTTACAGATCTCCTATCAGAGGTTCTTCGTTTTCATACAGATTGGCATAATTCTTAACAGACCCTTTTACAACAGATCTCCTATCAGAGGTTCTTCGTTTTCATACAGATCGGCATAATTCTTAACAGACCCTTTTACAACAGATCTCCTATCAGAGGCTGCTGTATCCACTCAGGAAAAAGGATGAGAAGTGAACTCAGTGGGGTCACATTAGAACAATAGTCTGGCTTATTAAATGGCATATCAACCACTCATGGATTATTTAAATGCCCCTAAGGTTAAGGTTGGCTGGTCAGATTTTATGGCATGTTAACCCTTGATTAATTTTGATATTTCAGAAATGAGAGAACTATTGTTTAACTATTTAATGTGTGTGTATATATAATGTTGAAATGAAAAAATAAAGGAAAGAAAATGTTGAATGGATAAAATAGGATTTATTTTATTTTATAATACTGACACGTGTTTCGGCCAGGAGTTTATCCATGCATACATGTATTCTATCTATTATTATTTTAAATACAAAATAAAATAAAATAACAGTAATAGAAAAACTACAGAAATTTTATTTTTTTTTTAGTATAAAAAGAAATAACGGCCTTCTAAAAAAAAAAAAAATTCTGTATTTCTCTTCTGATTAAATAAAAAACTATTTTAATATAAAAACGTATCTTTCGTTTAAAGTTTTTAAAACTTAAAAAAAAAAAAAATTCTGTATTTCTCTTCCGATTAAATAAAAACTCGTGTCTTTCATTTAAAGTTTTTAAACTAAAAAAAAAATTCATTTTAAAAAACTATTTTATATAAAAACGTGTCTTCATTTAAAGTTTTTAAAAACTTAAAAAAAAAAAAAATTCTGTATTTCTCTCTGATTAAATAAAAAACTATTTTAATATAAAAATGTGTCTTTCATTAAAGTTTTTAAAACTTAAAAAAAAAAATTCTGTTTTCTCTTCTGATTAAATAAAAAACTATTTTAATATAAAAAACGTGTCTTTCATTTAAAGTTTTTAAAACTTAAAAAAAGAAATTCTGTATTTCTCTTCTGATTAAATAAAAACTATTTTAATATAAAACGTGTCTTTCATTTAAAGTTTTTAAAACTTAAAAAAAAAAAAATTCTGTATTTCTCTTCTGATTAAATAAAAAACTATTTTAATATAAAAACGTGTCTTTCATTTAAAGTTTTAAAACTTAAAAAAAAAAAAATTCCTATTGAATTAACAAGAACAACATGAAATAACAAATTTTTTTTTAATTAAAATCAAACATTTTAATATAAAACCGTGCCTTTGGTTGTAAATATATATAAACAAACTTTAAAAAAATCTTACAGTGAAATTCTAATGCAAAACAAAATCGTCTGTTGTTTGTAAACAAACAACCGGGAGTTTATAGTGAAAAGCAAAAGGTGTTCTTTTCAAAACAGATCCCAGCTGGGGTGCTTATTGGTTATTTGGTCCACAATGTTTATCAACTAAATGTATTTACAGAAGTTATATGTAATATTCAATATATTTTAGGTTTGGTTTGTTTTACGGCATATCAACCTCAGTGGGTCATTTAATGCTGACAAAGTTTTGAAATGTATTCATTCTTAAATGGATACTCAATTTTTTTATAAACACATTTTTCTATTTAACCCATAGATGGGACCCTAACAGGTACTACCACTCCGGGTCAGAGTGGACTAGGGAGCAATGGTGATGAAGGGGTGCTCCACATTTCCCAAACCTCCAAAACTGGAACCTCACCATCAGATAGAGTTTAACGTCATTCCCAGGACATGTAGACCCTCAGCCACCGCCTTCTAGCACGCATATGATAAAAAGGGTTAGTGCTTGCCATAAGGGCAATAGGGCTGGGGCAATTGATCGGAGGGGGCCTCTCTGACCGCTCGTCTAGCTTAAGTAAGGTTCTAAGTGAAGTGTTGTAGGTCATGGACTGCTCATCCATCAGCAGAGGTGCAGTCAGTGCATTCTAACACCCCAGCCGACAGGGTGGTAACAGAGGTTACTGTATCCACTAAGGAAAAAGGATGATCAGTGAACTCAATGGCATTGTCGTTAACAACATATCAACTATTTATGTGTTATCCAATGCGGAAATTTGATTTAGTTTTGTTTATTAAACAGTACTAGCAAATATATACAACCTCCGTAGGGTGCAAGTATTTAAGTTTTGATTTGATAAAATCACTATATTAAATTAGAAAGGCTAATGAAACTAAATAAGAACGCAGATAAAAAGATTTGAAACAGAGAGGAGTATAATCCAAAAATAGAATAACTAAAACTTACTCTTCCATCACTCCTGTCTTTCTTTGTGCTTATTTCCTGTTATATCAGAATGATGACGTTCTGGATAGAAAAAAAAATCAATACTGCTAAAAATTCTATCTGAAAATGAGAAGTTCCCAAGTTTGTCAAGAAACACCTAAAGAAGGTCGGAGGGCGCATTGGCCAAAACGTTGTGTAGATAACAAAAAGATGAGGACAATAGTCTGAATAATCCAAATAATACAAATTATCAAGCCTCATCTCAAAAATTCAGAGAAATAGTGTAGATAACAATAAAGATGAGGACAATAGTCTGAATAATCCAAATAATACTAATTATCAAGCCTCATCTAAAAATTCAGAGAAATAGTGTAGATAACAATAAAGATGAGGACAATAGTCTGAATAATCCAAAATACAAATTATCAAGCCTCATCTAAAAATTCAGAGAAATAGTGTAGATAACAATAAAGATGAGGACAATAGTCTGAATAATCCAAATAATACTAATTATCAAGCCTCATCTCAAAAATTCAGAGAAATAGTGTAGATAACATAAAGATGAGGACAATAGTCTGAATAATCCAAATAATACAAATTATCAAGCCTCATCTCAAAAATTCAGAGAAATAGTGTAGATAACAATAAAGATGAGGATAATAGTCTGAATAATCCAAATAATACTAATTATCAAGCCTCATCTCAAAAATTCAGAGAAATAGTGTAGATAACAATAAAGATGAGGACAATAGTCCAAATAATACAAATAATACTAATTATCAAGACTCATCTCAAAAATTCAGAGAAATAGTGTAGATAACAATAAAGATGAGGACAATAGTCCAAATAATACAAATTATCAAGCCTCATCTAAAAATTCAGAGAAATAGTGGATAACAATAAAGATGAGGACATAATCCAAATAATACTAATTATCAAGCCTCATCTAAAAATTCAGAGAAATAGTGTAGATAACAATAAAGATGAGGACAATAGAAATAATACTAATTATCAAGCCTCATCTCAAAAATTCAGAGAAATAGTGTAGATAACAATAAAGATGAGGACAATAGTCTGAATAATCCAAATATAACAAATTATCAAGCCTCATCTCAAAAATTCAGAGAAATAGTGTAGATAACAATAAAGATGAGGACAATAGTCTGAATAATCCAAATAATACTAATTATCAAGCCTCATCTCAAAAATTCAGAGAAATAGTGTAGATAACAATAAAGATGAGGACAATAGTCCGAATAATACAAATAATACTAATTATCAAGCCTCATCTCAAAAATTCAGAGAAATAGTGTAGATAACAATAAAGATGAGGACAATAGTCCGAATAATACAAATAACCCAATTATCAAGCCTCATCTCAAAAATTCAGAGAAATAGTGTAGATAACAATAAAGATGAGGACAATAGTCGAATAATACAAATAATACTAATTATCAAGCCTCATCTAAAAAATTCAGAGAAATAGTGTAGATAACAATAAAGATGAGACAATAGTCCAAATAATACAAATAATACTAATTATCAAGCCTCATCTCAAAAATTCAGAGAAATAGTGTAGATAACAATAAAGATGAGGACAATAGTCCAAATAATACAAATTATCAAGCCTCATCTAAAAATTCAGAGAAATAGTGTAGATAACAATAAAGATGAGGACAATAGTCCGAATAATACAAATAATCAAATTATCAAGCCTCATCTCAAAAATTCAGAGAAATAGTGTAGATAACAATAAAGATGAGGACAATAGTCCAAATAATCCAAATAATACTAATTATCAAGCCTCATCTTAAAAATTCAGAGAAATAGTGTAGATAACAATAAAGATGAGGACAATAGTCCAAATAATCCAAATAATACTATTATCAAGCCTCATCTTAAAAATTCAGAGAAATAGTGTATAACAATAAAGATGAGGATAACCAATAATACAAATAATACAAAAGCCTTCAGAGAAATAAAGCAAAAAGTCTTTGGCATAAAATAACCCAATAAGGGTAGACATGCCATAAAATCCATTAACCTAACAGAACCAGAATCCAAACTTCCTAGTCTAATCGGAACTGAAAAAAAATACGACAAGAAAATTCCCGAGTTCGAAAAGAAGGTTCCCGAGTCCTAGAAGGTTCCCGAGTCCGACAAGAAATACCTGAAGAAGGCCGGAGGGTATATCAGCCGAAACGTTGTACAAATAACAATGAAGATGGGGACAATAGTCTGAACAACGTTAATAATACTAATCTTCAAGCCTCATCTCAAACATTCAGAGAAACAGGAAGAATTCTTCTTCTTCTTCTCTCGAGTGCCAAAGAATTATAACTAAGTGTACATCCTTCGTTAGAGCAGAGTTGCAGGAACCGGATAGATAGATAGATAGATAGATAGATATGAACAGACTGAGACAGATAAATAGATATGAACAGACTGATATAGATAGATGGGAAATAGACTTGTGGCCCCGAGTTCAAATCCTGGATGTGGTAATTCCATTTCACTTAGCACTAATACCCCTGGGAAAGGTGTGAATCCTACTCTCCCTCCAGCTATGTATAAATAGTAGGGCAGACTGGACTCTTTAACCTTAGTTAGGTAACCGGTCTAGGAGAAGGAAAACTCTGAATTGAAACCTGTTTAACTCCGCTTAAGAAATTGACCTTGTGTCACATCCTGCTCGTGTGGAGGGGTTGGTAAAAATATAGAACCACCAGTCTAGGTGAATGATACAAGCAAGCCAACATCAGAACAAGAACACCAGCTTCATAGTCTAATCGGAACTAAAACAAAAAAACACAGGAAGAATTAGTATTATTGGCGTTGTTCGGACTATTGTCCCCATCTTCATTGTTATTTGTACAACGTTTCGGCCAATATACCCTCCGGCCTTCTTCAGGAACCTTCTTGGACTCGGGAACCTTCTTTTCGAACTCGGGAATTTTCTTGTCGTATTGTCCAATTGGACACATGGCCGAGTGGATTAGGCAGTTTGGTTAAAAGACAGTTCTAAGTGACAGTTATCTCTGGTTTCCGAGTTCAATCCTGAGTGAAAGCAGTTAGAAAAATAATTAATTAGCACAACTCCTACCCCCCAGCTATGGTTAGCGGAATGAGAACAGGATACCCCCGTGGAATAAATAAAGGGTTAGGTTCAAAGTTCCATGATGGCTCCCGAATACGAGAAGAAAATTACCGAGTTTGAAAAGAAGGTTCCCGAGTCTGAGAAGGAATACCTGAAGAAGGCCGGAGGGTATATCGGCCAAAACGTTGTACAAATAACAATGAAGATGGGACAATAGTCTGAACAACGTTAATAATACTAATCTTCAATCCTCATCTCAAACATTCAGAGAAACAGGAAGAATTCTTCTTCTTCTTCTCTCGAGTGCCAAAGAATTATAACTAACCGTACATCCTTCGTTAGAACAAAAATGCAGGAACAAAAGAACAAAAAAACAAAACCGAACCCCCTCCCCCGAATAAACAAAAACAAAAAACTGAAACAAGCACCAACCACTTAACATTCTTTGATGATTTTTTTACAGTGATATTCACATCAACCTGTTTTCTTAAACCCAAAACAAAAACAATTAAACGACTCCAAATTATTCTGAGTCTTAGAAAATAATACAAATGTTTTGCATGAACCATCTGGAGGGAAAAAAAAAAAAGATGAAATTTTGTTAAACCATCTATGATTGGCCGGGAGAAAAAATTTTTTTTACAGTGTGTTTCTTTAGCACATGTATGAGTGGAGCTGTGTAAGTAATGCTTGCTTGCTAATTATCTCATAGAAACTACAAATGATAGAGGGAACGCAATAACACAATTGGATAGAGCAAGAGTTTTGCATTGAAAGTAATGCTCCTATGTATTCTAATGAAACTATATTAATCTACTATAAAATGCATTGGACAATGATTGTTACTATAAAAATGCATTGGACAATATTTTTTACTATAAAAATGCATTGGACAATGATTTTTACTATAAAAATGTATTGGAAATGATTTTTACTATAAAAATGCATTGGACAATGATTTTTACTATGAAAATGTATTGGAAATGGTTTTTACTATAAAAATGCATTGGACAATGATTTTTTACTATAAAAATGCATTGGACAATGATTTTTTACTATGAAATGCATTGGACAATGATTGTTACTATAAAAATGCATGGACATTGATGTTACTATAAAATGCATTGGACAATGATTTTACTATAAAATGCATTGGAAATGATTTTTTTAGTATAACAAATGCATTGGACAATGATTTTTACTATGAAAATGCATTGGACAATGATTTTACTATGAAATGCATTGGACAATGATTTTTACTATGAAAATGCATTCAAATTTTAATTTTTACTATAAAAATGCATTCAAAATTAATTTTTACTATAAAAATGCATTGGACAATGATTTTTACTATAAAAATGCATTGAACAATGATTTTTACTATAAAAAGCAATTGACAATGATTTTTACTATAAAAATGCATTTGAACAATGATTTTTATATAAAAATGCATTGAACAATGATTTTTACTATGAAAATGCATTGGACAATGATTTTACTATGAAAATGCAATGGAAATGATTTTTGCTATAAAAATGCATTGGAAATGATTTATTACGAAATCCATAGAAATGATTTTTACTATGAAATGCATTGGACAATGATTTTACTATAAAAATGCATTGGACAATGATTTTTACTATAAAAATGCATTGGACAATGATTTACTATAAAAATGCATTGGACAATGATTTTTACTATGAAAATGCATTGGACAATGATTTTTACTATAAAAATGCATTGGACAATGATTTTTGCTATAAAATGTATTGGAAATGATTTTTACTATAAAAATGCATTGGACAATGATTTTTACTATAAAAATGCATTGGACAATGATTTTTACTATAAAAATGCATTGGACAATGATTTTTACTATGAAAATGCATTGGCCAATGATTTTTACTATAAAAAATGCATTGGACAATGATTTTTGCCTATAAAAATGTATTGGAAATGATTTTTACTATAAAAATGCATTGGACAATGATTTTTACTATAAAAATGCATTGGACAATGATTTTTTACTATCAAAATGCATTGTCAATTTGGTAGTCTGTAACATCAAAACTAGCTCACTAACCATTACTCCATGATAGGTCTCCTATTTATCCACAATAGATAACAATTCTCAATAGATGCATTGGAAATGTTTTCACAATAAACATTGTACATCTTTAATAAACTTCAATAAACTGTATGATAAATTAGCCGCCAGTACGCCTGAAATTCCAAGCAGCCAGTCGAGGTCTACAAACATCGAAAGAATCAAGTGGTTATTAAAAAAAGGAAAGAAAGAATTATTTTTTCCTGTTATCTGATACGGCTCGTTATCTATCGAACTCAAGATCTGGCAGTTTAACAACGTTTAGAATTAACATTCAAGGACAAAAGGCAGTTCGTCAAAAACTTCCTCTCTTTCCATACATGCGAATGCTAATCCAAAAGAGAAATCAAACCAAAAACATAGAAAGAACTTGCCTCCTATTTAGCTGAAAACTATTTAAAAACTCTCTGTTTCCCATCATCAT
This sequence comes from Doryteuthis pealeii, assembly GCA_023376005.1. Lineage (NCBI taxonomy): Eukaryota > Metazoa > Mollusca > Cephalopoda > Myopsida > Loliginidae > Doryteuthis > Doryteuthis pealeii. The sequence continues at coordinate 35,700,973 of CM042177.1, read as the reverse complement.
GAACGTATGGTTAGGAGTCATTGTGTTGTTGTAAAAGTTTGAGCTTATTAATGATAAAGATACGCAGAAATTTTGCTTATGAGAATAACAAGACGATCATATCAAGACAAAAGAAAATGTTTTAAAATATTCTATTCACAAGAAAGTTACTCTGTCAGCCATAAGTATTTAAGTTTTAATGTAATGAAATATATTAAATTAGAAGACTAATGTCCAATGCATTTTCATAGTAAAAATCATTGTCCAATATATTTTTATAGTAAAAAATTAATTGTCCAATGCATTTTTATAGTAAAAATCATTGTCCAAATATATTTTTATAGTAAAAAAAATTATTGTCCAATGCATTTTAATAAGTAAAATCATTGTCCAATGCATTTTTATAGTAAAAAAAAATCATTGTCCAATGCATTTTTATAGTAAAAAAAATCATTGTCCAATGCATTTTTATAGTAAAATCATTGTCCAATGCATTTTTAAAGTAAAAATCTTTTCCAATGCATTTTTATAGTAAAAATCATTGTCCAATGCATTTTTATAGTAAAAAAATCATTTTCCAATGCATTTTAAGTAAAAAAATCATTTTCCAATGCATTTTATAGTAAAAAATCATTTTCCAATGCATTTTTATAGTAAAAAATCATTTCCAATGCATTTATATAAAAAATCATTGTCCAATGCATTTTTATAGTAAAAAAATCATTGTCCAATGCATTTTTATAGTAAAAAATCATTGTCCAATGCATTTTTATAGTAAAAAAATCATTGTCCAATGTATTTTTATAGTAAAAAAATCATTGTCCAATGCATTTTCATAGTAAAATTCATTGTCCAATGCATTTTTAAAGTAAAAATCATTTCCATTGCATTTTTATAGTAAAAATCATTGTTCATGCATTTCATAGTACAAAAAATCATTGTCCAATGTATTTTCATAGTAAAAAAAATCATTGTCCATGTATTTTCATAGTAAAAAACATTGTCCAATGTATTTTTCATAGTAAAAATCATTGTGCAATGCATTTTTATAGTAAAAATCATTGTCCAATGCATTTTATAGTAAAAATCATTTCCAATGCATATTCATAGAAAAAAAATCATTGTCCAATGCATTTTTATAGTAAAAAAATCATTGTCTAATGCATTTTTATAGTAAAAAAAATCATTGTCTAATGCATTTTTATAGTAAAAAAATCATTGTCCAATGCATTTTTATAGTAAAAATCATTGTCCGATGCATTTTTAAAGTAAAAATCCTTTCCAATGCATTTTTATAGTAAAAATCATTGTCCAATGCATTTTTATAGTAAAAAATCATTTTCCAATGCATTTTTATAGTAAAAAAATCATTGTCCAATGCATTTTTATAGTAAAAAAATCATTGTCCAATGCATTTTTATAGTAAAAAATATCATTGTCCAATGCATTTTTAAAGTAAAATCATTTCCACATGCATTTTATAGTAAAAACATTGTTCAATGCATTTTCATAGTACAAAAAATCATTGTCCAATGTATTTTCATAGTAAAAAATCATTGTCCAATGTATTTTCATAGTAAAAAATCATTGTCAATGTATTTTCATAGTAAAAAAAATCATTGTCCAATGTATTTTTCATAGTAAAAAATCATTGTCCAATGTATTTTCATAGTAAAAAAATCATTGTCCAATGTATTTTCATAGTAAAAATCATTGTGCAATGCATTTTTATAGAAAAATCATTGTCCAATGCATTTTTAAAGTAAAAATCATTTCCAATGCATTTTTATAGTAAAAATCATTGTCCAATGCATTTTCATAGTAAAAATCATTTCCAATGCTTTTTTATAATAAAAATCATTGTCCAATGCATTTTCATAGTAAAAATCATTTTCTAATGAATTTTTATAGTAAAATGCACCAGAATCTTTTTAGCTTTCCATCTTTTAGCTTTGGCCATCTCAAGAGGACAGATAAACTCTTCCCAAATATTAACATAGAATAATAAAAAAAAACCAAAAAAACAAAAAACCCTATCTTCAGAGACGCAGCTTTATGTCGGTCTACAAAGAAAATTCTTTTGTATTAATCCAGAATTGTCAGACAAATGTTAAAAGGTTTTTTTCGTTTTTTGTTTGTTTTTTCTTTTTCAAAAAGGAATGGAAAGAGAAAAATAAAAAAATGATTCTAAGAAATCACAGATGCAGCCAATTCGGAGAAATAAAGAAAAGAAAAATCCAAGCGTGTAATAAAAGAGGAAGCAGAAAGCGGTACCCATAAATAGTAAGATTTTATCTTGTTTTGAGATAAACAATCATTTTCAGATACTTTTCATAGTAAATTCTAGTGGGATTTTCTATAAAATGCATTGGACAATGATTTTACTATAAAAATGCATTGTCAATGATTTTTACTATAAAAAGCATTGTCCAATGATTTTTACTTAAAATGCATTGTCCATGATTTTTACTATAAAAATGCATTGGAAATGATTTATCTATAAAAATGCATTGGACAATAATTTTTACTATAGAAATGCATTGGACAATAATTTTACTATAGAAATGCATTGGAATGATTTTACTATGAATGCATTGGAAATGATTTTACTAATAGAAATGCATTGGCCAATGATTTTTACTATAAAAAATGCTTGGCCAATGATTTTTACTATAAAAATACATTGGAATGATTTTTACTATAAATGCATTGGAAATGATTTTTACTATAAAAATACATTGGACAATGATTTTTACTATAAAAATGCATTGGACAATGATTTTTACTATAAAAATACATTGGAAATGATTTTTACTATAAAAATGCATTGGACATGATTTACTATAAAATGCATTGGACAATGATTTTTACTATAAAAATGCATTGGACAATGATTTTTACTATAAAAATACATTGGAAATGATTTTTTACTATAAAAACATTGGAAATGATTTTTAACTATAAAAATGCATTGGAAATGATTTTTACTATAAAAATGCATTGGACAATGATTTTTACTATAAAAATACATTGGAAATGATTTTTACTATAAAATACATTGGAAATGATTTTACTATAAAAATGCATTGGCCAATGATTTTTACTATAAAAATACATTGGAAATGATTTTTACTATAAAAATGCATTGGACAATGATTTTTACTATAAAAATGCATTGGAAATGATTTTTACTATAAAAATGCATTGGAAATGATTTTTATTATGAAATGCATTGGAAATGATTTTTACTATAAAAATGCATTAAACAATGATTTCTACTATGAATGACTTTTACCAGTCCTTTAAATCGTATCCTTGCAAGAAACTTACAATTTCCTTACACAGGCAGGGATCGGGTGATAATGTAGGGTGTGGATGGAACTTGGACAATCCCATGTTTGAGCAAAAACCCTTTGTTTTAAAAAACATTCAAACAGACTTCCTAATTTTTAGTTCAAACTGGCACGGAATCAAAAAGAAATGTCTAGACGTTATTATCAGTTTATTATTATAGAAGTTCTAATTGCTTTCAGGTTTTCTTGCAGAAAAGATTATAATCAAATTGCTAATCAAATCCATTTTCACTCTTTTCTTAAATCGAAAATCAATATCAAACGAGAAGGAATTAAATTGGAAAAATATCCATATATATATATATATATATTTGGGAATTGTGCTTTTTAACTTAAGTCAGACCTAATTTTTTGAAAGTTAATTCATTTATGTTTAATTAGGCGGGATTTAATTAACTTTCAAAAAATTAGGTCTGACTAAAATTAAAAGCACATATTCTCCCAAATAACTGTCGGCTGAAAATAGCTAAAAGTTGTTTAAATATATATATATATAATATCTATATATATAATACTAGCAAATATATGCACCCTCCGGGTGCAAGTATTTAAGTTTTAATGTAATAAAATATTATATTGAATTAGAAATACTAATGAAACTAAATAACAATGCAGATTTAAAAGTTGAAACAGAGGGGTATATCGAAAAATAGAACAGCTGAAATATACTCTTCCATCACTCCCGTCTTCATTACTAAATTTTCCTAATTTAACTATTTTGCGAAAATAGAAAGTCAAGAACAAAACTACAATTATTTCTTCTTGTTAATATATTTCGTTTAAGATTTATACCCGAGATTTGCTCATATTCAGTAAGATAAAACCAAATAATTAGAAACCAATAATACTAAGCACATATTTAATAAAAATAATTTTTGATATCAATATGCAAATAGCCTTCCCGTTAACACTGTAAACCGCTATTTTGTTGTATATATAAATAATTGCTATGGTATTACTATGTAGATAAGGCTAACAGTATTAACGTAAAACAAATTTATTAGTAATTGAGTTTTAGATAAAAAATAAAGTCACAGCGAATGTAACATAAATAACTAAGGGAATTGTGACTTGAGTAGTAATATAGTTTCGGTTACAGCAGAAAAACAAACAATCTCCATTATAATAAAGAAGATGTGTGTGTGAAAATGAAAAGGAATTGAATCCGACAATATGAGGAAAAATGAGTAAAGAAAAGAAATGTAGATGGATAAAATGAATTTAATCGATATCACATTAATCGATATCACTTACACATGTGTTTCGGTCAGTTTATGTGTGTGAAAATAAATGTTCACTCTGATGAAGGTTGAATCTTCTATATGTGCGAAATATTTTTGAGAATTAATTAGTTATAATTAAATGAATTAGGCATGCAAATCATTTTAAATGTAAGGCGTAAACAAATTGAGAAAAGTCAATCTCTGTATGTACATTTCAGCCTATTAGGCCTCATCAGCAGACTTATAGACAGGACAGCACTTGTGCGTGATTCGAACCTACTCTAACTATTACATATATATAATGCAATATATAATATATATATATATATATGCAGTACTGCTGTATGGCTGCACCACCCGGACCCTAACGAAGCGACCAGCATAGACGTACATTGATCAGCTCTGTGCGGATACAGGATGCTGCATAGAGGATCTTCCGAGAATGATAAGCGATAGGGACGGATGGAGAGAGATTGTCATGGATATCCGTGCCAACAGCGTGACATGATGATGATGATGATGATATATATATTGATTTGGAGGTTGGTTTTGAAGGCTACCACAATGCAAGTCTAAAGAAAAAATAAGTTAACAATGGTGTTGTTTGTTAACCTGTAATTTATTCTTTATATTTCGAGATAAAATCCCTTCTTCAGAAGAACACTGGAACTGAAGTAGTTGTTGTCTTGCTATGGCAATCTCTTACTTTACTTTCTGCTAAAAATGGCATAGCAAGACGACAACAACTTCAGTTCCAGTGTTCTTCTGAAGAAGGGATTTTATCTCGAAATATCAAGAATAAATCATAGGTTAACAAACAACACCATTGTTACCTTATTTTTTTCTTTACACCTGCATTGTGATAGCCTTCAAAACCAACCTCCAAACCAATATATACACAATGCTACAAGCAAATTACAAAACCCTTATATATATATATATATATATATATATATATATATATATATATATATATATATACTTCGGCAGCATTTTTTCTTTTAGACATGTTCTGTTAAACGCCACAGACAATTCAAGTCTGAGGAGTTTTTTTATGGTCCTTTCAATTTTCCTAGCGATCTTTTTCGTGTTTGGGTGGAGAAGTTGTAATAGTCCACCAAATCCTTGGTTTTTTTCGAGCGCTTTCGGCTGGTTTATCAGCCATCATCAGGTGGGAAACGATGTTAATTTCGTTTTTATAGAAGAACGAGTAGTAGCTTAAGAGTGGTGGTGGTAGTTAGTACGAAACAATGGATTAATGGGTTTTCCCCACCTGATGATGGCTGATAAACCAGCCGAAAGCGCTCGAAAAAAACAAGGATTTGGTGGACTATTACAACTTCTCCTCCCAAACACGAAAAAGATCGCTAGGAAAATTGAAAGGACCATAAAAAAACTCCTCAGACTTGAATTGTCTGTGGCGTTTAACAGAACACACATATATATATATATATATATATATAATCTTCATACAATGACTGCTATTTACACAGTAGCATTACAACCAACAAAGCCTTCATCAGATGATGACTCTGGGTTCAGGCATGGTTTCGGGGCCGAAGCATCATTACCACTAACCCAGAGTGCCCCAGCAGTATCTCACGATACCACCAGACTTTGTCGGTTTGATGTCACAATATAGGACTGCCATATCCACGCTGATGCGGTTAGAGCTTTCTCCTGAATCTTTTTTAAGTATTTCCTCTTGTCTGGTGGAGAAAGTCCAAGTTTAGACAAAAATGCCGAGGTTGAGTTGGCAATAAATCCCCGGCATCCGACTTCAATGGGAAATACATTTGTTATCCATCCGTTTCTGACGCATTGTTCACGTAGGTCTTCATATTTTTCCAACTTACGCTGATATATATATATATTATCTACTATTATACTAAAACTGAACGAATCAACTTTTTGTTCTCTAAGGATTTTTTCTATTTAGTTCAATGACACAAAAAATCATTCTAAACTATTCCTTACTTTTAGGATTGAATTATGTTTGAAAAAAATTCTGTTTTATTTGGTTCTAATTAGTCGTAATTTGTAATTAAGTAAAAAACTGACCAATCTCTTACTTTACTTTCTGCCTATCACTTTTCCCCCCTCTATGTACCTCTTGATTACCTCCTTGTTATATAATCTTAGTCTCTCTGGGAGAGGAGAGAGAGACACACACACACACAGAATCATTTGAAATGAATTTCTATGTTAAATTTCACAAGCAGCAACCAGTAGTTTAAATTAAGTCAACCATTCCCTTTCTTAGAAAGCTTAAAAAATGATTTTAATGTTTTGTACAGCCATATTTAATTTATATATTTTTTCAATTTTATTCGCTTTGCAAACTCAGTTTTCCCTAATCTCAATTATCTACACATGTACATATATATATATATATATATCCATGTGTGTGTTTGTGTGTATATATTTCGCCTGATTGAAATTGTTTGTGATTGATCCACTTTTATTTCTTAACTTTTAATCACATCACATTTTGTTGGATTTTACCCAATCTCTTATTTCCTTTATATATATTTTTGGGGGGGAGATTGTGTGTTTAATTGAAGTCATACCTAATTTGTAAATTAATTAGTTATAATTAAATGAATTAGGCGTGCATATCAGTTTAAATATAAGGCATAAACAAATCGAGAAAAAGTCAATCTCTGTATGTACATTTCAGCCTATTAGGCCTCATCAGCATAGTTATAGAGAGGGCAGTGCTTTGTACGTAATTCAAACCCTAGTGTAATGGTTAGAGTCCCCACCTATCAGCCAGGGTTCGAATCACACACAAAGCACTGCCCTCTCTATAACTCTGCTGATGAGGCCTAATAGGCTGAAATGTACATACAGAGATTGACTTTTTCTCGATTTGTTTATGCCTTATATTTAAACTGATATGCACGCCTAATTCATTTAATTATAACTAATTAATTTACAAATTAGGTATGACTTCAATTAAGCACACAATCTCCCCCCAAAATATATATATATATATATATATATATATATATATAAAGGAAATAAGAGATTGGGTAAAATCCAATAAAATGTGATGTGATTAAAAGTTAAGGAATAAAAGTGGATCAATCACAAACAATTTCAATCAGGCGAAATATATACACACAAACACACACATGGATATATATATATATATATATATATATATATATATATATATATATATATGGGTATGTATGTACATGTGTAGATAATTGAGATTAGGGAAAACTGAGTTTGCAAAGCGAATAAAATTGAAAAAATATATAAATTAAATATGGCTGTACAAAACATTAAAAGCTGAAATTTGATTAATTTCTAAATGTTTGATTATATTAGAATTCTGGAATATTGGTAACAATAACAGTTTTCCATTTTTGCAGGGGTTAAAGTTTGGTTCATCAGTTTAATGGCATTTCAACTCCTTATGGGTTATTTAATACTGAAATTTAATCCATCACAATGGGGTACAGCTGGCATACTCTAATCCCCCCCCCCAATCCCCACTTATTGGAACAACTCGTTTAATTCTGAAAGATTTCTTTTCATTGCATCACAGTGGATGTCATTTTAATTTCGTCAATTTTTTTTTGTTTTTGGTTTATTGATTTTAACATCAAAGAAAGAAAGTCTTCAGCGTATTGATTTCGTTATTTTAAGAAAGGTAAAAAAAAAAGAAAGAAAGAGTCCCAACCAAAAAGAAAAAGAAAGAAAGAGTCCCAACCACAAAAGAAAAAAAGAAAGACAAAGAAAAAAGATTTGAGCATCAATGAACATGTCAAAAGTTGTTTGCTGACTTTCTGGAGACTGTGGGGAAAAATTGGCTTTTATATATATATATATATATATATATATATATATATATGGAGGCGTGTGGGCTAGTGGTTAGAGTCGTGGGAAATGGACTCGTCGATTCGAGTTCAATTCCTAGACGAAGCTGTTGGCATTTCACATAGTGCTAATACCCTTGGGAAAGGTATGAATCCATATATTCTCCCTCCAGCTATGGGTTAAATGGTAGGACAGACTGGGCCCTTCAGCCTTGGGTAGGTAACCAGTCTAGGAGAGGGATAACTCTGAATTTGAAATTCCCTCCAGCTATGGGTTAAATAGTAGGGCAGACTGGGCCCTTCAGCCTTGGGTAGATAACCAGTCTAGGAGAGGGATAACTCTGAATTCAAAATTCCCTCCAGCTATGGGTTAAATGGTAGGGCAGACTAGGCCCTTCAGCCTTGGGTAGGTAACCAGTCTAGGAGAGGGATAACTCTGAATTCGAAATTCCCTCCAGCTATGGGTTAAATGGTAGGGCAGACTGGGCCCTTCAGCCTTGGGTAGGTAACCAGTCTAGGAGAGGGATAACTCTGAATTCAAAATTCCCTCCAGCTATGGGTTAAATAGACATCTGACAACCGACTTGGTAAACACTCATAAGGTTATTAACCATCTTACCTACAGCAATCTTGAGCACCTTTTTGATTTCCCTGTTTCTAACACACATGTCTACAAAGTCATAAAACAGTGTACTGGTTAAAGTTGTAGGAAATGGACTTGTAGAGCCGAGTTCAATTCCTAGACAAAGCCACAGTTCACATAGCGCTAATACCCTTAGATGAGAGGTCAATTGAAAGAGAAAGAGAGAATGACAGAGAGAAAAAGAAAGAATTAGCTCTCTGCCTACTTTAAGCAGCTTTCAGAGGCTCTCCAAGAAAAGTACAAAAACCATGAATTCTGAGGTGAATAGATAGTGAACATTGAAATATCCCATCATACGGATAAAATATACCAAGAAAATTTGGTATATATATATATTTACCAACCCCTCCGCACGAGAAGGATGCGACACAAGGTCAATTTCTTAAGCGGAGTTCAACAGGTTTGAATTCAGAGTTTTCCTTCTCCTAGACCGGTTGCCTCACCAAAGTTAAAGAGCCCAGTTTGCCCTACTATTTACCCATAGCTGGAGGGAGAGTAGAATCCATACCTTTCCCAAGGGTATTAGCGCTAAATGAAATGCAATTACCACGTCCAGGATTTGAACTTGGGGCGACGAGTCCATTTCCCAAGACTTTAACCATTACACCAAGCGCTTCCTTCCAAGAAAATTTGGTATAGCTGTGGGGGAAATTTGGTAGGCAAAGAATTAACTCTTTGCCTACATTAAGCAGCTCACATCAATTCTTCCACCACACGCGAGCAAAATATAAAAACTGATAGTTAGTTAATTATAATTCAACAGGAGGACTCAGATTACAATAATAATAATAATAATCTTATTATAATGAAGATTGTGAGTTTTTCTATCTGTAACCGAAACTATATTACTACTTAAGTAACAATTCCCTTAGTTATTTACGTCACATTCTCCATGATTATCATTATATCTTAAACCTCAATTATTAATAAAATTGTTTTACATTATTAATACTGTTGACCATATCTACATACTGATAACATTCAATTGTATTTATATACAAGAAAATAGCGGTTTACAATGTGAACGGGAAGGCTAAATTGCATATTGATATTAAAATTTGATTTGAATAAATATGTGTTTAGTATTATTGATTTCTAATTGTTTGGTTTTATTTTAATGAATATGAGCAAAAATCTCTTCAATAAATCTTAAAAGAAATCCATTAACAAGAAGAAATAACTGTAATTTTATTGTTTACTTCCTATTTTAACTAAATAGTTAAATTAGAAAAAATTAGAAGTGATGGACGAGTAAGTTTCAGTTGTTCTATGTTTCAAATCTTTTTATCTGCATTCTTATTTAGTTTCATTAGCCTTTCTAATTTGATATAATATTTCATTGCATTAAAACTTAAATACTTGCACCCGGAGGGTGCATATATTTGCTAGTAATAATAATAATAATAATAGGACTTTATTTGAATAGAATGAGTTCTGAGGGGAATAGATAGTGAACTTTGAAATATCCCATCATACAGTTTAATCATCATACTGGGTAAATTTGGTCGGCAAAGAGTTAAAAAGATTCTATCCAAACAAATAATCGTGAAAAAAAAAAAAAAAAGAAAAAAAAAGTCAACTGCAAAAAAAAAAAACAAAGTCTAATTTTTCGAGGCCTCGATATTTTCCTGGCTCACGCATATCGAATAACAAACATGAATGATTAAAAGATGTATAGTTGCTATAGGAGTGCTAAAAATACCAATTGATTTATTATATATATATATATATATATATGTACACATACACACATATATATATATATTTTAACATCTGTCTAGATTTTTTTATTACCTATACATTTATTCAATTACCATATATATATATATATATATATATAATATATATATATATATATATATTATCTTATTTAATACCATGTACTGTAATATTTTTTATATATACACATACATATTTATATACATACACATACATATACACATACATATTTATATACACATACATATATATATATATATATATATATACACACACACATATATATTATAGTGTACAATACATTTAAGGTGCCATTGTTACCATTGGTTTCCAAGCAGCATGTCAACCACCCTTCTTCAAGCCAACGCGCCTGTTAAGATATACAGTGAATGTCAGGTATTTACCAAAAAATGTGGGAAAATAACCTTGTGTCACATCCTACCTGTGTTAAACAGGTTGGGTAAGAGGGAGCATCCCATTGTGGTTTAATGGTTAGCAAGCTAGTCTCGCAGATCCTTTATTAATGATTAGATTGTCTAAAAAATCTACTGTTGGTTTGGTTCGGTTTATTTTGTTTTATGGCATATCAACCTCAGTGGGTCATTTAATGCCGATAAAGTTTTGAAATAAATCAATTCTTAATGGATAATACAATTTTTTTATAAATACATTTTTCTATTTAACCCATAGATAGGACCCTAACAGGTACTACCACTCTGGGTCAGAGTGGACCAGGGAGCAATGGTGATGAAGGGGTGCTCCACATTCCCCAAACCTCCAAAACTGGAACCTCACCATCAGATAGAGTTTAACGTCATTCCCAGGACATGTAGACCCGCAGCCACCGCCTTCTAGAACCCATATGATAAAAAGGGGTTGGGGCTTGCCATAAGGGCAATAGGGTTGGGAAAATCATATAGGTGCTAGGGCTTGACGTGGCCAGCCGATTGATCGGAGGGGGCCTCTCCGACCGCCCGTCTAGCCCAAGATAGGGCCAAAGTGGAGTATTGCAAGTCATGAACTGCTCATCCACATGGGTTCTATCCTTAAACATCACGGGTCGCCACCCACGGCCAACAGGTGGCCCCATTGGGGGGAGTCTTACCCCTCTGCATAGGTGCATTCTAATGCTCCCTGGTCCACTCTGACCCGGAGTGGTAGTACATGTTAGGGTCCCATCTATGGGTTAAATAGAAAAATGTATTTATAAAAAAATCGGCATTAAATGACCCACTGAGGTTGATATGCCGTAAAACAAAACAAACCAAATCAGTAGTAATAGCACTAAACTGAACAGTTTTGGTTTTGTAAAAAATTTTGGTGTGGCTTTCCCTTGTTTAGATGACAATTAAAAAAAAAAAACAAAAGAAAAGTTTTTTTCAATTAAACCAAGTAAATAAGTGCTCTGAGAAAAGCAAACAGCCTCGTTCAGGGTTTGAACTCTGGTCTCTGTGTCCATTTCCTATGTAGATAACCATTACGTTATGAGTGCTTTGATATTTTCCCTGCTCACGTGTATTGAATAACAAACATGAATGATTAAAGATGTACAAGTTATAGCAGTGCAACAAGCCAGAAGGGAAAGTAAACGCAGAATGTATTGATCTTAAAATGAAGAAGAACAGACGAGAGAAACCTACTAGAAAGATGAAGTGCATTGTGGGTAAAAATAACCTTTAATTAGCAGAAAGAGAAAGAAGAAACATAGGTAGTAATATCTCATCAACAGAAAGCTATGCCTACTAGAAATACACAGCAGAGAGATGAAGTGCATTGTGGGTAAAAAATAACCTTTAATTAGCAGAAAGAGAAAGAAGAAACATAGGTAGTAATATCTCATCAACAGAAAGCTATGCCTACTAGAAATACACAGCAGAGAGATGAAGTGCATTGTGGGTAAAAATAACCTTTAATTAGCAAAAGGAGAAAGAGGACACATAGGTAGCAGTATCTCATCTACATGATCAGTGATGCTGATAGCTTTTTAATCTAGTATGTCTTTGGATGCACATATTTGCTTTGAATGGGTCCCCAGGAAAATTTATGGGTCCCACCTAAAGTTTAATTGTAGGGTTTTTTTTTATTTATGATCTAGGGAAACAACTAAAGCTGTCCAACTCCTACCTTGTAACCTATCCTGTGTAATTTGTTTCTAAGAAACTATTGAAATGCAATAAAGTTTTTAAATAAAATAACTGGTTCATTATGTCTTTTATTCGTTAATATATTGTGACAGAGAACACGAGGTGAGTGGCGAACGTCAGGGCCTGCCATATTCTTGAAGGAAGCGGGCTAGGCTTTGCCTGACATGTCGGACTGTAGAATCGAACCTGCTTCCTTCAGAATGCAAACATTGTCACCGAAGTCTAGAAGCTACAGTCCCAGATGTAAGCGCCAGGTGCCCGGATGATGGCTATGATGATTCCGGCGGTCGGGTTTGGCTCGAGAATCTCGTGCGTGAGGTGCAGACACCCGGATGTTGAAAGAAAAATTGTATAAGTAGAAGTGGGGTGACGACAGCAGGAGTTGCGATTTTTTTTCAGCTGCTGAAGATGTTTGAGTTGATGGTTTTGCGACGATGACGGATTTTGTGCTATAGATTTTGTGACGGCGACGACATTGTTGACCCCCCCACCCTCTCTTCAACAAGTCGAATTTATTTTTCCACTCTATTTTCTTTTCTTTTTCATACTAGATATATCAACACTGAAAATTTCATTAAATTCGGTTAATTCCCTGATTTTTGGTATTTTTTTTTCTTGCGGCGGGGTGACATACGATGGTGGAATTTAGGTCCGTTAAGTTTGATTTAACTCCTAAGTATATTATGCCAGAATAAGATAAACTTATTTTTTATTTCTCTGAATGTTTGAGATGAGGCTTGAAGATTAGTATTATCTGCGTTATTCGGACTATTGTCCCCATCTTCATTGTTATTTGTACGTTTCGGCCGATATACCCTCCGGCCTTCTTCAGGTATTTCTTGTCCAATTGGACACATGGCCGAGTGGATTAGGTAGTTAGGTTAAAACAGTTCTAAGTGACAGTTATCTCTGGTACCCGAGTTCAATCCTGAGTGAAAGCAGTTAGAAAAATAATTAATTAACACAACTCCTACCCCAGCTATGGTTAGCGGAATGAGAACAGGATACCCCCGTGGAATAAATAAAGGGTTAGGTTCAAAGTTCTGTGATGGCTCCCGAATACGACAAGAAAGTTCCTGAGTTCGAAAAGAAGGTTCCCGAGTCCGACAAGAAATACCTGAAGAAGGCCGGAGGGTATATAGGCCGAAATGTTGTACAAATAACAATGAAGATGGGGACAATAGTCCGAATAACGCAGATAATACTAAACTTATTTTTATACTTTTCAAAAAAACAAAAAAACAAACCTTAGACATTCTATAGAATACCAAGTTTCATTAAGTAAAATAAACAACAGTCTTAATTAGTACGACTCAAGAATATATATATATATATATATATATATATATATATATATATATATATACATATTAAGTTATTATTCTTTTTCTATTAACAATATAGTTTTGTCAGAAATCTCTGTCCTGGGTATGAAGTTAAAATACATCTAATTACTCCTAGGTTCACTCCGACCTGGCATGGTAGTACCTGTTAGGGTCCAATCTATGGGTTAAATATGAAAAATAAGTTTTAAAACTGTTTGAAACTCATGACAGAGTAATTTAAATTAATACTCTTGTTCTATTAACGATAGAGATTCGCCAAAATTTCTGCCTAGGAAGTAACGTGATAAACTTGTCGATAGATTGTCGCAGTCTCGTATGGGCTTAATCTAAACGTCAACTCATCAGTATAAAAAAACAGTCCATATTTGAATCTAAGTAAGTAAAGTCGATATCAGCCAGTCAGCAAGGGAGTCTATCCCCTTTTCAATAGCGCTACACCAAGGAGATTGTTTTAGCATCTGAGGTGGAGCGCCACACCTACCATCAGCTCCTTACTTTACCGCACAGATCCCTGTGCTACTCATATGCTGAGTTGGCGGGGACCGGGTATCGAATTAGGAACGTTGTGGTTTCTAGCCGAACGCTCTACCGACTGAGCTAACCCGGCCCCTAATCTATCTATATATTAATACTAGTGTTCCTTAATTGTGAGACGGCTATCATTTTGCAACACCCTCTGGTTAAAAATGAGACTGTCCAAATCGCCCAAGATGAAATGCAAAAATGTAAATCCTGATTATCTGGTGGTACAAATCACAATTAAACATTATCGTGTATCGCTATTAGTAACACACTAATCTAATAACGGTTAATGATACCTTGAAAATCAATCAGATATTAATGGATTCTACAAGATTTGAGTGGTTAAAAGATCAATACATTTAATAGAATTAGTTTGTGAAGAAGAGTTCACAAAGTGCACAGGAGCCAAGTCAAATATTGTTATATTATTAATACTAGCAAATACATGCACCCCGCGGGTGCAAGTATTTAAGTTTTAATATAATAAAATATCATATTAAATTAGAAAGGCTAATGAAACTGAATAAGAATGCAGATAAAAATATTTGAAACAGAGGGGGTATGATTGAAAAATAGAACAACTTTGAAACTAACTCTTCCATCATTTTCCGTTACTCCCGTCTTTTATTGTTAAATTTTCCTAATTTAACTATTTAGTTAAAATAGGAAGTAAAGAATAATATTACAGTTATTTCTTCTTGTAAAGGGATTTCTTTTAAGATTTATTGAAGAGATTTTTGCTCATATTCAATAAGATAAAACCAAACAATTAGAAATCAATAATACTAAGCATATATTTATTAAAATCAATTTTTTAAGATCAATATGCAAATTAGCCTTCCCATTCATACTGTAAACCTCTATTTTGTTGTATATATAAATACAATTGCATGGTATTAGTATGTAGATATGGTCAACAGTAAGTAATGTAAAACAATTTTATTAATAATTGAGGTTTAAATAAAAAATAAAATCATGGAGAATAAAGGAATTGTGACTTGTATAGTAATATAGTTTCGGTTACAGACAGACAAACCCACAATCTCCATTATAATAAGATATATATATATATATATGTTTAAATTTCACATAGTGCTAATATTCTTGAGGAAAGGTATGTATCCAACTACTCTCCCTACAACTCTTAAGTAAATAGTAGGGCAGACTGGGCTCTTTAACCTTGGCTAGGCAACCAGTCTAGGAGAAGGTAAATTCTAAATTAAAACCTGGTAATAAATTGACGTTGTGTCACATCCTGTTCATGCAGAGGGGTTGGTAAATATATATAGATTCATTACATGGTGTAATGGTTAAAGTCGTAAAAAAATCGACTCATCGTTATAAGTTCAATTCCTGGACAAGGCTGGTTACATTTCACATATTATTATAATGGAGATTGTGTGTTTTTCTATCTGTAACTGAAACTATATCACTACTCAAGTCACAATTCCCTTAGTTATTAACATCACATTCTTCATGATTTTATTTTTATTTAAACTCTCAATTATTAATAAAATTGTTTTACATTATTAATACTATTGACCATATCTACACGCTAATAACGTACAATTGTATTTATATATACAACAAAATCGGGGTTTACAATGCGAACAGAAAGACTAATTTGCATATTGATATTAAAAAATTGATTTTAATAAATATGTGCTTAGTATTATTCATTTTTAATTGTTTGATTTTATCTTAATGAATACGAGTAAAAATCTCGGGGATAAATCTTAAAAGAAATCCATTAACAAGAAGAAATAACTGTAATTTTTATTCTTTATTTCCTATTTCAACTAAATAGTTAAATTAGGAAAATTTAGCAATGAAAGACAAGAGTGATGGAAGAGTAAGTTTCAGTTGTTCTATTTTTTGATTATACCCACCTCTGTTTCAAATCTTTTTATATGATTTCTTATTTAGTTTCATTAGCCTTTCTAATTTAATATAATATTTTATTACAGTAAAACTTAAATACTTGTACCTGGAGGGGGCATATATTTGCTAGTAGCACTAATATCCTTGGGAAAGGTATGAACCCAACTATTCTGTCCCATGGTGATGCTGGGTAACTGCTTCTAGTAAAAAATAGTTAAAACTAGTAATTAGTTTCTACTTGTTCCTTTTTTTTTTTTAAAGTGCAATTTAATGTCATTTTAAGCTACCATAAAATCTTTGAAAGCAAACCCATTAGCTGTAGAATTTTTTTCTTTTTTTTTTGACTACCAACATTCTAGACAAACATTTTGGTTGAAATTTTTAAAATAAATAAACAAATAAACAAAAAATCTAAAAAAAAAAAAAAAAAAAAAAAAAAAAAAAAAAAGATTTATTATTTTTTTTTTTTTTTAAATTAAAAAATAAATTTAAAAAAAAACGAGAAAGAAAGAAAAAGGTTGAGAAAGTGGATTCCTGGAATTATTCCAACAAAAGAATCGGTTTGCAATGGAGAACGGCTCGTCAAATCTGTTAATAGCATAAGAAAGAAAAACAAAGAAGAAAAAAAAGAAGAGAGACTAAGTTTTCAATTCCATACACGGTATATCACTGATAACGCTCTCCAGAACGTAATAAAGTGCGTACACCTGGTGAGGGGAGTATAATGTTGTAAGACCCGAAACTCCCTGAGGAACCAAGCATTGACATCACTGATGACGCCCTCCAAAATGTAATAAAGTGCGTACACCTGGTGAGGGGAGTATAATGTTGTAAGACCCGAAACTCCCTGAGGAACCAAGCATTGACATCACTGATGAAGCCCTCCAAAATGTAATAAAGTGCGTACACCTGGTGAGCAGAGTATAATGTTGTAAGACCCGAAACTCCCTGAGGAACCAAGCATTGACATCACTGATGAAGCCCTCCAAAATGTAATAAAGTGCGTACACCTGGTGAGGGGAGTATAATGTTGTAAGACCTGAAACTCCTGAGGAACCAAGCATTGACATCACTGATGAAGCCCTCCAAAATGTAATAAAGTGCGTACACCTGGTGAGGGGAGTATAATGTTGTAAGACCCGAAACTCCCTGAGGAACCAAGCATTGACATCACTGATGAAGCCCTCCAAAATGTAATAAAGTGCGTACACCTGGTGAGGGGAGTATAATGTTGTAAGACCCGAAACTCCCTGAGGAACCAAGCATTGACATCACTGATGACGCCCTCCAAAATGTAATAAAGTGCGTACACCTGGTGAGGGGAGTATAATGTTGTAAGACCCGAAACTCCCTGAGGAACCAAGCATTGACATCACTGATGAAGCCCTCCAAAATGTAATAAAGTGCGTACACCTGGTGAGCAGAGTATAATGTTGTAAGACCCGAAACTCCCTGAGGAACCAAGCATTGACATCACTGATGAAGCCCTCCAAAATGTAATAAAGTGCGTACACCTGGTGAGGGGAGTATAATGTTGTAAGACCTGAAACTCCCTGAGGAACCAAGCATTGACATCACTGATGAAGCCCTCCAAAATGTAATAAAGTGCGTACACCTGGTGAGGGAGTATAATGTTGTAAGACCCGAAACTCCCTGAGGAACCAAGCATTGACATCACTGATGAAGCCCTCCAAAATGTAATAAAGTGCGTACACCTGGTGAGGGGAGTATAATGTTGTAAGACCCGAAACTCCCTGAGGAACCAAGCATTGACATCACTGATGAAGCCCTCCAAAATGTAATAAAGTGCGTACACCTGGTGAGGGGAGTATAATGTTGTAAGACCCGAAACTCCCTGAGGAACCAAGCATTGACATCACTGATGAAGCCCTCCAAAACGTAATAAAGTGCGTACACCTGGTGAGGGGAGTATAATGTTGTAAGACCCGAAACTCCCTGAGGAACCAAGCATTGACATCACTGATGAAGCCCTCCAAAATGTAATAAAGTGCGTACACCTGGTGAGGGAGTATAATGTTGTAAGACCCGAAACTCCCTGAGGAACCAAGCATTGACATCACTGATGAAGCCCTCCAAAATGTAATAAAGTGCGTACACCTGGTGAGGGGAGTATAATGTTGTAAGACCCGAAACTCCCTGAGGAACCAAGCATTGACATCACTGATGAAGCCCTCCAAAATGTAATAAAGTGCGTACACCTGGTGAGCAGAGTATAATGTTGTAAGACCCGAAACTCCCTGAGGAACCAAGCATTGACATCACTGATGAAGCCCTCCAAAATGTAATAAAGTGCGTACACCTGGTGAGGGGAGTATAATGTTGTAAGACCCGAAACTCCCTGAGGAACCAAGCATTGACATCACTGATGAAGCCCTCCAAAACGTAATAAAGTGCGTACACCTGGTGAGGGGAGTATAATGTTGTAAGACCCGAAACTCCCTGAGGAACCAAGCATTGACATCACTGATGACGCCATCCAAAATGTAATAAAGTGCGTACACCTGGTGAGGGGAGTATAATGTTGTAAGACCCGAAACTCCCTGAGGAACCAAGCATTGACATCACTGATGAAGCCCTCCAAAACGTAATAAAGTGCGTACACCTGGTGAGGGAAGTATAATGTTGTAAGACCCGAAACTCCCTGAGGAACCAAGCATTGACATCACTGATGAAGCCCTCCAAAACGTAATAAAGTGCGTACACTGGTGAGGGGAGTATAATGTTGTAAGACCCGAAACTCCCTGAGGAACCAAGCATTGACATCACTGATGACGCCTCCAAAATGTAATAAAGTGCGTACACCTGGTGAGGGAGTATAATGTTGTAAGACCCGAAACTCCCTGAGGAACCAAGCATTGACATCACTGATGAAGCCCTCCAAAATGTAATAAAGTGCGTACACCTGGTGAGGGGAGTATAATGTTGTAAGACCCGAAACTCCCTGAGGAACCAAGCATTGACATCACTGATGAAGCCCTCCAAAACGTAATAAAGTGCGTACACCTGGTGAGGGAAGTATAATGTTGTAAGACCCGAAACTCCCTGAGGAACCAAGCATTGACATCACTGATGAAGCCCTCCAAAATGTAATAAAGTGCGTACACCTGGTGAGGGGAGTATAATGTTGTAAGACCCGAAACTCCCTGAGGAACCAAGCATTGACATCACTGATGACGACCTCCAAAATGTAATAAAGTGCGTACACCTGGTGAGGGGAGTATAATGTTGTAAGACCCGAAACTCCCTGAGGAACCAAGCATTGACATCACTGATGAAGCCCTCCAAAATGTAATAAAGTGCGTACACCTGGTGAGGGGAGTATAATGTTGTAAAACCCGAAACTCCCTGAGGAACCAAGCATTGACATCACTGATGAAGCCCTCCAAAATGTAATAAAGTGCGTACACCTGGTGAGGGAGTATAATGTTGTAAGACCCGAAACTCCCTGAGGAACCAAGCATTGACATCACTGATGAAGCCCTCCAAAACGTAATAAAGTGCGTACACCTGGTGAGGGGAGTATAATGTTGTAAGACCCGAAACTCCCTGAGGAACCAAGCATTGACATCACTGATGAAGCCCTCCAAAATGTAATAAAGTGCGTACACCTGGTGAGGGGAGTATAATGTTGTAAGACCCGAAACTCCCTGAGGAACCAAGCATTGACATCACTGATGAAGCCCTCCAAAATGTAATAAAGTGCGTACACCTGGTGAGGGAGTATAATGTTGTAAGACCCGAAACTCCCTGAGGAACCAAGCATTGACATCACTGATGAAGCCCTCCAAAATGTAATAAAGTGCGTACACCTGGTGAGGGGAGTATAATGTTGTAAGACCCGAAAACTCCCTGAGGAACCAAGCATTGACATCACTGATGAAGCCCTCCAAAATGTAATAAAGTGCGTACACCTGGTGAGGGAGTATAATGTTGTAAGACCCGAAACTCCCTGAGGAACCAAGCATTGACATCACTGATGAAGCCCTCCAAAATGTAATAAAGTGCGTACACCTGGTGAGGGGAGTATAATGTTGTAAGACCCGAAACTCCCTGAGGAACCAAGCATTGACATCACTGATGAAGCCCTCCAAAATGTAATAAAGTGCGTACACCTGGTGAGGGGAGTATAATGTTGTAAGACCCGAAACTCCCTGAGGAACCAAGCATTGACATCACTGATGAAGCCCTCCAAAATGTAATAAAGTGCGTACACCTGGTGAGGGGAGTATAATGTTGTAAGACCCGAAACTCCCTGAGGAACCAAGCATTGACATCACTGATGAAGCCCTCCAAAATGTAATAAAGTGCGTACACCTGGTGAGGGGAGTATAATGTTGTAAGACCCAAAGAAAAATTCAAACGTTCTGTGCTGCTCGGTACCAAATGGCCCGCGGCCCCAGTGGTTGGAGACCGCTGAGACAAAGAATTCTTTCTGGTTTTTTTTGTTGCAGTCTTTAAAATGTAATTGAGTAAAAATCTCTTTTATTGGAAATGTTTTACACAATTTGGATTAGTAGCTTTCTCTCCAGAACATAGTAATTATTTGTACAAGTGTTCTTTAGGCACAAAATGTCTGTGTACATATGACTATAAATAAAGATCTTCTTGTCTGTTTCTGTGATGGCATTCACCCTGGGTCAGTTGAGCCAGTTCCATCCAATGATTTCACCTGTGGTAGATTTATGGAAGGAGTAGCAAGGGAATAGATAATTTATGAATGGTCCTCAAATAGTAAAAAATCATTATCCAATGCATTTTATAGTAAAAAATCATTTCCAATGCATTTTCATAGTAAAAATCATTGTCCAATGCATTTTCATAGTAAAAATCATTTCCAATGCATTTTCATAGTAAAAATCATTCCAATGCATTTTCATAGTAAAATCATTTCCAATGCATTTTCATAGTAAAAATCATTTCCAATGCATTTTCATAGTAAAAAATCATTTCCAATGCATTTTTATAGTAAAAATCATTTCCAATGCATTTTTATAGTAAAAATCATTTCCAATGCATTTTCATAGTAAAAATCATTGTCCAATGCATTTTTATAGTAAAAATCATTTCCAATGCATTTTTATAGTAAAAATCATTTCCAATGCTTTTTTATAGTAAAAATCATTATCCAATGCATTTTTATAGTAAAAATCATTTCCAATGCATTTTTATAGTATAAATCATTGTCCAATGCATTTTTATAGTAAAAATCATTTCCAATGCATTTATAGTAAAAATCGCATTTTCATTTTTATAGTAAAAATCATTCCAATGCATTTTTATAGTAAAAATCATTATCCAATGCATTTTTATAGTAAAAATCATTTCCAATGCATTGCATTTTTATAGTAAAAAATCATTTCCAATGCATTTTTATAGTAAAAATCATTTCCAATGCATTTTTATAGTAAAAATCATTATCCAATGCATTTATAGTAAAATCATTTCCAATGCATTTTCATAGTATAAATCATTGTCCAATGCATTTTTATAAAAAAAACATATATAAATTTTATAACCTTGAAGACTACACGTCTGTGAATAATTTACTAAAATTTCCTAATCCTCCGTAATTAACCTCTTTTATTTCTTTTGCTGATTCCTAACTGAAAGCGAACCAAAATTATGCGATTCTGCAGATTATGCGGTGCGACATCAATAAATAAAGACGAAGCAGAGATTCTACCAAAATCCAAGAATACCATTATCACTTCATTACCCGAAACGGTTTCTGTCAAGTCTATTATTAAATGGAAGAGACAAGAGTGAGAGACAACAATGGTAATATATCAAATGAGAAGTCACAATGTCTATCATTCAATATGCAGCGACGGGGTGTGGGTGGGGGTGGGGTATCAATATTATTCATATTATTGGTGTACTTAGTCTAGCATCCTCATCTTGATTGTTATTATAGTCATAACCTTTCAACTGCATTTAGTATTTCAAGGTTATTCATTACATCATACATACATATATGGGCCGGGTTAGCTCAGTCGGTAGAGCGTTCGGCTAGAAACCACAAGGTTCCTAGTTTGATACCGGTCCCCGCCAACTCAGCGTATGAGTAGCACAGGGATCTGTGCGGTAAAGTAAGGAGCTGATGGTAGGTGTGGCGCTCCACCTCAGATGCTAAAACAGTCTCCTTGGTCTAGCGCTATTGAAAAGGGGATAGACTCCCTCGCTGTATGGCTGATACCGACTTTAGGCCGCCCCGTCAACTTTACTTACTTACTTTTTATATATAAGATAAACAATATATGAAAATAATTAATCACAAAAACATAAATTCCTTTTCTAAAAATTTTTTGAAAGCCAACCGTTAAATTGTTTTAACACCCATCCCCCCTTTTTTTTTTTGAATAAGTTAATTCCTCTATGTTGCCAACCCCTCAAAATCCGGTGACCGACAAAAAAGATATACACATTGTGGTGGGAATGCCCACATTGGGAAATAATGTAACAACTTTCGTTCTCTTCTTTGCAAAATCAACGTTTTTTGTTTTGAACTTCATTCAACTTTTATCTCCGACCACCAACAACACGGAGTAACTGGCTCTGATGATGATTTTTGTAAAATCGAAATATTGATCAGTATCAGCTATGTATATTTTATGAATCGTTTTCATTCCATCTTGCTCATATACACATATATATATATATTTTTACCAGCCCCTCCGCACGAGCAGGATGTGACACAAGGTCAATTTCTTAAGCGGAGTTTAACAGGTTTGAATTCAGAGTTTTCCTTCTCCTAGACCGGTTGCCTAACCAAGGTTAAAGAGCCCAGTCTACCCTACTATAGCTGGAGGGAGAGTAGGATTCATACCTTTCCCAAGAGTATTAGCGCTAAGTGAAATGCAATTACCAAGTCCAGGATTTGAACTCGGGGCGACGAGTCCATTTCCTATGACTTTAACCATTACACCACGTGCTTCCTATATATATATATATATATATATATATATATATATATTTACATATATGTGAAGAGAAATGGAAGTGAATCTGACGGTATGTAGTATAGTGAGAAATTTGAAAAAACACAGCTTTAAATAAAATGAGTGGTAAGTTTATTAGCCGACACTGCAGTGTTTCGATCTGTTAAGTAGATCTTCTTCAGGGCTTTTGTTGATATAAGAAAGAGTAAAAATAATTTTATCACAGAATAATGAGGAAGACTGTGATAGTCCTTGTTTATTAATCTGTTCAAAATTTGAAGAGAAACGCTGGAAAGGTGGACGGTTTGAAATATGATGTCAAATATTCTTCTTTTTGATACATATGCACACACACACTCACACACACACACACAGACCATAAAGGAATTTGAATAGGTATTCCCGCCTAATTAATTAATTATTAATTAACTTAAAAATTAGGTACGACTTCAATTAAGCACATATTATCCCAAAAATTGTCGGCTAAAAAAGTCATATCAAAACACATCGTTTGAGTATTTACTTCTCATACTGTCGTGTAGAAAAAGTCACTATAAGAGGAATATAACCTACTTCTAAACAAAACGAAAAATCTAGGAGAGTCCGGTTGGTGTAGGGGTTACGGTCCTTGCCTGTCAGCTTGACAGTCAGGGTTCGAATCACACACAAGGCAGTCTTCCTATCTATAGCTCTGCTGATGAGGCCTAATAGGCCGAAATGTACATACAGAGAATGATTTTTCTCAATTTGTTTAGCCTTACATTTGAATAGGTATGCCCGCCTAATTGATTATTAATTAACTTTCAAAATTAGGTATGACTTCAATTAAGCACATATTCTCCCCCCCCCAAAAAAAATATATATCCAAGAAAGCGCGTGGTGTAATGGTTAAAGTCATGGGAGATGAACTCGTCGCCCCAAATTCAATTCCTGGATGTGGTAATTGCATTTCACTTAGCGCTAATACCCTTGGGAAAGGTATGAATCTTGGTTGTTGTACTTACAATGTTTCAGCTATTTCTGAGATGAGGAATTATCATTATCATACACTGATTAATTTTAAACTGGTATCCTCATCTTGATTGTTATAGTCACAATATTTCAGCTATTTCAAAGATGAGGAATTATTATTATTATACAATAATTTTTTCAAACGAGTATCCTCATCTTGATTGTTATAGTCACAAATGATTTTTCAAACGAGTATCCTCATCCTGATTGTTATAGTCACAAATGATTTTTTCAAACGAGTATCCTCATCTTGATTGTTATAGTCACAAATGATTTTTTCAAACGAGTATCCTCATCTTGATTGTTATAGTCACAAATGATTTTTTCAAACGAGTATCCTCATCTTGATTGTTATAGTCACAAAATGATTTTTTCAAACGAGTATCCTCATCTTGATTGTTATAGTCACAAATGATTTTCAAACGAGTATCCTCATCTTGATTGTTATAGTCACAAATGATTTTTCAAACGAGTATCCTCATCTTGATTGTTATAGTCACAAAATGATTTTTTCAAACGAGTATCCTCATCTTGATTGTTATAGTCACAGCATTTACCTTTTGGCCTTTTTCAGATGTCTACTGTAGTCGGTAGCCCACTGGGATTACTGTACAAAACCCTTTTATTCAATCATCGGGGGGGGGGGGCATTGTTCCCCACTCAGCTGTCTATACGTCATGCCACGTCTGTGCTGATAATGGTAAATCTCAGACAGAAATGGTAAATCGATTAAAGAGAACCAATATCAGGAATTCTTTTGTTTTGTCGGCGCCAGCTAACAGTTAAAAACAAACAAACAAAAAAACAGTACTGTCTCATTTTACATGATTTGAACCGAAACTAGATTTTTCTTTATCATTTTTTACTTTTTAAAATGGTGGCTGGTGCTGACGAACAAAAGAATTCTGCTGTGGTAACATTCTGCAAGTGGCTACCCCTATGATTCGCTAAACTAAAACAGACACCTGATAGATGCACACATAACGTAACAGTTATCGTCATTAGAAATAATTTTTACTATGAAAATGCATTGGAAATGATTTTTATTATAAAAATGCATTGGAAATGATTTTTACTATAAAAATGCATTGGAAATGATTTTTACTATAAAATGCATTGGACAATGATTTTTACTATAAAAATGCATTGGACAATGATTTTTACTATGAAAATGCATTGGAAATGATTTTTATTATAAAAATGCATTGGACAATGATTTTTACTATAAAAATGCATTGGAAATGATTTTTACTATGAAAATGCATTGGAAATGATTTTTATTATAAAAATGCATTGGACAATGATTTTTACTATAAAAATGCATTGGACAATGATTTTTACTATAAAAATGCATTGGACAATGATTTTTACTATAAAAATGTATTGGAAATGATTTTTACTATAAAAATGCATTGGACAATGATTTTTAATATAAAACGCATTGGACAATGATTTTTTACTATAAAATGCATTGGAAATGATTTTTATTATAAAATGCATTGGACAATGATTTTTACTATAAAAATGCATTGGAAATGATTTTTACTATACAAATGCATTGGAAATGATTTTTTTATAAAAATGCATTGACAATGATTTTTACTATAAAAATGCATTGGACAAATGATTTTACTATAAAAATGCATTGGAAATGATTTTTAATATAAAACGCATTGGAAATGATTTTTATTATAAAAATGCATTAACAGACACCTGACAGCTGGATATTCTACAGCCCCAGCCAATAGCGTGGAGTAGCGCATTGACCGACCTGACACAGAATTAAAAATAAAAGATAAATAAACAAAACATTTCAATATATATATATATATATATATATATATAATATATATATATATATATATATATATAAATAAATTGATCTTCTCAGTGATTTACATCCACATTTCGTCTGCCAACACTTTTAAGATGGCCGCCAGCCAAAAAGGCATTAAAAATATTTTCAAGCCTTTACAAACAGATTTACACTCCGGGGTGTGTGTGTGTGTGTGGGGGGGGGTAGAGGCCCAGAGGGTTGTCCAGAACTTGATAGAAACAAAACCCCAGAGACACTTTCGAGTGGAGATTTGTGCCACCCTTAAAAGACGGCTCAGAGCTGAGTTGAGCACTCTCTAAGTGTTGTCTTGCAACCGGATCCATGCCAAGCGATACGCACAAGGATTTTTTCCGGATCGCGAGGAGACGTGCCAAATATTTCCGCGGATTAAGCGGCAACAATCTACAACAAAATCTCTTGTGAAAACAAAACATCCCCCCCACCCCCCAAAAAAAAAATTTTTTTTTTTTTGTTTATTTAAAAAAAAAAAAAAAATTCATTTTAACTAACAACTCTGGGTGTAAGTATTTACGTTTTAACTCTTAATGTCCTATACCACCTCATTTTACCCATATATATATATATATATATATATATATATATATATATATATATATGAGAAGTAAATACACAGACGATGTGTTTTGATATGGCTTTTTTTAGCCGACAATTTTTGGGAGAATATGTGCTTAATTGAAGTCGTACCTAATTTTGAAAGTCAATTGATTAATAATTAATTAATTAGGCGGGCTTACCTATTCAAATGTAAGGCTAAACAAATCGAGAAAAATCAGTCTGTATGTAAATTTCGGCCTATTAGGCCTCATCAGCAGAGCTATAGATAGGAAGACCGCCTTGTGCATGATTCGAACCCTGACTGTCAAGCTGACAGGCAAGGACTGTAACCCCTACACCAACCGGACTCTCCTAGATTTTTCGTTTTTGTTTTAGAAGTAGATTATATTCCTCTTATAGTGACTTTTTCTACACGACAGTATGAGAAGTAAATACACAGACAATGTGTTTTGATATGGCTTTTTTTTTAGCCAACAATTTTTTGCTGATGAGGCCTAATAGGCCGAAATGTACATACAGAGATTGATTTTTCTCGATTTGTTTAGCCTTACATTTGAATAGGTATGCCCGCCTAATTAATTATTGATTAACTTTCAAAATTAGGTACGACTTCAATTAAGCACATATTCTCCCAAATATATATATATATATATATGTATGCGGCAGGTTTTCATCTAGTAGTGTTAAGTCTATGTTTGAATTGATTTTAATATTTTCTTGTGTTGATTTAAACATACTTTACCTTCTTTCACACATTATGGTAGAGTGTTATAAACGTTCACCTCTCAAAGATATTTACTAACACATAAGTCCTCATAAAACAAAAACATATATATATATATAAGATTTTTGGATGTTTGTTTATTTAGAAACGTTGCTGAATAAAGTATATATTAAATTTTTACTTGAAGGCATTTACAACGCATGTATCGCATAAAATTCGATACTTTTTCTTATAGAAAATGAACTAGACAAGTGTAATCCCAGTAAAGGATGGCTCGATGTGTAGAATACCGTACAGACTGTTTCGACTTTATTAAGTCTCATCAGCGGCATATACTAACGATTTCCCTCCGACAGAAATCGAAACCGGGACTTCAGCAGACACAGTGAAACACTAGTGAAACACTTTTATCACCTCGGCCACAGTACACAGCTGACCATCCTAGCAAAATTAAGCTTGTCAAGCGATACTACACGCCTCTACCATAATAGGTAAGGGGCGTTATTGAGAGAATAATAACAACAAACAGACCGAATGCCCTTCGGCGAAGTGAATAAGATTTTTGGATGTTTGTTTATTTAGAAACGTTGCTGAATAAAGTATATATTAAATTTTTACTTGAAGGCATTTACAATGCATGTATCGCATAAAATTCGATACTTTTTCTTATAGAAAATGAACTTTCTATAAGAAAAAGTATTGAATTTTATGCGATACATGCGTTGTAAATGCCTTCAAGTAAAAATTTAATATATAATATATATATATATATATATATATGGCAGATTTTCAACTATTAGTGTTAAGTGTATCTTTGAATAGATTTTAATGGTTTCCTGTGTTAATGCGTACATACTTGTCTCCCCCACCCACATCCCAATATGGTAGACAAAAAAAAATGGAATACTCCTAGACAATACGCAGGATGAGAGCACCTTAAAAAAGTAAGGGCCAGGTAAATAAGTATAAACAATGATCACCAGGATGTTATAAACGTTAACCTCTCAAAGATGTTTATTAACTCCTAAGTCCTCATAAAACCAGAAAATCTTGCTGTATCTATATTTGTTGTATAATAGAAGGAAATCTGTTAAACATCGCTTAAGAAATTGACTTTGTGCAGTATATCTGTTCGTATGGAGGGGTTGGGTAAATATGTATAGGTGTGTTATAAACATTAACCTCTCAAAGATGTTTATTAACATATTAGTCCTTATAAAATCATATATAAGTTAGGAGAAAGAAAATGAATCCGACAGTATGAGTATATATAAAAGGATATGAAAACAACACAATGCTGTTAAAGTGAAAATATTTTATATCCTATTCATAGCTAATATTGAACAATATTTCGATTTATAAAAATCATCTTCAGAGCTTGTTTTTTACTCCAGACTTATCAAGAGCGGAGATGAAAATAATATTAATTCAAAACAAAAACATTGATGTTCCAAAAAGTTATGCGGTAGTTTCAAATATAAGCACATCCGCCACGCGTTTCTTGGTCAGTGACAGTCATGTATATCTTAGTGTAACAGTTTTTGAAAAAAAAGAATACATATTTCAAATTCGACAATAGACAAATTCTCTTTTCAAACAGGATGAGTCCGGAGTAAAAAAGTGTGTGTGTGTGTGTGAGTGTCTGTATGAGTGTGTGTGTGGGTGTGTCTGTATGAGTGTGTGTTTGTGTGTGTGAGTGTGTGTGTGTGTGTGTGTCTGTCTGTATGAGTGTGTGTGTGTGGTGTGTGTAGTGTGTGTGTGTGTGATGTGTGTGTGATGAGTGTATGTGTGAGTGTGTGTGTGTGTGTCTGTGTGTGTGTGAGTGTGTGTGTGTGTGTGTGTGTGTTTGTTTGTCTGTATGAGTGTGTGTGTGTGTGAGTGTATGTCTGAGTGTGGGAGTGTGTGTGTGTGTGTGTGTGTATTGTCCCACAAAAAACCGTTTTTCAGCTTTCGTTTTAAACATTCCAAGAATGTTCACTTTTCATTCAACAATTTTTGAATAGACTGACCGACAAAACAAGAGTCTTGCAGATTTCTTATTTTTCTGTGATTATTATGTTTGTGTCTGTCTGTATGAGTGTGTGTGTGTGTGTGTGTGTGTCTGTATGAGTGTGTGTTGTGTGTGTGAGTGTGTGTGTGTGTGTGTGTCTGTCTGTATGAGTGTGTGTGTTGTGTGTGTGTTTGTGTGTGTGTGTGTGTGTGATGTGTGTGTGAGTGTGTTTTTCAGCTTTCGTTTTTAAACATTCCAAGAATGTTCACTTTTCATTCAACAATTTTTGAATAGACTGACCGACAAAACAAGAGTCTTGCAGATTTCTTATTTTTCTGTGATATATTTATTTTTTCCTCAAACTAACAAACGCCCTGATAAAGATCTATTGAAACAGATCGAAACACTGCAGCGTAGGCGAAATAAACTTTACTCATTTATGACCTTGTGTTTTGCTTTTTTTTTTCAATTTTTCATAATATTACACACACAGATATTATATATATATTTGGATATATATATGCCATGTTTGAAAGCCCTGATAAAGATCTATTGAAACAGATTGAAACACTGCAGTGTAGGTGAAATTAACTTTACACATTTATGAACTTCTGGGGTTTTTTGGGGTTTTTTTTTCAATTTTTCATAATATTACACACACACACACACACATATATATATATATATATATTAAAGAAATGGATACAATAGAAACCTACTCGAGTTTCATCATTGAACACACGTGTGATCGGCTGCAATTAATCGGTACCTCGATTAATTCAGTGGATTTAACCCTGAAGATCTTTATGGTGAAACTCGAGTAGTTTCTATTGTATGCATTTCTTTAATGTATTGAGCACTTTGTATTTGTTATATCGCTGACTTAACTGCTGGATTTTGTGCACCTCCAACGATCGTGCCCATATTCACTGGTAAGCCACCTTTTATCTTATATATATATATATTTGGATATATATATGCCTTGTTTGCAACTAGTAGTGTTAAATGTATCTTTGAATAGTTTTTAATGGTTTCTTACGTTAATCTATACCTACAACCACCCCCAACATGGTAGACAAAGAATTGGAAGAATACTCCAAGACAATACCAGGAATGAGAAACGCCTTAAGAAAGCAGCTGTTGATTCGAAGAATTGTCAATGTATTCCATCACATGGAATTATTTTCGACAATTGCACTGTAAAGTCGGCGGCACCGATTTTCGGATTGTTAATGGAATTCTTATTGTTAATTAAATTGCGAAAGATGAGAGCACAATTACAAGAACGGTGAAAAAAAAAAAAAAAAAGAAAAAAGGAAAGAAAAGAAAAAGAAAGAAAGAAGCATAGTCACATGATTTGAATTAGGGTCGTCAATTCCGTTTCCTATGAGGATAACCATCATGCTAAGTGCTCCCCCTATCCTTTATCGAGATATTTGCATTGTCTGTTTTCCTATCCATGTTCTTGTAAATTTTATCTCATGCTTTTTAAAGTCTTATAGGTGTGCTATCTCTCTCTCTCTCTCTCTCTCTCTCTCTCTGTTGCTATCTATCTATCTATCTTTGTTTCTCTCTCTCTCTCTCTCTCTATATATCTCTCTCTCTCTCTCTCTCTCTCTCTCTCTCTCTTCTATCTATCTATATATCTTGTTTCTCTCTCTCTATCTCTCTCTCTCTCTCTCTTTATCTCTCTCTCTCTCTCTCTCTCTCTCTCTCTCTCTTCGTTGCTATCTATCATATATCTTTGTTCTCTCTCTCTCTCTCGCTATCTATCTATATATCTTTGTTTCTCTCCCCCTCTCTCTGTTGCTATCTATATATCTTTGTTTCTTTCTCTCTCTCTCTCTTTGTTGCTATCTATATATCTGTTTCTCTCTCTCTCTCTGTTGCTATCTTTGTTGCTATTTCTCTCTCCCTTTCTCTCTCTCTCTCTCGTGCTATCTATCTCTCTCTCTCTTTTGCTATCTCTCAATCTCCTCCCCCTCTCTCTGTTGCTATCTCTCTCTCCCTTTTTTTCACTATCTCTCTCTCTCCCTTTTGTCCTATCTCTCTCTCTCTTTTTGTCTCTCTCTCTCCATTTTGTCTCTCTCTCTCTCTCTCGTGCTATCTCTCAATCTCCCCCCCTCTCTCTGTTGCTATCTTTGTTGCCATCTCTCTCTCCCTTTTTGTCACTATCTCTCTCCCTTTTTGTCACTATCTATCTCTCTCTCTCCCTTTTGTCACTATCTCTCTCTCTCTCTTTTGTCACTATCTCTCTCTCTCTCTATTTTGTTAATCAGTGATGCTGATAGCTTTTAAATTTAGTGTATCCTGGGACGCACGAATTTGATTTGAACGAGTCCCCAACTAAAGTTTCTCAATAAATTGCAGAGTTTTTATCTTTTCAGATGGTTAATGGAATTCTTATTGTTAATTAAATTGCAAAAGATGAGAGCATAATTACAAGAATGGTTAAAGCAAAAGAAAGAAAGAAAGAAAGAAAGAATCATAGTCACATGATTTGAATTAGGAATTGATTACTTTTCCTATGATGATAACCGTCACACTAAGTGCTCACCCTATCACTTATCTATATATTTTATCTCAGGTTTTTTATAGTCTTATATTTGTGACTATCTACGTCACATTACCCAAAATCATCATAACATAGATTAAATACACTCAAAATTTGAACATGCAACATTAGACAGTCCTCATTGTTTTATTAAAACAAGTTTTAATAAATACATGACTGGTATTATATATCTATATATAGTTTGTTTTATTTTAATACATATTTAAAGTTTACATTTCAAATTGTTTTATTTTTTTAATCCTTTAATGAATTTGATGATTTTACTTACTTAGGGTACAAACTCGCTGACATTGAATTTTTTACTCCTTATACATATATATACATATCATATATACATATCATATATATATATATATCATATATACATATATATATATATATACATATATATATCATATATACATATATATATATATATATATATATATCATATATATACATATATATATCATATATACATATATATATATATACATATATATATCATATATACATATATATATATATCATATATACATATATAAATAAATCTCTAGGAATATATATATATATATATTATATATATATATATAAGTTAAAAGAAAGGAAATGAATCCGACAATATGAGTAAGAAAAGGTGGAATGAAAACATCATACAATGCTGTTAAAGAAGAAAACAATTTATAATATAATCATATGATCAATATTTCGATTTTACAAAAATCATCATCAGAGCTCATTCACTCCCGTGGTTGTTTGGCATGTTTATTTAATATTTTTTAATAAAACTTTAGCATTATAACATTCAATCACGTGTACATTCTTCACATTTCTATAAACGCTAATCAAACCACTTTTTTTTTTTTAAATCTTAACATTTTGACCGTCTCGTCTGATGATTGCAATAAGCATGAAACTAATAGTAACGAGAGATTAATATCGATAATATCTAACATTTGATTATATAATATATAATATATATATATATATATATAGGTAGGTAGGTAGGTAGGTAGGTAGGTAGAGATGTCAATCTATCTGTCTAGGAATTTTTATTGCTAATTGAATTGTGAAAGATGAGAGTACAATTAGAAAAAACAAGAACGGTAAAAAAAAAAAAAAAAGAAAAAGATAGAAAGAAAGAAAAAAAGAAAGAAGGAAAAAAAGAAAAAGAAACTTAGTCACATGATTGTCAATCCACTATATATATATATATATATATATATATATATATATGAATTTTTAAAAAAAGAAATATCACTTCCCTTGACTACCATGTTGAAAAACAATATGATCTTTCCATTTAACCCATAGATGGGACCCTAACATGTACTACCACTTCAGGTCAGTTTGGTTTGTTTTACAGCATATCAACCTCAGTGGGTCATTTAATATCAACAAAGTGTTGAAATAAATCAATTCTTAATGGATACTCAATTTTTTTTTTAATAAATACATTTTTCTATTTAACCCATAGATGAGACCCTAACAGGTACTACCACTTCAGGTCAGAGAGGACCGGGGAGCAATGGGGATGAAGGGGTGCTCCACATTCCCCAGACCTCCAGAATTGGAACCTCACCATCAGATAGAGTTTAACATCATTCCCAGAACATGTAGACCCTCAGTCACTGCCTTCTAGTATCCATATGATAAAAAGGGTTGGGGCTTGCCATAAGGGCAATAGGCTTGGAGCAATCATATAAACTCCAGGTCAGAGTGGACCTGGGAGTAATGGTAATGAAGGGGTACTCCACATTCCCCAGAGCTTCAGAATTGGAACTTCCCCATAAGATGCAGTTTGACGTCATACACAGGACACTAAGACCCTCAGCCACCGCATTTCTAGCACATGTATGATAAAAAAGGTTGGGGCTATCATATAGGTGCTAGGGCTTGACATAACCAGCCAATTGAATGGAGGGGGCCATTACCGACCACCTGTCTAGCCTAAGTAAGGACCAAAGTGGAGTGTTGAATGTCATGGACTGCACAAACACCAGGGTTCCATCCATAAGCATCACAGATCGCCACCCACCACCTAATGGATGTTCAAGATTAGCTTGCTAACAATTACTTCATGATGGGACGCCCTGTTTACACAAACCATTCGCTACAGGTAGGATGTGACACAAGATTGCAATTACGGGGCATCCAGCAAGAATTGAACTTTCTCTTCAGTAGTAATGGATCTAACTCGCAAACTGTAACGAGATAATGAAGGTCCTGAGTTTTGTGAGCCCTACTATAGAAAAAGGAGGAAGAAGAAATGAGACAAGGTGGAGGCTTTGAAAAAGCGTGGAGTGATGAACGATGATTTTGACCGGAGCGTGACCCCCACCCCCGAATAGAGAATTGAATGTCAACCGGAAGTTTCGGGTGTTGACCGGAACCGGAAGTCACGTGGTGACGTGGAACGACGAAGAAGAAGATCAGCCTCTTTTTGCTTTGAGAGTCGTAGGGTACAGACCGGACCTCGGGTCCCTTGTGTCGGATCACCGTAATTTAACAGTGTCCTCTCTCTTCTTTCTCTCTGCCTTTCCTCCTCTCCGACACAACCCACAAGACGAGCCCTGGAAATAAAAGCTAAGCAGCTTGTGACGATATATTTCTCGTGTTGTACTTTTTTATCGACAAGATGACTGCCACGTTCTGAACACCTTTTTAGTGTCGTGAATTTGGAGGCACGTTGACAAGACCTGCTGTACAACATATATCGCTATTAGAACATTACGTATATATCGCTTTTGGTACTGTGACCATATACCACTCCGTTACACAAACCATTACACCACGATGAGATGTCTTTTTTACCCAACCCATTCACCAGTATGGTGACTTGTCTTTAACCTAGGCAAGGTAACCAATTTAGGAGAAGGAAAACTCTAAATTAAAACCTGTTAAACTCTGCTTAAGAAATTGACCTTGTGTTGTATCCTGCGCATGCAGAGGGGTTGCTATATATATATAATATATATATATATATATATATATATATATATTATTATATGATGCTAATAGATTCTTTTTATATAATTCATCTTATGATGATTATCATCAGTGAAGAAATAATTGGGTGGGTATCAACTTCCTTGAAATTGGACCACAACTTTTACCATTGTTCCACTGAATATATTTCAGTAGATAGACTGACAACATAAGCCCCAGTATGTGAACCGTAAATGACTTGAATAAGAAAAAATAAATTATTAAGAAATTGTTGACAAGTTCTTGTAAAAGATATGTCATTTGAAAATGTGAGAAATTCTTTATTTTCTTTAGGAATATTGAAAGAAAAATTAGTGTTAATCCAACAAAAAATAATTAAAACCATTTGCTAGGAGAGAGGGGGGGGGAGAGAAAGAAAGAGCCATCTGATAGTGAATAGGTCACAATAGGTCACAAGTATGGTGGATCCAGCTGAGAACAAACTCGGATACGACTCAACCGTAACATCACGATGAGACACCTGTTCACCACGGGTCGGGTGTGATTCAAGTATGGTGCACCCACCTAGGAACAAACTCACTAATCAGTAGTAATGGATCTGTAAGACTAGCTCGTTAACCATAACACCACGATGGTATGACCTGACAAGGTGAGGAGTTAGTTGCTACCTAATTAAAATTAATTGGAAAGTGCTTCATAATCAATAGAACAAGGGCTATCATTAATCTCCCCCAACCACCCACCCCCCAAAAAAAGTTGGTTTGTTGTTAGCCTTGGCATTAATATGAAGTTGCAGCATACCAAGTGCCAAATGTTTCCTATTTGACACAATTGACGGTTGCCAAAAAACACTGATCACAGTTTTGGTTTTTCTCTGAATGTTTGAGATGAGGCTTTAAGATTAGTATTATCTGCGTTATTCGGACTATTGTCCCCATCTTCATTGTTATTTGTACAATGATGGCTCCCGATTACGACAAGAAAGTTCCCGAGTTCCCCGAGTCGACAAGAAATACCTCAAGAAGGTCGGAGGGCATATCAGCTGAAACGTTGTACAATTAACAATGAAGATGGGGATAATAGTCCGAATAACGCAGATAATACCAGTTTTGGTTTGTTTTGTTTTATGGCATATCAACCTCAGTGGGTCATTTAATACCAACAAAGTTTTGAAATGAATTCATTCTTAATGGATACATAGTTTTAAAAAAAACAACATTTTTCTATTTAACCTATAGATGGGAACCTAACAGGTACTACCACTCCGAGTCAGAGTAGACATGGGAGTGATGGGGATGAAGGGGTATTCCACATTCACCAAATCTCCAGAACTGGAACCTCACCATCAGATAGAGTTTTGTTTGTTTGTTGTTTACGGCATATCAACCTCAGTGGATCATTTAATGCCAATAAAGTTTTGAAATAAATCAATTCTTAATGGATAATACAATTTTTTATAAATACATTTTTCTATTTAACCATAGATGGGACCCTAACAGGTACTACCACTCCGGATCAGAGTGGACCAGGGAGCAATGGTGATGAAGGGGTTCTCCACATTCCCCAAACCTCCAAAACTGAAACCTCACCATCAGATAGAGTTTAACGTCATTCCCAGGACATGTAGACCCGCAGCCACCGCCTTCTAGCACTCATATGATAAAAAGGGGTTGGGGCTTGCCATAAGGGCAACAGGGTTGGGAAAATCATATAGGTACTAGGGCTTGACGTGACCAGCCGATTGATCGGAGGGGGCCTCTCCGACCGCCCGTCTAGCCCAAGATAGGGCTAAAGTGGAGTATTGCATGTCATGAACTGCTCATCCACCTGGGCTCTAGCCGACAGGGTGGGATTCATAGAAGATAATTCATGTTATCAAGTTTAAAATCAATATCTAAACAATACAAAAATCAAATAATCGGAGATAAAATTAAGAGAATTGTAATTGATAATTCAAAAAGAAATTAAAAAAAAAACTTAAATAAAATTAATAGTAAACTTTAAGATAGAAGCCAATTAACGAGAGAAAATCTGTCAGAAAATTTGGTTTCAAAATTTAATTATTAAGTGTACATATTTAGAATAACATTAAAAGCTATTTCTCTGAATTTTTGAGATGAGGCTTGATAATTAGTATTATTTGGATTATTCGGGCTATTGTCCTCATCTTTATTGTTATCTACACTATTTCTCTGAATTTTTTAGATGAGGCGTGATAATTAGGATTATTTGGATTTATAATTAGGATTATTTGAATTTTTTAGATGAGGCTTGATAATTTATATTATTTGGATTTTTTGGACTATTGTCCTCATCTTTATTGTTATTTACACTATTTCTCTGAATTTTTGAGATGAGGCTTGATAATTAGTATTATTTGGATTATTGTCCTCATCTTTATTGTTATCTACACTATTTCTCTGAATTTTTGAGATGAGGCTTGACTATTTGGATTATTCAGACTATTATCCTCATCTTTATTGTTATCTACACTATTTCTCTGAATTTTTTAGATGAGGCTTGATAATTTATATTATTTATATTATTTGGACTATTGTCCTCATCTTTATTGTTATTTTCACTATTTCTCTGAATTTTTATATGAGGCTTGATAATTAGTATTATTTGGATTATTCAGACTATTGTCCTCATCTTTTTTTTTTATCTGAGCAATGTTTTAGCCAACATGCTCTCTGGCCTTCTTCAGGTATTACATAAAAAGCGACATCCAGATAGCTCAGTCAGTAGAGAATTCGGGTAGTAATCATAAG
Organism: Doryteuthis pealeii; assembly: GCA_023376005.1. Lineage (NCBI taxonomy): Eukaryota > Metazoa > Mollusca > Cephalopoda > Myopsida > Loliginidae > Doryteuthis > Doryteuthis pealeii. Next base: position 35,662,962 of record CM042177.1, on the reverse strand, counting down.
TTTCCAGTTTCGATAACGGTCCTCACCAACTCAGCACATGAGAAGCGCAGCGTGGATAAACTCATCTGTGCAGTAAAGCATCTGGTTGGTGTGGCACTCCACCTCAGCCAAAGCAAAATCCCTGGTCTAGCATTAACGAAAAGGGGATAAACTACATCGTTGTTCAGTTGATAGTCCACACCACATGAGTAGCAAAAATTGGTTTGGCTTGGTTTGGTTTTACTGCATCAACCTCAGTGGGTCATTTAATGCTGATAAAGTTTTTAAATAAATCAATTCTTAATGGATAATACAATTTCTTTATAAATACATTTTTCTATTTAACCTATAGATGGGACCCTAACAGGTACTACCACTCCAGGTCAGAGTGGACCAGGGAGCAATGGTGATGAAGTGGTGCTCCACATTCCCCAAACCTCCAGAACTGGAACCTCACCATCAGATAGAGTTTAACGTCATTCCCAGGACATGTAGACCCTCACCCACCGCCTTCTAGCACCCATATGGTTGGGGCTTGCCATAAGGGCAATAGGGTTGGGAAAATCATATAGGTGCTAGGGCTTGACGTGACCAGCCAATTGATCAGAGGGGGCCTCTCCGACCGCCCATCTAGCCAAAGTTAGGACCAAAGTGGAGTATTGAAAGTCATGCTCATCTGGTTTCTATCCTTAAGCATCACGGGTCACCACCCACAACAGGTGGCCCCATTGGGGGGAGTCTTACCCCTCTTCAGAGGTGTAGTCGGTGCATTCTAACGCCCCACCGACAGGGCAGGGCACAAATTGGGTAATCTGATATGTGTGGCAAATCATCTGGGATTTGGTGGTAGGTGTGGTACTCCACCTCTGCAAAAATAATATCTCTGGTCTAGTGGTAATGAAAAGTGAATAGACTCCCTCAACTCCGCAGAGTGGCCTATTGTCGGTATCAGCTGAACAACGAGTGAGTCTATCCCTTTTTCACTAGCGCTAGACAAGAGAGATTCTTTTGCTGAGGCAGAACACCACACCTACCATCAGCTCCTTCTTTACAACGTAGATCTAATTTGTGCAACCCCTGAGCTGAGCCGGTATCAAATATGGAATCAATATTCATTATCTATTTAATATTATTTTATTACATTTATTACTTCTATTAATATATGTCTTTATCTAATAACGTGGCTACCCAACATTGTCTGGGTAGAGCAAGGTAGGGAGAACCTGGTGTAATGATTTGTTTACTTTTGAGATTTACAAATGCTGGACATTTTTAAATAGAATTGCAATGCTATTTCTATGTAGATTTTCATTTCAATGCTATTTCTATGTAGATTTTAATTTCAATGCTATTTCTATGTAGATTTTAATTTCAATGCTATTTCTATGTAGATCTTAATTTCAATGCTATTTCTATGTAGATCTTAATTTCAATGCTATTTCTATGTAGATTTTAATTCCAATGCTATTTCTATGTTGATTTTAATTCAATGCTATTTCTATGTAGATTTTCATTTCAATGCTATTTCTATGTAGATTTTCATTTCAATGCTATTTCTATGTAGATTTTAATTCCAATGCTATTTCTATGTAGATTTTAATTCCAATGCTATTTCTATGTAGATTTTTAATTTCAATGCTATTTCTATGTAGATTTTAATTCAATGCTATTTCTATTTTATGTAGATTTTAATTCCAATGCTATTTCTATGTAGATTTTAATCTCAATGCTATTTCTATGTAGATTTTAATTTCAATGCTATTTCTATGTAGATTTAATTCCAATGCTATTTCTAATCTATTTCTATGTAGATTTTAATCTCAATGCTATTTCTATGTAGATTTAATTTCAATGCTATTTCTATGATTTCTATGTAGATTTTAATTTCAATGCTATTTCTATGTAGATTTTAATCTCAATGCTACTTCTATGTAGATTTTAATTTCAATGCTACTTCTATGTAGATTTTCATTCCAATGCTATTTCTATGTAGATTTTAATTTTAATTCCAATGCTATTTCTATGTAGATTTTAATTTCAATGCTATTCTATGTAGATTTCAATGCTATTTCTATGTAGATTTTCATTCCAATGCTATTTCTATGTAGATTTTCATTCCAATGCTAAACTGCCCCTTATATACGTATAGATTTACTTCAAATTATAAAATAAAGTATTGCTATGTTTCCCAATTCTATTTGCTAAACACATGACCCATGTAGATGTTGTTTAGCCTACAAGATCAAGTGGGTACTTCCAATTGATCACCACCCTGAGTAGTTGTTAGTTCTTCGTCACACTGTTTAAACTACTAGTACTACCACTGTCCCATAATACATTTCCTAATATGCTACATGACCCATGTAGATGTCAGTTAGCCTATTTGCTAAACACATGACCCATGTAGATGTCAGTTAGCCTATTTGCTAAACACATGACCCATGTAGATGTCAGTTAGCCTATTTGCTATACACATGACCCATGTAGATGTCAGTTAGCCTATTTGCTAAACACATGACCCATGTAGATGTCAATTAGCCTAAAATATCACAATGATACTCCCAGCTGATCAAGCCTGTGTAGATTTTAGTTCATAGATTACCACCGTCCCATTTTCAAATTTGCTAAACACATGACCCATGTTGATGTTGATTAGCCTAAAAGATCATTCTGATTACTAGGCTGTGTGTGTTGTTAGTTTTTGGTCAGACAGTATTAAACTACTACTACAACGTCTGTCTCATAATAGCTGCTACATTTCCGTATTTCCTAAACACGTGACCCATGTAGATGTCATTCAGCCTAAAATGTCACTTCCAGCCTGTGCAATCATAACCACTACTTCCATACCAAAATGGTTGCAACATTTCCAAATTTGATAAACACATGACCCATGTAGATATTGGTTTACCTATTTGATAAACACATGACCATGTAGATGTTGTTAGCCTATTTGCTAGACCCATGTAGATGTTGGTTAGCCTATTTGCTAGACACATGACCCATGTAAGATGTTGGTTAGCCTATTTGCTAGACACATGACCATGTAGATGTTGGTTAGCCTATTTGCTATACACATGACCCATGTAGATGTTGGTTAGCCTATGTGATAAACATATGACCCATGTAGATGTCATTTAGCCTATTTGCTATACACATGACCCATGTAGATGTCAATTAGCCTATTTGCTAGACACATGACCCATGTAGATATCATTTAGCCTAAAATATAACACTGATATTTCCAGGTGATCACCAGCTTGTGCAGTTGTTAGCACAGACTCCGTCCCAAAATGGCAGCAACACTTCCAAATTTGCTAGACACATGACCCATGTAGATGTTGATAAGCTTATTTGCTAAACACATGACCCATGTAGATGTCCTTTAGCCTATTTTCTAGACGCATGACCCATGTAGATGTCGATTACCCTAAAATATCACACTGATATTAACAGCTGATCACCAGCATTATTAGCACTGCCTCTGTCCCAAAATGATTACTACATTTCCAAATTTTCTAAAAGCACGACCCATGTAGATTTCATTCAGCCTATTTGCTAAACACATGACCCATGTAGATGTCCTTTAGCCTATTTGCTAAACACATGACCCATGTAGATGTCCTTTAGCCTATTTGCTAAACACATGACCCATGTAGATGTCCTTTAGCCTATTTGCTATACACACATGACCCATGTAGATGTCATTCAGCCTAAAATATCACTTCCAGCTGATCATCAGCCTGTGCCATCATTAGCACTACCCCTTGTCCCAAAACGATTGCTACATTTTCCGTACCGAACATACACACAAACGCAGCAAATATTACGGGACGATATGCAGTATTGATCTTAATTCTGTTCAATACTGTATACACACACGAGTTGATAAAATTTTAGTACGGGGAAAAACAGAGACAAGAATTTGGCACGGTTAAAAACAAAGCGCCGAGTCTTTGAGAACGGTTAGAAAAACAGAAAAACACCGAAGACAGGCTGTAAGGAATTGGTATCTATCAGAAAATATGTTTAGATTATTCCAAAATATCCCGACAGAAGCGTTTCGTTTTCGATTTTACTAACTGATAAATTCCACACACACCATTCTTCGTGTTCGGTACCTGAAATGCTGCAGTGACTACTATTAAGAACTGATGCTGCCTGTTGTTGTCTGTGGAATTGGTAAAACTTCGAGCCACTTGAGTTAGAAGAGTTTCTTTTTGTTTTTGTATTTTGGTTGGTTTTTTGGGGGTTTTTCTTTTTTGGAATACAATTTTTAGAAACGTTTCTGCTAGTTGCGTATTTTGTTGATAAAATCGAAGAATTATGTAAATTTCTATTTCGTTATTATTATTATCATTGAGTTCTAAGAGTTTGTTTTCATTTTTTTTTTTTGTCTTTTTCGGAAGAATACACTGCGAGATTTTAGAGTGGTCTGTTAGTTGAGTATTTTGTAGATAAATTCGAGGAAATTTCTATTTGGTTATTATTATTATTATTAAGATTTTTCTTTTTTCTTTTTTTTTTCCTTTTTTGGAAGAATACACAGTGAGGTTTTTAGAGACGTTTCTGCTAGTTTTGTTGATGAATTCGAAGAATTATCTAAATTTCTATTTCGTTATTATTATTATTATTGGATTTTTAATATAATATATAAATACACACATATATATATATATATATATATATATCCGGAGTCCGGATTAAAAACATTTACATCTAAAAACGGACCTAATTATCATTATGCTCTGATGATGATTTTTTAATAAATCGAAATATTAGCAATATTAGCAATGAAAATAATATAAAAATATATTCATTTTAACATTGTGTGTTTTCATACCCTTTAATATATATATATATATATATATATATATATATAAAGTGTTGTTATGGGTCAAACGGGAGAAAATTAAACATTTTATGAAAAAGAAGGTCCGCAAAATGGATTATGTTTTTTTAAAAAGATTTTTTTATTATTATTTAACCTTTGCAACACGTGATTCAGATCTTCTTCAGGTGATAATTAACCATATTAGGACAGAATATGGTTAATTAACACGTGAAGAAGGTATCACAAGATCTGAAAAACGTGTTGCAAATGATAAAAAAAGATGATAAGAAAAAAAATAAAAACATAATACATTTTGCGATCCTTCTTTTTTATGATATATGTATATATATATTAAATTTACAATAGAAGAGTTCACCATATATATATATATATTATATATATATATATATATATATATATATATATCTTATTATAATGGAGATTGTGTGTTTTTCTGTCCGTAACCGAAACTATATTCCTACTCAAGTTACAATTCCCTTAGTTATTGACATCACATTCTCCATGATTTTATTTTTATTTTAACCTCAATTATTAATAAAATTGTTTTACATTATTAATACTGTTAACTATGTCTACATACTGACAACATGCAATTATATTTATATATACAACAAAATAGCGGTTTACAGTGTGAAAGGAAAGGCTAATTTGCATATTGATATTAAAAATTTGATTTTAATAAATATATGCTTAGTATTATTGATTTCTAACTGTTTGGTTTTATTTTAATGAATATAAGCAAAAATCTCTTCAATGAATCTTAAATGAAATCCATTAACAAGAAAAAATAACTGTCATTTTATTCTTTACTTCCTCTTATAACTAAATACTTAAATTAGAAAAAATAACAATGAAAGACGAGAGTGATGGAAGAGTAAGTTTCAGTTGTTCCATTTTTTTTATTATACTCCCTCTGTTTCAAATCTTTTTATCTGCATTCTTATTTAGTTTCATTAGCCTTTCTAATTTAATACAATATTTTATTACATTAAAAACTTAAATACTTGCACCCGGAGGGTGCATATATTTGCTAGTATATATAAGTAAAGAAATAACAAAAGACTTAGAGATTTAGCATTATAGTCTATTTCAGGGAGCTTAGACAAAATGTCTAACTCTCCCAACTCATCAGATGCTAAGAAAAATTTGGTGGAATTTATCAAGTGACTTTTTAAAAAGTTCCAGTGGAAGATGATTTATTCTTCCTTCTTTCTTTAAATTGAAAGATTTCACCAAAAAAAATTCTTGTTTTGATGGTAATGATTGATTGATCCAATAATAATTACTAGTAGGACCGGTGGATATACCGTAGTAATTATTAATTACAACGTTTGATATGTTTACTTAGGAGCTATCGTAAGAAATATAATAATCTTGATTTAACTCTCTTTACTCACTCCTTTTTTGGGAGAGTTAGACACTTTGTCTAGTCTCCCTGAAATAGACTCTAATGCTAAATCTCTAAGTCTTTTGTTATTTCTTTACTTATATATTCGCTCTGTGACTCTAACATTAAGAGCACACATTGAGCTCTCAAACTGCGACAGATTTTTTAAATAAAACTCTTGTGTCGTAAGGAAGATTTCTTATCTGGAGTTTTGGATTATATATATATATATATATATTATATATATATATATACACACATGTCCTTGGTGGTTGTTTTATGCACACATACATATAATTGCATACATGTACATATTACTTGTCAGTTTTACACACACAGACAAACTTCTGCTGCTTTTTTTTACACACACACACACACACACACACTCTTTCAATCTCTCTCTCTGTCTTTCAATCTATCTCTCTCTCTCTCTCTTTCAATCTCTCTCTCTCTTTCAATCACTCTCTCTCTCTCCCCATGCTATTCTACTTGATTCCCTACATTTCATTATAAACAAACACATGCTTCCCAAAATAAATTTTATTATAGAAGATTAAAACACCTGAATATTTATTTATCATTCTCATATTTAAGAAAAAAAAAAAAAAAAAAAAAAAGTTAAATAATTAAATGGATTCCTTTAGTAAAAAAAAAGAAGAAAAATAAAGATTTATCTTTAAAAAATCTTGATAAAGAAACACAAAATGAAAACTTTTAAAGCGAAACAACTAAACAATTTTCAGTTTAAAGAAAGAAAAAGAAATAAACCTTTATTTGCTGCCTTTCATCGAAATTCTTATTATGAAAATCTTAGAAAAGGACTTTAACCCCCCCCCCATCGACCCACTCCCCGTTCTCTTTTTAAAATGCACAAGAAAGAACTAAATGATAAAAATATTATCAATTCTTAGAGTAGGTAATATATCCGAACGATGAAAAGATGAGAGGATATACATATCTCTCTCCTGATATAGATATATATATATATATATTATATATATATATCCCAAGATTATATAAAGATATACATATATATATGTGTGTGTGTGTGTGTGTGTGTGTAAAGAGGATTGGAATGAATCCGAGAGAAATGTGGTGGAGATGTGAAGAACAAAAGAACACTTTTGTCTGAGTTTTTGCTGCCTTCATCTAACTTTTAAATTCTTATTATGAAAATCCTCGAAAAGGACTTTAACCCCGCACCCACCCACGCCTCATTTTCTATATTAAAATACAGAAGAAAGAACTAAAAAAAAAACAAAAAACGGTGGACCTGAACTTTCAGAACCCCGCCCCCCCATCTAAAATTTATGTTTTTAATTTTTCTTTTCTTCTTTCAACGGATTATTATCGATTGCACACCAATCTATCAGACTGTGGAAAAAAAAATTCAAAAAAGTTCTTTATTTTTTTTCAGGGGTGCTCAGTTCCCCATATAAGTTTATTGTAAACCGATCCCCCCATATCGGAACCGCTTGAAAAGAAACTAGCGCAAATGTGTCAAAGTTAGGGTGGCCCAGAAAAAACAGAACCCAAATTATTTATTATCGAGTGGTTCCGATATGGGGGATTGATTTACTATAAACTTATACGGGGAAATGAGCACCCCTGAAAACTCGAAAAATAAATAACTTTTTAGAATTTTTTTTTTACAATCTGATAGATTGGTGTGTAAACGATAATAATCCATTGAAGAAAAAGAAAAGAAATTACAAGAAAAAAATTTTTTCAGCGGTTCCGATATGGGGGATCAGTTTACGATAAACTTACACGGGGAACTGAGCACCCCTGAAAACTCGAAAAATAAATAACTTTTTTTAATTTTTTTTTTACAATCGGATAGATTGGTGTGCAATCGACTGACAAGCTAAAGCGACAAATCTTCCAGGTTGTGGTTGTATCAGTGCTACTGTATGGCTGCACTACTTGGACCCTAACAAAGCACCTCAAGAATAAGCTAGATGGAACCTGCACAAGAATGCTGCATGCAGTCTTGAACAAGTCGTAGAAACAGCACCCCACAAGGAGGCAGCTGAATGGTCACCTGCCCCCCATCTCACAAAGCATCCGAGTAAGACGGACAAGGCATGCTGGACACTGCTGGAGAAGCAAGGACGAGCTCATAAGCAACGTTCTCCTGCGGAAACCAACACATGGACATGCTAGTGTGGGGCGCCCAGTAAGGACCTACATTGACCAACTATGTGAGGATGCTGGTTGCTGCGCAGAGCTCCCAGAGGCAATGAATGATAGGGAAGGCTGGCGAGAGATTGTCATGGATATCCGTGCTGCCTGCACGACATGATGATGATGATTATATATATATAAGTGTTGTTATGTGTCCAACAGGAGAAAATAAAATATTTTATAAAAAAGAAGGTCTGCAAAATGGATTTTTTTTTTTTTAAATTTATTTTTATCTTACATTTGCGACACATGTTTCAGATCTTCTGATATCTTCTTCAGGCATTGATTAATCATATGAATATGAATTTGTACATGTGTGTGTATATATATATATATGAGGAAAAATGAGTAAAGAAAAGAAATGTAGATGGATAAAAATGAATTTTATCGATATCACTTTTAATCGATCTCACTTACACATGTGTTTCGGTCTGTTTATCAAATGTATACGGATTTACGTTATTATTATTATTAAAATAATCAGATGGAGTTGAAATGATGATGATAATAATAATAGGAAAAATGTATAAAATGTTCCGTACACCGAGAGATTTTTACGACCTTCATCAAAATCTCTCTGTGTATGGAACATTTCATACATTTTTCCTATTATTATTATCATCATCATTTCAACTCCATCTGATTATTTTAATAATAATAATAACGTAAATCCGTATACATTTTGATAAACAGACCGAAACACATGTGTAAGTGAGATCGATTAAAAGTGATATCGATAAAATTCATTTTTATCCATCTACATTTCTTTTCTTTACTCATTTTTTCCTCATATTGTCAGATTCATTTTCCATTCTCACATATAAGTATCTAACCCCTCCTATATATATATGTAGGAGGGACTTAAATTAACTTTCACTGCCAGCATAAAACAATGATCATCTGTTGTTTACAGACTGGATCTCTTTGGTGATTGTGAAATATATAAACAAATGTATGTATTTAATAGTTTAAACACCGTCCCTTAATGGCAGCTGCCAAATGGCCCGAGAGGTTAACTGATCGGACTAACGAAAAGTCAGTCGGGTTTCGCTCCTGGTCGGAGGTTGTTGCTGTGTCTAGCCACACTGAAGAGACGTGAAATGTCGAAACACGGCGTCTGTGAATGACCTATATAAGGGCGAGTCAAAGAGTAATGCCATTTTCTTTATTTCATGTGAAGTTTTCTTTTAATAAAACTAAGGCCTACACGGAGACCCTAACGAGCAAGAATCTGATGAGTAAGACCCAACTTGCCAATCAACAATGTCCTCCTTCTTCTCTTTTAGGGACCAAAATAATAACCAAGAATATATATATATATATTTCTCGTTTCTCTTTCCTGATGCAAAAAAAAAGAATTTTTTTCAACAACAATCCTGATCTTAAGTCCAAAACATCTATCAATAAATTTCTTATTTATTTATTATTAGAGAAGAGATAGATAGATAGATAGATAGATAGATAGATAGAGAGAGAGAGAGAGATTCTCCTTATTTATTGAATGACCCTCGTAGATAGATAGAGAGAATGAGAGAGATAGGTAGATTCCCCTTATTTATTGAATGACCGACTGAGATAGATAGATAGATAGATAGAGAAGAGGGGGTGGGGGGGGAAATAGAATGAAAAGGAGTGGAGGCGGAAGAGAAGGATGAGGATGAGAAGTGTAAAAAGGAGAGTAAATAAGAGGGCAGAGAAATGGAGAAAGAGGGTAGAAAAGAGGTGAAAAATTGAGAAAAATAATTAAAAGAAATGAAAAGAAAAAGGGAAAAAGAAAACAAAATGTAAATCAAGAAATAAAAATAAATAACCTAACAGGGTAACTCACTCCGGGTCAGAGTGGACCAGGGAGCAATGGTGATGAAGGGGTGCTCCACATTCCCCAAACCTCCAAAACTGGAACCTCACCATCAGATAGAGTTTAACGTCATTCCCAGGACATGTAGATCCTCAGTCACCGCCTTCTAGCACCCATATGATAAAAAGGGGTTGGGGCTTGCCATAAGGGCAATAGGGTTGGGAAAATTATATAGGTGCTAGGGCTTGACGTGACCAGCCGATTGATTGGAGGGGGCCTCTCCAACCGCCCGTCTAGCCCAAGATATGGCCAAAGTGGAGTATTGCAGGTCATGGACTGCTCAGCCACCTGGGTTCTATCCTTAAGCATCAACCGGGTCGCCACCCACGGCCAACAGGTGGCCCCATTGGGGGAGTCGTACCCCTCTGCAGAGGTGCAGTCAGTGCATTTTAACACCCCATCGACAGGGCGGGAGTGGAAATGGTACCATAACTGTATAATAACTGATTTTTAAGCTTTCTTTTCTTTACTAATTAAAAATTCACATACCTAGGTAGTAATATCTCATCCACAGAAAACGATGTTAACACTCGAATAGGAAAGGCATGGTTGGCCACACAAACAATTATCAGTCATATGGAAATCCGATCTCCCACAAGATAAAGAGACGATTCTTCCAGGCCTGTGGTTGTGTCTGTATTGCTTGTACACCTGGACGCCTACGAAGCATCCCTTGAGAATAGCTTAGAAAGGAAGCTTGTACGAGAATGCTATCGGCGTCCTGGATGGTGTGGAAAAGCACCNATTAAAGATAATTGTTATATTATATTTATTATTTTTATATAATTTTTATTGATGTTATGTATTTTATTGTTATTTGAATTTATATTATTATATTATTGCTATTTATTAATATATTATATGTATTATAATTATAACTTATATTTTTATATTGTGTTGTTATTTTAATATTAGTATTATGTATATTAATTTTATTATTATTAAATTATTGTTATTATTATTATGTTATTATTATGATGTATTCTGATGACAATGTGTTGTCTAGTGAATGTTTATGCAAATAGTGTTGAGTGTGGTTATAATTATGTGAAATAATTTATTGGTAAATAAGGAATGTATATTTTTGATATTATTGTTTACCAGTTAGTTATAATTGTAATTGTGTCAATTGGGGAAGTGTAAGTGTGTGGGGGGTTTAAGGGGAAATATTGATTATAATCATAATTAATCAAAAAATATATTATATTATTGTTGAAAATCTTGGTTAAATGGGTTAAAGTGTGAAAATCTGTTGTGTGTTGAGATCAATGGAGATTATCATGTTACTAAAATAAGTTGTGTGATCTAAGATAAATGTGGTGGTCATTCAGTAATAAATGGGGAGAGTTAATATGTAGAAATTAAATGAGATATTGTCAGATGTAGGGAATTTTATAATCTTGAGAACAATATTCGTCAATATTTAATTAAAGGAGTAAAAAAAAAAAAAAAAATAAAAAAAAAAAAAAAGAAAGACAATTTTAAAATCGGAGACATGATTTTTTTGTCTTTTCAGAATGTCCTGTGTTCTTTCTTCTTTTTTTTTTTTTTTTTTTTCTGACACCCAATCAACAATGGATTTTTAATGGGGGTATCCTGTTGAGGATCCCAACTCCCGATTCAGTAATTAATTGATCTGCGAATTAACTTCCTCCCCTTCTACCCAGGTGATTCCGGGTTAGCTGCTTCTAGTTATTAATAAATAAGATGCTAATTAAAGATTTAAATAATGAATTTCTAATAACCATTGAGAAATATAACGTACAATAACAAGGATGTCGTGATGTTGGTGGTGACGTAGTTTCGCTTACGAGGAGAGATCGACACAGAATCCTTATATAAGATTTTAAAAAAAAAAAGTATGAGCTTTAAGTTTTGAGATGTGGGCATGTTTCAAGTTGAGTTGAGTAAATAAAATTCCAAGAAGCAAGCTAACTGATACATGCAATGCCTGAAGTCAGAGATCGTTTTGACATGGTAATTATCTTGTTAAAAGACGGTTCCTCTTTGCCTTCTAAATCATCAAGGAAAAATCATATATTTGCAAAACTGACAATTGCCTGAGAGACGTACGTCTTCTGTACGCTGAAAAAGAAAATAATTTGTGAAGTTTCTTTCTTTCAATTTTCTAATGGGACCCAGGTGGTTTAAAGGTGGCATATATAATAAATATATATATATATAATATAATAATTATATATATATGATGGTTTAAAGGTGCTATAAGATAGGTGTGTGTAAGTATTGTATGTGTTGTGTATATATATATATACGAGGAGAGATGTATATATGTAATGTGTGTGTATATGTATTATATATATCAAATAAATCTGTGTGTATCTATATGTGTGTATATAAATATATAAATAACTATATAGTGTAATATATATATTATATAGAGAGAGAAGGAGAGATCGTGTCTGTGTATATATATATATGTATATATATAATAGAGAGAGAGTGTGGTGTAATATGTATATATATATGAGACGAGAGAGAGATTGTGTGTATATATATATATATATAGAGAGAGGGTGTGTGTGTATATATATATATTATATATATATAATATACTAGAGAGAGAGAGAGAGAGATGTGTGTGTATATATATATAGAGAGAGAGAGATGTGTGTGTGTGTAGTGTATATATATATATATATATAGAGAGAGAGAGAGATGTGTGTTTAATATAACATATACGAGTAGAGATGTTGTGTGTATATAATATATATATTATATATATATATATATAGAGAGAGAGAGAGAATGCCGCATGTGTGTAGTATATATATTAAATTATATAAAAGAGGAGACAGACTGTAGTGTGTATATATATAATAATATATATATTATATACAGAGAAAGATGTGTGTGTATATATATATATATAATAGAGAGAGAGAGAGAGAGAGATGTGTGTGTATATATATATAATATATAATATATATATAGAGAGAGAGAGAGAGAGAGATGTGTGTGTACTATAATATATATATATAGAGAGAGAGAGATGTGTGTGTAATATATATATATATAGAGAGAGAAGAGAGATGTGTGTGATATATATATATATATATAGAGAGAGAGAGTAATGTGTGTGTATATATATATAATATATAATATAGAAGAAGATGTGTGTGTATATACTATAATATATTATGAGAGAGAGAGATGTGTGTGTATAATATATCATATATATATATGAGAGAGAGAGAGAGGAGATGTGTGATGGTATATATATAATATATTAATATATATACGAGGAGAGAGAGATGTGTGGTATAATATATATTATATATATATATATATAATAGAGAGAGAGAAGATGTGTAAGTGGGTGTATATATATATATCTATATACTAGAGAGATGAGAGAGAGATGTGTGTGTATATAATATATAATATATAATATATATAGAGAGACAGAGAGGAGATGTGTGTGTATATATATTATTATAATATATATAGAGAGAGAGATGTGTGTTTATATATATATGTATATAGTATATAATATATATATATATATATAGAGGAGAGAGAGAGATGTGTTGTTTATATATATATATATATATTAAGAGAGAGAGGAGAAAGAGAGATGTGTGTGTATATATATATATATTATATATAGAGAGAGAGAGAGGAGAGAGTGTGTGTAGTATATATATAATGTATTGTATAACACAATGAGAGCTATAAACACGCACACACACATATATATTTTGTATAAAGCACAATTAAGAGTTAAGAATTAAAAAATACACACACACACCACACATATGATTCTCATTATTGTGGCTTATACCAATATATAATAATATAAAACTCCAAATTACCACTTAAGTCAGTTGATGAGTATTAAACATTACCATACGAATTAGATCCATTTGATAGTCTTCTCCTACTTTAAGATCAATGTGAAGTATCTGTTTTCAGCGTCCTTATTTTCATTGAATAAATCAATAAATCCACCACTGATTAATTATTTCCTATCCAGAGGCCATTGAATCTTTGCAAAAGAAAATTGGGTAAAAACAAACTTTTGGGTTGGCATTGTTGTTTATTGCACACGTTTTAGAAATCTACAAATATTGATCTTTGTTGGTCGGCAAAGGAGAGGATGTTTTTAATTAAGCAACAAGTTATTACATTTTGCTGACATTTTCTAATCGCATTTTTAATAGCAAAAATCATTTACCAATTGTATTTTTATTTAGTAAAATCAAAATTGCTCCAATTCATTTTTATAGTAAAATCATTTCCAATGGATTTTTTATAGTAAAAATCATTTCCAATGAATTTTATAGTAGAAATCATTGTCCAATGCATTTTTATAGTAAAATCTTTGTCCATGCATTTTTATAGTAAAATCATTTTCCAATGCATTTTCATAGTAAAAAATCATTTCCAATGCATTTTCATAGTAAAAATCATTTCCAATGGATTTTTCAATAGTAAAAATCATTTCCAATGGATTTTCATAGTTAGTAAAATATCATTCCAATCATTTTTATGTAAAAACAATCTTTTTTCCAATGCAATTTCCATAGTAAAAATCATTTCCAATGATTATAATGAATGATAATATTATATTAAATTAAAAATAAATCCCAACCCAATTTTCTTTTCAGCAAGTTAGAAGATATATATTGCGGAAAAAAATAATTAACTTAGGAGATATCTTCTCTTTCAAACACTGAGACAAATTGGCAAAGTTATTCTCTTTTAGATTAAGTACCCTAAAATACTGAATTTGATTCCAAAATGTCCTTGGAGTGTAGGCATTTTTTTTTAAGTACAATGTGGGTGGCTGATATTATTTAGATAAAAATTACCACCTACTAAGGTGGCACTCATGCACAGAGATAAGATGGAGCAATTACTACTAGCATATGGTCTCTCCAATAAATTATACTGCTTTACAAAGAACGCTTAAAAAGACACATAAATAATTTTGTTCAGATTTCCTCAACATTGTCACCTGGATTCCTACAAGAACACCGCCGTCGGCTGGGCATAGATGCACCAACACTGCACCTTGCAGAGGGGTACGACTCCCCCAAGGGGCACCTGTGCTGGCCGGGGTGGCGACCCGTGGATGCTTAAGGATAGAACCAGGTGGCGATGAGCAGTTCAATGACATGCAATACTCCACTCTTGGCCATTCTTGGGCTAGACGGGCGGTTGGAGAGGCCCCCTTCCATCAATCGGCTGGTCCGGTCAAGCCCTAGCAACCTATATGATTTTCCCAACCCTATGCCCTTATGATGCAAGCCCCAACACCCTTTTTATCATATGGTGCTAAGAAGGGGTGACTGCGAGGTCTACATGTCCTGGGAATGACGTTAAAACTCTATCTGATGGGAGGTTCCAGTTTTGGAGATTTGGGAATTGTGGAGCACCTCTTCATTGCAACCATTGCTCCCTGGTCCACTCTGACCGGAGGTAGTACCTGTTAGGTCCCATCTATGTGGTTAAATAGAAAAATGAGTATTTATTAAAATAAAAATTGTATATCCATTAAGAAAGATTTATTTCAAAACTTTATCGGCATTAAATGACCACTGAGGTTGATATGCCGTAAAACAAAACAACCAAACCCCAAAAACCTACAAAAAATTTGTTCAAATCTGGAAGCCTCTGGGATGAATGTGGAGTAACCCTTCAATCACCCTGCCTTCCAAGTCCATTTTTTGCTTCCAGAGTGGTAGTACCTGTTAGGGTCCCATCTATACGGTTAAAGTAGTAAAACTAATTAGTTTAAAAAAAATTGATTACCCATAAAAAATGGAAATAAAACAAAACGTCATCGGCCTATAAAATAACCCCAACAAGTAGTTGAATGCCGTAAAATCCCAACCAACCAAACCATTCTTGGTTATCAATTAGGGACTTGGTCAATTTGTTTAAGTATTTAAAAAAAAGTTAACTATATTTCCAGTTGTGGTCTCAGTTGCACCATTTCAGCCATATTTTGAAGTTGTAATAAAAAGGCAGAAAGTGATCACTTCTCCGTGGTTACAACAATTTAGATTTTTCGGACTGTTTTCCTCTCTTTATGTGATATTATACAAACGAACATTCGGGCCATTTGTATTTTCCGGTCCTCCCCCAGGTGTTTCCTGTCTACCGAGCATATTACATGATTCCGCCTGGAAATCATTCTTAATAAGTTTGAGCATTGATCCAAACAGGCGGTCGAAAACATTTGAAGGCCGGAGGAACAGGGGCCGAAACATTGTGTTATACATACCACAATAAAGACGAGGACCAACTACTGGAATATGTATGCAATATATGCACCCCCCCCCCATCTATGGGTTTGAATAGAAAAAACATGAGTTTTATAAACGAAATTTTATTATGCATCAAGAATGAATTTATTTCAACACTTTATCAGCATTGAATGACCCACCGAGGTTGATATGCCGTTAAAACAAAACAAACCAAACCATATATCAGGCAAGCTCCAACCCTTTTTAGTTAATTGGGTTGCTTAGAAAGCAGTGGCTGAGGGTCTACATGTCCTGGGAATGACTTTAAACTCTATCTGATGGTGAGTTCCAATTCTGGAGGTCTGGGGAATGTGGAGCACACCCTTCATCACCATTGCTCCCTGGTCCACTCTGACTCGGAGTGGTAGTACCTGTTAGGTTCCATCTATGGGTTAAATAGAAAATCATGAGTTTATAAACAAAATTGAGTATCCATTAAGAATTATTTATTTCAAAACTTTATCAGCATTAAATGTCCCACTGAGGTTGATATGCCGTAAAACAAACCAAACCAAACCTGATGAAGGCCATTTTCTTCTTTGCTGTGCTTAAATATTTTATAATTTTATTTCATATTAAAATAATAATAAATAGAATACATGTGTACATAAACAAACTCCTGGCCGAAACATGTGTGT
This sequence comes from Doryteuthis pealeii, assembly GCA_023376005.1. Taxonomy (NCBI): domain Eukaryota; kingdom Metazoa; phylum Mollusca; class Cephalopoda; order Myopsida; family Loliginidae; genus Doryteuthis; species Doryteuthis pealeii. Next base: position 35,645,786 of record CM042177.1, on the reverse strand, counting down.
AGAAACTCATCGGGTAGCTCAGTTGGTAGAGCGTTCGGCTAGAAACCACAAGGTTCTAGTTCGATACCGGTCCTCGCCAACTCAGCGTCTGAGTAGCACAGGGATCTCTGCGGTAAAGTAAGGAGTGATGTAGGGTTGGCGCTCCACCTCAGATGCTAAAAACAATCTCCTTGGTCTAGCGCTATTGAAAAAGGGAGAGACTCCCTCGCTGACTGGCTTGATACCACTTTAGGCCATCCCGTCGACTTTATTTTTTTTCTTTTATCCATTCAACATTTTCTTTCCTTTATTTATTTATCCTTCAACAAATCGTCGGATTCATTCCAGTTTTCAAACTTTACATATATGAGTATATATAACATTTTTTTCCAAATTTATATATCTGTATACAAATTTAAATATTCAATAAGCCTCCAGTTGCGGCTCTCGGTCGCGCCATGAGAACAAAGACCTAGAATATAGTATGCCACGGTTCGATGTTTATCTTATCAATATCTTATTATAATGGAGATTGTGGGTTTGTCTGTCTGTTAACCGAAACTTATTCACTGCTCAAGTCACAATTCCCTAGTTATTTACATTCATATTCTCCATGATTTTATTTTTATTTAAACCTCAATTATTAATAAAATTGTTTTACATTACTTACACTGTTGACCATATCTACATACTAAAAACATGCAATTGTATTATATATTACTACAAATAGAGGTTTACAGTGTGAATGGGAAGGCTAATTTGCATATTGATCTTAAAAAATTGATTTTAATAAATATATGCGTGTATTATTGATTTCTAATTGTTTGGTTTTATTTCATTGAATATGAGCAAAAATCTCGGGGATAAATCTTAAAAGAAATAACATTAACAAGAAGAAAAAACTGTAATATATTCTTTACTTCCTATTTTAACTAAACAGTTTAATTAGGAAAATTTACCAATGAAAGAACGGGAGTAATGGAAAATGATGGAAGAGTTAGTTTTAAAGTTGTTCTATTTTTTCAATTATACCCCCTCTGTTCAAAATCTTATCTACATTCTTATTCAGTTTCATTAGCCTTTCCAATTTAATATGATATTTTATTTATAAAATTTAACTAAAATACTTGCACCCGAGGGTGCATATATTTGCTAGTTATAATAATGAATGTTAGGTTCCAGAACTAACAAAAATAGTTACTCCCCTTGATCAGTGGGGGTCTGATGGAAACCCAGAAATGAAGTTTCCACAAAGACCCTTTTGGGTGGATTTGAATGGTCATGTCGCACGTGCACAGCACGGTTGAACTTAGTGGTAATTCATGAGGAAGTGCGTCCCGGTCCCCTGCCTCCGAAATTGCTGCCCGTGTGAATTTTAAAATAACGACCCCAAAACTTCTGCAAGTTTCATTGTGTTTAAATATAGGGGGGAGGTAAATTTCACGTGAAAATAGGTGTTGCCTATTGTTTATTCTATCCTATCTATCTATCTCAGTCTATTCAAAAACTATCCATCTTCAATCTATCTACTCAATCTACTAAAATACTAAGATTTTCTTATTTACGATAAAAAATAAAATTACGACAAATTATGGTAAATAAACCAGGAAATACAACAAATTACAATAAATAAACACGAATTACGACAAATTTCTATTATATAAACAAGAATTAAGACAAAAAGAGACCCCCCCCTAAAAATACATTTAAAGCTCTAAGTTGGTTGTTTTCTTTCAATGTTAACACCGATGTGGCGCCGAAGCTTGGGGTCGTTTTTTTAAGATTCACAGCGCAGCAATTTCGGAGGCAGGAGACGCATCCTCATAAATTACCGAACTAGTTAAGTCACTTTTAGGGTAGAAGCATTTCTCTACCCCATTTTAAATAAAACCATCGTTAATTTCCAACAATCTAGTCATTATTTTTTATAGGTTCCGTATTTTATCTGTATTTAAAAACATTTCTTTATTTTTTCTTCAAATGATCGTATTCTTCTCAGTGAACAGGCCTGGATTTATATGCCGTTTCGATGTTAAGCTTAAAATAAATCATCAATACTTTGACTTTTTATATTTATTAATTTTTAAATTCTCAAAAATCAAAAAATGTATTGAAAGATGAAACAAAAAACAAAAATAAACAAAACAGATGAAGGAAAAAGAATGATGTTATCGATTGGTGTATGATAACTGCGGTCTCAAAAGAATTCAAAATACTTTTTGTGTTACAAATGCTTAAATGTAACGATTTAAATGGTTTTCAAAATTAATGGCTTTGACTATTGAATTCATGAAGATTCGGCTTAGGCCAAAAAAAAATCGACATTTTTTTGTAGGAAAAAAAAGAAAAAAACTTTTTTTTTTTTTTTTTTTCGGAAATAGTTTTAACAATTACTTAATTTTGAAAAATAATCTATATTAATACTCGTGTCCTTAATTGTGTCTCTTGTTATCATCTTGCAAAACCCTCTGGTTAAAAATGAGACTGTCCAAACCCTCCAAGATGAAATGCATGAATGTAAATCCGATTATCTGGTGTTGCTTATCTGCAGAATTCCTGAGTGTCAATTTAAACAAGTGAGGAATCAAGTAGAGAGACAGAAATGTGCTCTTAAAAAAAGCATTTACAGAACAAACACGCCTGCACTCAACGTGAGCCACCCCCTGAATCTTTGTCCTCAAAGCCAAGGCATGTATAAATATATGTGAGATTTATTTTCTTAGTCGTAGAGCACATGCTGACGGTAGGTGTGGCGCACCACCACAGCAAAAAAAAAAAACAAACAAAAAAAAAGACAACCAACAAAAACAAAATAACCGAAAATAGACAACTCTGCTAAATTTACTTTTAAATCCCAGGCAATGCTGGGTAGCTCTGCTAGTAACATAGTAATCTTTTACTCTAAAGAGAAGATCTGAAAGTATGGAAGGGAAGTAAGATTACAATTTAAACGAGAGAAATTGAATAGAGAGGCTGAAACGTGTTCTCAAAAAAAAAGAAACACTCACAGTGCTCGATGAATTAACATGAACACGCCTGCACTCAATGTCAACCACACCCTTAAACTTCATTCTCAAAGCCATGCCCACGATATAAATCTAATTAATAATGGAGATTCGCTCTCGGGTTTTGGTCTGTAACAAAAATTACGTCACATTACCAAAATCATTAACATAGAATAAATACACTCAAAATTTGAACATGCAACATTAGACAGTCCTCATTGTTTTTTAAAACAAGTTTTAATAAATACATGACTGGTATATATATCTATATATAGTTTGTTTATTTATTACATATTTAACGTTTACATTTTAAATTGTTTTATTTTTTAATCCTTTAATGAATTTGATTATTTTACTTACTTAGGGTACAACACTCCTGACATTGAATTTTTTACTCCCACCCCTCAGGCAATATGTTTCAAAAATCTATTTTACATCACCCGGATGGCCTTTTTTAAATTTGTACTAGTATATATAAAAGATTTATTTATGACTTTTATAAATCCTGGGCAATGCCAGGTAGCTCTGCTAGTACATAGTAATCTTTTACTCTAAAGAGAATATCTAAAAGTATGGGTAGGAAGTAATGGACCACATTAAACAAGTGAGAAACAAGTTAGAGACATAAGTGTGATATCAAATAAAGTATCCTTACAGAACAAACATACAGCCTTGCACTCAAACGTGACCACTCCTTAACTCCTTAACATTCCTGTTGAAGAATTTTCTAAGTCCAGAAGTCTGCATTCCTATATAGGATCTACAAAAATGGCTAAAAATGGCCTTTTCATTTAAAGTTACCTGTTATTTCCCTTAAGATAAAGACTTCTAAATCTTATTATAATGGAGATTGTGTGTTTGTCTGTCTGTAACCGAAACTAAATCACTACTCAAGTCACAATTCCCTTAGTTATTTACGTCACATTCACCTTGAATTTATTTTTGTTTAAACCTCAATTATTGAGAAAAATTGTTATATCTTCTTAATACTGTGGATTAATCTACATACTAATTACATGCAAGTATATTTATATATTCAACAAAATAGCGGTTTACAGTGTGAACGAGAAGGCTAATTTGCATATTGATATTAAGAATTTGATTTTGATAAATATGTGCTTAATATTATTGATTTCTAATTGTTTGGTTTTCTCTTAACGAATCTGAGCAAAAATCTCGGGGATAAATATTAAAAGAAGTCCTTAAACAAGACGAAAGAACTGTAATTTTATTAAATACTTCATAATCTAACTAAATAGATAAATTAGGAAAAATGAAAGACGGGTGTGATGGAAAATGATGGAAGAGTTAGATTTAAAGCTGTTCTATTTTTCGATTATACCTCCTCAGTTTATCATTTTCTAACTAGTTTATAATTTGATATATTATTTTATTACATCAAAACCTAAATACTTGCACCCGGAGGGTGCATATATTTGCTAGTATGTTTAATATATTTAAACAAAGGCTATCGTTTAGGTTGGATTAGGAAAATGAATGTGACTTCCGGCCAGATGGAATGAGGCGGTATAGGATGTTAAGATTTAATCTTCGTTCACAAAGCCAAGTTATGGTATAAGTATATATAAAAGATTTATTTTCTGTTCACAATATTGGATGATTACCATGAACATGCCTGCACTCAACGTGAACACCCCCTTAATCTTCGTTCTTAAAGACAAGGCATGGTATAGATATAGATAAAAGATTTATTTATAACTTTTTAAATGCCGGGCAATGCCAGGTAGCTCTGCTAGTACATAGTAATCTTTTACTCAAAAGAGAATATCTGAAAGTATGGTAGGAAGTAATGACACAATTTAAATGAGAGAAATCGAACAGGGAAGCAGAGACGTGTTCTTTAAAAAAAAAAAAAACACTCACAGTGCTCGACGATTACCAATTAGATGTAAGCAACGTTGATGGCAACCCTAATATGCACCAAGTGCTATTATTATAAACAGAAAAACAAAGACGATTACCCCCTCCCCCTCCCCAAAAAGGGGGGGGGGTAGAAAGAAAATACTATTGATTTTTTTCCCCTATGGGCTTTCATAGCTGCAAAAGCAAAGATATTGCTACATTTTCAGCAAAGTAGAGGAATTATATTAATTTCCTCTTTTTGTTTTTTTTCGAATGTGACCTATTCTAGTTTCTATTGAATACTGTGTTTCATTTATTTATTTATTTATTTTCAAATTGTCAACTATTATAACAAAGGTTTCTGTGTCCCCTTTAACTGTTATGCGAGGTGTGTGTGTGTGTGTGGGGGGTCTGATTCTATTTTTTTTGTCTACAGAGATAAGTCATAGCTCGATATAAAAAAAGCCCTGTCAGATGAGGTTTTAGAATACACCTGGTAGTACCTGTTAGAGTCCCATCTACGGGTTAAATAAAAAAAAGATTGAGTTTAAATAATTTTTTTTATTAAGCTATCGCTATGAATCTTTCAAAACTTTGTCGGCATTAGATAACCCACTGAGGTTTGATATGCCGTAAAATAAAATAAAATAAAATAACCTAGATCCTTTCTCCAAACTCTTTTAATTAATTTCCTTTTTCTTTCAACCCCTCCCCCCCCCGATTGTGACCTATTCTAGATTCTACTGAACACTGTGTTTATTTATTTTATTTTCAAATTGTCAACTATTATAACAAAGGTTCCGTTGTCCCTGTTAATTGTTAATTGTGTTACTCTACCCTTAGCCAGGATTGAACCTGCAGTCTGGAAATGCTGTTACAGATTGTTAACTATTGGACAGTGGAACAGTCAAACACCTCCTCAGCTTAATGGACTCTTCCTGGCAGTAGTGGCAGTAATTATTTAAGCGGTTATAGTGGGTTCATTGGAGAACTAGTAACTGCATGGTTAGGCTGGAACATTTGAACTTATCAGTCCCCTTTAACTGCTAAGCGAGGGGGGTGGGGATTCTGATCTAGAGTCGATGGATAACCTGTATTATGTAGAGCTGGTTTGGTTTAGTTTGGTTTCTTTGTTTAATGACATATCAAACTTTGTGGGTTATTCAGTACCATAGCTATGTTTATAAAAAAACAGTACTACTCAACCCATATGAAGGGGTTAATACCTTTCCCAAGGGTATTAGTCTGAAAGTGAATATAATAATCTTCTTCTTATAATGGAGATTGTGTGTTTGTCTGTCTGTAACCGAAACTATATTACTATTCAAGTCACAATTCCCTTTGTTATTTACATCACATTCTCCATGATTTTATTTATATTTAAACCTCAATTATTAATAAAATTGTTTTACATTACTTACACTGCTGACCATATCTACATACTAATAACATGCAATTGTATTTATATATACAACAAAATAGAGGTTTACAGTATGAATGGGAAGGCTAATTTGCATATTGATCTTAAAAAATTGATTTTGATAAATATATGCTTAGTATTATTGATTTCTAATTGTTTGGTTTTATCTTATTGAATAGGAGCAAAAATTTCTTCAATAAGTCTTAAAAGAAATCCATTAACAAGAAGAAATAACTGTAATATTATTCTTTACTTCCTATTTTAACTAAACAGTTTAATTAGGAAAATTTACCAATGAAAGACAGGGAGTAACGGAAAATGATGGAAGAGTTAGTTTCAAAGTTGTTCTATTTTTCAATCATACCCCCTCTGTTCAAAATCTTTTTATCTACATTCTTATTCAGTTTCATTAGCCTTTCTAATTTAATATGATATTTTATTATAAAATTTAACTAAAATACTTGCACCCGGAGGGTGCATATATTTGCTAGTGATAATAATGAAATTTATTGTGTACAGTGCTCAGGTGCACCACAACTCATCAAAGTCTCATGTCAAGTATATAGAATAATGTATTAGTGTCAGGAACATGGACAGTTTACAGTAGTAATATGCATATATGTATGTGGAGAGTGGCATCAGGTATAGTGTTGCCGGACTACAGGAAGCATGGAGGCTTTGAAAGACTTGGTGCTTCGGCAGCCTACAACAGACGCGGGCAGTTTATTCCATGTCTCCGCAACTCTGAGCGTGAAAAAATGTTTCCGAAAGTCACGTGAGCAGTGCTGTTTTCTGACTTTGTAGGCATGCCCACGTGTGTTAGAAAGATGGAGATCAAAAAGGTGCTCAAGGTTGCTGTTGTTAAGATGATTAATGACCTTATGAGCGTTTACCAGGTCAGTTGCCAGACGCCGAAGTTTCAATGAATCCATTCCCAGGGCAGCGAGAACGTTTAGAGTATGGTAGATGCCTGATGGAGGGTATTCGTTTGGTTGCACATCTCTGTACAGTTTCTAGGAAGGTTAATATTCTGGGCAAGATAGGTGTTCCAGACTGGTGATGCAAACTCCAAGTGTGGCCGCACTATAGCTTTGTACAGCTTCAAATAGATAGCCAGTGAGCGGCTGACAAAGGTCTTGCTGAGTGACGCCATGATGACTGGGGTTCAAACTCACTTACTGTGATATCACAGTCCAGCTTATTAGCCACTATATCATGGAGACTTACTACTTCTTATATCCTTATATGTGCTTATTTATGACTGATATTGTATATAGTCCAAGTACTTATTATTATTACTAGTACAAAATAAAAAAACAACCCCCGGGCGATGTAAAAATAGATTTTTGAAACATATTGCCTGAGAGGTGGGAGTAAAATATTCAATACCAGCGAGTTTGTACCCTAAGTAAGTAAAATCATCAAATTCATTAAAGGATTAAAAAATAAAACAATTTGAAATGTAAACTTTAAATATAGTGACATTCACCAAATAGTTGTAATAGATAGAAACTGCTTGTAAGATGGATGATAAGTGAGGGTTCAGTTTACTATGATAGTTATATTGTAAACTGAACCCCCATTTACAAAATGAGTAAATGGTTTATTTTAATCTTAAAACCCAACAGCCCTCCCCCCAACACTAAAAAAAAAATATTTTTAAATAACTGTGATGATGCTGTGAAAAATGTTTCTATTTTTAGAAAGTTGTAAAAAAATACTGTAACAGTATTTTGAGTTTCATTTGGAGTTTCATTTTATGCAAGGTCTTTGGTTTCAATATTGATTCATTGATTGAACTAATTTGCTAAATATATATATATATCAACAACACTATTAATCATTAATCATATAATATAATATAAAACCGAAATGCTATAGCATATATATATATATATATATATATATATATATATATATATATAAGTACAAGACTTGATAATTTCTCTATGATCTGTGTTCAAACTTGTACGAGAGTCAAAAGTTTTCCAAGATTTTGGTAATATGAAGCACAATTACAATTCATTTTTATAGTAAAAATTGTCCAATGCATTTTTATAGTAAAAATCATTGTCCAATGCATTTTTATAGTAAAAATCATTGTCCAATGCATTTTTTATAGTAAATCATTGTCCATGCATTTTTATATAGTAAATCATTGTCCAATGCATTTTTATAGTAAAAATCATTTATAATGCATTTTTAGTAAATCATTCCCAATGCATTTTTATAGTAGAAATCATTTCCAATGCATTTTCATAGTAAAAATCATTTTCCAATGCATGCTTATAGTAAAAATCATTGTCCAATGCATTTTTATAGTAAAATCATTGTCCAATGCATTTTTATAGTAAAATCATTGTCCAATGCATTTTTATAGTAAAAATCATTTCCGATGCATGTAAAAATCATTCCCAATGCATTTTTATAGTAGAAATCATTTCCAATGCATCAAATGCATTTTATAGTAAAAATCATTGTCCAATGCATTTTCATAGTAAAAATCATTTCTAATGCATTTTATAGTAAAAATCATTGTCCAATGCATTTTTATAGTAAAAATCATTTCCGATGCATTTTTATAGTAAAAATCATTTCCGATGCATTTTTATAGTAAAAATCAATGCATTTTTATAGTAGAAATCATTTCCAATGCATTTTCATAGTAAAAATCATTGTCCAATGCATTTTTATAGTAAAAATCATTGTCCAATGCATTTTCATTTCATTTTATAGTAAAATCATTGTTGCCATTTTTATCAAAAAACTCATTTCCAATGCATTTCTATAGTAAAATTCCTATTTTTATTCTAGCCAATGCTGTGGTATTTTTGTAACTAATTTATCATCAGTTGTAAAGACAAACAGAATTTTATAATCACATAGAAATGCGAAACCCATTAACAGTAGCGGCCATTGTAAAAGTGGACAAAAAAATTAAACGAGAAAAAAAGATTAGTTTCCTAATTGGAAAGTATTTATGAGTCAACTCTTCCAAAATAGAAAATCCTATTTACGGAACAGATAAATTGAAAAAGAATAAAAGAGAAAATTTATTATGCAAATGTGGAGTTAGAAAATAAAATAAAAGAAAAAATGTTTGAGTAATTTTGTTTTCTAAATTCATAAACAAATATAATAATTCTCTAGTTTTATAAAATTGTAGACACCAAATTATCATTTAAATCTTCTCAAAGAAAAAATGTAATTGTCGATCGTTTTAAAATGTTGGAAGATTAGAAATTTTAACGAACAAACTGTTGAACGATAATGAAATTGTGAAGTAAAAAAAAAATTCTTTTTGAGTAAAGTAAATAGACACAAAGTCAAAAGATGAAGAAAATGCTAAAAAATTGGTTAGGATTTTTAGTGTAAAAGTAATCTTCAATCAAATATGATAAAATGCATTGGACAATGATTTTACTATAAAAATGCATTGGGAATGATTTTTACTATAAAAATGCATTGGACAATGATTTTTACTATAAAAATGCATTGGACAATGATTTTTACTATGAAAATGCATTGGACAATGATTTTTACTATGAAAATGCATTGGACAATGATTTTTACTATGAAAATGCATTGGACAATGACTTTTACTATAAAAATGCATTGGACAATGACTTTTACTATAAAAATGCATTGTCGCTTCTGTGCACTCACCCCCTTACTCTTTCTATTGTTCTTAATATATTTTTTCTGTGTAGCATATCCTTTTTCTTCCCTTTCATTCTTTATAATAACAATGGAATGGTCTATTATTTAGCTCATAAGAAACAAGAATTTGGTTGGTAAGCAACACCAGATAATCAGGATTTACATTTTTGAATTTTATCTTTTTAACCAGATGCTGTTGCAAGATAACGGTCAGAAGATTAAGGAACAAGAGTATTAATATATAGATTAGCAGGACCTGTAGATATACCACAGTATGATAATTTTATACATTTACTTAAGAGCTATTGCTAAATAGTTCAATATGTGTAGAAAGTTTGTAGAAAAAAATAAGATGTTAAAACTTTTGCTGACAGAAATCTGTTTCGACCATATGAAGAGGTCCTTATCAAAGCAACATTGTAAACGGAAAAACAAAATAAATATATGATTTATCACGAGGCACAAAATGCTCTTGATCAGTACCGGAATTTTCAAAAAAAATTTTTAAATGCATATTTTATGTTAAAAATAAAATAAATTTATTTTTAAAAATTATAAGCATTTTTATCATTAAAAAAGCTCAAAAGAGTTTGCAGTAAACGTGTATATAAGTATCAAAAAGTTCAGGAAAATGTTCCGGCTACAAAAGAAAGTTTAAAAAATATAATACGTCCAACAGTACAATAATGAAGATGGAAAATTTCAGGAATCTGTAATGATGACAAATTCGTAGTGTCGGGATCCTTATTATATTCGAAATTTGGGCCTCCAGGTGATATGATTTAAATAATTCCAATTTGTTTTTTCTGTGGACAGTATGAAAGATAAAATGGATATGAATCCGACAATATGTGTAGAAAGTTTGTAGAAAAAACAACAAGATGTTAAAAATTTTGCTGACAGAAATCTGTTTCCACCTTTCTACACATATTGTCGGATTCATGTCCATTTTACCTTTCATAGTTCAATATGTAAAAAGTCTAATAATCTTTGTTTAACTCTCTCTCTCACTCATTTTTTCTTTCTTTCTTTCCTTCTTTTCATTATGTTTGATTGAAACCGATTAGTTTTGTCACTTCAGCGTGATCCCTCCTCTATTTTCCCCATCTCTCTTCTTTGTTAATATATTTTTCTGGTAACCATATCCCTTTGCTTCCATTTCTTTTTTTTTATAATAAAAATGGAATGGTCCATTATTTAGCTGAGGTGACACACTCATGAGAAATAAAAAATTTGGTGGAAAGCCACACCAGATAATAAGGATTTACATTTTGGATTTCATCTTGGGCGATTGGACATTTTTAACGACAAGATGATAACCACGATGAGAAACCGATACTTCAGCGTAATATCCCATTATTTAGCTGAGGTGACAACACTCATAAGAAATAAGAATTTGGTGGATGATCAACACCAGATAATCAGGATTTACATTTTTGCATTTCATCTTGGGCAATTGATTTAATTATTGATCATTCCCTCTATTTTTTCCATATTTTCTTGACATATTTTTCTGTGTAGCATGTCCTTTTTCTTCCCATTTAGACCCTTACTTAGGCTAAACGGTCATCAATTGGCTGGGCAAGTCAAGCCCTAGCACCTATATGATTGCCTCAATCCTATTGCCCTTATGGCAAGCCCAACCCTTTTTATTATATGGGTGCTAGAAAGCAGTGGCTGAGGGTCTATGTCCTGGGAATAACGTTAAACTCTATCTGATGGTGAGGTTCCATTTTTGGAGGTCTGGAGAATGTGGAGCACCCCTTTCATCACCATTGCTCTCTGGTCCACTCTGACCCGGAGTGATAGTACCTGTTAGGGTCCCATCTATGGGTTAAATAGAAAAACATGAGTTTATAAACAAAATTTGATTATCCATTAAGAATGAATTTATTTCAAAATTTTGTCGGCATTAAATGACCCACTGAGGATGATATGCCGTAAAACAAAACAAACCAAACCAATCCAGAGTGGTAGTACCTGTTAGGGTCCCATCTATGGGTTAAATAGAAAAATGTGTTTATGAAAAAAATTGAGTATCCATTAAGAATGAATTTATTTCAAAACTTTGTCGGCATTAAATGACCCACCGAGGTTGATATGCCGTAAAACCTAAACCAAACCAAACAAATTAACTCACTCTCACTCTTTCTTTTCGTTATCGCTTCTGCACGCTCACCGCTTTCTCTCTTATATTTTCTGTGTAGCATTTCCTTTTTCTTCCCTTTCTCTTTTTATTATAAAAATGGAATGGTCCATTCTTTAGCTGAGGTGATTACTCTCATGAGAAATAAAAATTTGGTGGATAAGCCACACCAGATAATAAGGATTTACATTTTTGGATTTCATCTTGGGCAATTTGGACAGTCTCATTTTTAATGAGAGGGTGTTGCAAGATGATAACGGTTGGACAATTAAGGAACACGAGTATTAATGTATTGATTCAATTTGGACGGTCTCATTTTTAACGAGAAGGTGTTGCAAGATGATAACGGTTGGACAATTAAGGAACACGAGTATTGATATATAGATATTAGAGAAGGTTTTCATAGCAACACATTGAATCATAGACTTTTTATTGATTTTTATACAAATTCACAGAACAAGTGTCATGTGCCTCATGACTATTGTTGGTTTGTGATCTGATTGGCTATTCCACACTTCATTCATCCAATCATATTTCACCGTGGCAACAGGGCATTCATGTATAAATAGATTTTATAGTAAGAATCATTGTCCAGTGCATTTTTATAGTAAAAATCATTGTCCAATGCATTTTTATAGTAAAAATCATTGTCCAATGCATTTTCATAGTAAAAATCATTTGCAATGCATTTTCATAGTAAAAATCATTTGCAATGCATTTTTATAGTAAAAATCATTGTCCAATGCATTTTCATAGTAAAAATCATTGTCCAATGCATTTTTATAGTAAAAATCATTGTCCAATGCATTTTTATAGTAAAAATCATTTCCAATGCATTTTTATAGTAAAAATCATTTCCAATGCATTTTATAGTAAAAATCATTTCCAATGCATTTTTATAGTAAAAATCATTTCCAATGCATTTTTATAGTAAAAATCATTTCCAATGCATTTTTATAGTAAAAATCATTTCCAATGCATTTTTATAGTAAAAATCATTTCCAATGCATGGATATGATTTTACTGCATCCTTTTTGATTTTTGTGTATCAGGTATGCATGCATACCTATCAGCATCTCTGGGTTTACCAATTTCAGAAAACTGAGTACCCATCAAAAATGAATAGAACAAAACATCTTTGACATAAAATAACACAACAAGGGTTGACATGTCATAAAATCCAACCAAGTAATTTCAGAAGCTTACTGTCTAGTGTCTCAATTTAACCCGGAAAACACTTCCCGCAATTCTTTAAAAAAAAAAACAACTTTTTACGGCAATGTGACCCTGGCTCATTGACCATTACCCCCCCCCCCCAATAACTCGGCCCTGTCGGCTGGGGTGTTAGAATGCACCGACTGCACCTCTGCAGAGGGGTAAGACTCCCCCAATGGGGCCACCTGTTGGCCGTGGGTGGCGACCCGTGATGCTTAAGGATAGAGCCCTGGTGGATGAGCAGTTCATGACATGTAATACTCCACTTTGGCCCTATCTTGGTCTAGACGGGCGGTCGGAGAGGCCCCCTCCGATCAATCGGCTGGTCACGTCAAGCCCTAGCACCTATATGATTTTCCCAACCCTATTGCCCTTATGGCAAGCCCCAACCCCTTTTTATCATATGGGTGCTAGAAGGCGGTGGCTGCGGGTCTACATGTCCTGGGAATGATGTTAAACTCTATCTGATGGTGAGATTCCAGTTCTGGAGGTTTGGGGAATGTGGAGCACCCCTTCATCACCATTGCTCCCTGGTCCACTCTGACCCGGAGTGGTAGTACCTGTTAGGGTCCCATCTATGGGTTAAATAGAAAAATGTATTTATAGAAAAATTGTATTATCCATTAAGAATTGATTTATTTGAAAACTTTATTGGCATTAAATGACCCACTGAGGTTGATATGCCGTAAAACAAACCAAACCAAACCAATAACTCGGTTTGGCAGACATGTTATTTGCTAAGTGAAAAAAATCTGTTTGTAATCAAAATCTATCTGTAGATGAGATATTACTACCTAGGTATGTGAACTAGTTTACCAATTTCAGAAAATTGAATACCCATCAAGAATGAATAAAACAAAACATTTTCGCCATAAAATAACCCAACAAGGGTTGACATGCCGTAAAAGCCAACTAACCAACCGTCTAATGTAAAGGTGTCTCAATTTAACCCGTAAAAACACTTCCCGCACTTCTTTAAAAAAATAATCTTTTTTACGGCAACATGACCCTGGCTCGTTGACCATTACCCCAATAACTTGGTTTGACAGACAGATGTCATTTGCTAAGTGAAAAAAATCTGTTTGTAATCAAAATCAGATTTGATTATTTGGCAACTCTGGTTTCAGCGGTCACCAACTTGCGGCTCGATACAAATGTTTTTTTCTTTTCCTTTTTCTTTTCTTTGCTGTTATTCCTGTTCTTCTCTTTATTGATAGCTTCTCTCTCTCTCACACTCTCTATCTCTCTCTCACACTCTCTCTCTCTCTCTTACACTCACTCTCACACACTCTCTCTCTCTCTCTTACACTCACTCTCTCTCTCTCTCTCACACTCTCTATCTCTCTCACACTCTCTATCTCTCTTACACTCTTTATCTCTCTTATACTCTCTATCTCACACTCTCACACTCTCTCTCTCTCTCTCTTACACTCACTCTCACACACACTCTCTCTCTCTTACACTCACTCTCTCACACTCTCTCTTACACTCACTCTCTCTCTCACACTCTCTCTCTCACACTCTCTCTCTCTTACACTCTCTCTCACACTCTCTATCTCTTACACTCACTCTCTCTCTCACACTCTCTATCTCTTACACTCACTCTCTCTTACACTCTCTATCTCTCACTCACTCTCTCACTCTCTCTCTCTTACACTCTCTCTCTTACACTCACTCTCTCACTCTCTCTCTACACTCTCTCTCTCACACTCACTCTCTCACACTCTCTCTCTCTCTCTCTCTCTCTCACTCTCTCTTACACTCTCTATCTCACACACTCTCACTCTCTTACACTCTCTCTCTCACACTCTCTCTCTCTCACACTCTCTCTCTCACACACTCTCTCTCTCTCACACTCTCTCTCTCTTACACTCACTCTCTCTCTCTCTCTCTCTCTCACTCTCTCACTCTCTCACTCTCTCTCTCTCTCTCACCCCCCCCTCTCTCTCTCTCACCCAGATCTGAACAGACTAGAGTATCTCAGACTTTTCCTATCTATTTTTCTTTATATCTCAGTCATGTCTCTCTTTGTCTCTTTGACTGTCTTTCTCTGTTTCTGTTTCTCTCTCTTGCTATGTCTGTCTGTCTGTCTTTCTCCCCCTCTCTCTCTCTCCCCTAGTCTCTTCAGATCTATCTATCCCAGTCTCTTCCTATCTTGGTCATGTCTGTCTGTCTTTCTCTGTCTCTCTCTCTGTCACTTTCTCTGTCTCTCTGTCTCTCTCTCTCTCCAGTCTGTTCTGATTTATCTCCGTCTTTTCCTATCTGTTTATTTTTCTTTATATCTCCGTCATGTCTGTCTCTGTCTCTCCAGTCTGTTCAGATCTATCAATCTCAGTCCGTTTTTCTTTCTCTCTCTCTCTCTCTCTTCCAGTCTGTTATCTATCTATCTCCGTCTTTTCCTATCTGTTTATTTTTCTTTATATCTCAGTCATCTCTCTCTGTCGCCCATGTCTCTGTCTGTCTCTCCCATCTCTGTGTGTGTGTGTCTCTCTCTCTCTCTCTCTGTCTGTCTGTCTCTCTCTCTCTCTCTGTGTGTCTCTCTCTCTCTCTCTCTCTGTGTCTCTCTCTCTCTGTCTCTCTGTCTGTCTCTCATCTCTCTCTCTCTGTCTCTATCTCCCATCTCTTTCTCTCTGTCTCTATCTCCCATCTCCCATCTCTCTCTCTCTCTCTCTCTCTCTCTCTATCTCCCATCTCTCTCTCTCTCTTCTCTCTCTCTCCTCTCTGTCTCCCATCTCTCTCTCTCTCTGTCTCCCATCTCTCTCTCTCTCTCTCTGTCTCCCATCTCTCTGTCCTCTCTCTCTCTCTCTCTCTTCAGTTTAGCGTGACACTTTTCCTCCTCCTCCCACCTAAGTACTTTTTAATTATGCATGGATGGGGGGGTAATCTCACCGCTCAGCATAAAACGTCGGGCAGAGCGCCAAAAACCTTTATTGTCAGTGTGTGTGGGTGTGTGTGGGGGTGATGTAATCTTAATTTTCATCTGTTCCCAATCAAAAGATGACTTCGTTGATTTCATTTGATTGTTATCAATTGCATTCCGAGTTGAGACGTGTTTAAATGATTTTGTACAAGTGGAGCCATTGGTAGCGTAATGGTTATTAGAAATTTAGCATTCACCATACCTGAATAATGTTGCCTAATGAATAGGGTAGCTAATTCATTTCGTAATGGGGTGTATTATTTAAAATCAGAAGTTAACTCGTAATTCTGGAGAAGAGTCATGGAAAATAACCAGGAGTTTTGATGACAGCCTCTTAACCCCTATAACAGCCTCTTACTCCAATGCATTTTTATAGTAAAAATCATTGTCCAATGCATTTTTATAGTAAAAATCATTGTCCAATGCATTTTTATAGTAAAAATCATTTCCAATGCATTTTTTTTGTAAAAATCATTTCCAATGCATTTTTATAGTAAAAATCATTTCCAATGCATTTTAATAGTAAAAATCATTTCCAATGCATTTTTTATAGTAAAAATCATTTCCAATGCATTTTTATAGTAAAAATCATTGTCCAATGCATTTTTATAGTAAAAATCATTGTCCAATGAATTCTTATAGAAAAAATCATTTCCAATGCATTTTTATAGTAAAAATCATTTCCAATGCATTCTAATAGTAAAAATCATTTCCAATGCATTTTTATAGTAAAAATCATAGTCCAATGCATTTTCATAGTAAAAATCATTGTCCAATGTATTTTCATTGTAAAAATCATTGTCCAATGCATTTTAATAGTAAAAATCATTGTCCAAGGCATTTTAATAGTAAAAATCATTGTCCAATGCATTTTTATAATAAAACTAATTTCCAATGCATTTTTATAGAAAAAATCATTTCCAATGCATTTTTATAGAAAAAATCATTTCCAATGCATTTTTATAGTAAAAATCATTTCCAATGCATTTTTATAATAAAACTCATTTCCAATGCATTTTTATAATAAAACTCATTTCCAATGCATTTTTATAGTAAAAATCATTGTCCAATGCATTTTTTATAATAAAACTCATTTCCAATGCATTTTTATAATAAAACTCATTTCCAATGCATTTTTATAGTAAATATGAATAGTAGTATTTTAAAACCTTTGAATCAAAGATGAGTTTTGTCCTTCAGGATTCTATGAGTAAATATGGCCGTTTCTGATTATCAATAAATCTTTGGCTCATAACTCTATTTTTATCTGCTACCATTTTGTGTCTATAAGCAAATATCTATAAATACAAACTTTCCATACCATATTCCATTCTCATACCAAAAAAAAACCCTGATCATTTGGCATTTTATGTGTAATCAGAATATTGTCTACCCAGGACTTCTGTGTGGGATTCATGGATTATATATTTACCCATGGAAACCACGCCCTGTTGGTGGGGTTTTAGAATATATTGTCCAATGCATCTTTATAGTAAAAGTCATTTGCAATGCATTTTTAAAGAAAAAATCATTTCCAATGCATTTTTGTAGTAAAAATCATTTCCAATGCATTTTTATAGTAACAATCATTTGCAGTGCATTTTTATAGTAAAAATCATTTCCAATGCATTTTTATAGTAAAAATCATTGTCCAATGCATTTTTATAATAAAAATCATTGTCCAATGCATTTTTATAGTAAAAATCATTGGTCAATGCATTTTTATAGTAAAAATCATTGTCCAATGCATTTTTATAGTAAAAATCATTGTCCAATTCATTTTTATAGTAAAAATCATTTGCAATGCATTTTTATGTAAAAATCATTTGCAATGCATTTTTATAGTAAAAATCATTGTCCAATGCATTTTATAAAAAAATCATTGTCCAATGCATTTTTATAGTAAAATCATTTCCAATGCATTTTTATAGTAAAAATCATTGTCCAATGCATTTTTATAAAAAAAAATCATTGTCCAATGCATTTTATAGTAAAAATCATTTCCAATGCATTTTTATAGTAAAAATCATTGTCCAATGCATTTTATAGTTAAAAATCATTGTCCAATGCATTTTATAGTTAAAAATCATTGTCCAATGCATTTTTATAGTAAAAATCATTGTCCAATGCATTTTTATAGTAAAAATCATTTCCAATGCATTTTTATAGTAAAAATCATTGGTCAATTCATTTTTATAGTAAAAATCATTGGTCAATTCATTTTTATAGTAAAAATCATTTGCTGGGGTAGAAGAATACACAGACTGCACCTCTGCAGAGGGCTACCCCTCCCCCTCAATAGAGCCACCTGTTGGCGGTGTGTAACAACCCATGATGCTTAAGGATGGAATCCTTTGGCTGAGTGTACTTGGTATGATGTTAAATCACATTTTATGAAGTTTCAATTTTGGAGCTCTGGTGAGTATGGAGTACCCCTTCATCGCCATTACTTCAAGAATGAATAAATAATATCTTCGGCATGAAATAACCCAACAAGTGTTGACATGCCGCAAAACCCAACCAACCTGGTGGATGAGCAGTCCATGACATGCAACACTCCACTATGGCACTTACTTGAGTCAGACTTATACTGAAGAACCATTCAGGTGAAACCTGAGTAGATAGTGTCTGACTCATCTAAGTCCTTCTCGTTAGCGTATTAAGCACTTACATATACAACTTAGAAAAATCGGTGTTTTTTTTTTCTTTTGGCTGCTACATACGATACTGATGATAATTTAAAGGGGCCGGGTTAGCTCAGTCGGTAGAGCGTTCGGCTATTTAAAATTTCATATTTAAAATGATAATAAATAGAATACATGTGTACATAAACAAACTCCTGGCCGAAACATGTGTTAGTAAACTCATCGGGTTAGCTCAGTCGGTAGAGCGTTCGGCTAGAAACCACAAGGTTCCTAGTTCGATACCGGTCCCCGCCAACTCAGCGTATGAGTAGCACAGGGATCTGTGCGGTAAAGTAAGGAGCTGATGGTAGGTGTGGCGCTCCACCTCAGATGCTAAAAACAATCTCCTTGGTCTAGCGCTATTGAAAAGGGGATAGACTCCCTCGATGACTGGCTGATACCGACTTTAGGCCGCCCCGTCGACTTTACTTACTACTACTGGTGTGTTGGTTTTTCATTTAAAAATAATTTTTTTCCCCAGTTTGAAAATTTGTTTATTTATTGTAAAAACTGAGCTATTATTTTTTCACACCAGTTGAATTTAGAAATAATAATAATAATAATAATAATAATATTTTGACCATACAGCAAAATGGTATATGCATAATCCAGAATCTGTTTTTGAGAACGAAACGCATAAAATTCTCTGGGACTTTGAAATAAAAACGGATCACCTTATCCCAGCAAGAAGACCAGACCTAGTGTTGATTAACAAAAAAGAAAGAACTTGTCAACTGGTGGATTTTGCAGTGCCAGCAGATCACAGGGTGAAGCTGAAGGAAAATGAAAAAATGGACAAATATCTGGACCTTGCCAGAGAACTGAAAAAGTTATGGAATATGAAAGTGAAAGTGATACCAATTGTGGTTGGTGCACTTGGAACAGTCCCAAAAGGATTGGAAAAGGGTCTGGAAAGTTTGGAAATCAGAGAAAGGATTGAAACCATTCAGAACACTGCACTGCTGCAATCTGCCAGAATACTCAGAAGAGTCCTGGAGACCTGAGGAGACTTGCTGTCACTCAGATTCCAGTGAAAGACCATCAGCTAATGCTGATGTGAAAACTCAAAAGAAGTAAATAATAATAATAATAATAATAATAATAATATACTATTAAAATCTAATGGTTTAAAATACAGATCATTTAAAATGTACCGACTTGAGTTTCTCGCAATATCGCAAATCTTTGAGGATTTGCGCTACCGTGAGAAACTCTAATCGGTATATTTTAAAAAATCCTTATTTTAAACCATTCAATTTTAATAGTCTATTTAGCTCTTTATATTGAGCACTTTTTAATCGCTTTTAGTGAAAAAATCCTGAAGTAAAAAAGGTTGTATACTTATTTGCTTGGTGGATTTTTATTGTCACTGTAGTGTGTGTATGTATGTATATATGTATGTATGTATATATATCTTATTATAATGGAGATTGTGTGTTTTTCTGTCTGTAACCAAAACTATATTACTACTCAAGTCACAATTCCCTTAATTATTTACGTCAAATTCTCCATGATTTCATTCTTTTAAACCTTCAGTTATTAATAAAAAATTGTTTTACATTATTAATACTGTTGACCATATCTACGTACTAATAACATGCAATTGTATTTATATATACAACAAAATAGCGGTTTACAGTTTGAACGAGAAGGCTAATTTGCATATTGATATTTAAAATTTTATTTTAATAAATATGTGCTTGGTATTATTGATTTCTAATTGTTTGGTTTTATCTTAAGAAATATAAACAAAAATCTCGTGGATAAATCTTAAAAGAAATTTATTTACAAGAAGAAATAACTGTAATATTATCCTTTACTTCCTATTTTAACTAAATAGTTAAATTAGGAAAATTTACCAATGAAAGAGGGGAGTCATGGAAAATGATGGAATAGTTAGTTTCAAAGTTGTTCTATTTTTCGATTATACCCCCTCTGTTGCTGATCTTTTTATCTGCATTCTTAGTCAGTTTCATTAGCCTTTCTAATTTAATATGATATTTTGTTATATCAAAACTTAAATACTTGCACCCGGAGGGTGCATATATTTGCTAGTATATATATATATATATATATATATATATATATATATATATATATATTATATATATGAATGAATAAAGCAGTAAGTAAAGTTGGCAGATTGGCCTAATGACATTTTTCTTCAGGATAATTCTGACTAGAGTCAAAATTATCCTGAAGAACCATTTGGGTGAAACCTAGGTAGATAGTGTCTGACTCATATAAGTCCTTATATAATATTTGGCAGTGAATAACCCACAAGGGTTAATATGCGGTTAATTCCATGACAAATGATCCAGAAAAATGTAAAATCGTCACCCGCCCCCCTTCAATCTTTCTAAAATTTTTTCCAGGTGTGGACTATGTTAACGTTAGACAATCCCCAAAATTTGAGCTTCCAATTTCAAAAATTGGCGAGGTTATGTCGATGTTTTAGCTCTCCGAAATTGGTGTGGTTGATGAAAAATGGTGACTTTTTGTAATCTATTTTTATCTGTAAAATGAATTTGCATGTTTGCCCATGAAATCCAAAAAATGCGTTAAAAAAAGGTTTTAAGTTATTGATGATTTCTGATTATTTTCCTAGCAAGATCAATATCCCGATGACAAAAAAAGGTTGTCTATTATTATTTCACATATAAAGTAAAAAAAAAAGTCGACGGGGCGGCCTAAAGTCGGTATCAGCCAGTCAGCGAGGGAGTCTATTCCCTTTTCAATAGCGCTAGACCAAGGAGATTATTTTAGCGTCTGGGGTGGGGCGCCACGCCTACCATCAGCTCCTTACTTTACCGCACAGATCCCTGTGCTACTCATACGCTGAGTTGGCGAGGACCGGTATCGAACTAGGAACCTTGTGGTTTCTAGCCGAATGCTCTACCGACTGAGCTAACTGGCCCTTATATATATATATATATATTTCACATATATTTCACATATATTGAGCATTATTTGTACCAAAAAGCTAGATTGATATTTGCTTAGTCGAAGCTACATCATTTTGCAAAAATTTGATAAAATTTTGAGCTTCAATTTTTTTTGAAATTTTGTACAGGTGTGGTCTGTCAAAAGGTTAGACAATCCCCCAAAAAGTTGTCATTTTTTTGTGACCTCAAATTTGGAGAGCTAAAAATTGACATAACTCTGCCAATTTTTGGAATTGGAAGCTAAAATCTTTGGAATTGGACAAAATTTCAGAAATATTGAAAGGTGGTGGGTGACATGTCCTGAATGATTTGACATGGAATTAACTATGCCATTAAATCCAACAAACGACTGCCCTGTCAGCTGGGCGTTAGAATGCACCGACTGCACCTCTGCAGAGGGGTAAGACTCCCCCAATGGGGCCACCTGTTGGCCGTGGGTGGCGACCCGTGATGCTTAAGGATAGAGCCCAGGTGGATGAGCAGTTCATGACTTGCAATACTCCACTTTGGCCCTATCTTGGGCTAGACGGGCGGTCAGAGAGGCCCCCTCCAATCAATCAGCTGGTCACGTCAAGCCCTAGCACCTATATGATTTTGACAACCCTATTGCCCTTATGGCAACCCTCAATCCTTCTTATCATATAGGTGCTAGAAGGCGGTGACTGAGGGGCTACATGTCCTGGGAATGACGTTAAACTCTATCTGATGGTGAGGTTCCAGTTTTGGAGGTTTGGGGAATGTGGAGAACCCCTTCATCACCATTGCTTCCTGGTCCACTCTGACCCGGAGTGGTAGTACCTGTTAGGGTCCCATCTATGGGTTAAATAGAAAAATTTATTTATAAAAAAATTGTATTATCCATTAAGAATTGATTTATTTCAAAACTTTATCGGCATTAAATGACCCACTGATGTTGATATGCCGTAAAACAAACAAACCAAAATCAATATATATAAAGGTTTTTTTTAATATATATATATATATATATATATATATTGGCATAGTATATAGTTATCTGTTAGGTGTGTACCTTCTTGAAGCTATAATTATTTATAAAATGATTAATATCATTAATTGTGAAAAAACCTGAGAAAATTCTGTGAATGATATAACTGCAGACCATAATTGTGAACCTGACTTTGGTATAAAGTAACCCAACAAGGGTTGATATGCCATAAACACCAAGGCATCAGCTATCAAAAAGAGATTGTTTTACTAATTTTTTAAAAACTATATTGGATTAGATCGAACTTAACGGACTTAAATTCCAACATTTTATGTCGCTCCGCCGAAGAAAAAAAAATACCAAAAATCAGGGAATTAGCCGAAATTAATGAAATTTTCAGTGTTAATATATTAATGAAAGATATGATGCACCAGTTATTTTATTTAATAACTTTTACATTTTTTCAGGTCAGTTAATTTTGAACCACATATCTTTGAGAATCTGTGTTACACCTCAAAGATACATGGTTCAAAGTTAACTGACCTGAAAAAATTAAAAAGTTTTAAGATAAAATAACTGGTGGATTATATCTTTTATTAAATGAGGACAAGAGTCCGAGTAATCCAAATAATCCAGTCTCATCTAAAAAAATTCAGAGAAATAGAAAAAAATAAAATTAATACAACCAAATTTGAAATTTTTTTATTTTTTATTTTTTATTTTTTATGAAGTAAACAATATGTTGATACTGTTCGTTTCGATTACGACAATAAGGTTCCTAAGTTTGGAAAGGTTCCAGAGTCCGACAAGAAATATTTTAAGAAGGACACATCGGCCGAAACGTTGTGCAGATAACTGTCACTTAGAACTGTCTTAACCTAACTCCTTTATCCACTACGCCATGTGTCCAATTGAAGAAGGCCGGAGTGCACATCGGCCAGAATGTTGTACAGATAACAATAAAGATGAGGACAATAGTCCGAATAATCCAAATAATACTAATTATCAAGCCTCATCTCAAAGTTTCAGAGAAATAGAAAAAAATTAAATTAATACAACCAAATTTTAAAATCTTTTTTTTTTCTTTTTTTTAAGAAGTAAACAATATCACGGTACTGCTCGTTTAGTTTTGCCTCTAACCCACCTTTCCCATCTCCCCCCCCCTATTTTCTTGTTTTTCTTCCTGTAAATAGGGAAGAGATGGTGGTGGAGGATGTGGAGGCTGTACCACCAGCAACAACCGTTTGCCTGCTTGTTGTATCATGGGCTTGTATCTAGGCCTGGTGTTGTTTTTTTTTTCTTTTTTCTTTTTTTTTTTTTTTTTTTTTTTTTTAATCAATACCTCTCACTTTCGTGAAGCCTGAAGATACCTCGACAGAAGCTTCTTGCACGGCTACCGCTGCTGCTGCCTCTAGATACCACCGCTACAACTGCTACTGCAGCCTCCGCTGCTGCTGCTGCTGCTACTACTACTGCTACTGCTGCTGCTGCTGCTGCTGCCACCCCCAACCAATAACAACAGTATAACCACCGCCACCACCATCTCCCTTTACTAGCTTTTCACGATCACTGTTGCTTGCCTTCCTCTCTGTTCGTGTCCGCTCCGAAAGACCATGCCATGCAGGACCTACATTCGTATCGTCAGCGATGTCGTTGTTATTCAGGCTCTATCTTCTGCAATATAGTATTGCAGTCTGCACCGAGTTATGAAAGACTCGCTTCGACCGTATGAGAAACCCTTGCTTGCTCGACTGCTATGGACTCGTACTGGTGTAGAACTCGACAGTCTTGAGACGAACACAAAAGGTATCTATCTTAATGTAAGTTCCTTGTTGTTACTGTCCTCTTCATCATTTATTATTATTATTATTATTATTATTATTATTATCTGCCTACGTATCATACCTCCTTCCTTGTTGTGTCCCCACCCTCCCTCT
>CM042177.1:35611066-35618566 GCA_023376005.1 Doryteuthis pealeii | reverse complement strand
GGCGGCCCACATTAGCGTGCACATGCGCTGACTTCCACAGTAGTACGTCGCTTACGATTTCGTCCTTGCTTCTCCAGCAGTGACCTGCATGTCTAGTCCGTCTCACTCGTATGGTTTGTGAGATGGGGGGCAGGTGGCTTTTTTGTGGGGTGCTGTTTCCACGACCTATCCAGGACCGCCCGTAGCATTCTCGTACAGCTTCCTTCTAGCTTATTCTCAAGGTGCTTCGTTAGGGTCCAGGTGGTACAGCAATACAGACACAACCACAGCCTGGAAGAATCGTCTCTTTATCTTGTCGGGGAGATCGGATTTCCATATGACTGATAATTTGTTTGTGGCCAACCATGCCTTTCCTATTCGAGTGTTAACATCGTTTTCTGTGGATGAGATATTACTACCTAGGTATGTGAATTTTTAATTAGTAAAGAAAAGAAAGCTTAAAAATCAGTTATTATACAGTTATGGTACCATTTCCACTCCCGCCCTGTCGATGGGGTGTTAAAATGCACTGACTGCACCTCTCTCGGCGGCAGAGGCGACTGAGGGGATTATAGCGCGGGTTGCTGGATTGTAGAGGATGTGTGCCGGTCGTCTCCGCGGCCGTATGATGTGTCGATGGCATCTGCGATGGAGGACTAGATGGTGCCTCAGGACGCTAGTGTGCTGTTGAGGACGTTTGGGTGGTCAATGCCGG
Organism: Doryteuthis pealeii; assembly: GCA_023376005.1. Taxonomy (NCBI): domain Eukaryota; kingdom Metazoa; phylum Mollusca; class Cephalopoda; order Myopsida; family Loliginidae; genus Doryteuthis; species Doryteuthis pealeii. Next base: position 35,617,872 of record CM042177.1, on the reverse strand, counting down.
CACAAGCGGATACTGGTTGCGTATAGTACGTGATAGAGACCTGGGTGTGCTGAGCAGGATCGCGATCTCAATGTTAGAACCGATGTGCGCAGAGAGATGGATGCTAGTTCTCCGCTGTATCGTTCTGTGAGTAGCGCCGATCTTACCATGTATGTTTGCATGTGCTGAGACGGTGTGTGGATCGTTTCGCGGTATGGAGGGTCGTCACCCTTACGAGCACATAGTATCTAGTTGCATTTCGGGGTGGCGTTGGTCATCATAGTCGAAGTTAGTGGTGACGCGCTGTTGTTGTAATGGCGATGCATTGTGATGGCGTAATTTGGTGGATAGTTGTGTTCGACGCTAATTAAGATTATGTCAACTCTCCGAATTGGCCTCGATTGAATGTAAGGCAGCCCCAATTCGCCACGTCATTGTTATCAATGAGATGTGGTGCAGGACTGGAAAGTGACGGTGAACTCGTACGGGATCTAACCATGTCGCTGAGGTTAAGTGCGTGGTGACGGTGTAGATAGATGAGCTTCGCAGTATATCTGCATGATGTGTCGTGACGTTGGTTCCATCAGGTGTTTAGTGTAGACGAGACTGTGATGTATGGAGTGGAAGTAGTAGTGTGAATGCGCCCCTTCATCAACCATTTGCTCCCGGTCCACTCTGACCCGGAGCGGTAGTACTGTTAGGTTAATAATTAATTTTTTGACCAATCTCTCGAATGAGGTGTTTACGCTTGTCTGTATCTGACGCGAATAGAGGATATCTCGAGACTGATATTTCGGTTGTGTGGAAGTACACAAAACTAGTTAGTATGATTCTTTAGTATTTATGTAATCGCTGATGGCACTTTTTGCCTCGCGCGAGTCAGCGTGATAGATGAGAGGATGCGAAGATGTATTCAGAAGATATCAGATTGCGATTTATGTTATATGTTTACTAAGGAGGATTATGATAGCAACTGTTAGCTAATACGCGTATGTATAGTGTCGATGTAGTCGTTAGTGCTATACAATGCTTTGGTCTTCTAGTTGGATGTTAGATGTTGTAATTTGATGTCTGTAGTGTTGAATTCGCTCGTCTAAGTGATCTAGCGATTAACGACAAGCGCGTGTTGTCAGGATATAGAATGGATTAGATGAATGGTATCATGTTTGTGGATTGGCAAGGAGGGGTTGACGTCTTGATCGTTGCTCTGTCGCAGCGCATTCCTGTGCTTAAGTGATAGATTGCTCTAGCACGGTTTTAGAATGATGGTGTCTCCGTGTTAGAGCTCTCGAGTTTGTAATATTAAATATAATATGAAGATGTGAGAGAGTAGAGTAGTGTTCCTCGGCGGTATATACGGGTTGTACGTGTGCTGCACAATCATACATCGTATTAATGCATAGAGTGTAGAGGAGAATAAGTGACTCGTGTCAGGTAGTTGCACTCTTTGATCGTAGCTTGTCGCCGTTCGGCTTCTGATATAAAGTATCTTGAGAACTACGACGTATAATATATTCAAGTGAGGTCACTCCTGTTACAGACTTATCGAGTATCGGATGATTTGTAGGAAGTGCACATAGCGGACAGGCACAGGATGTTGGGTATCGAACACATAATGTGTAGCATGTAGCTCGTGAGTCCGATGTGTGTGGTCTCGCTGGGGACGGAATGTGATCAGCAAGCTACTGTAGTGGAGACTCTGATTTGGCGCTCCGTGATGCCAGGTAAGCGAGGGTGACGTAGTGATAATGCCACCGGCTTACTGGGACTATATTACGTGCGTTTGAGGTGATTCTATAGTTCAGGATCGACCAGATCGGAGTTGTTTCACCTCTCGGGCCCATTTGGCAGCTGCCCATTAAGGGACGGTGTGTAACTATTAAATACATACATTTGTTTATATAGGAAGTATGTTATTATCATTGTTTACTACTGAGATAATATCAAAGAGATCCAGTCTGTAAACAGGTTGAAATATACTGAAGTGGATTGATGTGAGTTTACTGCTCAAAGGTGATTCTGACTTGTAATATGTACGGTATGAGGATATCGGATGAGTGCTGTTGGACGATAGTTGATGTCGTGAGGAATGATTTGGGCTGATGGATTATTACAAGTATGGCTACTTGAGGTTGAGTAACGATCGTAGTGTCATATGAGTAGTAATGGTCCGTACTCCAGTACATTGTAGTATATGCATGGCCTAAGGGATGTCTCGGAGAGGTATTATGTATTGGGGTGGTCCATCGATTGTAGTGTACTGATAAAGGGTTGTTGTAGCGTGAATGTCATTCTCGATATTATGTGATGGTTAGATGCGAGAGGGTTAGTATCTGTAGGATGATGAAACTGCGATGTATGTGTGTTTCTTGTAGATAGTGTTGCAGGATGATATACTATAGGGGCGAATAGATCTTATCGATGATAATAGGGGAAGAGTGTTTCTGCATGGTGCAATTAGTAAGGGAGATAATAGACTGAGTAAAGAAAAGGAGTATGAAAGCAGATTTTTGTAGAGATGATTAAGGACAGATCCTGAGCGTTGGGTAGTAGAGGGTGTTTGTTTCACTGTGAAGTTGTGTTCGAGAATTATATGAGAACTCTGTAGTATGTTTACGTCGTGCAGTCTCGTCGAAGCTTTCGTGTTGTATGCTGATCGTCGTGTATCTCGCGCGTTCTATGGTGTTATGTCAGTCGCACTCGTCATATGATAGAGTATGTTATTGTGTTGAATAGTATGAGGCGAGGGTAGTTTGTGATGAACTATGTTGTTATGATCAGAGTGAGTCCTTGTGGACGGCTAGTAATAATTGTATGGTAGATCAATGTATGGGTGTAGGATATAGCTTGCTGATGTAGTGTCTGATTCGACTTATGAGATCTGTGTCTCAATAGTCCAGTTATGTGAACGGGTGATGAGTTCGTCAAGTGGATGTAATGTGTGCTGTGATGGCGATAATAATAGTCATGATAGTGTAAGACATATCGTGATATAGGAGATGTGTGAACAGTAGAGGATAGGTGGCGTGTGTATATGAAGGTTACCTCGGCGGATCGTATGCGGCGTGATCTTGTTCGTGCTTGTTCCATATGCTCATACTCACCAGTGGGATCGAGAAGTAGTGTGTCGTGACTAGAGTTTATTGTTCGTAGGTGGATACTGTGATTTCAGGCGGTGTATGAGGAGATAATAATGTGGGATGCATGATGAGTGTTAGCTTTCTGGTGTGCATGTTGATAGATGGACGGTTATTCAGCATTCAGGAGATACGACTGATTGATGAGCTTATTTGCGTATGTCGAGCCTATTAATTTCCTATTATTATTTATCATCATCATTTCAACTCCATTTGATTCATGCGATTGCTTATTATTAGTGATTCAAATAGAATAATAACGTAAATACCTTACGTTTTATGTAGCTACGTACGAGCGGATGGTCTGCGAGTGAAATCTCTTGTTGTGAAGATCGCTTATGTGGAATATTGAGAATCTCATTTTTGGTATTGATATAGAGTGCGCATTGATCGGTGGGTTCGACGTGCACGTGACTGTGCATGGTATGATTCATTTTTATCCATCTACATTTCTTTCTTTACTCATTTTTCAGACGTTTGTGTTGCAATAACTTTGTTGATGATAATGTGTGATTTGACCATGGGTATATTATGTTATAGTAGAGTGTCCGTGGTGGTTAGGATATGAGTATTGACGATGTTGTGTGATTGTGCTGAGTAAAGTGGTAACACCGATGTGCATGTGCATAGCTAAGTGTACAAATTCAGTATTCAATATGATTGAATAATGCCTGAAAGAAAGATATGCAGACAGATCTGAAACATGTTGGTCGCAAATGTGAGATAAAATATAAATTAAAAAACAAAAAACTCCATTTTTGCAGAACTTCTTTTTTTAAAATATTTTATTTTCTCCTGTTGGGAACACATAACAACACTTATATATTATATAATCATCAACCTCATTTCTGCTGTATATGGCAGTGTTTGATCTTAGGTACAGTTAGGGTTAGGTGAGGATTGATAGTGACGCGCAGTAGATGCGTTTGGCATAGATGCAAATCAGTTGGTGTGAGCTATTCTATTGGGATGTCTCGATGACTGACTGTGAGAAGATCGACGCTCTCAACTGCATGCCTATTAGAGAGATTAGTAGTGTTGTGTATTTGATTTCTCAGTCGTAGTTTAGCAGTACTCAGTAAGACGATCAGCTTTCGGCTAGGTCAGTATGATTCGATCCAATTACCTCTCGGAGCTCCTCTGCGGCAGCAAACCAGCATCTCACATAGTTGGTCAATGTAAGGTCCTTACCTGGGCGCCCCACACTAGCATGTCCATGTTGATTGGTTTCCGCAGGAGAACATTGCTTATCAGCCTCGTCCTTGCTTCTCCAGCAGTGTCCAGCATGCCTTGTCCGTCTTACTCGGATGCTTTTTGTGAGATGGGGGGCAGGGTGACCATTCCAGATGCCCTCCTTGTGGGTTGCCTGTTTTCTACGACTTGTTCAAGCTGCATGCAGGCATTCTTGTGCAGGTTTCCATCTAGCCTTATTCTTGAGGTGCTTTGTTAGGGTCAAGTAGTGGGCAGCCATACAGCAGCACTGATCATACCACAAACCTGGAAGATTTGTCGCTTTAAGCTTGTCAGTCGATTGCAACACCAATCTATGTGATTGTAAAAAAAAAAAATTAAAAAAAGTTTATTTATTTTTTCCACGAGTTTTCAAAGGGTGCTCAGTTCCCCGTAATAAGTTTATCGTAAACCGATTCCCCTAGAATCAGAATGACGTGACTTATGTGGAGTACCTCGTGCTGTAGTTCATTATGATGTATGCATTTTTGTAGTCTGTTGTAATTTATACTCTGATGTTTGATTTGCTTTTTCTTCAAATGGATTATTATCGGTTACACACCAATCTATCAAGATTGTAAAAAAATCTAAAAAGGTTCTTTATTTTTCGAGTTTCAGGGGTGGCTCATTTCCCCGTATAAAGTTTATAGTAAATCAATCCCCCATATTGGAACCACTCGATAATAAATAATTTGGGTTTCTTGTTTTTTCTGGGCCACCCTAACTTTTGACACCATTTGCGCCAGTTTTCCTTTCGAGCGGTTCCGATATGGGGGGATCGGTTTTACAATAAACTTATACGGCGGAACTGAGCACGCCCTGAAAAAAAATAAAGACTTTTTTGAATTTTTTTTTTCCACAGTCTGAATAGATTGGTGTGCAATCGATAATAAATCCTTGAAAGAAGAAAAAAAAAATTAAAAAATAAATTTTAGATAGGGGGGTTCTGAAAGTTCAAGGTCCGCCGTTTTTTTTTTTTTTTTTAGTTCTTTCTTCTTATTTTTAATATAGAAAATGAGGCGTGGGTGGGTGTGGGGTTAAAGTCCTTTTCGAGGAATTTTCTAATAAGAATTTTTAAAAGTTAGATGAAAGGACAGCAAATAAACTGAAAAGTGTTCAATTGTTTAGCTTTAAAAGTTTTTTTTGTTTTTGTGTTTGATTTAGTCAAGATTTTTTTTAAAGTTATATTATATATTCATACATATATATATATAATATATATGTGTGGTGTGTGTGTGGTGGTAGATTGAGAGGAACAAAAACTCAGAAACAAAAGTGTTCTTTTGTTCTTCACATCTCCACCACATTCTCGTCGATGCATTCCAATCCTCTTTACAACACAACACACAACACACACACACACACACACCCCCACACACACGTGCCTCTCACAACACACATTATATATGTATAATCTTTATATAATCTTGGGATATCTATATATCAGGAGAGAGAATTGTATATGCTGCTCATCTTTTCATCGTTCGGATATATTACCTACTCCTAAAAGAATTGATAATATTTTTTAATCAATTTAGTTTTTTCTTGTGCTTTTTAAAAAGAGAACGGGGAGTGGGTCGATGGGGGGGGGGGTTAACAGTAACCTTTTTCTAGATTTTCATAATAGGAAATGTTCGATGAAGGCAGCAAATAAAAGGTTTATTTCTTTTTCTTTCTTTAACTGAAAATTGTATTAGTTGTTTCGCTTTAAAAGTTTTCAATCTTTTTTGTGTTTCTTATCAAGATTTTTAAAAGAATAATCTTTATTTTTCTTCGTTTTTTTTTTTACTAAAGAATCCATTTAATTTTTAACTTTTCCTTTTTTTTTTTTTTTTTTTTCCTTAATTGAGAATGATAAATAAATATTCAGGTGTTCTTAAATCTTCTATAATAAATTTTATTTGGGAGCAGTGTTTGTTTTATAATGAAATGTAGGGAATGCAAGTAGAATAGCATGGGGAAAGAGAGAGAAGTGATTGAAAGAGAGAGAGAGATTTGAAAGAGAGAAGAGAAGAGGAGAGATTGAAAGGAGAGAGATTGAAAGAGAGAGAGAGTAGATTGAAAAGAGAGAGAGAGAGATTGAAAGAGTGTGGTGTGGTGTGTGTGTGTGTCTGTGTAAAAAAAAGCAGCAGAAGTTTGTCTGGTGTGTGTAAAACTGACAAGTGATATGTACATGTCTTGCAAATTATATGTATGTGTGCATAGAAACAACCACCAAGGACATGTGTGTAATATATAATATATATATATATATATATATATATAATCCACAACTCCAGGATAAGAAATCTTCCTTACGACACAAGAAGTTTTTTTTTTAAATCTGTCGCAGTTTGAGAGCTCAATGTGGTGCTCTTAATGTTAGAGTCACAGAGCGAAATATATAAGTAAAGAAATAACAAAGACTTAGAGTTTAGCATTAGAGTCCCTATTTCAGGGAGACTAGAACAAAGTGTCTAA
>CM042177.1:35579811-35610966 GCA_023376005.1 Doryteuthis pealeii | reverse complement strand
CGAGAGAGACTTACTCATTGATAAAAAGGGGCTGGGGCTTGTTGTTAGCAGACAGAAAAAACACAAACTGCTATATAGTAAGATATATATTATAATATAATATATATATGAAAATAAAGCATTTTTTTTTAATTAATTACTTAAAAGCAGGTTATTCACTTTAACATTCTCGACCATCTTCAGGTGATATATGCACTCTGTAAAGAAAGAGACCTTTCTCTGGTCTGTCTCTTGGGAGTGCAAAGCAAAAGTGATTATTGGTTTTTTTTTGTTTTTTGTTGTTGATTTTTTTTTTTTTTTTTTTTTTTTTTTTTTGGTAGGGACTACTGTCCCTAAACAAATATTCCAACATGGAGATATTTATTTTAGGTACAAAAAAAAAAAAAAAAAAAAAAAAACCAACAACAAAAAAACAAAAAAAAACCCAATACCACTTTTGCTTTGGCACTCCCAAGAGACAGACCAGAGAAAAGGTCTCTTTCTTTACCGAGGTGCATATATCACCTGAAGATGGTCGGAGAATGTTAAAGTCATGGGAACAATGACAAGTAGTCTAGTTATCAAAATATACATTAATACTTGTGTTCCTTAAAAGTACAACCATTATCATCTCGCAACACCCTCTGGTTAGAAACGAGACCATCCAAATCATACAAGATGAAATGCAAAAAGTGTAAATCCTGATTATCTGGTGTTGCTTATCCGCCGAATTATTTCTTATGAGTTTCATCACCTCAGCTAAATAATGGACCATCCCATTTTTATTATGAAGAAAGAAAGGGAATAGAAAGGACCTGCTTCACTGAAAAAAGATAAAGAAAAAGAAGGGAAAAATAGAGAGGGAGAAAAAAGGACATGCCACACAGAAAAAATTCAGTAAAAAAGAAAGAAAATTAGGGGAAAGATAGAGAGAGGGGGTGAATGCACGGAAGCGATAATGCTAATCTGTTTCAAACGAGCATCATGAAAAGATGAAAAGAAAGTGAAAGAGTTAAATCAGGAATATCTATACCTTTTATTACATATTGAACTATTTAGCAATAGCTCTTAAGCAAACATATCAAACGTTATAATAATTAAATTATTATACTGTGGTATATCCAAAAATATGCTAGTCAAAATAATTTCTTAAATCTTAAGAATTCTTAGTAAAATATTAACGGTCATTAATGAGTTATCTCCCTTGGTCCAAACAACAATTTCTTTTGAAAAATGCCTATTTCATTACCTACTTTAAACCGCTCACAGCTGCTCTCCAGCCACTGCGATCTACGCTTACCACACCCAAGCAAACAAAGTACAAAAATTCATAGTTCATTATAATTGAGCAGAAGGACTCAGATTACAATAATGATAGGATTTTATTTTATTAGAATGAATTTTGAGTGAAAAGATAGTGAGCTTTGCAATATCCTATCATACAGGTAAAAAATATCAAGAAATTTGGTACAGCCATGGGGGAAATTTGGTAGGCAAAGAGTTGTCGCTCATTGTGGCTATTCCAGCACTGCGATCCTACCATAAACTGTTGGCAGCAGCTCTCACACATGTCACTCGGATTAGAATGATAATAGGACTTTATTTGAATAGAATGAGTTGTGAGGTGAATAGATGGTGAACTTTGAAATAAAAAAAAAATACAAAGAAAATTTGGTACAGCTGTAGGGGTAAATTTGGTAGGCGGAAAGTTAAGAGGACTATACAACAGCTCTCCCTCCCTTTAAATCTTTGCCTACTTTAAACCGCTCACAGCAGCTCTCCCACCGCACACAAGTAAAGTGAAATTCTGATGGTTAGTTCATTATAATTGAGCAGAAGGACTCGGATTACAATAATAATAGGACTTTATTTGTATAGAATGAGTTCTGAGTTGAATAGATAGTGAACTTTGAAATATCCCATCATACATCCTACCATAAGCTTCTGGCAGCAGCTCTTGCCAAAGAATATATCCATCATACAGGTAAAAAATACGAGGGAAATTTGGTAGGCAAAGAGTTAAAAAGGAATACAGTTGTAATTAGACTTATGAGTGTCTCACCTTACGAGTTTTCCGAGTTACAAACTGACACAGGTAATCCTTAACTATTTCCTCGTAAATTCCTACCATAAAATAAACTGAACCCTCATTTTATGTCCTTGTTTTTGCAATAAATGTTTTATTTTTCTTGCACCCATTATTTTACAATACTGAACATATTTTATTTATTTTAATATTCTCTTCAATGTGTATATTCTAAAAGTTTTTATTTTGTGAGAATGGTTAGTTTTAAAGTGGGCGTTCGTTTTACACTTCAACTTTTTACTCGTAAATTCCTACCATAAAATTAGGCTTGGTTCAGATAATGCCCAAGCCTAATTTTATGTAGGAATTTACGAGTAAAAAGTTGAAGATTACTTTTTGTTGTTGTTTTTTTTTTTTTTTTTTTTTGGTACTCTAAAATAAAAACGTCAGATTTTAATCATCGTCGACGAAAAAACAAAATTACGGTCATAAAAGGAGGATCCAATTTATGCCTAAATTGTAAAAAAAAACCCACTTTAAAACTAACCATACTCACAAAATAAAAACTTTTAGAATATACACATTGAAATGAAATTAAAATAAATAAATAAAATATATTTAGTATTGTAAAATAACGTGTGCAAGAAAAATAAAACCTTTATTGCAAAAACACGGTCATAAAATGAGGGTTCAGTTTCTTTTATGGTAGGAATTTAATTGGAACAAGTTAAGGATTACCCTGACACATGCTCAATTTTTTGTTTTGTATTGAGAGATAAAATCTAAGGCACAAGCAAGCTTCAGATATGCTTATGTTAAGTTCACTAAAAACATTTAAGTTTCCATATTTATTTTTTAAGCATGACTTTACCTATCCTGGTTCATTATAATTGAGCAGAAGGACTCATATTACAATAATAATAGGACTTTATTTGAATAGAATGAATTCTGAGGTGAATTGATAGTCAACTTTGAAATATCCCATTGATGGGTCAGTAAAACGAAGTCCGGGTTGACGTGAGTCCGAAATGAGTTATCTTCCCTTGTTGTCTTTCATTTGCCACCGATAGGTGGCATTGGTATTTGGCCACAAGCGGGAACTACAATTTTCTGCCTCTTTTCCCTCAGGCCGACGAGTTAACATGGTCTAGGTGCCTGCCACCTTCTAAGCATTTACCAAACCAGCTACCAGTGACATTCTCTACGACGTGAGTCGTACGCCTATTTCCTCATAATACGTTTATGTATCCGTTGTGTATATCTTTTTCTTAAATGTATCTCCGTCACTTACGGAATAAATATGTTATCGTTGTACACGTTTGTAGGAGTGTTTTTATCTATACATTTGTACCCACATTGGGAGTATTGAAGTCAGTTAGCCTACTGTTGGTTTTAATAACAGCAGCTAAGTAGAACTTTTTCTTCACGATGGTGAGTATCATCGTTTCTACATCTCCCCTCTCCCTCCCCCGCGTGCAGGCAAGGCTCTACGAGGAGTGAGCTGTTCTTTAAGGCCTGCCCTGTTATGTGGGAATAACCTGGACAAGGCTCGAGGGATTTTCGATGGACGAAGGCAGGTTGATGTATCAGTGCTCACTGTGGGGTGTCGAATTGCTGTATTTTGGGCCTGCCTCTGACGGCGATAAGCTGATGTTCGCAGTCTTGCTACATCCGTGACACCGGACATTTTATTCTGGTCTCGCATGGCCATTTCAAATGCTCTTGCATGGCTTACATTATCGTCTAATGTCTTCAGCGATCCTGCCTTAGCCAGCATGTTCGTTTGTAGCACATCATTGGCTATACCCCGGATAAACTGATCCTTGATGTATGTACTGGATAGGTCATGATCGTAGTTGGGGCATATAAAGTTGCAGTCCTGTGCTCCTGACCGTAGCCGGATCAAATAATCCTGTATGGATTCGTCTTCATTTTGCAGAATGGTTGAGAATGATATTCTGTGTACTTGTCACTGGTACGGGACTTTTAGCTTCCTTTCATCTGATGTACAACCAGAGATCCTCCTAATCAACCCTATAATTTGGAAATTTAGAAAAAGAGCAAGACATTGTCTTTATTGTTTTTATCTATACATTTGTACCCACATTGGGAGGTTACTTTAAGCCTTCCAAAGTTAACATAACTCCCCCACCCCTCATACAGGTAAAACATACAAATAAAATTTGATACAGCCATAAGGGAAATTTGGTTGGCAAAGAGTTAAATTAGATCAAATGATTGATTGATTTTAATGGTATGTCAAACCCCCCTAGGGTTATTTTATGCCTAGAGGTTTGGGAATCACATTCATTATACATTATTACTAATTCTTAAATTGTCACTGGTATGGGACTTTTAGCTTCATTTTGTCTGAGGTACGACCTGAGATTATCCTAATCAACCCTATAATTTGGACCTACATGTTAGGATTCTGTGACGGAGAATGTGTACTACTACCGTACTCATTTAGAAAAAGAGTAGGCAAAAACATAACTATTTCTTTTTATCTTTCTCTTTGTCATTCCTCCTCTTTCTTATCCTCTTTCTTTTGTTAACTCTTTGATTACCAAATTTCCCCCATGGCTCTACCAAATTATCTTGGTGTTTTTTTTTTTACCTGTATGCTAGGGATATTTCAAAGTTCACTATCTATTCACCTCACAACTCATTCTATTCAAATAAAGTCCTATTATTATTATTGTAATCTGAGTCCTTCTGCTCAATTATAATGAACTAACCATCAGATTTTTGTACTTTGTTTGGGTGTGGTACGTGTAAAAACAGCGAGCCCCTGTGAGCGGTTTAAAGTAGGCAAAGAGTTAAGTTACCCCCCCACTAGTGGCCCTTCTTTTAATAGTGTACTAATTCTTAAATTGTCACTGGTACGGGATTTCTAGCTTCCTTTCATCTGATGTACAACCGGAGATCATCCTAATCAACTGCCAGAGTCGAACCCACGCCCTCCGGAATGCACGAGAATTGTGTGTTGCATGGTCGTGAGGTTCGACTGATGTGCCCGGATGTTGGGGGACTGTGCCTATAAATAACTGAAGTGAGTGGAGCTCTGGAGACGTAGTTGGCCTACATGAGACTGCAGTCAGTGAAGAAACACTTTGTGTACAACCCTAAATTTGTTTTTAATTCAACATAGATTCTTAATTTAATGAACTAACCATCAGTTTTTTGTACTTTGCTTGGGTGTGGTATGGAAGAGCTGCTGTGAGTGGTTTAAAGTAGATTAAAAAAAAAACTTTCTTTTTCTTTTTCACTCTTTGTGACTAGCGTCCAGTCACCAGAATTCTTGTGAAGGCGAGTATGATGTTGATTCTATTGTTTAATAGTAAAAATTTAGCATTGGATTTAATGGACATAAAAAATAGTTGGTACAGAGCCTGTATTCAGTTACAGTCTTTTTTTTTTTGTCTAGTGACTGGACGCTAATCACATACTAGCGTCCAGTCACCAGAATTCTTGTGAAGGTGAGTATGATGTTGATTTTACAGTTTAATAGTAAAAATTTTAGTATTGCATCAATTAGAAACCCATCCAACTTACCTCACACTCTGCAGCAGCAGCAGCAGCAGGAGGATCCTGGACGTGTCCATTGATATCTAAATTATGAAGAACAATTTCTGTTGGAGGATCATTATCCAACGGAGATTGAATTTCAAGTTGGGAAATAGGAACATCGCTTGTTGAGGCCAGATTCTGAAAATACAGAAAATATGTTTTTATTTTTCAAATTAAAAAGGCAAAAAATACACATATATATAACAATGTATTAATAATGGAGATTCGCTTCCAGTTTTTTTCTGTAACAAAAATTACGTCACTGCCTACGTCATATTACCCCAAATCATCATAACATAGAATAAATACACACAAAATTTGAACATGCAACATAAGACAGTCCTCGTTGTGTTTTAAATCAAGTTTTAATAAATACATGACTGGTATTATATATCTATATATAGTTTGTTTTATTTTAATACATATTCAAAGTTTACATTTCAAATTGTTTTTTTTTTTTATCCTTTAATGAATTTGATGATTTTACTTACTTAGGGTACAAACTCGCTGACATTGAATTTTTAACTCCCACCCCTCAGGCAATATGTTTCAAAAATCTATTTTTACATTGCCCGGTGGGTGTTTTTTTTATTTTGTACTAGTATATATAACATTCAGCCCCCCTGTTGACCTTTGTCCAGGCTAAGTTATTTTTTATATTGTGTAATGTGTGAATATAAACCATTATTATTATTACTAGCAACAGAAAACACCCACCGGGCGTCGTAAAAATTAATTTTTGAAAGACATTGCTTGAAAGGGTGGGGGTTAAAAATTCAATGTCAGAGGGTTTGTATCATAAGTAAGCAAAATCCTCATATTTATTAAAGGAAAAAATAAAAAATAAAAAAAAAAAATAAACAAAATAAAACAATTTGAAATGAAAACTCCGTCCATCTGAAATAAAATGTTGCATGCATGTAATAATCAAACAATTATTTTGAATATTTTCCACATCAATTTTCCACAAAATCGTAGGTATTCATTTATTTGTAAACTTTTTACTTAACTTCTTGTTACTGTAAAAAAAAAAAAAAAAAGGGACGAGAGTAAAAAATAATTTTTTAAAATTGCTTACTCAAATTTTGGGTGTATATAGCATAAGAATATTGTGACGTAAAATGTGACATAGAGCTATAACGTAGTTTTTGTTACAGACGGAAATACAGACAATCCCTATTATTAATAGATTATTATTATTGTTGTTGTATTATTATTTATTATTATTATTATTATTATTATTATTATTCAAGAGGAACCCTTCATTGCCATACTAGTGGACATACTCCAACCCTCCCCCCCCCAAAAAAAAAAAGAAACTGATCTGAAGGTACTGTTGCTTATCTGATACACAAATACAGAAAATGTTTTTATTTTTCAAATTAAAAGGCAAAAAATACTGTCATGATCTTGGTTTGGTTTGTTTTATGGCATATCAACCTCAGTGGGTCATTTAATGCCGATAAAGTTTTGAAATGAATCAATTCTTAATGGATAATACAATTTTGTTTATCAACTCATGTTTTTCTATTTAACCCATAAATGGGACCCTAACAGGTACTACCACTCCGGGTCAGAGTGGACCAGGGAGCAATGGTGATGAAGGGGTGCTCCACATTCCCCAAACCTCCAGAACTGGAACCTCACCATCAGATAGAGATTAAAGTCATTCCCAGGACATGTAGACCCTCAGCCACTGCCTTCTAGCACCCATACGATAAAAAGTGTTGGGGCTTGCTATAAGAGCAATAGGGTTGGGGCAATCATAGGTGCTAGGGCTTGACGTGACCAACCGATTGATTGGAGGGGGCCTCTCCGACCGCCTAAGTAAGGTTCTAAGTGGAGTGTTGCAGGTCATGGACTACTCATCCACCAAGACTCCGTCCTTAAGCATCACGGGTCGCCACCCATGGCCAACAGGTGGGCCCATTTGGGGGAATCTTATCCCTCTGCAGAGGTGCAGTCGGTGCATTCTAACACCCCAGCTGACAGGGTGAGTCATGATCTTTTTGGATTTATGAATAAATTTAACAAATCATGAATATTTTAGGGAGAACATGATCAAAAAAATAAAAATAAATAAAAATAGAATGTGTTAAAGCCCAAACATAGGTATATGGGTAGGTGGTTGTTCTTTTACAGACACAAAAGATTGTGCTGTAAAGTTTAAGATAATTGAACGGCCATCATGAAGTTAAGCCACTTAGAGATAATATCTTTAGGTATCTAGGTGTTAAGAGGAAAAGGCTTTTTTTATGAGAAAATCTCTTTTGAGGAAATTAATGGTCAGAATAATAGGGACGCTGAGTCTGAAGAAAAAAGTAATTGTTTTAATTTTAAGCGAAATCGTAGACAAAAAGTCTGAGATTAAATTAAGTGCCAAACATCTGGGTGGTCAGGTCCGTGGGGAAGTGTGGGGTGGAATTTTACATATATTCAACCAAGCTCCAGCCCTTAGTGGGTTTGAGCCCAGCAGTTGGGGTGATAGTATCGTCTCAGTAGCAGCAGAGATAGAAAATAGCCAGGGACCGACATCAGTGAAGCCAGTAATCTACTTCTTGCCAGCTGACATAGACCCAATTGTACAATACCCCACCACAAACTGCACAAGTGTCACAACTTCCTCTTCCATCAGTGTCCTGTTATCAGACTTTGTTTTTTTTTTTTTTTTGTTTCAATCCTTGTCTTCGAATCGGCCAGCATAGAATATCACAATGTTGGGGTCATAAACTTTGTGCAACGAAGGTGCGGTGAGTGCGACCGGATATTTTGGAACAGTGGAACAGGGATAAGAGTTACCGCCCTTTACTCGTTTGAAAAAGGTAATTCTGAAAAGAGTTGCTTCCCTTAGATTTTATTTTGACCATTTCTTAACAGGGATATTAATCGGAAGACAGCAGACGTTAACTGAGATTCCTTGGGCTATGAACCAATTTTTAAGGGGGCATAAAGTGAGTTCGGATAAATTTTCATAAAATTTTGTTAATTATAAATATTAAAAAAATTTAAATATATAAATGAACTCTTCCTATGATTCATTCAGTGTGTTTTTTAAAGTATTAAATATAAGGTATAATAATACAAAGGGGCCGGGTTAGCTCAGTCGGTAGAGCGTTCGGCTAGAAACCACAAGGTTCCTAGTTCGATACCGGTCCTCGCCAACTTAGCGTATGAGTAGCACAGGGATCTGTGCGGTAAAGTAAGGAGCTGACGGTAGGTGTGGTGCTCCACCTCAGATGCTAAATACAATCTCCTTGGTCTAGCGCTATTGAAAAGGGGATAGACTCCCTCGCTGACTGGCTGATACCGACTTTAGGCCACCCCGTCGACTTTACTTTTTCTTTTTTTTTTTACTTATAATACAAAGACATTTGTTTTGATGATTAAACGTTTTTTGAGTATAAACAATTTTCATCAATAATGGTATGTCCTATCTTCAGGACTAATTCCCTAATTTTATTTATTTTTGACAATTTTTGAATCTCCCTCGTACATTTTTACATAAGTAGTATTAGTAATATTATCTTAGATTTTCATTATTATTATTTGATGAAGCATTGTCAAGCATTATTTATTTTATCTTAATTTTAGTTTTTCACACTGGTCATACTAGTAGTAATACAATCTTGAATTTTTGTAATTAGATTTTCTTTTTGATTCTGTTATAGTAAGTGGCCTACCTTTTTGATTCTGTTATAGTATGTGGCCTACCCTTTTTTTTGATTCTGTTATAGTATAGTATGTGGCCCACCTTTTTTGATTCTGTGTATGTGGCCCACCTTTTAATTCTGTTATAGTATGTGGCCACCTTTTTGATTCTGTTATGTATGTATGTTATAGTATGTGGCCCACCTTTTTGATTCTGTTATAGTATGTGGCCACCTTTTATTCTGTTATAGTATGTGGCCCACCTTTTTAATTCTGTTATAGTATGTGGCCTATCTTTTTAATTCTGTTATAGTATGTGGCCCACCTTTTTGATTCTGTTATAGTATGTGGCCCACTTTTGATTCTGTTATAATATGTGGCCTATCTTTTTAATTCTGTTATAGTATGTGGCCCACCTTTTTAATTCTGTTATAGTATGTGGCCCACCTTTTTGATTCTGTTATAATATGTGGCCCACCTTTTTAATTCTGTTATAGTATGTGGCTATCTTTTTAATTCTGTTATAGTATGTGGCCTATCTTTTTAATTCTGTTATAGGTGGCCTATCTTTTTAATTCTGTATAGTATGTATATGGCCTACCTTTTTGATTCTGTTATAGTATGTGGCCTATCTTTTTAATTCTGTATAGTATGTAATTCTGTTTAGTATGTGGCCCACCTTTTTAATTCTGTTATAATATGTGGCCCACCTTTTAATTCTGTTATAATATGTGGCCTATCTTTTTAATTCTGTTATAGTATGTGGCCTACCTTTTTGATTCTGTTATATATGTGGCCTACCTTTTTTTGATTCTGTTATAGTATGTGGCCTACTTTTTGATTCTGTTATAGTATGTGGCCTACCTTTTTGATTCTGTTATAGTACCTTTTTGATTCTGTTATAATATGTGGTACCTTTTTGATTCTGTTATAGTATGTGGCCCACCTTTTTGATTCTGTTATAGTATGTGGCCTACCCGGTTTGAATGTGTCCTATTATTATTATTATTTGATGAAGCATTGTCAAGCATTATTTATTTTATCTTAATTTTAGTTTTTCACACTGGTCATACTAGTAGTAATACTATCTTGAATTTTTGTAATTAGATTTTCTTCTTCTTTTAGTTCTGTGACACCACCGGCGGGCTGCGAGGCACATTGCTCAGTATCTCTCCTGCATTCCTGAACTTATATTGTTACATAATCTATGCGGTTCCATAAGATTATTGTCAATCCCCTGTATTTCTAAAGGGATAGCCCTTTTCATATCACGGGCGGGACTTTCCATGGAATAGTACAGAAAGCCTGCGAAATACGTCAAGTCACGTGGGACCTGGTTGGGTCCTCAGTTTTCAATTAGATGTCAGGCAGAGGGGATGTCCTGCCTTAACTGGAACTCAGACTGCATACGCGCGCTATGTTAGTCAGATATTTAGTTACATGAAATGTATAGTTAAGGAAATAAAAGCTTAAGAATATAACACGGTTTTGGTGTTGGTGAATGTCTTGGTAACAAGACTGATCTAGAAGAAGAAATCAGTTAAGTGCGACCGACCACCAAGACGAAGAAGAGACGCTAGAAGAGAACTTAAGATGTCAAAGACGCTAGAAGAACAGAAGAAGAATAGAAGAAAGTAAGAAGTAATGAAAAGGGTATGCAACAATATCACAGGCCATGATTCCATGTGATCTGCTAGCTAACTTCTAGGACCTGTCCACGTTGCAACACACTCAAATACCTCGCAGGGGCCTACCCCCGCCGAGGGGTGCACAAACAAACAAGTATTACAAAAGAGAAAAAGAGAACAAAGACAAGACAATTTCAGGTGAACATTAAAATGGTCAGAGAGGTATATATATATATATTTACCAACCCCTCCACACGAGCAGGATGCGACACAAGGTCAATTTCTTAAGCGGAGTTCAACAGGTTTGAATTCAGAGTTTTCCTTCTCCTAGACAGGTTGCCTAACCAAGGTTAAAGAGCCCAGTCTGCCCTACTATTTACCCATAGCTGGAAGGAGAGTAGGATTCATACCTTTCCCAAGGGTATTAGCGCTAAGTGAAATGCAATTGCCACGTCCAGGATTTGAACTCGGGGCGACGTGTCCATTTCCCACGACTTAAACCATTACACCACGCGCTTCCTACAAAAAGGTATATAGTTCGCATTCATTCTTCCTATCGGCTACAGTTTCATCTGCTCCCATCGTTTGTCGAGATGGGGGACGCCCCCCCCCCTTTTGCTTGGGGACCTCTGCTAGGGCTGGTCTCTAGTGGACAATTAACATCTTACTTCCTCGGTCTCCAGAACTCAACTAACTTCTCCGAGGTCCAGAAAACTAACTGACTAAACTTTTTTTAAATGTCCCAGAATCCTTCAGATCTCATCTCACTCTCATTCCCTGGGATTCCTCACGAGATTTCCAAAATCCTTTGTTCTAATATGGGTCAATTTTTATTATGGTCTAACCTCCAGTTAACTTCTCAAAGTTATTGAAACCCAGATTCTCCGTCTGGACAATGGCCCTTATCACCCTTTATATCTATTCTAATCCTTTTCTTAGTTTTTTATGGTTTCTCTGACAGACCATTCGCATACTTTATTAATACATATAATACATGTATACACACACATACATATGTATGTATGTATGTATGCATGCACATACACACACATATACCCATCTGTTGGCCGTCTCGCTCTTCTATATACACTCTATCTACACCACACACATATACCCATCTGTTGCGGTCTCTCTATCTACACCACACACATATACCCCTGTTGGCGGTCTCACTCTATCTACACCGCACACATATACCCATCTGTTGCGGTCTCACTCTATCTACACCGCACACATATACCCATCTGTTGGCGGTCTCACTCTATCTACACCGCACACATATACCCATCTGTTGGCGGTCTCACTCTATCTACACCGCACACATATACCCATCTGTTGGCGGTCTCACTCTATCTACACCACACACAATACCCATCTGTTGGCGTCTCACTCTATCTACACCGCACACATATACCATCTGTTGGCGGTCTCACTCTATCTACACCGCACACATATACCCATCTGTTGGCGGTCTCACTCTATCTACACCGCACACATATACCCATCTGTTGGCGGTCTCACTCTATACACCACATATACCCATCTGTGGCCGTCTCACTCTATCTACACCGCACACATATACCCATCTGTTGGCCGTCTCACTCTATCTACACCGCACACATATACCCATCTGTTGGCCGTCTCACTCTATCTACACCCCACACATATACCCATCTGTTGGCGGTCTCACTCTATCTACACCACACGCATCTGCCCATCTGTTGGCGGTCTTATTTTTCTCGATTTGTTTAGCCATACATTTAAATAGGCATTCCCGCCTAATTCATTATTAATTAATTAATTTTTAAAATTAGGTACGACTCCAATTAAGCACATATTCTCCAAAAAATTGTCGGCAAAAAAGCCATTCCAAACATACCTTGTATATACACATCTGTTGGCGGTCTTACTCTATCTACACCACATACATATACCCATCCGTTGGCGGTCTTACTCTATCTACACCACATACATATTTATACATATATGTGGTTTGACTTCTACTTATGTATTTAATATAACTAACTATGCATTTATACGCACACACACACATGCTTGCACCCACTGTGTCTTATAGTTCCATTCTTCAACCTTTCTCAAGAATACAAAGATATGTTCAGTATATTGCGAAGAATCATTATCTCTCAAAGAGTTCTTCAGACTATTGATTTCATTCTTTTTTGTTTCACATACGCTATAAAACTTTTTGGAAGAAGAGTCATTACCGTTCTAATAGTTCTTCAGATTATTGATCTCATTCTTTTTGTTTCAGGCACCTTCGAAAACATTCAGAAGAATCTATCATATTAACAGAATAAGACTTAACGAAAACATGTTTGAAAAGATAAATAATAGACTGTTCCGTTTTGACTGTTCAGAAAGAAAGGGAAGAAAAACAACACACAACATGTCAGACGGAAAAAGAAAGTAAATATGATAGGAAAGAAAGAGGAGAAAGAAAGGAACTGGTGATTCCATTCATCAGATGCTTATTGTCTGCTTCAATCGAATTGAAGGGTTGTAAAGGAGGGAAAGAAAGAAATGAACTGTCGACTGTGTGGTAAGAAAGGGAAGAAAAAGAAAACAACATGCCAGACAGAAAAAGAAAGTAAATATAAGAAAGAAAGAAAGAAAAGAAGAGAAGAGAGAGAGAGAAAGTAAATGATTATTCTATTTATCAGATGCTTATTGTCTGCTTCAATCGAAAGAAAGGAAAGAAAAACAACACAACATGTCAGACAGAAAAAGAAAACAAATATAAGAAAGAAAGAGAAGAGAGAAAGAGAAAGTAACTGGTGATTCCATTCATCAGATGCTTATTTTCTGCTTCAATGGAATTGAAGGATGTAAAGAAAGAGGGAAAGAAAGATATTAAGTTTTAACTGTCAAAACTCTTCTTTTTTTTTTTGAGAGGGCAAATAATAATCTTGATTTAACTCTTTCTCATTCTTTTCTTTCCTTTTTATTACGTTCATTATTGCTTCTATGTGCTCATCCCTTCTCTTTCTTTCTCCTTTCTTTCTGACTCCTTTCTTTCTTTCTCCTTTCTTTCTCCTTTCTTTCTGACTCCTTTCTTTCTCCTTTCTTTCTTTTTTCTTTCTGACTCCTTTCTTTCTCCTTTCTTTCACCTCTCTCTCTTCTCTCTCTCTTTCTCCTCTCTTTCTTTCTCCTCTCTCTCTTTTTGGCAAAGTCAAACTCTTTTTTTTTTGAGAGAGAGGGCAATTACAGTGGTACTTTGACTTATGAGTGCCCCAACTTACAAGTTTATAATGTAAATAACTAAGGGAATTGTGAAGTTGGTGAGTTTTCAGAGTTATAAGCAATCACATACAACACCCATCAAAGAATTTTTAGTTTGGTTTGATTTGGTTTTACGGCATATCAATCACACTGGGTCATTTAATGCCAATAAAGTTTTGAAATAAATTCATTCTTAATGGATACTCAATTTTGTTTATTAACTCATGTTTTTTCTATTAAACCCATAAATGGGACCCTAACAGGTACTACCACTCCGGGTCAGAGTGGACCAGGGAGCAATGGTGATGAAGGGGTGCTCTACATTCCCAGACCTCCAGAACTGGAACCTCACCATCAGATTTTAACGGCATTCCCAGGACATGTAGACCCTCAGCCACCGCTTTCTAGCACCCATATGATAAAAAGGGTTGGTGCTTGCCATAAGGGCAATAGAGTTGGGGCAATCATATAGGTACTAGGGCTTTATATGACCAGCTGATTGATTGGGGGGGGGCTTCTCCGACTGCCCATCTAGCCTAAGTAAGGGCCTAAGTGGAGTGTTGAATGTCATGGACTGCTCATCCACCAGGATTCCGTACTTAAGTATCACAGGTCGCGACCCACGGTCAACAAGTGGCACCATTGGGGGATTCTTACCCTTCTGCAGAGGTGCAGTCGGGGTATTCTAAAGCCCTAGCTGACAGGGCTGGTAACCTTAACCTAAAGTCATCCCTATATATATATATATATATATATATATATATAGGATGAATTCAGCCTTAGGTGAAACCCAACAGAATTTTTGTCTGCCAAGCTCCTTACCCTTGCGGCTATCAGCGGCTGTCAGTCTGGGGTGAACAATTAATTGATACATCCCTACAGGGAATGTTTTTACAATCACCAGAGGATTCAAGTCTGTAAACAGGCGAGTAACAGCATACGCTAAACGGTGAAATTTCAATTAATGTTCCCCCCCCTCGTGCTCACCCATGAACATATATATATATATATATATATATGAAGCAACATGTATTTGAAAACTGTCTGCAGAAATTTTTAGAGCTTGAGTTGCTCTATCAATGGGATCCGGATCCAGATCCGGATCCCATTATAATAATATTGATTCCTGGTATCTCGGAGAAAGAACGAAAGAAAGATGAAAAGAAAGAAAAGAAGAAAAAAAAAAGGAAAGAAAAGAACTAAAGAACGAAAAGAAAAAAAGAAAGAAAAAAGAATGAAAAAAAGAAAGAAAGAAAGAAGAAACGAAAGTCATTATCTGAAAATAGTGCTTCATAATATAGATAAAAAAATAGATAAATAAATAATGAAAAAAGAATATAAAAAATTAGCCTCATTTTCATTTCAGCACTTGTTGCCACGGCAACAGAGTGACTGGGTATTATTATGCAAATATCAAGGACAACCATGGAGATTTCACCATTAACAGCTCCGCCAAAAAGTGACACAGCATGACTGATAGCAGACCAAAGGGCAATCGAAGAACTGATAATTCTATATGAATATTAATGATTTTTACTATAAAAATGTATGAGAAATGATTTTTACTATAAAAATGTATTGGACAATGATTTTACTATAAAATGCATTGGACAATGATTTTTACTATTAAAATGCATTGGACAATGATTTTTACCATAAAAATGCATTGGACAATGATTTTTACATAAAAATGCACTGAAATGATTTTTAACTATAAAAATGCATTGGACAATGATTTTTACTATAAAATGCATGGACAATGATTTTTACTATAAAAATGCATTGGACAATGATTTTTACTTTAAAAATGTACGAGAAATGATTTTGACCATAAAAATGCATTGGAAATGATTTTTACTATAAAAATGCATTGGAAATGATTTTTACTATAAAAATGCATTGGAAATGATTTTGACTATAAAAATGCATTGGACAATGATTTTTACTTTAAAAATGTACGAGAAATGATTTTGACTATAAAAATGCATTGGAAATGATTTTTACTATAAAAATGCATTGGACAATGATTTTTACTATAAAAACAATGATTTTTACTATAAAAAGTATTGGACAATGATTTTTACTATAAAAATGTATTGGAAATGATTTTGACTATAAAAATGCATTGGACAATGATTTTTACTATGAAAATGCATTGGAAATGATTTTTACTATAAAAATGCATTGGACAATGATTTTTACTTTAAAAATGTACGAGAAATGATTTTGACTATAAAAATGCATTGGAAATGATTTTACTATAAAATGCATTGGACAATGATTTTTACTATAAAAATGTATTGGAAATGATTTTGACTATAAAAATGCATTGGACAATGATTTTTACTATAAAAATGTATTGGAAATGATTTTTACTATAAAAATGCATTGGACAATGATTTTTACTATAAAAATGTATTATTTCTCTGAATCTTTGATATGATGCTTGATAATTTGTATTATTTTTACTATTGTCCTCATCTTTATTGTCATAACAATGTTGGACACATGGCGCAATGGATATAGGCATTGTTAATACAGTTCTAAGGGACAATCATCTCTAGGTTGCAGGTTCAATCCTGACCAAGGGTGACAGTAACATAGAATACTTAACACAGCTTAATACTTGTACCCGGTCATTGTTAACAGAATGAGAACAGTCTAAATGTGGATTGAATCAAGGTTCAGTTCAAAATTCCGTGACGGCTCCCAATTACGACATGAAGGTACCAGAGTTCAACCCAAAACATCAGAAGAAGGCCAGAGGGCACATCGGACAAAACATGGATGTAACAATAGAGATCCAGACAATATTCAGCATAATCTTATTATAATGGAGAATCGGTGTCTATCTAACCAAAACTATGTCACTTCTTACATCACAATACCCTCAGGAATTGCATAAGTTTATCAATAAGTATTTCATCTATAGTCATAGTCAAAATCAGAAATACACAGAATAAATGTAATAAGGTATTTCTTGTCGGACTCTGAAACTTTTTCGGACTTCGGAACCTTCTTGTCGTAATCGGAAGCCATCACAGAACTTATAACTTAACCCTTTATTCAATCCTGTTCTTATTCCACTAACCATAGTTAGGGTACAGGTGTTAAGCTGTGTTAATTGTTATTCTATGTTAGTGCTGCCCCTAAAAAGGATTGCACCTGCAGTCTAGAGATAACTGTCACTTAGAACTCTTAACCTAATTCCTTTATCCACTAGGCTATGTGTCAAACAAGTAATATCTGAAGAAGGCCGGGGGTCACATCGGCCGAAACATTGTACATATAACAAAGATGAGGACAATAGTCTGAATAATCCAAATAATACTAATTATCAAGCCTCATCTCATAAATTCAGAGAAATAGTGTAGATAACAATGAAGATGAGGACAATAGTCCGAATAATCCAAATAATACAAATTATCAAGCCTCATTTAAAAAATTCAGAGAAATAATGTAGATAACAATAAAGATGAGGACAATAGTCCAAATAATCCAAATAATACTAATTATCCAGCCTCATCTAAAAAGTTCAGAGAAATAGTATCTTTCTAATCTATTTCCTTACATTAAAAGTTAAATACTTATGCCCAACGGAGGGCGGATATTCTTGCTAGTACAAATAATACAAAATATTAAATCATCTGCAGATATGACAACGTTTAAGCAGTCTCCGGTTCCACAATTTCTAAATATCACTTATTTTGACCGGTACTATCTATTGGGACAAGACTATTGATCAATTTTTGTAGCTTTGTCGAAATAATTGTATCAGCCTTCATACTAAAAGTACCAATTTTGTAGACAGTGTATAGACTGTCATTGTAGTAGCACTCTATACGAAACTGATAAAACATTGGGTTAAATCGAACTTAACAGATCTAAATTCCACCATCGTATGTCACCTCACCGTGAGAGAGAGAAAAAAAAAAAAAAGAATTAGTGAATTAACCAAATTCAATGAAATTTTCAGTGTTGATATATTAATGAATAACAAGATATAATGCACCTGTTATCTTATTTAAAAACTAGTAATTTATGAGGAAGTGTGTCCCGGTCTCCTGCCTCAAAAACCGCTACCTGGTGACTATCAAAATAACAACCCCAGCTCGTCGTAATTCTTGTTTATTTATTGTAATTTGTCGTAATTCTTGTTTAAATATGAAGATGGATATATAGTTTTGAATAGACTGAGATAGATAGATAGATAGATAGATAGATAGATAAACAAACAAAATAATATAGATAGATACGAACAAATGGAGATAGATAGATATTTTCGACAAGTAAATGTATTGGGGGGGGGGTCGTTTCTTTTTTTTGTCGTAATTCTTGTTTATTTAAACTAAAAACAAGACATTAAACAAACATGAATAAAAAAAAATATCTTAGTATTTAAAGTAATATAGATAAATATGACCAAATTGAGATAGATAGATATGAAGATGGATAGTTTTGAATAGACTGAGCTGGGTCGTTATTTTAATAGTCACCGGACAGCAACTCTTGAGGCAGGAGACCAGGACGCACTTCCTCATAAATTACATAAAAACTTTTACATTTCTTCAGGTCAGTTAACTTTGAACCATGTATCTTTGAGAATCTGTGTTACGCCTCAAAGATAAGTGGTTCAAAATTAACTGACCTGAAAAAAAATGTAAAAGTTTTTAAATAAAATAACTGGTGCATTATATCTTTTATTCATTAATATATCAACCCTGAAAATTTCAAGGAGATAGATTTGCTGGGGTGGAGCGCAACACCTACCGTCAGCTCACCACTTTACCGTACAGATCAGATTTCCTAACCTGTGCTACTCATACGCTAATTTTGCGGGGACCTGTATCGAATGAGAAAAAAATGAGTTTTATAAATTCCACCATTGTATGTCACCCCGCCGAAAGAAAAAAATTAACAAAAATCAGGAAGATACGTAGTTCAATGTCAACTGACCTGAAAAAAAATGTTGAAGTTTTTAAATAAAATAACTGGTGCATTATATATTTTATTCATTAATATATCATTAAATTATATCCGAAATATTATTAAATATATCCGAAAATATTATTAAATATATTAAATATATCTGAAAATTTCATTAAATTCAGTTAATTCCCTGATTTTTGGTATTTGTTTTTCTTTCGGCGGGATGACATACGATGGTGGAATTTAGGTCTGTTAAGTTCGATTTAACTAAACATTGTATAACGAATATGCAAGTACTTGTACATACTACCCATGAACCTCAGTAAAAATACTAGTTTTACTGACAGTGCATAGATTGTCACAATGATTGGTTGGTTGAGATTTTACGGCATATCAACCCTTGTTGGGTTATTTTATGCCTAAGACATTTTGTTTTATTCATTCTTGATGGCTACTCAATTATTTTTTAAATTCATTTTTTTTCTATTTAACCCATAGATGGCACCCTAACAGGTACTACCACTCCGGGTCAGAGTGGACCAGGGAGCAATGGTGATGAAGGAGTGCTCGCTCACTGTCTGTCTGATAGTGACAATAGGCAACTTTACTAACGTACTAGTTGTGCAGCAGTGCATAAAAAAAACAAATAAAACATTATATACCAATATACAAAATCTTGGGTTAAATCGAACTTAATGGACCTAAATTCCACCATCATATGTCACCCTGCTGAAGGAAAAAAAAAAAATACCAAAAATCAGGGAAATAACCAAATTTAATGAAATTTTCAGTATTGATATATTAATGAATAAAAGATATAATGCACCAGTTATTTTATTTTAAAACTTTTACATTTTTTCAGGTCAGTTAACTTTGAACCACATATCTTTGAGAATCTGTGTTATGCCTCTCCAACTGCGCATCAAGCCTAAGTAACTGCCTAAGTGAAGAGTTGCACGTCATGGACTGCTCAGCCACCTGGGTTCCATCCTTAAGCATCACAGGTTGCCATACATGGCTCACAGGTGGCCCCATTGGGGGAGTATTACCCCTCTGCAGAGTTACAGTCGGTGTATTCTAACACCCCAGCCGACAGTGTGTGTTAAGTTCAGACCTAACGAAAATAGAGTTGCTCCCCTTGATCAGTAGGGGGCTGTTGGGAACCCGGAAGTGTATGAGCTAGTTAAGTCACTTTTAGGGTAGAAGCATTCTCGGTAATTATGAACTTTAGTTGGCCAAATTCCTAGCATAAAATTGTGCGTGCACATTATCTGAAATGAACTTAATTGTTATTAAGAACACGTTTTATGATATTTTTTATTTATGTATGTATTTTTTTAATTTAGTAATGGTTATTCTTTATAATAAAGACTATTTATTTATTTTTTGTTAACGACGAGTTGCATAGAAAAAGGACAGAGAAACAATAATGGCTGAAAACCTAAAAATCTCTCTTTCCTCCGACCAACTATTATATCTTTCCGTGGCCTCTGTCAATTTTACAACCGCCTCTATCAACATTTAAGTACCATCACCAAAAAAACAGCACATCCCTCTAAATAAAAATATCAGTGTTCTTAATAACAATTAAGTTCATTTCAGATAATGCACACGCACAATTTTATGCTAGGAATTTAGCCAACTCAAGTTCATAATTACCGCATTCTCTGCCCTGTGTTAAATAAAAACTTGTTAATTTTCCAACAACCTGCCACTGCATTATCGGTTAGTGTTCCGTATTTTATCTGTACTAGCAAATATATGCACCCTCCGGGTGCAAGTATTTAAGTTTTAATCTAATAAAATATTGTATTAAATTAGAAAGGCTAATGAAACTAAATAAGAATACAGATAAAAAGATTTGAAACAGAGGGAGTATAATAAAAGATTTGAAACAGAGGGAGTATAATAAAAAATGGAACAACTGAAACTTACTCTTCCATCACTCTCGTCTTTCATTGTTATTTTTTCTAATTTAAGTATTTAGTTATAAGAGGAAGTAAAGAATAAAATGGCAGTTATTTTATCTTGTTAATGGATTTCATTTAAGATTCATTGAAGAGATTTTTGATTATATTCATTAAAATAAAACCAAACAGTTAGAAATCAATAATACTAAGCACATATTTATTAAATTCGATTTTTTAAATATCAATATGCAAATTAGCCTTCCCGTTCACATTGTAAAGCGCTATTTTGTTGTATATATAAATATAATTGCATGTTGTTAGTATGTAGACATAGTTAGCAGTATTAATAATGTAAGACAATTTTATTAATAATTGAGGTTTAGATAAAAATAAAATCATGGAGAATGTGATGTCAATAACTAAGAGAATTGTGACTTGAGTAGGAATATAGTTTCGGTTACAGACAGAAAAACACACAATCTCCATTATTTTATCTGTATATAAAAACATAACAGTGAGCATTTTACATTTCCCCAAAATAATAAACTGTTTCAATTACCCCAGTTACATTTGTGGTTACAGATGATTCACTATTTAGGTCATGGTATGAACGGCATTTGATTAATAAGAGTAACATCTTTATACGACTGAGAAATAACAACATTTTTATGCTAATTTAAATAGCAGGTTTATTATTAGAATGTAGAGAAAAAAAATAGTTCTGGTTTGAATAAAATGTTTTTTGTTTTTTGAGCTAATGTTATTTCCAATGCATTTTTAAAGCATTGTCCAATGCATTTTATAGTAAAAATCATTGTCCAATGCATTTTCATATTAAAAATCATTGTCCAATGCATTTTTATAGTAAAAATCATTGTCCAATGCATTTTCATATTAAAAATCATTGTCCAATGCATTTTCATATTAAAAATCATTGTCCAATGCATTTTTATAGTAATAATCATTGTCCAATGCATTTATAGTAATAATCATTGTCCAATGCATTTTTATAGTAATAATCATTGTCCAATGCATTTTTATAGTAATAATCATTGTCCAATGCATTTTTATAGCAAAAATCATTTCCAATGCATTTTTATAGCAAAAATCATTTCCAATGCATTTTTATAGTAAAAATCATTGTCTAATGCATTTTTATAGTAATAATCATTGTCCAATGCATTTTCATAGTAAAAATCATTGTCCAATGCATTTTCATAGTAAAAATCATTGTCCAATGCATTTTCATAGTAAAAATCATTTTCCAATGCATTTTTATAGCAATAATCATTGTCCAATGCATTTTTATAGCAATAATCATTGTCCAATGCATTTTTATAGCAATAATCATTGTCCAATGCATTTTTATAGCAATAATCATTGTCCAATGCATTTTTATAGTAAAAATCATTGTCCAATGCATTTTTATAGTAAAAATCATTTCTAATGCATTTTTATAGTAAAAATCATTGTCCAATGCATTTTTATAGTAATAATCATTGTCCAATGCATTTTCATAGTAAAAATCATTTCCAATGCATTTTTATAGCAAAAATCATTTCCAATGCATTTTTATAGTAAAAATCATTTGCAATGCATTTTTATAGTAAAAATCATTTGCAATGCATTTTTATAGTAAAAATCATTGTCCAATGCATTTTCATAGTAAAAATCATTGTCCAATGCATTTTCATAGTAAAAATCATTGTCCAATGCATTTTCATAGTAAAAATCATTGTCCAATGCATTTTCATAGTAAAAATCATTTTCCAATGCATTTTTATAGCAATAATCATTGTCCAATGCATTTTTATAGCAATAATCATTGTCCAATGCATTTTTATAGCAATAATCATTGTCCAATGCATTTTTATAGCAATAATCATTGTCCAATGCATTTTTATAGTAAAAATCATTTCTAATGCATTTTTATAGTAAAAATCATTGTCCAATGCATTTTTATAGTAAAAATCATTGTCCAATGCATTTTTATAATATATATATATTAGAACTTTTATGGGTTTTTTTTTTTACTGAAACTAAGATGCCTAGTGTAAGCCTTGCTTTTTCTTCTAAAATGAGACCAGGTTGCCCAGCCTATTTTGCATTGAGTCTAATATTCATTACCTATTCATTGCCTATCAAAACACACCTTTCTTTAATTAAGTAGTGAATAATTTGGGCACACCTTGAGATTTTTTTTTCTTCGGTACACACCACAGGATAGGTTAGGTTAATCTATATATCAATACTCAGGTTCCTTAATTGTACAACCATTATCAAATCACAACACCCTCTGGTTAAAAATGAGACCGTCCAAAATTCTAAAACCTGATTATCTGGAGTTGCTTATCAGTCAAATTCTTATTTCTTATGAATGTCATCACCTCAGTTAAATAATGGAGCATTCTGTTTTTATTATAAAGAAAGGGAAGAAAAAGGACATGCTACACAGAAAAATATAAGGAAGGAAGAAAGATAGAGAAGGGGGTAAGTGAGTGGAAGACATAACATTAATCTGTTTCAATCGAACATAATAAAAAAAAAGGTGTGACTGGATTTAAAGTGAGGGATCATTTTGGTATTATAATTAACTTGTAAACGGACCCCCCATTTCTTGACCACATTAGATTCATAAGGAGTTATGCTGTTCAACAAATTATGATCAAGTCACATTGAAAGCACCAGTTCCCGCTAGATCAAAGTTAAGCAGCAATGAGCCTGTTCAATACTTAATCGGGCGACCACTTAAGCAACAACAGGTACTATAACTAACATATTCTGATCTCGGCGGTTGATTATTGAATTTATAGAATGGCTGAATAAATGCTATTATTGTGTTTCTTTCCATTAATTCAGCCATTTATAGTTTTCTTAAAAGAAATTCAATGCCCTAATTTTTGAGGACATAATTAGTTTTATTTATTTTAACAACATTTCTATGGTTATTGCAAAGCATTATGGGAAGGGCCAGCAACCGTTTGCAGCAAACTGAATTGTTCAATAATTAATTGGGTGACCACTTAAGCAACAACAGGTACTGTAAACAACCAGAGTCCTTTGTTTATCAAACATTACTTGAATCGGCATTAAATGACCTGAAAAGGGTTGATATGTCTGTAGAATACTGTTAATTGTTATTCTGTGTTACTTTCACCCTTAGCCAGGATTGAACCTGCAGTCTGGAAATGACTGTTACAGATTGTTAACTATTGGACAGTGGAACAGTCAAACACCTCCTCAGCTTAATGGACTCTTCCTGGCAGTAGTGGCAGGAATTATTTAAGCGGTTATAGTGGGTTCATTGGAGAACTAGTAACTGCGTGGTTAGGCTTGGCCAGTCACATTGCTCAAACCAATTGTTGACTGTCTAACTGACTTACTTCAATAATGTCGTAAAACCAAAACAACCAACCTGTTCATCAAATAAACCACCCCTAACTAAATACCCAAACTGTTTTTAGCCATTTGTGTTTCTGGATATATACTGTAAACATATTGTTCCATCGATTAAAGTGAGGGATCATTTTGGTATTATAATTAACTGGTAAACTGATCCCCCATTTCATGACCATATCATACATTAGACCAGGTTGCCTCGCCTATTACTATGTTATCAAAACACACCTTTCTTAAGTAGTGAATAATTTGGTCACACCCTGAGATTTTTTTTTCCACCACAGGATAGGTTAGTTTAGGTTAATCCAGTGATGCTGATAGCAGACCCCGACACTAACATTTTTTATGACCGTCCCAAACAAAAATTATCAACTGTTTGATTTTTTGTCCAAATATCCAGAATTATCACTGCTTCAGCTTTTCTTAAACTATTTCGGATATATTTTCATCAAAAAGTAAGTAATTATGGAAATTTTCATGAAAATCGGACTATTAATTGATTTTTCATAGAATTCAATTTAGTTTTGTCCAGGCCCCGACACTAACTTTTTTTATGACCGTCCCAAACAAAAATGATCAACCGTCCCGAATGGGATTTGGACCATCCCGAAATGAAAATATTTTTGTTTAATTCATTAGCATCATCTATACTTGTCAGTCATCAGTAGCATAATAACATGTAATAAAACATTAAGAAAAGCTGAAGCAGTGATAATTCTGGATATTTGGATCAAAAAATCCATTTCCTAGTGGGGTTTTTTTTCAGCTAAAATAAATACTTTTTTACTTTAAGTTACCCTGAGAAGGGTTAGTAGTACATAATTCGGTCCTTTTAAACTATCTCCCTCCACCATTATTCATTACATGGCTTTGAGAATAGACCTGCGGTGCCGTAGCCTCATTTTGAGGTCAGCATTGGGGCAATCACTGGACGGTCAATATTGGAATGTAGTACTAACTTTTAGGAAAATTTTTTACCGTCCCCGGCAAACTGTCCCGGATGATGTATTGATCGTCCTGGGTGTAATTTTTATCGTCCCCTTCATGAAAAAAGTTAGTGTCGGGGCATGGGTTGTTGGCCCTTCCCATAATGCTTTGCAATAGCCATAGAAATACTGTTAAAATAAATCTATTAATGAAGATTTGGTCTCAATTTGTCTGTAACCGTGATGCTGATAGTAGTAAAAAATTTTTTTAAACTTTAAGTTACCCTGAGTAGGGTTAGTAGTACATAATTCGGTCCTTTTAAACTATCTCCCTCCACCATTATTCATTACATGGATTTGAGAATAGACCTGTGGTGATGTAGCCTCATTTTGGATATAAAGTGAGGGCTCGTTTTGGTATTATAACCAACTTGTAAAGTGATACCCCATTTCTTGATTCATAAGGAGTTATGCTGTTCAACAAATAATGGTCATGTCACACGGAAAGTTCCTGTTAGATCCCCAAAGTTAAACAGCAATGAGCCTCTTCAATACTTA
Source organism: Doryteuthis pealeii (assembly GCA_023376005.1). Lineage (NCBI taxonomy): Eukaryota > Metazoa > Mollusca > Cephalopoda > Myopsida > Loliginidae > Doryteuthis > Doryteuthis pealeii. The sequence goes on along the minus strand of CM042177.1, from coordinate 35,585,153 downwards.
ATTAGGCACTGTAAGCAATGTTATGTTTTAGGATCGCCGCATTTTTTTTGCGCGGGAAATTCGGAACCTGGACAAAGAAGAATTTGAACAAAGAGACTGGAAGGGGGAGAAAGAACTTCCGGTCAAAGGAACAAAAGGATGTGTGGGCGGCTGCCTTTACTTAAGGGGTCAGCAGTAGCAGTTAGAGAGTCAGACCCCAGAGAGACGGCGAACAGAGCGGACTGAGTGACCGTTGACACGGTCGATCTCTGCCAGCGAGCAGTGAGGCGCGCCCACCACCTTCCACCACACCAGCAGTAGTAGTGCCCATTATCAATGCTCGCCACTCACACGCACCATGAGAGAATGTAAAGAAATAAACTAACGTTTGTTACAATGCCCATGTGTTGAGTCTCTACACCGACTACTAACCTACCGGCAGTATACCAGCAACGTATACAATCCAGAGTAGCGAAGAAGGGCTATGCAACAGCAACCAGAGTCCTTTGTTTATCAATAAATGTTTTCTTTCTAATAAAAATCAAGTTTTTCACAGTTAAATTCAAATCAATTCAAACAAGGTTGTTCATTCTATGTATTTACGATTTTGGGTAATGTGGCGTAAGCAGTGACACAGTTTCGGTTACAGACAAATTGAGACCAAATCTTCATTATTAATAGATTTATTTTAACAGCATTTCTATGGCTATTGCAAGGCATTATGGGAAGGGCCAACAACCCAGGCCCCGTCACTAACTTTTTTCATGAAGGGGACGATAAAAATTACACCTGGGACGATCAATACATCATCCGGGACAGTTTGCCGGGGACGGTAAAAATTTTTCCTAAAAGTTAGTACTACATTCCAATAATGGCCGTCCAGTGATTGCCCGAATGCTGACCTCAAAATGAGGCTACGGCGCCACAAGTCTATTCTCAAAGCCATTTAATGAATAATGGTGGAGGGAGATAGTTTAAAAGGACCGAATTATGTATTACTTTCTCTTCCTTCCAAATCCTTAAACACTGTGCGAGGACAAAATTCTTTCATTTATGATTCACAACCCAGTACAATAAAATTTACAAATAAAAAAGTATTTTTTTTAGCTCAAAACACACTAGGAAATGGATTTTTTGTCCAAATATCCAGAATTATCACTGCTTCAGCTTTTCTTAATGTTTTATTACATGTTATTATGCTACTGATGACTGACAAGTATAGATGATGCTAATGAATTAAACAAAAATATTTTGATTTCGGACGATCCAAACCCCATTCGGGACAGTCGATAATTTTTGTTTGGGACGGTCATGAAAAAAGTTAGTGTCGGGGCCTGGATGGGACCCTAACAGGTATTACCATCCTGGGTCAGAGTGGACCAGGGAGTAATGGCAATGAAGGGGTACTCCACATTCCTGAAAGTTCCAGAATTGGAACTTTAACATCATGCCAGGACACTAAGACCCTCAACCACCACCTTCTAGCACATATATGATAAAAAGGGCTGAGGTCTTGCAATAATGACAATAGGGTTGGGACAATCATATAAGTGCTAGGGCTTGACATGAACAGCCAATTGATCAGAGGGGTTCTCTCCAACTGCCTGTTTAGCCTAAGTAAGGGCCAAAGTGGAGTGTTTGAATGATTCTGTGCTTAAGTATCAGGGGTTGCCACCAACAGCCAACAGATAGCTCCAGAGGTGCAGTCGGTGTGTTCTAAAGCCCCAGCTGAGTGTGGTACAGGCAATGGCCACCAGGGTGTCATAAACGTTAACCTCTCAATCATGTTTATTAATTTATATATCCTCATATATATTCCTTGCTAAAATTCCTGTCACCTCAGGCAGGGTTTTAGCTAGTAATAATAACTAGAGAAAGAGGGAGTAATTTGAGTGGTTGGGTTTTACGGCATGTCAACCCTTGTTGGATCATTTTATGTCGAAGATTTTTTTGTTTTATTCATTCTTGATGGGTACTCAATTTAAAAAAAACATTTTTTCAACTCATTTTTTCTATTCAACCCATAGATAGGACCCTACAAAGTAGCTATACCCAAAATGAGCCTAAAATGCATTTTTGACAAAATGACTTTAGCCCCCCCTACAGAAAATAATTTACCAAAAATCAGGTAATTATCGGATTTTAATTAAATTTTCAGTGTTTATTTATCGAAGAACGATCTTTATAATGCATTATTTATTTATTTCAAAACTTTCTCATTTTTTTCAGGTCACTTAATTTTTATACCCCCCCCCTTATGTTGGGGGGGGGGGGCGTAACATTTTTTGCGAGTTGGTAATTTTCGATACTAATTACAGTATAAATAAAGAGATAAAAGACCGAAGTTATGAATAGAAACAAAAAAAAAATTTTTATGGTTGCTGTTCTATGAGAAAATAAGTACCGAAAATCAAAAAATAAAATGTAAAAAAATAATAAATAATTAATGTTTTGGAGATTTCTTTTTTACTCATTTCGATAATTATTTAATTGGCTATTATTTTATAAAAGAAAAAATTATACATCGATGTTTTTTTCTGCTTAAAAAGGGGAGGAGGTACATTTACAATCGAGTTTTTCTTCAAAACGTATAAATTTTTCGAAAAAAATAAGGTTTGCATTAAGTAGATATTTATTTTTAGAATCTAAAAATATAACATTTTAAAATTAACATAAGGTTTAAGTATTTTAAATGAATTTTATATATTAATTTTTCATAGCAAAAATACTAAATACTAAGTTTTGAAATAAAATAACTCATGCATTATAAAATTCATTAATTGATAAATCAATTCTGAAAATTTCATTAAAATCGGATAATTAAATTTTTAATTAAATTTTTTTTCCATCCCAAATGTTACATTAAAATTGTAAACAAGCGTCTAAAACCATTGAAAAATAGACAAAATGGTGAATCACATCAAAATTAACAAAAACAAATCGTTTTAAATGTATTAAAAATAAATTGCTAATGTAATGATATTTTTCTTTTGTTTAATGATGGTCATTATGTTACTACTTATCGTTTTAGACAAAAGTTTGACCTTAAATAATCGATTTAATTAATTTTAATTTGTTTTTAAAAACGTAGCAGACGACACATTTGGGTAACCCTACTAAAAAGGTACTACCACTGCGGATCAGAGTGGACCTGGGAATCATAGCAAAATTCGTAAAATTTGTAAACTAATAATCCGATTGGGCTCAAATTTTGACACATGCCATTTGAAGGTTAGTACTTTATAGAAAGCATATGGATTTTTTTATTAGTGGTGCCATTTATATGTATATAATGTAATTTATTGTGTACAGTGCTCAGGTGCACCACAACTCATCAAAGTCTCATGTCTAGTACACAGAATAATGTATTAGTGTCAGGAACATGAATAGCATACAGTAATAATATGCATGTATGTGTACAGTGCTCAGGTGCACCACAACTCATCAAAGTCTCATGTCTAGTACATAGAATAATGTATTAGTGTCAGGAACATGAATAGCATACAGTAATAATATACATGTATGTGTACAGTACTCAGGTGCACCACAACTCATCAAAGTCTCATGTCTAGTACATAGAATAATGTATTAGTGTCAGGAACATGAATAGCATACAGTAATAATATACATGTATGTGTACAGTACTCAGGTGCACCACAACTCATCAAAGTCTCATGTCTAGTAAATAGAATAATGTATTAGTGTCAGGAACATGAATAGCATACAGTAATAATATACATGTATGTGTACAGTACTCAGGTGCACCACAACTCATCAAAGTCTCATGTCTAGTACATAGAATAATGTATTAGTGTCAGGAACATGAATAGCATACAGTAATAATATACATGTATGTGTACAGTGCTCAGGTGCACCACAACTCATCAAAGTCTCATGTCTAGTACATAGAATAATGTATTAGTGTCAGGAACATGAATAGCATACAGTAATAATATACATGTATGTGTACAGTGCTCAGGTGCACCACAACTCATCAAAGTCTCATGTCTAGTACACAGAATAATGTATTAGTGTCAGGAACATGAATAGCATACAGTAATAATATACATGTATGTGTACAGTGCTCAGGTGCACCACAACTCATCAAAGTCTCATGTCTAGTACACAGAATAATGTATTAGTGTCAGGAACATGAATAGCATACAGTAATAATATACATGTATGTGTACAGTGCTCAGGTGCACCACAACTCCTCAAAGTCTCATGTCTAGTACACAGAATAATGTATTAGTATCAGGAACATGAATAGCATACAGTAATAATATACATGTATGTGTACAGTGCTCAGGTGCACCACAACTCATCAAAGTCTCATGTCTAGTACACAGAATAATGTATTAGTGTCAGGAACATGAATAGCATACAGTAATAATATACATGTATGTGTACAGTGCTCAGGTGCACCACAACTCCTCAAAGTCTCATGTCTAGTACACAGAATAATGTATTAGTATCAGGAACATGAATAGCATACAGTAATAATATACATGTATGTGTACAGTGCTCAGGTGCACCACAACTCATCAAAGTCTCATGTCAGGTACACAGAATAATGTTGTGCCAGGAACATGAACAGTTCACAGTAATAATATACATGTATGTGTACAGTGCTCAGGTGCACCACAACTCATCAAAGTCTCATGTCTAGTACATAGAATAATGTATTAGTGTCAGGAACATGAATAGCATACAGTAATAATATACATGTATGTGTACAGTGCTCAGGTGCACCACAACTCATCAAAGTCTCATGTCTAGTACATAGAATAATGTATTAGTGTCAGGAACATGAATAGCATACAGTAATAATATACATGTATGTGTACAGTGCTCAGGTGCACCACAACTCATCAAAGTCTCATGTCTAGTACATAGAATAATGTATTAGTGTCAGGAACATGAATAGCATACAGTAATAATATACATGTATGTGTACAGTGCTCAGGTGCACCACAACTCCTCAAAGTCTCATGTCTAGTACACAGAATAATGTATTAGTGTCAGGAACATGAATAGCATACAGTAATAATATACATGTATGTGTACAGTGCTCAGGTGCACCACAACTCATCAAAGTCTCATGTCTAGTACACAGAATAATGTTTTAGTGTCAGGAACATGAATAGCATACAGTAATAAATATACATGTATGTGTACAGTGCTCAGGTGCACCACAACTCATCAAAGTCTCATGTCTAGTACACAGAATAATGTATTAGTGTCAGGAACATGAATAGCATACAGTAATAATATACATGTATGTGTACAGTGCTCAGGTGCACCACAACTCATCAAGTCTCATGTCAGGTACACAGAATAATGTTGTTTTGCAGGAACATGAC
>CM042177.1:35573911-35579711 GCA_023376005.1 Doryteuthis pealeii | reverse complement strand
ATTTGGTATTAAGGGGCAAATAGGGACTGTTAGAATCCAAAATATCCAACTATTTTAACCCCATACCTGATGGAAAATTTTATTTTGCTCACCCAAATGCATGACTCCAAAATCAACAACTTTTCACCTATGTAGCTTACGGTCAGTCTATAGAAAAATGTGTCCTCTTCAATTTTCAGAATATTTTTTTCCTAACATCTACTATGCTTGCCTAAGTTCACCAAAGAATTTTGTGAGTGAGTAAAGTCTACTTTAGAAGATATGTATTATTGGTAGGAAGGTTCAACCTCTACTACCATACCACCAACATAATAAAATATAAGGCATCACTACTGAATTGAAATTAGCATATTTTAATCATGGTATGCAAGCCTTTCTTTATTGTTAGTGAAAATTGGTCACTATAAACATTTAGCTAACAATAATGAGAGTTAATTGGTGCAATTTTTGGCAAATGCAAGAATTCATTGACATACTTGAGTGTTCATGTTAGAAACCACTTTACTAAAAAAAAAAAAAAAAAGGAGTGTTCTGAAAGTAATACCTCCTATTTATTACCATTTGCTATTTTTTACATATTGAACAACTCTCTCTCTCTCATTCTCTTCTCCCTCTTGGCTGACTACTTACGCAACAGCAGGTACTGTAAACAACCTGAGTCCTTGTGATTATTAAAAAAAGGCTTGATTCGGCATTAAATGACCCGAAATAAATGGTGTTATTGTGTTTTCTTTCCATCGATAATTATTGATAGATTTGTTAAAAGAGATTCAATGCCCTAATTGCTGAGGACATAATTAGTTTTATTTATTTTAACAGCATTTCTACGGTTATTGCAAAGCATTATGGGAAGGGCCAGCAACCATTTGCAACTAACAGAATTGTTCAATGCTTAATTGGGTGACCACTTAAGCAACAACAGGTACTGCAAGCAACCTTAGTCCGTTGTTTATCAAAAATGACGTGATTCAGTATTAAATTACCCAAAAAGTTTTGATAATCCGTAAAAACATAACAACCAACATATTCAACAAATAAACCACCCCTAACTAGATATCTGAACTGTTTTTAGCCATTTGTGTTTCTGGATGTTAAGTGAGGGATAGTCTTAGTATTACAACCACCATGTAAACTAATCCCCCATTTCTTGGCCACATTAGATTCATAAGGAGTTATGCTGTTCAACAAATTATGATCAAGTCACATTGAAAGCACCAGTTCCCGCTAGATCAAAGTTAAGCAGCAATGAGCCTGTTCAATACTTAATCGGGTGACCACTTAAGCAACAAAACAGGTACTATAACTAACATATTCTGATCTCGGCGGTTGATTATTGAAATTTATAGAATGGCTGAATAAATGCTATTATTGTGTTTCTTTCCATCAATTATGATTTATAGTTTTCTTAAAAGAAATTCAATGCCCTAATTTTTGAGGACATAATTAGTTTTATTTATTTTGACAGCATTTCTACGGTTATTGCAAAGCATTATGGGAAGGGCCAGCAACCATTTGCAACTAACAGAATTGGGTGACCACTTAAGCAAAAAGAATGTTCTGAAAGTAATACCTCCTATTTATTAACACGAAGTGCAACAACATCATTGGAAACAGGACAAGTTTTCAACAGTAGAATATCGGGTGTGACAAAAATACATTGCACATTTTCAACTTGTTATATCCGAGATGTAGGGATAACAGAAATGATAATAAAAACAGGGAAATTGTTAACAATAACAATACTTGTTTTATTTATGCTTCACTGACAGGGAATACGGTGGATGGGTTTGGATTAGAGTTCTAGCTTGATGAGGATGAGAGTGTATGACCTGCTCGGTTCTGATCTGCTGTGCAGTATTTTCTCCTCCTCTTTTAGAGAGTCCGGTTCGAATCGTTAGGGGGAGATAACTCTCCCTAACACAACTGTGCAGTATTGAACAGTCTCATTGTTGCTTAACTTACTTTCTTTTCATTGTTATTAACTAAGAATTTTTTAGGTTATAATATATTACTGTTACTTAGTATTTACCCATCTAAGGATTGGACAGGCATATCATCGCTTAACTTCTATCCTTTTATTGTTATTTAGATGGGTGACCACTCTAAGCAAAACAGAGTTAATAAAAAAATGGCAAAAAATAAACACCCTCTGGGCAGTGTAAAAATTAATTTTTAAAAAATATTGCCTAAACAGAAATAAGCTTAGCCAAACAGTTTAAACAGCATTGTGTAAACTCAATGCTAGCAAAAAATAAATAAATAAATAAATAAACACCCTCTGGGCAGTGTAAAAATTAATTTCTTAAGGATATAAAAAATTCTTGGTTAATAACAAGAAAAAGTTAAGCAATGATGTGCCTGTTCAATACTTAGATGGGTGACCACTTAGAAACTGCAGGTACTGTAAGCAACTTTAAGACCGTGCCAGACTAAGCAAAGCTTAGTAAAATAACAACAACAACAAAAGGAAAGTAGTTAAGCAATGATCAGCCTGTTCAGAACTTAGATGGGTGACCACTTAGAAACTGCAGGTACTGTAAGCAACTTTAAGACCGTGCCAGACTAAGCAAAGCTTAGTAAAATAACAACAACAAAAGGAAAGTAGTTAAGCAATGATCAGCCTGTTCAGAACTTAGATGGGTGACCACTTAGAAACTGCAGGTACTGTAAGCAACTTTAAGACCATGCCAGACTAAGCAAAGCTTAGTAAAATAACAACAACAACAAAAGGAAAGTAGTTAAGCAATGATCAGCCTGTTCAGAACTTAGATGGGTGACCACTTAGAAACTGCAGGTACTGTAAGCAACTTTAAGACCGTGCCAGACTAAGCAAAGCTTAGTAAAATAACAACAACAACAAAAGGAAAGTAGTTAAGCAATGATCAGCCTGTTCAGAACTTAGATGGGTGACCACTTAGAAACTGCAGGTACTGTAAGCAACTTTAAGACCGTGCCAGACTAAGCAAAGCTTAGTAAAATAACAACAACAACAAAAGGAAAGTAGTTAAGCAATGATCAGCCTGTTCAGAACTTAGATGGGTGACCACTTAGAAACTGCAGGTACTGTAAGCAACTTTAAGACCGTGCCAGACTAAGCAAAGCTTAGTAAATAACAACAACAACAAAAGGAAAGTAGTTAAGCAATGATCAGCCTGTTCAGAACTTAGATGGGTGACCACTTAGAAACTGCAGGTACTGTAAGCAACTTTAAGACCGTGCCAGACTAAGCAAAGCTTAGTAAAATAACAACAACAACAAAAGGAAAGTAGTTAAGCAATGATCAGCCTGTTCAGAACTTAGATGGGTGACCACTTAGAAACTGCAGGTACTGTAAGCAACTTTAAGACCATGCCAGACTAAGCAAAGCTTAGTAAAATAACAACAACAACAACAAAAGGAAAGTAGTTAAGCAATGATCAGCCTGTTCAGAACTTAGATGGGTGACCACTTAGTAACTGCAGGTACTGTAAGCAACTTTAAGACCGTGCCAGACTAAGCAAAGCTTAGTAAAATAACAACAACAACAAAAGGAAAGTAGTTAAGCAATGATCAGCCTGTTCAGAACTTAGATGGGTGACCACTTAGAAACTGCAGGTACTGTAAGCAACTTTAAGACCGTGCCAGACTAAGCAAAGCTTAGTAAAATAAACAACAACAAAAGGAAAGTAGTTAAGCAATGATCAGCCTGTTCAATACTTAGATGGGTGACCACTTAGAAACTGCAGGTACTGTAAGCAACTTTAAGACCTTGCCATACTAAGCATAGCTTAGTAAAATAACAACAACAACAAAAGGAAAGTAGTTAAGCAATGATCAGCCTGTTCAGAACTTAGATGGGTGACCACTTAGAAACTGCAGGTACTGTAAGCAACTTTAAGACCTTGCCATACTAAGCATAGCTTAGTAAAATAACAACAACAACAAAAGGAAAGTAGTTAAGCAATGATCAGCCTGTTCAGAACTTAGATGGGTGACCACTTAGAAACTGCAGGTACTGTAAGCAACTTTAAGACTGTGCCATACTAAGCATAGCTTAGTAAAAATAACAACAACAACAAAAGGAAAGTAGTTAAGCAATGATCAGCCTGTTCAGAACTTAGATGGGTGACCACTTAGAAACTGCAGGTACTGTAAGCAACTTTAAGACCATGCCAGACTAAGCAAAGCTTAGTAAAAATAACAACAACAACAAAAGGAAAGTAGTTAAGCAATGATCAGCCTGTTCAGAACTTAGATGGGTGACCACTTAGTAACTGCAGGTACTGTAAGCAACTTTAAGACCGTGCCAGACTAAGCAAAGCTTAGTAAAATAACAACAACAACAAAAGGAAAGTAGTTAAGCAATGATCAGCCTGTTCAGAACTTAGATGGGTGACCACTTAGTAACTGCAGGTACTGTAAGCAACTTTAAGACCGTGCCAGACTAAGCAAAGCTTAGTAAAATAACAACAACAACAAAAGGAAAGTAGTTAAGCAATGATCAGCCTGTTCAGAACTTAGATGGGTGACCACTTAGAAACTGCAGGTACTGTAAGCAACTTTAAGACCGTGCCAGACTAAGCAAAGCTTAGTAAAATAACAACAACAACAAAGGAAAGTAGTTAAGCAATGATCAGCCTGTTCAGAACTTAGATGGGTGACCACTTAGAAACTGCAGGTACTGTAAGCAACTTTAAGACCGTGCCAGACTAAGCAAAGCTTAGTAAAATAACAACAACAACAAAAGGAAAGTAGTTAAGCAATGATCAGCCTGTTCAGAACTGCAACTGACACAGCCTGTTCAGAACTTAGATGGGTGACCACTTAGTAACTGCAGGTACTGTAAGCAACTGTGTGCCATACTAAGCAAAGCTTAGTAAACAACGACAAAAAGAAAGGAAAGATGTTAAGCAATGATGAGCCTGTTCAGTACTTAGATGGGTGACCGGAGACTTGTGTATCAGACTTAAAGCTTAATAAATAAGAAAAAGAAAGAAAGGGAAGTAGTTAAGCAACAATAAGCTAGTTCAGTACTTAGATGGGTGACCACTTAGTAACTGCAGGTACTGTGTGTGCCAGACTAAACTAAACAGTAGATAACAAAAAAAAAAAATAAAGTAGTTAAGCAATGATGTGTCTGTTCAGTAATCAAATGGGTGATAGTAGGTACTGTAAGCAGTCTAATGCCTGTGTGCTAGACTAGCTTAGTAAATATGAATAAAGTAGTTAAGCAATGATGTGTCTGTTCAGTACTTAGATGGGTGACCAGCCAGTATTGTAAGCAGTCTCATGTCTGTGTACTAGACTCATCAAAGCCTAGTAAATAACAAGAAAAGGTTAAGCAATGAGGAGTCTGGTCAGTAATTAGAGGGTGACCACTTAGTAACAGCTGGAACTGACTACTCAAAGTTTAGTAAATAACAAGAAAGTGGTCACCTGTCTAAGTACTGAACAGGCTTTGGTTTGGTTTGGTTTGTTTTGTTTTACGGTATATCAACCTCAGTGGGTCATTTAATGCCGATAAAGTTTTGAAATAAATCATTTCCTAATGGATAATACAATTTTTTTATAAATACATTTTTCTATTTAACCCATAGATGGGACCCTAACAGGTACTACCACTCCGGGCCAGGGTGGACCAGGGAGCAATGGTGATGAAGGGTTGCTCCACATTCCCCAAACCTCCAGAACTGGAACCTCACCATCAGATAGAGTTTAACGTCATTCCCAGGACATGTAGACCCGCAGCCACCACATTCTAGCACCCATATGATAAAAAGGGGTTGGAGCTTGCCATAAGGGCAATAGGGTTGGGGCAATC
>CM042177.1:35548911-35568911 GCA_023376005.1 Doryteuthis pealeii | reverse complement strand
CAGGAACCTTGTAAATAAAAACAGATTCGTTCGTTTCTATCAATAATATTCATCAGCATCAGCATCATCATCATGACAATAGACAACATCATTTGGACATTGGGTATCAATTGATATAATCTTGATGGTTTGGTTTGGTTTATTGATTTTAACGGCATATCAACCCGTCCAGGGTTATATCATGCCTAGCGGTTGGGGTGTTTACATATTGTGTATTCATATATATACTTTTAGTAATTGGTTTTAAAATGTGTTAGCATTATTGGGGATTATGTTTGTATGGCATTGATTTGTTTCATGTCTATATTCTATGGTATAATTTTATTTCCCTTAAAAAGGAGAAAATATCCCCATATATAATCTTGAATTCATTTTAGTGGGACACAGGGCTAGACATTAACGCCGTCCCGTCAACGATAAAAATTACATCTGGGACGATCAATACGTCATCCGTGACAGTTTGCCGGGGACGGTAAAAATTTTTCCTAAAAGTTATTACTACAAACAAAAGTTTGACCTTAAATAATAGATTTAATTAATTTTAAATCGTTTTTAAAAACATAGCAAACGATTTTTTTGGGCCACCCTAGTATAGATGATGCTAATGAATTAAACAAAAATATTTTGATTTCGGGACGGTCCAAACCCCATTCAGGACGGTCATGAAAAAAGTTAGTGTCAAGGCCTGGTGGGATGTATCTTAAGTATTTGTGTTTTTTGTTGGTTGGTTGGATTTTACGGCATGTCAACCCTTACTGGGTTATTTTATGTTGAAGACATTTTGTTTTATTCATTCTTGTTGGTTGGTTGCATTTTACGGCATGTCAACCCTTACTGGGTTATTTTATGTTGAAGACATTTTGTTTTATTCATTCTTGTTGGTTGGTTGCATTTTACGGCATGTCAACCCTTACTGGGTTATTTTATGTTGAAGACATTTGTTTTATTCATTCTTGTTGGTTGGTTGCATTTTACGGCATGTCAACCCTTACTGGGTTATTTTATGTTGAAGACATTTTGTTTTATTCATTCTTGTTGGTTGGTTGCATTTTACGGCATGTCAACCTTACTGGGTTATTTTATGTTGAAGACATTTTGTTTGATTCATTCTTGTTGGTTGGTTGCATTTTACGGCATGTCAACCCTTACTGGGTTATTTTATGTTGAAGACATTTTGTTTTATTCATTCTTGATAGCTACTCAATTTTTGGGGATTTTTTTAAAGGGACTCTCCTTTTTGGCATACATGTCTATTCAGTACCTTTTACGGCATGTCAACCCTTGTTGGGTTATTTCATGCCGAAGACATTTTGTTTTATATATTCCTCATGGGTACTCAATATTTTTTTTTTAACTCATTTTTTTCTATCTCGAAACCCTAACAGACACTACCACTCTGGGGCAGGGTAGACCTGGAAGAAATGGTGATTAAGGAGTACTTCACATTCCCCAAAACTCTAGAATTGGAACCTCACCATCAGATACAGTTTAGCCTAAGTGTTGAAGTGGAGATGAAGAATAATCATACTAAGTCCAATTACCATCGAATTGGCAAGACAAGACAGCAAGCAGCCGTAACTTAAATACGATTCTGGTTTGCTTAGTATAGTGAGCATGTCACCCATATAGTCTTGATGCCCAGTTCCTTAAGCATTGCACGGTCCAGCATATGCAAGCTGGACCTTGCAATCTCTTCACTAGAAAATGTCTGGGCATAAGTTTTGGCAGAGGCAACAGATATGCCTGCCTCAATAAAAAGCTTTTCCCATCCAGCTAGGTCAGATCCTGTTCGCAGCGCCATATTAAAGTCAGTCAGTCAGTCTACTATTGGTTTGAGCAATGTGACTAGCCAAGCACAACTGAACCAGTGTCAAGACAACTGGTACTTATGGGAATTCAGAACAGTCCACTCATGCATTTGGGTGATTCCATTCCCTGAGTTCTGATTGGCTGCTTGGTTTGTATGATCCTCTGAGGCTCCATAAATCCTGCCATTTTGCAGTGGTCTTTGCAGCAAACAAGAATCATATTTGAGTTACGACTGCTTGCTGTCTTGTCTTGCCAATTCGGCGGTAATTGGACTTAGTATGATTATTCTACACCCTGGACATTAGATCCTCAGTCATTGTGTTCTATTAGCAAATACATGATAAAAATCTCCAGGAGTTTTCTGAGTATTATTCTAGCCGATCTTAACAATGCTGTGGTCTGAATGGCTTTAGTTTTTCAATTCAGTTCTTGACCTTGCCCATTTTTCCATACTGGCCGGAATTGCTTGACAATTTCATTTCCCCCCCAATCATCACGGAGGTCTTCCAAGTGGTCATATCCGGTCTTTCAGATACCACTTGACAATTGTATGAGTCCACTTGTGGTATTAGCTTTAGTCTCAAAAAAATCAAGTTTCCTTTTTTTTAATTCATCAATTCAATGTAGATGACTGGGCCATTAAGAGAAAGAAAAACGTTTAAAAATTTCACCATTTGAAAAAAATATTTTTTTTTTTTTTAGAGACCTTCACTTCATATACACAACTAAAGGAAGCGTGTGGTGTAATGGTTAAAGTCATGGGAAATGGACTCGTCGCCCAGAGTTCAAATCCTGGACGTGGTAATTGCATTTCACTTAGCGCTAATACCCTTGGGAAAGGTATGAATTCTACTCTCCCTCCAGCTATGAGTAAATAGTAGGGCAGACTGGGCTCTTTAACCTTGGTTAGGCAACCAGTCTAGGAGAAGTAAAACTCTGAATTCAAACCTGTTAAACTCCGCTTAAGAAATTGACCTTGTGTCACATCCTGCTTGTGCGGAGGGGTTGGTAAATATATATACACAACTAAAGTCTACCTTTTTATTAACTTTTATCAATTGTAACTATATTGGTAATACTAGCACATATATGCACCCTCCAGGTGCAAGTATTTAAGTTTTAATGTAATAAATATTTTATATTAAATTAGAAAGACTAATGAAACTAAATAAGAATGCAGATAAAAAGATTTGAAACAGAGTGCAAGTATTTAAGTTTTAATGTAATAAAATATTTATATTAAATTAGAAAGGCTAATGAAACTAAATAAGAATGCAGATAAAAAGATTTGAAACAGAGTGGGTATAATCGAAAAATAGAACAACTGAAACTTATTCTTCCATCACTCCCGTCTTTCATTGCTAATTTTTTCTAAAACTATTTAGTTAAAATAGGAAGTAAAGAAAAAATTCAAAGTTATTTCTTCTTGTTAATGGATTTCTTTTAAGAATTATGCTCAAAATGTTTGCTCTTATTCATTAAGATAAAACCAAACAATTAGAAATCAATAATACTTTATTCAAATCAAATTTTTAATATCAATATGAAAAAAAAATTAGCCTTCCTGTTCACACTGTAAACTGCTATTTTGTTGTATGTATAAATACAATTGCATGTTTTTAGTATGTAGATATGTCTAACATATCTAACTCTGGTTTTGACAGTGGAGGGGGGGGTCTAGTGGCTTCGGCCCTGGACTGTACAAGCTAACATTGTTGATCCCCACAGACAACACCTTGATAACTTGATTTAAAGGGGCAGGGTTAGGTTTATTGCCCAGTGCCTGAGGTGCCTCCCTTGAGGAGGAATGCTGACGGGATCAATGCATTTTTTGCACCCACCACCCATGAATCTCGGCTTGTGGGCGGTCCCACATTAATAGAGCCTTGTGCCTAACATGTGAGGGATATGGTAAACATCCTAGTATGTAGATATGGCCAACTGTATTAATAAGTTAAAACAGTTTATTGATAATTGAGGTTTAAATAAAATAAAAAATCATGGAGGATGTGACGTAAATAACTAAGGGAATTGTGACTTGAGTAGTGATATAATTTCAGTTACAGACAAACACATAATCTCAATTATAATAAGAGATAAATTAATAATATTAGGTTTCCCCAACCCATGCCCTGTGGACCACATGCAGCCCTCCAGGCCCAGCCGTGCAGCCCTCCAGGCCCAGCAGCCCTCGGCCCAGCCGTGCAGCCCTCGAGGCCCAGCCGTGCAGCCCTCGAGGCCCAGCCGTGCAGCCCTCAAGGCCCAGCCGTGCAGCCCTCAGCCCAGCCCAGCCTCCAGGCCCAGCCGTGCAGCCCTCAAGGCCCAGCCGTGCAGCCGGCCCAGCCGTGCAGCCTACCACACTGTCAAGTTCTTTTCCCCTGCCCCTGAAGAACCATTACAACTGCAGATGGAACTCATTGATCTTCAGAGTTCAGAAGATTTGAAATCAGAATTTCTTATTTGCTATACGCTTGATTTTTATAAAGAACCACATGCCTCAATCTGGTACAATTCCCCAACCTCATCTACCACATCCACTCCAGTAGATATTGAACGTTTGGCACTACATGCTGCTGGGAATAGTTATTCTCCAAAATAAAGCAGGCCAAACGTACACTGTGTTCTCAACTGTCAAATCATTACTGATTATACCAAGGCAGACATTAGTTCCCTGAGACAACGCAAGGCATATATTTCTGTGATCATTTTTATTAATTTCAAAAGCAGAACTTTCTATCTAGGATTCTTAACCACATGCGGGAGTGAAGCCGCTCCGTGCTTACATCACAATGTCCTACGGCTTAACTGACTCTAAGCTAACTGAACTTCTTTCCTACTGTTTTCCCAGCAGCAGGAAGTTATGGGTCAACTAGATGTCACGAAACGTCAATCACCTAATGGCCCAGATTTGAATTTCAACAACCCTAAGTTCAAAATCTGTTCCTACACTAACCATCTGAAAAACGACAGTCATATCTTCTAAAGTAGACTTGAAGCCGTCACAAAATTCTTTGGTGAACTTAGGCAGGCATAGTAGATGTTAGGAAAAAAATATTATGAAAACTGAAGAGGACACATTTTCTATAGACTGACTGTAAGCTACATAGGGGAAAAGTTGTTGATTTTGAAGTCATGCATGTGGATGAGCAAAATAATATTTTCTATCAGGTATGGGGTTAAAATAGTTGGATATTTGGATTCTACAGTCCTTTCAGAAATATTGAATGCATGGAAGTATTTTTTTAAAAAGATTTTTAAAAACACTAAGATTCTGTGACACCGCACGGTCTTAATTTAGAGGCAAAAATACTAGCAAAATTTTAGCCGATCTTAACAATGTTGTACATTGATGGTACCGTCGTTTTTTTTAGACGATTAATGTAGAAACAGGTTTTGAATTCAGGGTTGTTGAAATCCAAAATCTGAGCTTCAATCTGGCACTATTCCCCAACGACATCTTCCAGACCCCCAAAATAAAGCAGGCTAAAAGTACACTGTGTTCTCAACTGTCAAATCATCACTTGTCTGATGCGCTCCGTCTATCAAGTATTCAAAATCATCATCATCATCATCATCATCAAGTGATGCCAACAGGATGGTTCTCCATCACTCAATGCACACACCTCTCCCACACTCCCGCCCTGTTGGCTGGGGCGTTAGAATGCACCAACTGCACCTCTGCAGAGGGGTAAGACTCCCCCAATGGGCCACCTGTTGGCCGTGGGTGGCACCCGTGATGCTAAAGGATAGAGCCCAGGTGGATGAGCAGTTCATGACGTGCAATACTCCACTTTGCCCCTATCTTGGGCTAGACGGGCGGTCGGAGAGGCCCCCTCCATCAATCGGCTGGTCACGTCAAGCCCTAGCACCTATATGATTTTCCCAACCCTATTGCCCTTATGGCAACCCCCAACCCCTTTTTATCATATGGGTGCTAGAAGGCAGTGGCTGCGGGTCTGAATGTCCTGGGAATGACGTTAAACTCTATCTGATGGTGAGGTTCCAGTTTTGGAGGTTTGGGAATGTGGAGCACCCCTTCATCACCATTGCTCCCTGGTCCACTCTGGCCCGGAGTGGTAGTACCTGTTAGGGTCCCATCTATGGGTTAAATAGAAAAATGTATTTATAAAAAAAATTGTATTATCCATTAAGAATTGATTTATTTCAAAACTTTATCGGCATTAAATGACCCACTGAGGTTGATATGCCGTAAAACAAAACAAACCAAACCAAATCTCCCACACTCAAAGAAAGTTCTACAATGTTGACAGCATGGACAAACTATTTGGAAAAATAGATCCCAAGAGGATATTAAACTTTTTGAAAAGAACCGGCCTCTTATCAACGATGTAAGTTCATAGACCTACAAAAATCACCCACTCACTCTCTTGATGTTAAAATTCTAAACAGAAAACTTGATTACAGCAAATAAATCCCTATTCATTTTTGAATACCTAATTACCAATAGAAGTATTCGGCATAAAATAAACCAAGGGGTTGACATGCCGAAAACCCACCCAAACCATCACTCATCACCACCATCCATCCCTATTGGTCATTGCTCCTGGTAGGTCCTCTGCACAGCATCCAGTGTCCATGCAGATCTGATTGACCCACACTGCTGTGTCCATGTGCAGCTGCCAATAGGAAAACATCACTTATGAGCTCGTTCTTGTTTTAAAGTTCCATGTATTTTTTTTTTTAAAACACGCTTAGAGTCAAAATTGACGTCAGGTGGTTGGTTGGTTGGATTTTACGGCATGTCAACCTTGTTGGGTTATTTTATGCCGATGACATTTTGTTTTATTCATTCTTGATGGGTACCCAATCTTTTTTTAAACCCATTTTTTTTTCTATTTAACCTATAGATGGTACCCTAACAGGTACTACCACTCTGGATCAGAGTGGACCTGGGAGTAATGGCAATGAAGGTGTACTGCACACTCCAGAATTTAAATTTCACCACTAGATGCAGTTTAACGTGTTACCCAGGACACTATGACCCTCAGCCACAGCCTTCTAGCACAAATTTGATAAAAAGTGTTTGCCATAAGGGCAAAGGGGTTGGGACAATCATATAGGTGCTAGGGCTTAGTGTGACCAGTCAAATGATCGGAAAGGACCTATCTGACCACCCATCTAGCCAAAGTAAAGGCCAAAGTGGAGTGTTGCATGTCATGGACTGCTCAGCCACCAGGATTCCATCCTTAAGCATTTTGTGTTTTCCTATTTAACCCATAGATGGGACCCTAACAGGTACTACCACTCCAGGAGTAATGGGGAAGAAAGGGCACTCCACATTCCTCAGAGCTCCAGAATTGGAACCTCACCATCAGATAGAGTTTAACGTGATACCCAAAACATTAAGACCCTCAGTCACCACTTTCTAGCACATATATGATAAAAAGAAAATTCGACTTATACACGAGTATATACAGTACATAACTCAACCCAGTTGTTAACGGAAGGATTGTTTAACAAAAAAAACAAAAAAAAACAAACCTGTTATGTAGAAAGTAGGACACTCCACTAAACGTGTATACGGTGCACATTTTTTTTATTTTTTAGTTATCAGGTACCACCAATTTTCCTATGAAATTTACACCCCCCCCCCTATATTTAACACAATGAAACTTGCATAAAGGTTGATATTGAAATGTTTTTGTCCATTCGAAAGAAGAAACATTAAACAAACTCCTGATTTTTTTTTTTAATTTTCTGCTTACGGAAATAATGAAAATTAAGATTGAAAAACAATGTTTTCATTTTTGCACCGTTAAATCAATTGAAATTTAACGTAGCTAAAAACAAGTTATGACTAGAGGGTTTTTTTTTATATATTCTATGAAAAATCAATTAATCGTCCAATTTTCAGGAAAATTTTATGAAATATGAAAAAATGAATCGACAAAAAACGATTTTTACTTTTTTTCTATAAAGATAAGAGTCTGAATAATTATATCAGAACATTTTTATAAGTTTCAATGCGAGAGTTTTTTTTAGTAAAAGAACCATGAGTTCTGCTAAAAAATATCAATAAAGAATAGGAATAGGCAAAAAAAAATCGGATACTACGAGTTTTAAAAGCGAATTAAGAATAATTAAATCTATTATTTAAGGTTAAACTTTGTCTAAATCGATAAGTAGTAACATAATAACCATCATTAAAAAAGAAAAATATCATTATATATGCAGTTTATTTTTAATAGATTTAAAACTATTTGTTTTGGTCAATTTTGTTCGCCGACGCCATTTTGGCTGTTTTTCAATGGTTTTAGGCGCTTGTTTACAATTTTAGCGTAACATTTGGGATGAAAAAAAAAATTACCAAAAATCAGGTAATTATCCGATTTTAATAAAATTTTCAGTATTGATTTAACAAATTAATGAATTTTATAATGCATTAGATATTTTATTTCAAAACTTTAATTTAGTATTTTTGCTAGGAAAAATTAATATATAAAATTCATTTAAAATATGAAAATCCTGATGTTAAGTTTAAAATGTTATATTTTTAGATTTTAAAAATAAATATCTACTTAATGCAAACCTTACTTTTTTAGACGAAAGTAATAAGTTTTGAAGAAAAACTCGATTGAAAATGTACCCACTCCCCCTTTTAAGCAGAAAAAAACATCGATGTATATTTTTTTCTTTTATAAAATAATAGCCAATTAAATAATTATCGAAATGAGTAAAACAGAAATCTGCAAAAAATTAATTATTTATTATTTTTTACATTTTATTTTTCGATTTTCGGTACTTATTTTCTCATAGAAAAGCCACCGTAAAATAATTTTTTTAGTTTCTATTCATAACTTCGGTCTTTTATCTCTTTATATATACTGTAATTAGTATCGAAAATGACCAACTCGCAAAACATTTTACGCCCCCAACATAAGGGGGTCAAAATTAAGTGACCTGAAAAAAATGAGAAAGTTTTGAAATAAAATAAATAATGCATTATAAAGATCATTCATTGATACATAAACACTGAAAATTTCATTAAAATCCGATAATTTCCTGATTTTTGGTAAATTATTTTCTGTAGGGGGGGCTAAAGTCATTGTGTCAAAAAGGAATTTTAGGCCAATTTTGGGTATACCTAGCCAAAACTGATCACGTGACGCATTTTGGTGGTACCAATTAATTTTAAGAGATTATAAGGAAATATAGGGATTTGTGATGGACAAGCAGCCGAAATTTTTCATTTTTTTTTACAGTTCTCAATTCTTTATTTAAAAGAAAGAAACTTATTTAGCCGGTTAAATTTATTTAGCCTAGATAGATAGACAGACAGACAAGACAGATAGATAGATAGATAGATAGATAGATAGATAGATAGACAGACAGAGATAGATATAGATAGAGAGACGGACAGAGACATAGATATATAGATAGAGAGACAGACAGATAGATAGATAGATAGATAGATAGACGGAGAGACAGACACAGATAGATAGATAGATAGATAGACGGAGAGACAGACACAGATAGATAGATAGATAGCAGAGAGAGACAGACACAGATAGATAGATAGAAGAGATAGATAGATAGATAGATAGATAGATAGATAGATAGATAGATAGATAGATAGAGAAGAGACACAGATAGATAGATAGATAGATAGACGACATAGATAGATAGATAGATAGATAGATAGATAGATAGACGGAGAGACAGAGATAGATAGATAGATAGATAGACGGAGAGACAGAGATAGATAGATAGATAGACGGATAGATAGATAGATAGATAGATAGATAGATAGACAGATAGATAGATAGATAGACGGATAGATAGATAGACGGAAATAGATAGATAGAGAGACAGACACAGATAGATAGATAGATAGACGGATAGACGGATAGATAGATAGACGGAAATAGATAGATAGAGAGACAGACACAGATAGATAAATAGATAGATAGAGAGACAGACACAGATAGATAAATAGATAGATAGAGAGACAGACACAGATAGATAGATAGATAGACGGAGAGATAGACGAGAGACAGACACAGATAGATAGATAGATAGACGGAGAGACAGACACAGATAGATAGATAGATAGACGGAGAGACAGACACAGATAGATAGATAGATAGACGGAGAGACAGACACAGAAGAGACAGACACAGATAGATAGATAGATAGATAGATAGATAGATAGATAGATAGATAGATAGACGGAAATAGATAGATAGAGAGACAGACACAGATAGATAGATAGATAGACGAGAGACAGACAGATGGATAGATAGATAGACGGAAATAGATAGATAGATAGACGGAGAGACAGACACAGATAGATAGATAGATAGATAGATAGATAGATAGATAGAGACATAGAGACAGATAGATAGATAGATAGATAGATAGAGACATAGAGATAGATAGATAGATAGATAGATAGATAGATAGAGACATAGAGATAGATAGATAGATAGATAGATAGAGACATAGAGATAGATAGATAGATAGATAGATAGATAGATAGATAGAGACATAGAGATAGATAGATAGATAGATAGATAGATAGATAGATAGATAGATAGATAAACAGTTAAACACTGTTTATCTATCTATACGTCTGTCTGTTTATTAAACAGACAGACGGATAGATAGATAAACACTAACAGACAGACGAAGATACAGACAGACAGACATCTAACGTTGTTTTGTTTGTTTAAAAAAAAACCCAAAAGCAACATGTGTGGAACATTTCTTTCTTTTTTTTTTTTTTTTGTTAAGTGAGGACGAAATTCACTATAAACGTCTTGCGAAACTTGTAATAACCGTAGCATCTCCTTCTTCCTCCTCCTCCTCACTGCGTAAAGTAAATAAGAGTCTGGATGATAATGTCATAGTGACAAGGATAGACAGAATGTGGCAGTTGGAGGGAAAAGAAAGGTAATTTACTTACAAAGACTGACTAATGAACAAAAATAATTAGATAATAAATAATTAAATTATGACGTACTAACCTACCCTACCCCCCCCAAAAAATACACATTGAAGCTGCAGAAAATAAAGTAGGGGTGGGGGTGGGGGTAGGCAGTCCAAAACAAAAGAAGCCCCCACCACCACCACCCACGCGACGAATTATCTACTCCCAAGATGCGACAACAAACAAGCAAAGAAAATACATTGGTTAATTTAAAATGTGACAAAATTCTAATTGAATAGTATTTTTTTACCTGGCCTCATATTCTAACAATATTCTTAAAAATTTGAAATTATTTTTTTTACCTGGCCTCATATTCTAACAATATTCTTAAAAATTTGAAATTATTTTTTTTACCTGGCCTCATATTCTAACAATATTCTTAAAAATTTGAAAATTATTTTTTTACCTGGCCTCATATTCTAATAATATTCTTAAAATTTGAAATTATTTTTTTTACCTGACCTCATATTCTAATAATATTCTTAAAATTTGAAAACATTTTTTTACCTGACCTCATATTTAACAATATTCTTAAAATTTGAAAATATTTTTTACCTGACCTCATATTCTTATTCTTAAATTTGAAAATATTTTTTTACCTGACCTCATATTCTAACAATATTCTTAAAATTTGAAAATATTTTTTTACCTGACCTCATATTCTAACAATATTCTTAAAATTTGAAAATATTTTTTTACCCGCCCTCATATTCTAAGAATATTTTTTAATTTCAAATTAGCTTTTTTTTTACCCGCCCTAATATTATAAGAATATTTTTTTAATTTCAAATTATTTTGAATTATTTTAATTTAATTTTAGTTATTTTTTTACCTGACCTCATATTCTAACAATATATTTTTTTTTATCTAACAATATATATTTTTACCTGACCTCATATTCTAACAATATATTTTTTTTTTATCTAACAATATATTTTTTTACCTGACCTCATATTCTAACAATATATTTTTTTTTATCTAACAATATATATTTTTACCTGACCTCATATTCTAATTATATATATATATATATATATATATATATATATATATATATATTTATCTTAAATTATTTGTTTTTTTACCTGATTGACCTCATATTCTAAAATTTTTAAACCTTAAATTTTATATTATTTTTACCTGACCTCATATTCTAACAATATTTTTTAAATCAATTTTTTAAACTTTTTTTTATTAACCTGACCTCATATTCTAACATATTTTTAATGCTTAACTTTTATTTTTGACCTGACCTCATATTCTAACATTTTTTTACTTACTTTTTTTAAGTAATTTTGAGTCAAGATTTATAACCGACTAGTTTAACATGAAAAAATCAGAAAGTTTTGAAATAAAATAACTGATGCATTATAAAATTCATTTATTGATAAATCAATACTGACAATTTCATTAAAATCGGACAATTCCCTGATTTTTGGTAATAAAAAAAAAATTTCAATCGTGTGTGTGTGGGGGGGGGTAAATTGATTTTGTAAAATACGCACATGATAACAAAATTGGCAGACCCTAGTTTATATTATTGGCATTTCAGTCTCGGACGACTATAATATAGTTTTTATATATAGTCGACAAAAAGTGACTTTCGGAAATTTTTCTTTTTTTTTTTTTAGAGAGAAAATATGAACTTTAAAAGTGGGATCGATTGTGTCGGTCATAAAGTGGGGGTCAGTTTCAGTTAAGGTCTTATAACGGACATAAAGTCAGGGTCCAATCTACATTAAATTTACACTGTAAACCGAACATTAGGTACCCATCGAATAGGACTCAAAAAACAGTGTCCAATTATGCATTATACCTATGTTGTAAACCGAAACCCCACTTAATGACCACCTTACTCAACCCCCAACTTTAAGTTTTTTTTTTTTTTTTTTTTGCGACAATAAATAAACTTTTATTTTAAAGTTATTTAAAAAGAAAAAATATTTATTTTAAATATTTAAAGGGATTTGATTGTACGATTTAAATTTTTTTTTTTTTTTTTTTGGCAAGGAATTTGGTTGTAGGTCTTTTAGATTATTTCGTTATTTTAATTTTTTGTCGTCCCGGCCTCCTGCCTTAATTTACGCTATGTTTTTGTTTTTTTTTGTTTTTTTACAATTAAAAACCTATAAGTTTGACAAATAATATATATAAAATTTATAATTTTACATATATTATATTTTATTAAAATATATATAATATCTATCGACATTTGTTATATAAAAAAAAGAGTAAAGTCGTCGGGGTGGCCTAAAATCGGGATCAGTCAGACAGCGAGGGAGTCTATCCCCTTTTCATTAGCGCTACCACACCCAGCATCAGCTCGTTACTTTACTGTACAGATCCCTGTGCTACTCATATACGCTGAGTGGGCGAGGGCCTGTATCGAACCCGAAACCTTGTGGTTCCTTGTCTGACGCTCTACTGGATCAAATAAAAAATTCTTTTTCATTTGATATATATTATATATCAAATGAAAAAGAATAATATATTATTTATTTTATTTGTACCACTAATTTTCACTGTGGAATTTATCCACCCCCCTTATATTTAACAGCATGAAAATTGCATAAAGGTTAATATTATCTTGAACAATTTTTGTCCATTCGAAAGAAGAAACATTAAACAAACCCCTGATGATTTTTTTTTTAATTTAAGCTTACGGAAATAATGAAAATTATGAACGAAAACAATGTTTACATTTTCACACCATTAAACCAATAGAAATCTAACGTAGCCAAAAACAAATTACGACTAGAGGCTTTTTTTTTTATTCTATGAAAAATCTACTAATAGTCAAATTTTTACGAAACTTTCGGTGATTATTAGAATTTTTTTATTTGATATATTTGACTTAAATATATCAAATAATATTGTTCAATAATTTAACAATATTATTTCTTTTATTTGATATATAATATATAATAATATCAAATAAAAAAGTAATTCTTTTAATTCCAATTAATTTAGCACTACATATTAATTAAATTTTAAAAGAATAATGGGGGCTTTTAATGTTGTTTGTTGTTTTTATTTTTATGGGGATTTTCTTATCTATCAACAATAAAACTGTTTTTTGGTAGCACATTCGTCGAAGACATGAGAATGATCAACAAGTGGGAAGGAAATAACCACGCCCATGTTCAAAAAATATAACAACAATAGTTGGGCTGAACTTGCACAAAGGTGTCAAAATTAGGGTGACCCAGAAAAAACAGAACCCACAAATTTTGTAATAAAACTGTTAATTTTAACTATGGGGGTCTAGGGTTAGGGTTAGGGTTAGGGGGTTAGTTTAATGGGAAAATGAATAAATAATTTGGGTTCTGTTTTTTCTGGGTCACCCTGTATACCAGTGACCCAGAAAAAACAACGCACAAATTTTGTAATAAAACTTAATTTTAACTAGGGGGGTTTAGGGTTAGAGTTAGGGCTTGGGTTTAAGGTTAGTTTAATGGGAAAATAAATAATTTGGGTTCTGTTTTTTTCTGGGTCACCCTAATTTTGACACCTTTGTGCAAGTTCAGCCCAATAGTTTTGCCTCCAAAAGAAGTTGTTAATGATATTTTTTTTATAATGATAGAATAAGAATAGGTAATATTTTGATAATAAAATAACTAAGACTATTCTACATATGATGATGGTGATAATAATAATGAATAATAAATGATAGATAAAATGATAAATAATACAAATAGAATACAAATAAATAATAATGAATAATAAAAATGAATAATAAATAAATAAGAGTAATAAGAAGAAGAAATAAGAAATAATAATATAATAATAATAAAAAATTAAAATGAATAAGAAAAATAATGAAAAAAAAATAATAAAAGTAAAAAAATAAAATAATAATAATAATAATCGAAATAAGAAATAATAATAATAAAATTAAAATGAATAAGAAATAATAATGAAAATGAAAAATAATAAAAGTAAAAAATAATAAAATAAATAATAATAATAATCGAAATAAGAAATAATAATAATAAAATTAAAATGAATAAGAAATAATAATGAAAATGAAAAATAATAAAAGTAAAAATAATAAAATAAATAATAATAATAATCGAAATAAGAAATAATAATAATAATAAAATTAAAATGAATAAGAAATAATAATGAAAATGAAATAATAAAAGTAAAAAAATAATAAATAAATAATAATAATAATCGAAATAAGAAATAATAATAAAATAATAATAATAAAATTAAAATGAATAAGAAATAATAATGAAAATGAAAATAATAAAAGTAAAAATAATAAAATAAATAATAATAATAATCAAAATGAATAATGATAATAAAAATAAATAATAAATAAAAGATAAGAATAATAATAAAATAAATGATAATTATTGTTATAAAAATAAATAAATAAATGATGAATTAAAGTTCGTTTTTATTAGATAACTAAATGAGTACGTTTTTGCTTGAAAACTTCTTTTTTTTTTTCCAAGGAAAAATATAACCTGGATTTGTTTATTTAAAGTAAATTTTCAACTTTACATTTTAAAAATGTTAAATTCAAATTTTAAGTTTTTTAAAGCACGTTAAGTTGAAAGTAGTAACGTTATCATTTCAATTTCATTCATTTAAAGTTTAAATGAATGAATGAAATTAAAATGAATGAATACTACAGCTACTACTATTACTACTACAGTTCACGCTTTAGATGAGGACAATAGTCCAAATAGTCCAAATAATACTAATTATCAAGCCTCATCTCAAAAATTCAGAGAAATAGTGTAGATAACAATAAAGATGAAGACAATAGTCCAAATAGTCCAAATAATACTAATTATCAAGCCTCATCTCAAAAATTCAGAGAAATAGTGTAGATAACAATAAAGATGAGGACAATAGTCAAATAGTCCAAATAATACTAATTATCAAGCCTCATCTCAAAAATTCAGAGAAATAGTGTAGATAACAATGAAGATGAGGACAATAGTCCAAATAATACTAATTATCAAGCCTCATCTAAAAAATTCAGAGAAATAGTGTAGATAACAATAAAGATAAGGACAATAGTCAGAATAATACAAATAATACTAATTATCAAGCCTCATTTCAAAAATTCAGAGAAATAGTGTAGATAACAATAAAGATGAGGACAATAGTCCAAATAATCCAAATAATACAAATTATCAAGCCTCATCTCAAAAATTCAGAGGAAAGTTTTTTCTTTAGTTAAATTATTTAATAATAAATAAAATGATTCTAAATAAATTTAATAAAATGTGTAATTGGATAGAAATTATATAAATTTAAATATACCCACATCCCTCTCAAAATGAATATATTCAATTTCGAAAGTCAATTTTTATTGATAATTATTATTAATTGATTTATAAAAGTTTTAAAAATATCATTTAGTTAAATCAATAATTGTCGATTATCGACACTGAAAACGAAGTAGATAATATCAATAATTTTCAGAAGCAACACTCCCGTTTTTTATCAATTTTTATGTCTAGCATATTATTATTCTTTTCGTTTTCATTTTATTCAATTGTCGGTGCTATTCGCAGAATTCCGTCCCGGACTCTTGCCTTAAAAAACGCTAGGCGGTGATAGCTGAAAAAACAACCCTCCCTAAATAAAATAAAAATACCGAAAAAAAATGTTTTGATTTTTTATTAGCAATTGATTATCGGAAAAAAATTAAAATAAAATGAAAATACCGAGAAAGAAAAAAGATTTTTTAGCGGACTGAAGGCGTTTTTATCGACAATTTTTTTTTTTTTTTTGTGTTTGAAGGCATTAAAAGTAAGCCATATCTTTATCGACAAGTAAATGTAAATATTTAGACCCCTCCCCTAAAATATTTTAAAGAGGGGGGGGTAAATTATATACATTTACTTGTCGAAAAAAGATTGGAGGGGGTAAAATATCACATTAACTTTTCGGGAAAAATGCCTTAAACACTTCAGCTAGGGACTTTATTCGTTAGGAGGGTTGGTTTTTCAGCTATCACCGCCTAGCGTCTTTTAAGACAGGAGGCCGGGGCGGAATCGTGCAAATAGCACCCAATTGTCAATCATTATTTTGATTACATAGATGACGGGTTTACTTATGTGTGGGGTCTGGAAATTCTGCCTCGATACAAATAAAGTTTTGTTCCTTCCAGGAATCTATCTAAAAATCAGAGTATAGTACCTGTTACCTTTAGAAATCCTTTTAAAAAGAAATAAAAACTTGCAACTCAAAATTGTTTATTTGTAGACCGTGCATTCAGGGGCGTAAATTTTTACCATAGTCTACCAGATAGATGTTGGTGGAATATGAAATGAAGTTCAATGTATATACTATTAATTTCTCAACTGGGATTAATACTTTTAATAAAAATCAAACTCTAAGGAAAATATAACTTAATACGTTAATTAATTTATAAGTTTTTAAAAAGATTAAACAACAGTATTAATTTATGTTGTATAGATTTAAAGTTGTTGCATAGTGATCTAGTTATACACTTTTTTGATCACAGAACTGCAAAACTGGACTGTTTTAAGTTTTTTTTAGTTTTTTTATTGTCACTCTAAAACAGAAATATCGTTAAATAAAAATTTAAAAAAAAAACTTAGGTGTCCCTGGTAGACTGAATTTAGGGACGTAAATTTTTACTATAGTCTACCAGACAGATGTTAGTGGAATATGAAATGAAGAGTTCAATGTATATATTATTAATTTCTCAACTGGGATTAATACTTTTAATAAAAATAAAACTCTAAGGAAAATATAACTTAATAATACGTTAATTCATTTATAAGTTTGTTTTTTAATTAAACGACAACATTATTAATCGACGTTGTGTATTTTTAACTATGCAACAAATATAAATCTCTATACAACGTCAATTAGCTATCGTTTAATTTTTTTTAAACTTATAAATGAAAAAAAAAAAATAGGGACTGGCAAACGGAGCCTAAAATTCCTTTTTGACAAAATGACTTTGGCCCCCCTACAGAAAATAATTTGCCAAAAATCAGGAAATTATCGGATTTTAATGAAATTTTCAGTGTTTATGTATCAATAAATGATCTTTATAATGCATTATTTATTTTATTTCAAAACTTTCTCATTTTTTTCAGGTCACTTAATTTTGACCCCCCTTATGTTGGGGGCGTAAAATGTTTTGCGAGTTAGTCATTTTCGATACTAATTACAGTATATATAAAGAGATAAAAGACCGAAGTTATGAATAGAAACTAAAAAAATTATTTTATGGCTTTTCTATGAGAAAATAAGTACCGAAAATCGAAAAATAAAATGTAAAAAATAATAAATAATTAATGTTTTGGAGATTTCTTTTTTACTCATTTCGATTTATTATTTAATTGGCTATTATTTTATAAAAGAAAAAATTATACATCGATGTTTTTTCTGCTTAAAAAGGGGAGTGGGTACATTTTCAATCGAGTTTTTCTTCAAAACTTATTACTTTTGGCGCCTAAAATAAGGTTTGCATTAAGTAGATATTTATTTTTAGAATCTAAAAATATAACATTTTAAACTTAACATCAGGATTTTCATATTTTAAATGAATTTTATATATTAATTTTTCATAGTAAAAATACTAAATTAAAGTTTTGAAATAAAATAACTGATGCATTATAAAATTCAGTAATTGTTAAATCAATACTGAAAATTTCATTAAAATCGGATAATTACCTGATTTTTGGTAATTTTTTTTGCAATCGCGAATGTTACGGCAAAATTGTAAACAAGCACTTAAAATCATCGAAAATGAGGCTAAATGGCGGATCGAGTCGAAATTGACCAAAACAAATGGTTTTAAATATTTTAAAAATAAACTGCATATGTAATGATATTTTTCTTTTTTTAATTATGGTTATTATGTTACTACTTATCGATCTAGACAAAGTTTGACCTTAAATAAATTTAATTATTTCTAATTCGCTTTTAAAATTCCTAGCAGATGACAAATTTACCTATAGCTAAAAAAAAACAAAAAAAAAACGTATTAAGTTGTTTTTCTTAGAGTTTCAATCCTTTTAAAAAACCTGTAAGACGAAATAAAAAAAAAAAAAAAACATGCAGCTTAATATTGTTTATTTATTTCGAAGAATATAAAATTTAAATATGAATGATATTTCGGACTGTTGTCCTCATCTTTATTGTGTATAAAATAAATACAATGTTCAGGTCCCTGTAACCTCGGGTTCTGTTAAGTTATTTTGGTAATAAAGGACTATTTGCTCATAAATTCCTACTATAAAATAAACTGAACCCTCATTTTATGTCCGTGTTTTTGCAATAAATGTTTTATTTTTCTTGCACCCGTTATTTTACAATACTAAATATATTTTATTTATTTATTTTAATATTCACTTCAATGTGTATATTCTAAAAGTTTTTTATTTTGTGAGAATGGTTAGTTTTAAAGTGGGGGCTCGTTTTACAATTTAGGCAGAAATTGGATCCTTCTTTTATGACTGTAATTTTGTTTTTTCGTCGACGATGATTAAAATCTGACGTTTTTATTTTAGAGTGCCAAAGCCAAAAAAGAAAAGAAATAACAACAAAAAGTAATATTGAACTTTTTACTCGTAAATTCCTGCCATAAAATTAGGCTTGGGCATTTTATGGTAGGAATTTACGAGTAAAAAGTTGAAGTGTAAAAACGAACCCCCACTTTAAAACTAAGCAGTCTCACAAAATAAAAAACACATTGAAGTGAATATTAAAATAAATAAAGGAAATATATTTAGTATTGTAACATAACGGGTGCAATAAAACGTTTATTGCAAAAACACGGACATAAAATGGGGGTTCAGTTTATTTTATGGTAGGAATTTACGAGCAAATAGTCCTTGATTACCCTCTTTACAATGTAAAATTTACATATAAATATAACAAACTATATTATTATCAATATAAAAAATCATTATGTGTGTGTGTGTAGCTTCACTCACCTTAACCTAACTTTGATAAAAAATGTTTGTTGTTATCAAGGATACTGAGCAGAGCACTGTTTACTTTTTATGACATAGCATCGTTTATTTAAGGTGCGATTGTTACCATTAAAAATCGCACCTTAAATATATTGTAATCTATAACAAATAAATACAGCTCTTTACACCCGTAACCAAGTACTTTAGGTACCACCAATTTGACCCTGTGCAATTTACCCCCCCCTACATTTAACACAATGAAACTTGCAGAAAAATTAATATTTTCTTGAAAAATTTTTTTCCATTCGAAAGAAAAAACA
>CM042177.1:35486411-35543911 GCA_023376005.1 Doryteuthis pealeii | reverse complement strand
GGGGCGTAATTAGCTTGGCTCATCTGCTAAAAAAAAAAAAATCAAAACCCCTCGTTGGGTGTTTTTTTTATGGCATGTCAACCCTTTGGGTTATTTTATGCTGAAGACTGGAGTCCACGACTGGGGGCGGACCTGTGAAGACCTAAATTAATACTAATATGTGTAATATTTCTTACTCTACAAAGAAAGCTAAAAAAATTAAAAAAATTGGTGAGTAATTAGCTTGGCTCACCTGCTAAAACAAAACCCACGTATCTTTGATAATCTGTGTTACGCCTCAAAGATACGTAGTTCAAAGTTAACCGACCTGAAAAGAAAATGTAAAAGTTTTTAAATAAAAATAACTGGTGCATTATATTGTTTATTCATTAAAATATCAACACTGAAAATTTCATTAAATTCGGTTAATTCCCTGATTTTTGTTATTTTTTTCTTTCGGCAGAGTGACATACGATGGTGGAATTTAGGTTCGTTAAGTTCGATTTAACTCCTTTGGGGTATTTAATTCTGAAGACTGGAGTCCATGACTGGGGGCGGACCTGTTGAGACCTAAATCAATACTAATATATGTAATATTTCTTACTCTACAAAGAAAGCAAAAAATTTAACAAATAAAAAATTTGGGGAGTAATTATCTTGGCTCACCTGCTAAAAAAAAAAACAACAAAAACAAAACCCCTTATTCTTAGAATTATTGCTTGGTTGAATTTTTCAGCATGTCAACCCTTTGGGTTATTCTATGCCAAAGACTGGAGTCCACGACTGGGGGCGGACCTGTAGAGACACCTAAATTACAACTAATATATGTAATATTTCTTGCTCCATATTGAGAGCTAAAAAAAAATTTTAAAAATTGGGGAGTAATGGGCTTGGCTCACCTGCTAAAACAAAACCCAAGTATCTTTGATAATCTGTGTTACGCCTCAAAGATACGTAGTTCAAAGTTAACTGACCTGAAAAAATGTAAAAGTTTTTAGATAAAATAACTAGTGCATTATATTGTTTATTCATTAATATATCAACACTGAAAATTTCATTAAATTCGGTTAATTTCCTAAATTTTGGTATTTTTTTTTTTTTTTTTTTCAGCGGGTGATATACGATGGTGGAATTTACGTCCGTTAACTTCAATTTAACTCCTTTGGGGTATTTAATTCTGAAGACTGGAGTCCATGACTGGGGGCGGACCTGTTGAGACCTAAATTAATACTAAATAACAAATACAGAGAATTTTTTTAGTAAGGAATTTGTTGGTAATTAGTTGATTAGCAAATATACATGTTCGTCTTCTTTTTCCTCTTGTTGTCATGGAGATATCAGCATCACGTACTGGTTAAGGATGGGGGGGGGGATTTTGTTGACTTTTATCGTGATTGCATTATGCTGGCACTGACTGGCTTCGTAAATCTATTAAATTTTTCTTACGCTACATAGAAAGCTAAATAAAATATATATATATATATATATTATGTATTAAATTTTTACTTGAAGGCACTTACAACGCATGTATCGCATAAAATTCGATACTTTTTCTTATAGAAAATGAACTTGTCAAGTTCATTTTCTATATTTTTGCACTGTTAAATCAACTGAAAATTAACGTAGCTAAAAACAAGTTACGATAAGCGTTTTTTTAAATTCTATGAAAAATCAATTAATTATAAATAATAACAAAATATTTCCGTTTTATTCAAGATGGCCTAAACTGATCAATTGGTGGTCCCTATAATACTATCTTAGGTTTTAGCAAAAATAGATATTGCAATACGAAGAATTTAAATTTTCGATTCTCAGCTTCTTTTTAAACTCAACATGCAATTAAGAACTAAATGTGAATTGTTGTTATGTACAAAAAATTTAAAACAATAACAAACAAATATACAAACGAATACTTTCAATTTGTTGTATAATAATATGAAATAATTTTAAACTATAAAACAAAAAATACAAATCCTGAAATATACAAATTCTCAATGATTTTAGTTTCAAGAATTATTTTCCTCTTACCCCCTCTCTAACTACTGTCTTCCACTTTCTCTCTCACTCCCTGGTGATCCAAATTTCATTTTAGTCCGGTCATGGACCGGGTACTTTAGCTAGTTATTTATAATTAATTGATTTTTCATAGAATTTAAAAAAACGCTTATCGTAACTTGTTTTTAGCTACGTTAATTTTCAGTTGATTTAACAGTGCAAAAATGAAAACATTGTTTTTCAATCATAATTTTCCTTATTTCCGTAAGCTGAAAAAAAGTTAAAGAATCATCAGGAGTTTATTTAATGTTTTTCTTTCAAATGGAAAAAATTTTTTCAAGAAAATATAAATTTTTCTGCAAGTTTCATAGTGTTAAATATAGGGGGGGGGGTAAATTTCACAGGGTAAAATTGGTGGTACCTAGTATTTTAAAAACATTGTTTAAAAACGTTTTGGTGGACCTGATTATCTGGACTCCCCCCCCATCTATTTTTTTCCCTTCAGTTGATTATTATCGATTACACACCAATCTATCAGATTGAAAAAAAAAATTCTTAAAAGTTCTTTATTATTTGAGTATTCACGGGTGCTCATTTCCTCGTATAAGTTTATAGTAAATTGATCCCCCATATCGGAACCGCTTGAACGGAACCCAAATTATTTATTTATTTTCCCATTAAACTACCCCCCTAACCCCTACCCCCCCTAGTTAAAATTAAGTTTTATTACAAAATTTATATTAATTACAAAACATCAATTTTCATAAAAGTTCAAATGTCACCTATGAAATCTCTATTTAAACATGCCAATTTTTCAGAACTGAAAAGTTGCACTATAAACTCAGCAATGTTTATTGACTTCACAATAAAGAGTAAAATCATAAAACTTAAAATTTAATTTGTAAGGCAAATTCTGAGGAATATTTTAAATTGTATTTTGAATAATAATTTAAATGTTGGTTGTTAGTTGTTTTGTTTTATCAACTTTTCGGGTAATTTACTAACGAATCATGTCATTTTGATAAACAAAGCGCTTACAATTTTTCGTACTTACATATAATTTTTTTTTTAAATGTTCCAATAACTGGATATTGTCAGATAAACTTGAAATAAATTTCGTCTTACAAATAATTGACTACTTATCTCCAGTCGGGCCTTCGACTAAAGATAAAACACCGGATTTTGTCCGTATTAGTAACCTTTGTTTTTTTGTTTTTTTATCGTGGTTTGAGAAAATAATTAGTTAACGAACCAAAAGAAAAACAGTTTCTAAGGAAATTCGTCAATCTTATTGTTATTTTTTAACCCTTTAAAACTCTAACAATAAAAATTAAATAAATAAATTAAAGAATTAAAAGTCATTTTATTCGAATGAAAATCTTAGTTTAATTTATACAAATATGTAACCGTACTTACGACGTAAACTGATTTTCATGATACTGTTATTTACGGATTAAAATATTTTTTTAATAATGTAACCGTAAAGTGTGCATTTTGATTTTCTACAATTTTTATGCATTACAAAA
Source organism: Doryteuthis pealeii (assembly GCA_023376005.1). NCBI lineage: Eukaryota > Metazoa > Mollusca > Cephalopoda > Myopsida > Loliginidae > Doryteuthis > Doryteuthis pealeii. Next base: position 35,540,411 of record CM042177.1, on the reverse strand, counting down.
ATTAAAATTAAAATGAGTGTACTGTACAATTTAAGAATATGGACAAACTCGCTGTAAAAAATAATTTAATCTATAAAAACACATACAAATTACATATTCAGAAAGACTAAGAGATTCCGAACTGCCGTAGTATTTTTTTTTTTTTTAACTCGCTGTAAAAAAAAGATAAATCTATAAAAACACATACAAATTACATATTCAGAAAGACTATTTCATCTTATTACTAAAGATATAAATATTTTAAAGATTAAAATCCTAAATAGGTAAGAGATTCCGATCTGACTGTTATAGACTGCACTGCTTGTATCGCAATAATCATAGGCAGCGTGGCTATCCGAAGCCATTTTTTAATTTTTTAACTCGCTGTAAAAAATGATTCAATTAATAAAAACTCACACAAATTACATATTTTGAAAGAGTATTTTCTTATCTTTCTAACGATATAAAAATTATTAAAGACTGGACCATAAATAGGCCATAAATTCGGAGCTGAACGGCTTAGACTGCAAAATTAATTCATTAAAATCAAAACTTCGCTGCTGTTATCGCTTTAACAATAAGCAGGCAGAGACAATATTTTATTATCAGGAGGGGCTGATATACGGACAGTTCCGCAAATTGGGTGATTTTGGATTAATTAATCGATTAAATCCCTTAATCAATAAAAATCAATAACCAAATTTGGAATTTTTCTTAGTTAGAACGATATCAATGTGTATGCAAGATTTTGAATCTGAGTGACCTCCCGTTTTTTTGTTATACGTCGACACGTACATACCAAAATCTCTGTTTTATATATTAGATATATATATATATGAATTTGATATATATTTTATTTCACATATATATATATATATATATATATATATATATAGATAGATAGATAGATAGATATGAACAGCTCTCTCTCTATATATATATAGAGAGATAGATAGATAGATAGATATGAACAGTTCTATATATATATATATATATATATATTATTATAAAGGTACACGGTAATAACCTACTCGAGTTTCACCCTAAGCATCTTCAGGGCTAAATCCACAGGATTCTAACCCTGAAGATCCTTATGGTGAAACTCGAGTAGGTTATTACCGTGTACCTTTATGATAATAAATTTGCTCTACTAATGTATTGAGCACTTTATATTTGTTATATCGCTGCCTTATCATTGTGAAACTTGAATCAACTAACCACTGTGACCTGTTTCATTGATTGTAAAAATATACTACCAAACATCACCTGGGGAGAAAAAAAATTTTTGAAAAAAAGAAAAGACCAAGATAGTCGTACCAACCGAAAATAATCGATTGATACTATAATACTTGGCCAAAAGAAAAAACAATTTATATATATATATATATATATATATATATATATATATATATATATTTGGGAGAATATGTGCTTAATTGAAGTCGAACCTAATTTTTGAAAGTTAATTCATTAATAATTAATTAGGCGGGATTACCTATTTTAAATGTAAGGCTAAACAAATTGAGAAAAATCAATTTCTGTATGTACATTTCGGCCTATTAGGCCTCATCAGCAGAGCTATGGATACAAAGACCGCCCCGTGTGTGATTCGAAACCTGTCTGTCAAATTGACAAGGCAAGCGTCTTACCTCCACACCAAACGGACTTAGCAAGATTTCTTCGTTTTGTTAAGGAGTAGGTGTTTATATTCCTCTTAAGTGACCTCTACACGAACTTACGAGAAGTAAACAAACAGACGATGTTTGTGATATGGCTATTTTCAGCCGACAATATTTGGGAGAATATGTGTTTAATTGAAGTCGAACCTAATTTTTGAAAGTTAATTCATTAATAATTAATTAGGCGGGATTACCTATTTTAAATGTAAGGCTAAACAAATCGAGATAATAGGCCGAAATGTTTGTTTACTTCTCATATATATATATATATATATGAAAAATATATATTCATATAAAACCCGCTAGGATATACTACAGCTAATAAGTAAAGAGTGCTCAATACCTAAGTAGAGCAAATAATAAAGATAAATCTAATGAGTCAGATATACCTACTAAAAGTTTCGCTTAGTGCTCTTCAGGGCTTAAGATCTGACTCTAGTCAGATCTTAGCCCTGACGAGCACTAAGTGAAACTTTTAGTAGGTATATCTGACTCATCAGGTTTATCTTTATATATATATATATATATATATATATGAATAGACTGAGATAGATAGATAGATATGAATAGACTGAGATATATATATATATATATATATATATATATATGAATAGACTGAGATATATATATATATATATATATATATATATATATATATAGATATATATATATATATATATATATATATGAATAGACTGAGATATATATATATATATATATATATATATATATGAATAGACTGAGATATATATATATATATATATATATATATATATATATATATATATATATGGGCCGGGTTAGCTCAATTGGTAGAGCATTCGGCTAGAAACCACATGGTTCCTAGTTCGATACCGGCCCTTGCCAACTCAGCGCATGAGTAGCACAATGATCTGTGCGGTAAAGTAAGGAGATGATGGTAGGTGTGGCGCTCCACATCAGATGCTAAAAAAACAATCTCCTTGGTCTAGCGCTATTGAAAAGGGGATAGACTTCCTCGCTGACACCGACTTTAGGCCACCCTGTCGACTTTTTTACTTAAACTTTACATATGAATGTTTACTCCTTCAATGATATTTATCCATAAACACCACGGATTTACCTATAAAAGTGGGCTACTTATTTTACAGTTGGATTTTATTACAAATAATTTTGATATTCATATACACTTTTTATACAAATTTACACTTTTTTAAATAACTCTACACCAGACTTTTTTTGAGTCTTATTTTATAACTATAATGCTTCTGATTATTTTTAAAATCAAAAATAAGGTTCATTTTGTTTTTAAATAAAATTCATTTTATTTTTAAATAAAATTCATTTTATTTTTTATATAGACAGCGCATTTTTTGATTAATTCCAACGTTTGACTAGCAGCGTTCTGTTTTTGCTAACGGTCATTTTCCCGTCTTATTTTTTGTTGATGACCAACCCACGTGCGGTCGATGCATGATATTGTGAGCGTCCTCATATCAGTGAGGTAGGGCCGGTGTTGCTTTTTAAACCGTCGAGAGATAGGCCCCGAAACGGTTTGCACACTCTCTTATATATATATATATATGGTGAGAGAGAGAGGAGGGAGAGAGATTGATTGATTGATGAAGGTAATTCGATAAATAAGGAGTGAATATTGCCTAAGTAGGAATCAATGTTTACAGTTGTACCTTGTTCAATCAAACAATCAATTAATTAATCAAACACCTGCCTATTCTTATCCCATCGACCAGGTGGCAGATAATTTCCAGGAGGGGCTAGGCATACCCTGGCTCTCCCTAATGATTGATTGGTTGGTAACCTAGACTGAAAATCTACTGATCAATTTTAATTCAATATGTTATCTTATTATAATGGAGATTGTGTGTTTTTCTGTCTGTAACCAAAACTATATTACTATACAAATCACAATTCCCTTTGTTATGTGCATCCCATTCTCCATGATTTTATTTTTATTTAAACCTCAATGATTAATAAAATTGTTTTACATCATTAAGACTGTTGACCATATCTACATGATATTTTCCACGTACCCCACTTGTACGGGTCAGGCACAAGGCCCTATTTATGTGGGACCACCCACAAGCCGAGACTCATGGGGTGGCGGGTGAAAAATTGCGTCGATCCCATCGGCATTCCCCCTCAAGGGGGGCGCCTCAGGCACTGGGCAATAAACCCAGCCCTGCCCCTTTAAATCAAGGGGGCAGGTGTTGCCTGGGGGGATGGCCCCTGGGATCGACGCCGTTAATTATAGGAATGGTCCAGAGGCCGAAGCCACTGTTGACCATATCTACATACAAATAACATGCAGTTGTATTTAGATATACAACAAAACAGCGGTTTACAGTGTGAATGGGAAGGCTAATTTGCATATTGATCTTAAAAAATTTGATTTTAATAAATATGTGCTTTATATTATTGATTTCTAATTGTTAAGTTTTATCTTATTGATTATGAGCAAAATTCTCTTCAATAAATCTTAAAAGAAATCCATTGACAAAAAGAAATAACTGTAATATTATTCTTTACTTCCTATTTTAACTAAATAGTTAAATTAGGAATAGGAGTAATTGAAAATGATGGAAGAGTTAGTTTCAAAGTTGTTCTATTTTTCAATCATACCCCCTCTGTTCAAAATCATGTTATCTACATTTTTATTCAGTTTCATTGGCCTTTCTAATTTAATATGATATTTTATTATATTAAAACTTAAATACTTGCACCCGGAGGGTGCATATATTTGCTAGTATATTTAACATTTGTTTGTTTGTTTTGTTTTATTTTACTGCACATCAGGGGGGAATGCCGAGGGGATCGACGCAATTTTTGTTCTTTCCCACCCATGAGCTTCGGCATTAAAACGAGGCCTTGTGCCCAGCCCATACAAGTGGGGTATGAGGCAAATATCTCAACCCCAATAGGTCATTTAATGCTTACAAAGTGTATTGATAAACAAAAACATGGATAGGCTTAAGAAAGCTTTGTTCTACTTAGAATAATGTTACAGTTTACAGAGAGCTTATATACTCTTAGAAACAACAAAGAGTTCCCCAAAGGGGAGGTAATGATAAAATAGGGGAGGTAACTCTTAAGCTTAAGAAAGCTTTATTCTACTTAGAATAATGTTACAGTTTACAGAGAGCTTATATACTCTTAGAAACAACAAAGAGTTCCCCAAAGGGGAGGTAATGATAAAATAGGGGAGGTAACTCTCAATTACTTATTACACCAAGTTTTGAAATGTATTCATTCTTAATGGATACTCAATTTTTTTATAAACACATTTTTTCTATTTAACCCATAGATTGGACCCTAACAGGTACTACCACTCCGGGTCAGAGTAGACCAGGGAGCAATGGTGATAAAGGGGTACACTACATTTCCCAGAGCCCAAGAACTGGAACCTCACCATCAGATAGAGTTTAACATCATTCTCAGGTCATGAAGACCCTCAGCCACCGCCTTCTAGCACCCATATGATAAAAAGGGGTTGGGGCTTGCCATAAGGGTAATAGGGTTGGGAAAATCATATAGGTGCTAGGGCTTGATGTGACCAGACAATTGATCGGAGGGAGCCTGTCTAGTCTAAGTAAGGGCCGAAGTGGAGTGTTGCATGTCATGAACTGCTCAGCCACCAGGATTCCATCCTTAAGCATCACCGGTCACCACCCAAAGCCAACAGGTGGCCCCATTGGGGGGACCTTACCCCTCTGCAGAGTTGCAGTCAGTGTATTCTAAAGCTACAGCCTACGTATATATATATACTCTGTCGTTAATTCTTTAAATTTCATAGTTTCATCCAGACATACATACACACCAACCCTCCTTTATATATGTACTAAAAGTGGCTACCCGGTGTCGCCTGGGTAGAAGAGGGTGGAAAAAAGTTAGTTTCGTAGATCCATTATTACTACTAGCAAATATATGCACCCTCCGGGTGCAAGTATTTATGTTTTAATGTAATCAAATATTATGTTAACTTAGAAAGGCTAATGGAACTAAATAAGATGCCGATAAAAAGATTTGAAACAGAGGGGGGGAACAACTAAAACTTGCTTTTTCTTCCCTCCCGTCTTTCATTGCTAAATTTTCATAATTTAACTATTTAGTTAAATTAGGAAGTAAAGAATAGAATTACTGTTAATATTATTAATGGATTTATTAGAGAGATTTTTGCTCATATTCATTAAGATAAAACAAAACAATTAGAAATCAATAATACTGAGCACATATTTATTAAAATCAAATTTTTAATATCAATATGCAAATTAGCCTTCCCCTTCACACTGCAAACCACTATAATTTGTATATATAAATACAATCGCATGTTAATGATAGGTAGATATGGTTAACAGTATTAATAATGTAAAACAATTTTATTAATAATTGAGGTTTGAATAAAAATAAAATCATGGAGGATGTGACGTAAATAACTAAGGGAATTGTGACTTGAGTAGTAATATAGTTTCGGTTACAGACAGAAAAACACACAATCTCCATTATAATAAGATATAGCGAGTTGGATACATGCAGGATGCCCCATTAAAATCCCCACGTAAAAAAAAAACCTAGGTGTTGATTTCACTTGGTGAGGCATCAGACAAAAAGTACGTAGACACTCTGAAATTAGTGTCTTCTATTTAAAATATTAAATGCAAAAAAAAAAAAAGATCCAGGCAGTTACTATTTAAATTTCATTATTTTGGCTCAAAAAGCAAGATCTTGTGATTGTGAATGTGTATATATATTTACTTTGTCGTTATTTGTTTTATTTTTCGTAGTTTCAGCCGGACATACACACGTACATACATTCACACAACTGTCCTTTATATATGTAACGTTATGGCTCTCATTTCGGAGTGGAGTGATGACATATTATATATGTAACATTCTAATAGCGATATATGTTGTATAGTGGGTCTTGTCAACATGCCTCCACATTCACGGCACTAAAATGGTATTCGTTCTGCGGCGCTTGTCTTGTCGATAAAAAGGTACAACGCGTGAAACATAAGGGTTTAGCTTTTATTTTCGGGCTCGTCTCGTGACGAGGAGGAAAGGCTCATCTCATGGAGAGGAGGAAAGGCAGAAAGAAAGAGAGAGAGAGAGGACCCTGTTAAATTACTGTGATCCCACACAAGGGACCAGAGGCCCGTCCGAATCCTATGCTGTCGAAAATCATTGCTGGGTTGATGTTGAGTTGGCTGGCAATTCTTTGATGTTTGCAGTCTGGAACCAACTTGGGATGCTAGAGGATATCTTGCCTTGTGCCATTTATAGTTTTTAGTTATAACACAAGGTCATTTCTTTTTCTCATGAGATTTTTATTCTTTGATGTTTTGAGTCTGGAACCAACTTGGGATGCTAGAGGATATCTTGCCTTGTGCCATTTATAGTTTTTAGTTATAACACAAGGTCATTTCTTTTTCTCATGAGATTTTTATTCTTTGATGTTTTGAGTCTGAACCAACTTGGGATGCTAGAGGATATCTTGCCTTGTGCCATTTATAGTTTTTAGTTATAACACAAGGTCATTTCTTTTTTCTCATGAGATTTTTATTCTTTGATGTTTTGAGTCTGGAACCAACTTGGGATGCTAGAGGATATCTTGCCTTGTGCCATTTATAGTTTTAGTTATAACACAAGGTCATTTCTTTTTCTCATGAGATTTTTATTCTTTGATGTTTTGAGTCTGGAACCAACTTGGGATGCTAGAGGATATCTTGCCTTGTGCCATTTATAGTTTTTAGTTATAACACAAGGTCATTTCTTTTTCTCATGAGATTTTATTTCTTTGATATTTTGAGTCTGGAACCAACTTGGGATGCTAGAGGATATCTTGCCTTGTGCCATTTATAGTTTTTAGTTATAACACAAGGTCATTTCTTTTTCTCATGAGATTTTTATTCTTTGATATTTTGAGTCTGGAACCAACTTGGGATGCTAGAGGATATCTTGCCTTGTGCCATTTATAGTTTTTAGTTATAACACAAGGTCATTTCTTTTTCTCATGAGATTTTATTCTTTGATGTTTTGAGTCTGGAACCAACTTGGGATGCTAGAGATATCTTGCCTTGTGCCATTTATAGTTTTTAGTTATAACACAAGGTCATTTCTTTTCTCATGAGATTTTTTATTTTTTGATGTTTTGAGTCTGTCACGTCAAGCCCTAGCACCTATATGATTTTCCCAACCCTATTGCCCTTATGGCAAGCCCCAACCATTTTTTATCATATGGATGCTAGAAGGCGGTGACTGAGGGTCTACATGTCATGGGAATGACGTTAAACTCTATCTGATGGTGAGGTTCCAGTTCTGGAGGTTTAGGGAATGTGGAGCACCCCTTCATCACCATTGCTCCCTGGTCTACTCTGACCCGGAGTGGTAGTTCCTGTTAGGGTAAAAAAAAAAAAAAAAAAAAAGAAGTGCTATCTGTATGCAGGCTGCACCTGTGTTTCCTGGGGGGTGGGGGTGCGGGTGCAGCTTGCTGGCTGCATATTTGACATGCTTGTGTAATATGATACCTAAATAATGAGAATGGAATCATCTGTTTTTCCTATAAAAAATGTCAGATGAAACTTTAGAAGAGAGAAACAAAATCTCATGGGATTTGTTAATTAAACCTAGCAATTGCTAATTACTTTGTTCACCTTGTATCTTTGCTTAGTAAACCTTTTTCCATATCTTTAATACTCATTGTGTTTCTTCCTATTATTTCTCTGTTAAGTCTGATACTCGAGTTACAACACCTATATAATACTAAAAATTTATCTACGGTTAATTTATCTAATACTTATAATTTATACACAATTTTATGGTTTAAATGTTGTTTTTTCTATAAAAATGCATTGGACAATGATTTTTACAATAAAATTGCATTTGAAATGAATTTTAAAAACTTTATTTTAGATGAATTTTAGCATAAAAATGCATTGGAAATAATTTTGTACTATAAATTATTCATCATTCTGTTTAGGGTCTTAATTTTTTCCTGCTTCTAAAACAACCAAAAATAATTTTTGTAAATTTTATATAAACGAAAATGCTTTAATACAAATTGATAGTTTATATCGTTAAAACTGTCTAATGTAAGGGAGATAACTCATACAGTATTTGTTAAGAGAAATGACGACTGCTCTTACATAGGAATATTGGCTACTACTTACTTTTAATTGATTATTTCCCTGATATTTTTTTACCTGTATTATGGGATATACATTTTTGTATATTTATATGTATGTATGTATGTATATGTATATGTATGCACATATGTATGTGTATGTATATGTATATATATGCACATGTGTGTGTATGTATATGTATGCACGTATGTGTGTGTATGTATATGTATATATATATATATATATATATAGATAGATATGAGTATGAAAAGATATGTTGTTATTTATAATATAACAACATTGTGTGATATTATATGTCTATGTATGATCATATGTGGATATGCGTATATATGGAATATATGTATTTATATATTGTTTTAATCTTCTTATTTTTCTAACATTAATATTCCATGTGAAATACGTCATATCTTTGTTAACTTTTCGTTCTCTGCCTATTCACGTTCATGCATGCGTCATTATATGATCTTCACCTTCCATTTTTGCACATGCATTGATATGTATGCATGTACATACATACATATATACATACATATATCTCTTATTATAATGGAGATTGTGGGTTTCTGTCTGTAACCGAAACTATATTACTATTCAAGTCACAATTCCCTTTGTTATTTACATCACATTCTCCATGATTTTATTTTTATTTAAACTTTAATTATTAATAAAATTGTTTTACATCATTAAGACTGTTGACCATATCTACATTATATTTACCGCGTACCCCACTTGTACGGGTCAGGCACAAAGTCCCTATTAACATGGGACCACCCACAAACCGAAGCTCATGGGGGCGGGTGAAAAATTGCGTCGATCCCGTCGGCATTCCCCTCAAGGGGGACGCCTCAGGCACTGGGCAATAAACCCAGCCCTGCCCCTTTAAATCGAGGGGCAGGTGTTGCCTGGGGATGGCCCCCTGGGATCGACGCCATTAATTATATCAATGGTCCAGAGCTGAAGCCACTGTTGACCATATCTACATGATATTTACCGCGTACCCCACTTGTACGGGTCAGGCACAAAGTCCCTATTAACGTGGGACCACCCACAAACCGAAGCTCATGGAGTGGCAGGTGAAAAAATTGCGTCGATCCCGTCGGCATTCCCCCTCAAGAGGGGCGCCTCAGGCACTGGGCAATAAACCCAGCCCTGCCCCTTTAAATCGAGGGGGCAGGTGTTGCCTGGGGGATGGCCCCCTGGGATCGACGCCGTTAATTATATCAATGGTCCAGAGGCCGAAGCCACTGTTGACCATATCTACATACTAACAACATGCAATTGTATTTATATATACAACAAAATAGCGGTTTACAGTGTGAATGGAAAGGCTAATTTGCATATTGATATTAAAAATTTGATTTTAATAAATATATGTTAGTATTATTGATTTCTAATTTTTGATTTTATATTATGAATATGAGCAAAATTCTCGGGGATAAATCTTAAAAGAAATCCCTTAACAAGAAGAAATAACTGTAATTTTATTCTTTACTTCCTATTTTAACTAAATAGTTAAATTAGGAAAATTTACCAATGAAAGACGGGAGTAAGGAAAATGATGGAAGAGTTAGTTTCAAAGTTGTTCTATTTTTCAATCATACCCCCTCTGTTCCAAATATTTTTTATCTGAATTCTTATTCAGTTTCATTAGCCTTTCTAATTTAATATGATATTTTATTATATTAAAACTTAAATACTTGCACCCGGAAGGTGCATATATTTGCTAGTACATATAATGTATGTATGTATACATATATACATATAATGTATGTATGTATGTATGCATGTATGTAAATATATCTTACCTATATATGTATGTTTGTATTTGTATGTGTCCTTGTAGTTGGGTTGTGTCCGTGTATTTACATATATAAGTATATGATGCTGTAATGTCTGAACATTACTCAATACAATTATGGAAAGAGAAAGAGATGTTGTTATGTCTGCTTTTATTGTCTTCATGTTCTATTGGGTCAGATCTGGGTTTTTTCTCTTACTTGTATCAGGCCAGGTATCTCACTGGGTCTGGGTTTCATTTTCTGTTCTATGTATTAGCAGTTATAAAAAATAAAAACAACAATTTATGTACAAACACTTAAAACAAAATATTTTGACTAAGTTATCTCCCTTGCATCAAACGGAATCTTTGTTAATGTTTTTTTATTTTATTAAAACTAGCAAATATATGCACCCTACGGGTGCAAGTATTTTAGTTAAATTTTATATAAAAATATCATATTAAATTAGAAAGGCTAATGAAACTGAATAAGAATGTAGATAAAAAGATTTTGAACAGAGGGGGTATGATTGAAAAATAGAACAACTTGAAACTAACTCTTCCATCATTTTACGTTACTCCCGTCTTTCATTGGTAAATTTTCCTAATTAAACTGTTTAGTTAAAATAGGAAGTAAAGAATAATATTACAGTTATTTCTTCTTGTTGAGGGATTTCTTTTAAGATTTATTGAAGAGATTTTTACTCATATTCAATAAGATAAAACCAAACAATTAGAAATCAATAATACTGAGCATATATTTATTAAAATCAATTTTTTAAGATCAATATGCAAATTAGCCTTCCCATTCATACTGTAAACCTCTATTTTGTTGTATATATAAATACAGTTGCATGTTATTAGTATGTAGATATGGTCAACAGTGTAAGTAATGTAAAACAATTTTATTAATAATTGAGGTTTAAATATAAATAAAATCATGGAGAATGTGATGTAAATAACAAAGGGAATTGTGACTTGAATAGTAATATAGTTTCGGTTACAGACAGACAAACACACAATCTCCATTATAATAAGATATTTGTTTTGGTTAATTGGATGAGTTGATTGGTTAGATTAAATTAGGGACTGGCGTTTTTGTCGTCTGCTAGGAATTTTAAAAGCGAATTAAAAATAATTAAATCTATTATTTAAGGTCAAACTTTGTATAAATCGATAAGTAGTAACATAATAACCATCATTAAAAAAAGAAAAATATCATTACATATGCAGTTTATTCTTAAAAGATTTAAAACCATTTGTTTTGGTCAATATCGACGCGATCCGCCATTCAGACTCTTTTTCAATGGTTTCAGGTGCTTGTTTACAATTTTAACGTAACATTTGGGATGGAAAAAATTTTACCAAAAATCAGTTAATTATCTGATTTTAATGAAATTTTCAGTATTGATTTATCAATTAATGAATTTTATAAAGCATCAGTTATTTTATTTCAAAACTTTAATTTAGTATTTTTGCTATGAAAAATTAATATATAAAATTCATTTAAAATATGAAAATCCTGATGTTAAGTTTAAAATGTTATATTTTTATATTCTAGAAATAAATATCTATTTAATGCAAACCTTATTTTAGATACATAAAGTAATAAGTTTGGAAGAAAAACTCGATTGAAAATGTACCCCCCCTTTTTTAAGCAGAAAAAATATCAATGCATAATTTTTTATTTTATAAGATAATAGCCAATTAAATAATTATCGAAATGAGTATAAAAAAAATCTCCAAAAAATTAATTATTTATTATTTTTTACATTTTATTTTTCGATTTCCAATACTTATTTTCTCATAGAAAAGCCACTGTAAAAAATTTTTTGTTTGTTTCTATTCATAACTTCGGTCTTTTATCTATTTATTTATACTGTAATTAGTACAATATAAGACCAACTTGAAAAAAATGTTATGCCCCAACATAAGGAGGGGGGGGGTCAAAAATAAGTGACCTGAAAAAAAAATGAGAAAGTTTTGAAATAAAATAAATAATGCATTATAAAGATCATTCATTGATAAATAAAAAAATTTCATTAAAATCCGATAATTCCCTGATTTTTGGTAAATTATTTTCTGTAGGGGGGGGGCTAAAGTCATTTTGTCAAAAACGCATTTTAGGCTCATTTTGCCAGTACCTAGATTAAATATTGTTTTTAAAACTACAAAGAAAAAAAAAATCCCATGCTACATGGATTATTTTTTGAGTTTTAAGAAAATAACTTTTAAATCACTTTCTTCTGGTATTGAATTTTTGGTTATTTCCAATAAGTCTAACATAAACAAAGGGGAACCACTCTTGACTGATAAATTATTTATCTATTTTCCCATTAAACTAACCCTTCTTTTTTTTTATCAATAAATAAATAAATAAAATAAATCATCAGTCAAGAGTGATGTCTGTTTATGTTAGACTTATAGGAAATTACCAAATTTTTATTATTTTCTTTTCCTTATGTGTTTTTCACAATTTGAACTTTATAGAAATATAAAAATTAGGGACCAGAAATTTTTTTTCTTCAAATGACCAAAGACCAAAACTTCCCGACAGTCCAAAATGATTCCCCTCCCCCCAATTTTTTTCCAAGTTTTTTTTTTTTAATAAGATAAACTATTGAATTTAAAATTAAGTCGTTGAATAATAATTTGGTGAAAATTTTATTAAAATCGGAAAGTTCTGATTTTTGGTAATTGTTTTAAAATTAAGAATTTTTGAAATTCCAATTTTTGTCTGTAACAAAAATTACGTCACTGCTTATGTCACATTACCCAAAATCGTCATAACATAGAATAAATACACACAAAATTTAAACATGCAACATTAGACAAACTTTTTTAAACAAGTTTTAATAAATACATGACTGGTATTATATATCTATATATAGTTTGTTTTATTTTAGTACATATTTAAAGTTTACATTTCAAATTGTTTTATTTTTAAATCCTTTAATGAATTTGATGATTTTACTTACTTAGGGTACAAACTCGCTGACATTGATTTTTTTACTCCCACCCTTCAGGCAATATGTTTTAAAAATCTATTTTTACATCGCCCGGAGGGTGTTTTTTATTTTGTACTAGTGTATATATGTATATATATATATATATATATATATTGAAAATTTATTATCTCCCTTGGCTAAATTTGGACATGGCTACTGATATTGGTTCGTATTGTTGATGAGAACTCTTTGTTGATTAAAAATAAAATAAACCGAATTTTATTTTTACTAAGCATTAGTTATAACATAAAAAAAAAACTGTCTGGTGTAAGGGAGATAACTCCAGCAGTCTTTGTTTGTTGAGAGAATACTTGCCTTGCATAGAAGGGAGGATCAAAGTGTAGTATCCGTTCCAGATTCTATGCTTTGAGACTTACCTTTTATACTCGGCTTCGGCTGGGGGTCCAGTGTGTTTCGGACACTGGACCGGTAAAGTACAATTAATAGTGTTGATCCCAGGCGAGCCCCCCTTGAGGGGGAATGCCTACAGGATCGACGCAATTTTTGTTCTTTCCCACCAATGAGCTTCGGCTTGTGGGTGGGCCCCCATCAAAACGTGGCCTTGTGCCCAGCCCATACAAGTGGGGTATGAGGCAAATACCCTTAATAGGAATATTGCCTATTATGATTCTCATTTAATTATTTCACAGGTATTTTTGACCTGTATAATAGGATATTCTAAGTTTCACCTCCGAAACTCATTCTATTCAAATAAAGTCCAATTATTATTGTAATACGAGTCCTTCTGCTCAATTATAATGAACTAACCATCAGTTTTTGTACTTTACTTGTAGAGTCACTGTGAGCTGCTTAAAGTAGGCAAAAACATAACTATTTCTTTTTATCTTTCTCTTTGTCATTCCTCCTTTTTCTCCTCTCTCTTTTGTTAACTCTTTGATTACCAAATTTCCCCCACGGCTCTACCAAATTATCTTGGTGCTTTTTTTTTTTACCTGTATGCTACGGATATTTCAAAGTTCACTATTCACCCAGAATTCATTCTATTCAAATAAAGTCCAATTATTATTGTAATACGAGTCCTTCTGCTCATTATAATGAACTAACCATCAGTTTTTGTACTTTGCTTGGTGTGGTGGGAGAGCTGCTGTGAGTGGTTTAAAGTAGACAAAGAGTTAATTTTCTTTTTCTCTTTTTCCTTTGTCGTTCCATTTTTCTCCCCTCACCACTCTCTATCAAATTTCTCTCACAGCTGTACCAAATTTTCTTGATATTTTTTTACCCGTATGATGGGATATTTCAAAATTCACTATCTATTCACCTCTGAAACTCATTCTATTCAAATAAAGTCCTAATATTATTATTGTAATCTCAGTTATAATGAACTAACCATCAATTTTTGTACTTTTCTTGAGTGTGATGGGAAAGCCAATGTGAGTGGCTTAAAGTAAGCAAAGAATGAAATATTTACCTACCAAATTTTCTTGATATTTTTTACCTGTATGATAGGATATTGCAAAGTTCACTATATTTTCACTCAGAATTCATTCTATTAAAATAAACTGATTATTATTGTAATCCGAGTCCTTCTGCTCAATTATAATGAACGAACCATCAGTTTTTGTATTTTGCCTGGGTGTGATATGCATATGATCGCAGTGGTGAAAGGGCTACTGTGAGCGATTTAACTCTTTGCCTACAAAATTTCCCTTACAGCTGTACCAAATTTTCTTGGTATATTTTTCCCTGTATGATGTGATATTTCAAAGTTGACTATCAATTCACCTCAGAATTCATTCTATTCAAATAAAGTCCTATTATTATTGTAATCCGAGTCGTTCTGCTCAATTATAATGAAGCTATTCATCATGAAATTAAGTCAGATTGGTCGTCCCAGCTGCGTTTCAAGGATGTTTACAAGAATGATCTAGGTGCTATTACTGAATAGTTCAATATGTAAAGAGTATAATAATCTTCATTTAACTCTTTCACTTATTTTCTTTTCTTTCTTTCCTTCTTTTCATTATGTTTGATTGAAACAAATTAGCATTGTCGCTTCCATGCGCTCACCCCTCTCTATTTTTCTCCTTGTGGGGGTTATTTTCCCATTTGCCTGAGGAGTTATATGCCCGCCGGTTGTCGTTTGTTCCCACTAGGGGACCTCTGGTATTTATGCGGCTATTTCAAACTTCTCTTCCTCGCTACGAGACCACATGGGTTAGACACGGTCTACCCCTTTCTCGGTGGGGCTCCAGCCCCCCCTCCTTGTAAGTCATTTCTATCTATGGACGCCCCAGTCCTTTTATATATGTAGGTTTATCTACTCTTGTATTTGTATCTTATGTATCCATGTACTCTTCTATTATGTATCCTTTGTATTTATGCTGTTATCTATTAAATGTATTGTCTCTCAACCCTTGTCGGAGTTGGATGTTCTTCAAGGATTCACACCGAATCTTACACCCTCTTTCTTATATTTTTTCTGTATAGCATATCTTTTTTTCTTCCCTTTCTTTATAATAAAAACGGAATGTTCCATTATTTAGCTGAGTTGATGACTCATAAAAAATAAGAATTCAGCAGATAAGCTACACCAGATAATAAGGATTTACACTTGAATTTCATCTTAGTTGATTTAGACAGTCTGGTCTCATTTTTAACCATAGGGTGTTGCAAGATGATAACGGTCGTACAATTAAGGAACACAAGTATTAATATATAGATTTAAAGGTTAAATCCTACTTACAAGACCTAAATTCCACCATCGTATGTCACCCTGCCGCGAGAGAAAAAAAAAATACCAAAAATCAGGGAATTAACCGAATTTAATGAAATTTTCAGGGTTGATATATTAATGAATAAAAGATATAATGCACCACTAATATTGCTTTAGTTTTCTTCTTGCCATCTATATATTTTTCAGAAATTATCCAGCAAGAACATAGTGTAGCCTGTTTTTCAAAAGGAACTACTTCAAAAACATCATTAATTAATTAGGTTATTAAGCTCTCTTTCCTTAGCATCCACAACGTCTTGGGACATTTCTTGATCTGCGGTTAGCAGTACAGCATTTTCAGGATAAGGTAGTTCCTTCGGTAATCCTTAACTATTTCCTCGTAAATTCCTACCATAAAATAAACTGAACCCTCATTTTATGTCCGTGTTTTTGCAATAGATGTTTTATTTTTCTTGCACCCGTTATTTTACAATACTAAATTATTTCCTTTATTTATTTTAATATTCACTTCAATGTGTTTTTTATTTTATGAGAATGTTTAGTTTTAAAGTGGGGGTTCGTTTTTACACTTCAACTTTTTACTCGTAAATTCCTATCATAAAATGCCCAAGCCTAATTTTATGGCAGGAATTTACGAGTAAAAAGTTGAATATTACTTTTTGTTGTTATTTCTTTTCTTTTTGGTACTTTAAAATAAAAACGTCAGATTTTAATCATCGCCGATGAAAAAACAAAATTACAGTCATAAAAAGGAGGATCCAATTTTGCCTAAATTGTAAAACGAGCCCCCACTTTAAAACTAAACATTCTCACAAAATAAAAACTTTTAGAATATACACATTGAAGTGAATATTGAAATAAATAAATAAAATATATTTAGTATTGTAAAATAACGGGTGCAAGAAAAATAAAACATTTATTGCAAAAACACGGATATAAAATGAGGGTTCAGTTTATTTTATGGTAGGAATTTATGAGGAAATAGTTAAGGATTACCGTTCCTTCCAATCCTCAATATGATCCCAATTAAGACACATTGGTTCTTCATCTCTCTCCACTTGAACATTTACCCATTTCTTGTATTTTCCAGTTTGTTTAGGCTGTATGCTTAATACTTTGGCTTGCTTCCACTCCTTTTCATCCTGTACTTGATAAAAGAATTTCTCATTGGTCTTACGCTATTACGTACATTCTGAGATGAATTTTCGCATCCACCATGAGACCTATCTACCTTCTGAGAATCAGTTTTTGCCAAAGAGTTCCTACAACTGAAGCAGTCCAAGGGAGATAACTCAATCAACAAAACCTGCAGGATGACTGCACTCTCATTTGGTGCTTTTTACAATTTAAAAAAAAGGAAGTTTTTTCCAAAAATTCTTGGGCGAAAATGGTCATTTATATTCATTAGAGAAACTAGCAAATATATGCACCCTCCGGGTGCAAGTATTTAAGTTTTAATATAATAAAATATTGTATTAAATTAGAAAGGCTAATGAAACTAAATAAGAATGCAGATAAAAAGATTTGAAACAGAGGGAGTATAATAAAAGATTTGAAACAGAGGGAGTATAATAAAAAATAGAACAACTAAAACTTACTCTTCCATCACTCTCGTCTTTCATTGTTATTTTTTCTAATTTAAGTATTTAGTTAAAAGAGGAAGTAAAGAATAAAATGACAGTTATTTTTTCTTGTTAATGGATTTCATTTAAGATTCATTGAAGAGATTTTTGCTTATATTCATTAAAATAAAACCAAACAGTTAGAAATCAATAATACTAAGCACATATTTATTAAATTCGATTTTTTAATATTAATATGCAAATTAGCCTTCCCGTTCACATTGTATATAAGAATATAATTGCATATTGTTAGTATGTAGACATAGTTAACAGTATTAATAATGTAAGACAATTTTATTAATAATTGAGGTTAAGATAAAAATAAAATTATGGAGAATGTGATGTCAATAACTAAGAGAATTGTGACTTGAGTAGGAATATAGTTTCGGTTACAGACAGAAAAACACACAATCTCCATTATAATAAGATGTGTTATTGTTGGTGAAAATAAAATCTAAATTCAGCAAAAAATCTTTGTTGAGGGGGGGGGGTATAAAAAATCTGGTAATTATGAACTTTTGTTTAGTAAATTAGGGTGACCCAGAAAAAACAGAACCCTAACCCTAACACTCGGTTTTATTACAAAATTTGTGGGTTCTGTTTTTTCTGGGTCACCCTAATTTACTAAACAAAAGTTCATAATTACCAAAAATTAATTCCAACGATTTCTTGCCTCGCCATAGTTGACTTCTATTTGTTGTTATTGTTTCTTCTTCCAAGCCTCTCGCTGCTACTGTCTCTCTAATTTCATAACATGCGCTTTTCCCCCCTCCCACCTGGGTTTCTGCTGGTCTGTTTATACACCCAGCGCCCACATGCTTGTAGCTGTCATACAGGCATCAGGTTTGAACATACGGGAATTTGAGTCAACTTAATCCTCAGCACTATGCTCAAGTATCACTTTTTCGTATTCAGAAAGACACAGGTTCAATCTTAGATCAAAGTTCTACACGCCAGACAAAGCCTAACTCGCTTCCTTTGAGAATATGGTAAGTACTCATTTCCGCAACTTGACTGTCACCCCCCCCCCGATCTCATGATCACACAAAATGCAGGGTGGGGGTGGCCTTTTGGTCCACACGGTCCTTCAAAGTGGGATGTGCACCACAGTCTCCGCCTCTGAATTGTCCAACGAGCTAGCAGATATATCATCAGGGGGACCACAGGTAACATCCATTAATAGCTTGTCAATATATATGAAGACAATTACAATGCGTATATCATATAAAATTCAATAATTATTGAAAATAATCATAAGTAAACTGTGCAAATAACGCGTACAACGTGTGAAACACTGTACAGCTGTTTCAACCTTATTAGCTCTCATCATTAGTGTATATCTACAATCTCCTCAGACAGAGATCGAACTGGAGAACCTAGCATGCAGAGTCAGAGACTCTGCCCCTGGGCCACAGTCACGCCGCACAGGAAACACACCAAATTAACCTGATAATGATAAACACGCCACTACTATACAGAACTTAGTACAGCGAGTGTTGAGAGAATCACAAATTAGGCCCTGCTCCGACGTAAGAATTAGAGTATTTTGGTAATGTGCTTTTTAATTTATTTTAAGCCTCGATTATAATAACAAAATTACCGTGAATACAATATACACCTATACGTATCACTAACCAAAACAAAGCAATATAAATAGATTTGAACCCCCTCTTTTTTTTTTTTTTTTTTTTAAAATGAAACCACTTTTAAACATTATGACAATTGTTAGACAGCTGCATTCTAGTAAATAGATTAACTCAAATCGATTCGAACTTATTGTTTACTTTTTGAATCCCATAAAAAATCAATATGGGTGCTAGAAGGCGGTGACTGAGGGTCTACATGTCCTAATTATTTTCTGTAGGGGGGGCTAAAGTGATTTTGTCAAAAACACAGTTTAGGCTCAGTTTGCCAGTCCCTAATATACACCAATACGTATCACTACGCTCACTTTATAATAACTCTAACCAAAACAAAACAATATAAATAGTTTTGAACACCTCCCCCCCTTTTTCTTCCGCCCCCCCCCCTTTTTTTAATGAAACTGCTTTTAAACATTATGACACATCCAATTGTTAGACATCTGCATCCTAGTAAATAGATTAACACAAATCAATTCTAACTTATTGTTTACTTTTTGAATCCCATAAAAAATCAATATGGGTGCTAGAAGGCGGTGACTGAGGGTCTACATGTCCTAATTATTTTCTGTAGGGGGGGCTAAAGTGATTTTGTCAAAAACACAGTTTAGGCTCAGTTTGCCAGTCCCTAATATACACCAATAAGTATCACTACGCTCACTTCATAATAACTCTAACCAAAACAAAACAATATAAATAGTTTTGAACACCGCCCCCTTTTTTCTTCCGCCCCCCCCTTTTTTAATGAAACCGCTTTTAAACATTATGACACATCCAATTGTTAGACAGCTGCATTCTAGTAAATAGATTAACACAAATCGATTCTAACTTATTGTTTACTTTTTGAATCCCACAAAAAATCAACATCCGGTGAGACTTTTTTGAATCGAAAGTTAGCGTTCTTTCGCAACAAACATTTTAATGCAATGACCACACACGTGAGATCGACTGCTATTAATCGGTGTCTCGATTAATTCAGTGGATTTAACCCTGAAGATCCTTATGGTGAAACTCGAGTAGGTTATCTCTCGTACCCATTTTATAATATATATATATATATATTACTTGATAAAAAGTTAGGAGGCAGATTACAGCAATTTTATTATTTATACAATTTATGAGATCGACATAGTAGTGATCAAGGACATGAGGAGCAATCACAGTGACTACATTTGAACAGGTGGCAGATTGCTTGATCAAAAATGGGGGGGGGAGGGCAAAAGAAAAAAAAAAAAGAAAAAAAAAAAAAAAAAAAAAAAAAGAGAATCAAGTAAATTACAATGCCAATTAAATTAGAAACAACACCCTCAGTGAAACTCAGAGTCTGGTCTTGACTCTCTGGATACCTTTTATGTCAGTCGTATTTCCCTGGGAGGGGGTGGGATAATGGTCTGCTCTGGAAAAATAATACCTCATCCACCAATGCAACTCTGGAATGTGCTTAGATTGACAGAACCCGTTGCATCGAGGGGGGGGGTCTAGGAACATCACAAGACTCCATGCTACCTTGTGTAGCTGCAGTTGTTCAGTTCAAGGGAGGAGCAACATTATTATGTTGTTGTTTCTGATTTTTTGGCATTTTCTTGTCGAATGAAATTTATTATAAAAGTGTTAAAATATTGTAAAAAGGTAAATAGATTATATTACCTCTGTCCGAAAATAATTCTTTCATTTGCATATAAATTTCATCCACTAAATATCATGTGACATAGGTAGCCATGAACCACTTTGTCCCAAAACAGTAGCGACATTTGCATATAAATTTCATACACTAAATGTACACTAAACTATTATGGGACAGAAATAATATTAACTCTGAGATAAAATTTCTGAGGAGTCAAATTTCCAATATAAAAATACTACTTCTGTCCCAAAATAGATGGGACATTTGTATATAAATCTCACACACAAATACTACCTCTGTCCCATAATGGATGTTAGATTTGCATATAAATTTCACAGACTAAGTGTACCAAACATTATGGGACAGTTAAGGAACAATTTTCTGTTTCATTTCTAAAATGTCCCATAATAATTGGTACATTTAGTGTAAAAAATTTATATGTAAATGTCCCAACTATTATGGGACAGATAATGTAAAATAAATACAACCTTGTCCCATAATGGATGTTAGATTTGCATATAAATTTCACAGACTAAGTGTACCAAACATTATGGGACAAAGGTAGTACATTTTTTTTTTTTTTTTAAGTTGGAAAAAAATATTTTGGGTCTGTTAAATAAATTTTGCAAACTCCTGAATTAATATACAAATTTACTTTTTTCTTTTTTAAATATCTTAAAATGGCGCTTTTTATTTATTAGTGCACCTTATATAATGTATAATATTTATTAAAAGTGGCAGAAACAAAAAAAAAAAAAAAAAATTTGATAAAAAATAAAAGAAAACAGGTAATGTCTATACAAGATATGCAAAGCAACTCTTAAAAAACCTTGGGATTTTTTTTTTCATCTTAAAAAAAAAAAAAAAAAAAAAAAAAAAAAAAATCACTTTTTTTAAAAAAGGCGAGTCAAAAGTTTTGCAATATTTTAGTAGTTTACAGCGCATATATCACATGGCCGAAGCAGTCAGAGCCATTTAAGGTATGTATCCACTTTGGTTGATCGTATCATAGTTGGTGTGCTCAGCATCTCATAGCCCAGTGTGGTTTGCGTACATCATGTGACTGAGGCAGTTGAAGCCATAGAGGTAAATCCGGTGAGTAACACACGGAGAGTATCAGGCAAGCTTAGCATTTTATAGACCAATGTGGTTTGCGTATAGGACTTAATTGAGTAAGTATAAGCTGTATAGGGCATCCACTGCAGATGGTAGTATCATGGTAGTTGGTGTGCTAGCACATTGTTGCACTTCGAACTGGGCCAAAACACAGCAGAAGCAAGCAAAAAAAACATTTTTTGAGCGAAAGGTAAAAGGCACGATTGATCACAGTAATGACGACTAAAAAATGTTTTGCTCTGGTTGAAAAGATTTTCATGATCCGGCAAGACCAGGTCGGCTTAAAATCTTGGATTTTACAGATCATGCATCAAGCCATAGAGATAAAGCCGGCAAGTAACATACGGAGAGTATCAGGCAAGCTTAGCATTTTATAGACCAGTGTGGTTTGCATATATTATATGACAGGCAGTATAAGCTGTATAAGGTATCCCACTGTGGTTGGTAGTATAATGATAGATGGTACGCTGACATGTTGTGCATGGCGTCATTTGAAAAACATTTGTTGAGCAAAAAGTGAAGGGGTAATCTGAACATTAGTTACATAAATAAGAGTAACCTCCCCTTGTTTGTTTTACTTGGAGGAAGCCGTATGTTTTGGTTGGCCATTTTCATTTCACCATAAATCTACACTGAAAATACAAATTTTTTCGAATCGATACAACTGTATGTTTTAACATGAAAATATCATAAAATACGTTCTTAATAACAATTAAGTTCATTTCAAATAATGCACAAGCACAATTAAGAACATATTTTATGATATTTTCGTGTTAAAACATGCAGTTGTATTGATTCAAACAAATTCGCATTTTCAGTGTAGATTTACGGTGAAATGAAAATGGCTGACCAAAAGATACGGTTTCCTCAAAGTGAAACAAACAAGGGGAGGTTACTCATTTATGTAGCTAATGTTCAGATTACCAAGTGAAGGCACAGTTGATAACATTACAATAACCAGATGGTTCAAGAAATTTTGCCCAGGTTGCAAAAACCGCAACGGTCAGGTCAGGAAAGGTAGGCCTAAAACTGTGGGTTCCAAGGACTGTGATCTAAATCCAGTGAGTAGCACAGGGAGAGTACCAGGCAAGCTTAGCATTTTATGGACCAGTCTTGTTTGCGTATATTAAATGACAGGCAGTATAAGCTGTATAAGGTATCCACTGCGGTTGGTAGTATAATGGTAGATGGTACGCTGACATGTTGTGCATGGCGTCATTTAAAAAACATTTGTTGAGCAAAAAAGTAAAGGCACAGTTTATCACATTAAAATAACTAGATGGTTCAAGAAATTTTTCCAAGGTTGCACGCACCTCAACGTAGGCCAAAAACTGAATTCCGAGGACCATGTTCCAAGCCATAGAGGTAAAACCAATGAGTAGCATACAGAGAGTATCAGGTAAGCTTGGCATCACATAGCCCTGTGTGGTTTGCGTATATCATGTGATTGAAGCAGTTTTAAGTATCTACTGCAGTTGGTAGTATAGTGGTAGTTGGTGTGCTAGCACATTGTTTCACTTCGAACAGGGCCATAACACAGCAGAAGCAAGCAAAAACATTTTGAGCAAAATCAAAGGCACATTTGATTACAGTACGGACGGTTGAAACAATTTTGCTCGAGTTGAAAAGATCTTGAGGATCAGACAACGTCTGGTAGGCTTTAAATCATGGATTCTGAAGATCCATATAGGTATCCAGCGAGTAGCACATGGAGAGTATCAGGCAAGCTTGGCATCTCATAGACCAGTGTGGTTTGTGTAGATCATGTGACCGAAAAAATGTTTAAGGTATTCACTGCACTTGGTAGTATAGTGGTAGTTAGTACGCTGACACATTATTTCACTACAAGTTCCAGCTGGGCCATAACGTTGCCGAAGCAAATAACATTTGTTGAGCGAAAGGTAAAAGGCACGATTGATCACAGCACTGAGGACTAAAAAAATTTTGCTCTGGTTGAAAAGATCTTCAGGAGCAGACAAGGTCATGTATGCTTAAAATTGTAGATCCCGAGGATCCTGTCTCAAGCCATAGAGGTAAATCCAGCAAGTAGCACAGAGAGAGTATCAGGCAAGCTTGGTATTTCATAGAACCAGTGTGTTTCCCCACATTCCTCACCTTGGCAAAAAGCAGGTGTATCACGTGACTGAAGCTGTTCAAGCCATATAAGGTATAAGTAAAGTAAAGTCAACGGGGTGGCCTAAAGTCGGTATCAGCCAATCATCGAGGGAGTCTATCCCCTTTTCAATAGTGCTAGACCAAGGAGATTGTTTTGGCATCTGAGGTGAAGCGCCACACCTACCATCAGCTCCTTACTTTACCGCACAGATTTCTTTGTTTCCAGATCGAAATAGTAACTGGTCTCCATCTCTTTGTTGTTTAGACTTTTCTTCATGTTCCTCAAACACATTGTGACTCTTTTATAACTGCTGCTGATATTGTTATTTATACTGGCTGTTCTAATCTTAGCTACTCACAACTACTTGGATCTTCATGGACGATGGAACCTACGATTATATCACTGGACCTTTTAACACTACGTAGGATTCCATAACTCAGGACTTATTCACTTACCAAAGGATTCCATAGCTCAGGACTTACTTACTTTAAGTCCTTTTTAACTGGCAAAGAATGGCGGTCAGAAACTTAACACCATCCATTTGTTGTGTAAACTTTTCTTCATGTTCCTAGGAACACCTAGTGTCCGTTTTATGGTGTGGAACGAGAACTATGTTCCATCTTTGTATGTTGTGTAATTAAATGTTATATTGTATTGACTTGTCTTTTTTTCCCTACCAAATATTCTGTGTTAGGTTATTCTCTTTTAGATAACCTAATGCATTATAAAACACCTCACTAATTCTTTTGGTAGTATCCTGGTAGTTTGTGTGCTAGCATGTTGTGCATGGCTTCATTTGAAAAACAATTGTTGCACAAAAGGTAAAGGCACTGTTAATTACAGTAAAATAACCAGAGGGTTCAAAATAATTTTGCTCGGATCGTAAGGACCTAGATGATCAGGTAAAACAGGGGTTTGGGGTCAATATTTAGGTACTGAACATGTATACCGAAAAGGTGGAGAACCCCTAAAAAAAAAAAAAAAAAAAAATTAAATAAAAAAAAAATTAAAAAAAAATGTTGATATTGTAAAAAGTATCTGGTACCTCTAAAGGAGGCGGCTTCATTCCCGATATGAGGTAACCAAGCGAATACCCGGTACTATTAGTCATTTTGTAATTTAACCATCGTAGTTCTTTTTGACAATAACAAAATAAATAAAATTATTCAAATTAATTATTATTCTGATAACTCCATTGTAATCTATTAGATTTCCATATTCCACAGTTGAATGAGTTGTATATCTTTATTAAATTATTGAATGACATAATTAAGTTATGCTTCTTTGATATCTTGAAAAAGTAATTTCCCAATTTATTTTTTACTGCTATATTAAACGGCACAGGAAACCATATAATATTTCACCAGGGTTAGATTGTTCATCTTTAACATTGAATTTAAGGTTGGTCTTATATCCACTATTTTATTCACCTTTCTTGTTGAGGATTTTGATATTAGAAGAATTATTGGATAATCTATTAGATTTCCATGTGCCACAGTTGAATGAGTTGTATATCTTTATTAAATTATTGAATGACTTAAGTTAAAAATTATAGCTAATAGAAACAATGACATCATGATGTGCATTTAAAAAAATTGAAAGTTTATTATAAATTATTTTAATCTATTATCTAGACTAGTACAAAATAAAAAACACCCTCTGGGCGATGTAAAAACATATTGCCTGAGAGGTGGGAGTAAAAAAATTCAATGTCAGCGAGTTTGTACCCTAAGTAAGTAAAATCATCAAATTTATTAAAGGGATTAAGAAATAAAACAATTTGAAATGTAAACTTTAAATATGTATTAAAATAAAACAAACTATATATAGATATATAATACCAGTCATGTATTTATTAAAACTTGTTTTAAAAAACAATGAGGACTGTCTAATGTTGCATGTTCAAATTTTGAGTGTATTTATTCTATGTTGTGACAATTTTGGGTAATATGACGTAAGCAGTGACGTAATTTTTGTTACAGACAATAACCGAAAGCGAATCTCCATTATTAATAGATATATAAATAAATTATTTATATTATATCTACATCTAGAGAATAAATGTTATGTTTAAGTAATAGGTAGCAGGTACTTTTCACAATATCAGAATTTTTCATTAAGGGAACCCGCTTTTTGGAATGCATGTTCAGTACCTAAATTTTAGCCCCCTCCCCGGGGCAAGGTCCTGTTAGCCTAAAATTGGATTCCGAGTGCAGTGATCCGAGTCATAAAGAGGTAAATCCAGCAAGTAGCACATTTGGTATCTTAAAAAAATCCAGTGTGGTTCGTTGCTTTCATGCTACCAAAATATTGCAAAACTTTTGACTCGCTTTTTGGTTGATTCAAGGTTTTTAGTTTAGATTACATTCAAAAAATTAAAATTTGATTAAAAAAATAATCCCCAAAAAATAATGATTAAAAGAAATCCAAAAAGTGGGAAGAAAAAAAATTACTGAAGAAAATCCTTTTTTTTTTTTGGACTGAAATTTAAATTCTGGTTGGTTAAAAATATGTAGTTTTCTTTTTCTTTTTTTTTTTAGAAAGAAAAATTAAAGAAAAAAAAATTAGAAAAAATTAGAAAAAAATAGAAAATAAAAAAAAGAAATGAGAAATTTTTAAAAAAGGAAAAAAAAATTTTAAAAACTTTTTTTAAAAAAAATTAAAATTAAAAAAGATTTTTAATCTTTTTTATTTAATTTTTTTTTTAAGAAAAAATATTTTAAAAAAATATTTTAAAAAAGAAAGAAAAAAAAAAATTAAGAATTAAAAAAAAAAAAATAAAATTTAAAAAAAAATTAAGAAAAAAAAGAAAAAGGCATTTTTTTTAGTATTTTTTTTTTTTTTAACGTTTTCAGAAATCAAATTTAAATTCTGTCAGATAAAAATATGTTTTTTTTTAAAAAGAAAAAGAAAAAACAAAGGGAAAAAAGTCATCAGTTTTTTTTTGTTGTTGTTTGGAACGGTTTGAAAAAGCCTTCTGATATTTGTTTGAAATGTGTGAAATTTTTCTGTTTTTTTTTTTTTTTTTTTTTTAGATTCAAAGATTATTTCGCAAATGTCTTAAAAAAAAAAAAAAAAAAAAAAAATTTTTAAAAAGGGAAAAAAATTTAAAATGGATGGCTTCAAAAGAAAGGGAGCATTAATCCTCTGATGGGGAATGGCAGAATTTTCTCTTCTATCCAAAAAAAGATTATTCCTTCTCTTTGCTCTCAGGTTTGTTGGCTTTACCCAAAATTGACATCAAATTCTTGTTCATAAAATATGGCTTCTCAGCAGTTCCATCATGTTTCTCTAAATCTTCCACTAAATGAGAAAAAAAAAAAAAATTAGTTTTTGGCAATCAATTCCATGAAACACAAAGGGCTATTACACACTTAATTAAAAAAAAAAAAAAACGCCCTCTGGGCAATGTAAAAATTATAATATATATATATATATATATATATTGAAGAAATGGATACAATAGAAATCGAGTAGGTTCTATTGTATCCATTCTTCAATAAATTTGCTCTACTATTGAGCACTTGTATCTGTTATCACGGACTTAACCCCTGGATCCTGTGCACCTCCAACGGGTAAGGTTAAACTGAAAACCTACTCAAGTTTTACCCAAGGATCATCAAGGTTAACTGCAACAATTAAAAATAAATTAGGAACAAACGGGAAAGTAAACTACATAATTACAGTCACGCACGGAAAATTTAAAAAGAAAAGAAAAAAAAAACAACTTTTTTCATTGCTGGTCTCGATTTTCCTTTATAAAAAAAGATGGGTAGCTTTGCTAGTTTTCAATAATAAAAATAATTTAAAAAAAAATTTTTAAATAAAAATAATTTAAAAAAAATTTTTATATAAAAATAATTTAAAAAAATTTTTATAAAAATAATTTAAAAAAAAAATATTAAATTAAAAAAAATTCTTAAAAAATTTAAAAATGTGAATATACTCACAGAAACAGAGAAATAATGTGTCAACTGCCATCTCGTAAACGCTGAAGAAGCAACCCGTGATAAGGTAGGCACCAATAATTATCACCTGGAATTGGAAATTAATTAATATATATAATATATACTAGATTTAATGGGAAAATAAATAATTTGGGTTCTGTTTTTTCTGGGTCACTCATGTTACTCAACTAGGAAATAACTGGATATGAAAAGAGAGTGGGAAAGAAAGAAAAAGAGAAAGAAGGGAAAAAAGAATGAAAAGGTTGACACAAATGGAGACAGGGTTCGATGAGTGCAAAAAGGAATAGAAGTGGGGGAGAGAGAAAAGAGAGAGAGAGAGAGAGAGAGAGAGAGAGAGAGAGAGAAGAGAGAGAGAGAGAGAGAGAGAGAAAGAGAGAGAGAGAGAGAGAGAGAGAGAGAGAGAGAGAGAGAGAAGAGAGAGAGAGAGAGAGAGAGAGAGAGAGAGAAGAGAGAGAGAGAGAGAGAAAGAGAGAGAGAAGAGAGAGAGAAAGAGAGAGAGAAGAGAAAGAGAAAGAGAGAGAGAGAGAGAAGAGAGAGAGAGAGAGAGAGAGAGAGAGAGAGAAGAGAGAGAGAGAGAGAGAGAGAGAGATTATGAAAAAAGGAGCCGGTTAAAAAATGAAGACAGAAGTGACAGAGAAAAGAAAGAAAGGATATGAAAAAGAGCACCAGAGAAGAGAAAGAATGAAAGATATGAGAAATACTTTAAATATACACTCCTACATTTGGTGCGCTGGTGGTTGTTGTCAGTGATGTAATCCGCAGGGTTCATTGGGAAGTTTCGGGTCTTTCAACATCAGACTTCCCTCACCCTGCTGACCCTATCAGAGGTGATCAAACTCTGGTACAACCACCAACAATAGACGCTAAATGACGCTTGACAAGGAAAAAAAATTGGGGGGGACGGTTGTAGAACTCTAACCCATTTAAATACAAAGCACAGCGCATCTGATTGGTTGTTAGTAACAGCCAATCAGATGAGCGGTACCCTGTATTTAAATGGGATACGTGGCCAGAAACACTTTTCTCCCTACGGATTACGAGGCTTAGATGATTAGGTAAGTCAACCCTTCTTTAATAATGATAAGAGAGGAATGATTTTAATGATTTGTTTTACATTTTTTTTTTTCAAATTTTATTTTAGATTTTATCTATATAATTCTTTCCTATATTGTTTAATTTTTCCCTCTCTTTGGTTTTCTTTGCCTGCCTCCCTACTTTTCCTCTCCTCGCATCCATATCATTCTGCAGCGTAACTGACAATGATCTTAGATGTTGTTAAGATACGTTTATCCACCGATCCATTTGCTGTTGTTTCGAGAATTTCACAAATGTCACTGTCAAACTCGTGCCAAGCCTTACTGTCCATGGCTGCTGGCCATTTGATTTTTTTTTCCCAATGTACTGATTGTGTCAGTTGGATTTTGAGCATCTGCTTGGGGGGTATGGGCACTGTGGTGGGCTTCCTGGCCATGCACCTCCTGCATCTCACCAGGAGAAATTCCTGTGCGCTGCGTCTGGTTATTTTCCCCCTGACACTTCATGCGAGCCTGATGGATTTTTAGGCCGCGTATATTTTTGCATTTCTTTCCACATGGGCATATCATAATCGTTGTCCGTGAGTGCAAAGCTTGGTTCGTTACCGTATTGTCCGTCCTAATGGGGATCTCATTCTCCCCTCTCTCGGAATCCCCTGGGGGTATTTAATCAGGTATTTGTCTATAGCGGTATTTTTTTAAAATCCACACGTTGGGTTGCTGACCCGGCCGCGCTTCCTTTCGTGGTCTCTCCTCACCATCAATTGTCTTTCCAATTTGTCAACCAGTCTGTTCCTAGGTAGTCAATCACTCTCTTCCCGGTTGTCACTATTTTTTGCAGATAAAAGATACTTTAAATATATGCTCCTACATTTGGGGCACTGGTGGCCGTCATCAGTGATGTAATCCGCATAGAAGAAAAGAATGAAAGATATGAGATATGAGAAGAGAATACTATAATGTATTATAATATACATACTAGAAGTATTAAAGAGGCTACACAAATGTGTCCCAATAGATAAAACATGCACACAGTGTTTTATGAACAAGCACAATGTAAAAGGAGCACAAAAATGGAAAAAAGCCTTACTTGAGATTGATGGACAGTAAAATAGATAAAGCCATCTTGGCTTTATATTTCCATAGCAAGGGAAGAGACAATCTCTGTACTGTTCAAAGAACAGAGGTAAAAGAGGACGAAAATAATTTCTGAGATTGTCATCTGATACTCTATGAGACCCCGAACAAGCATGCCCATTCTCCAAGGGAGACAACTACTTATTGTATTGCTACACAATAAAATTTCAGAACTTTCTCGGAGCGTAACAACCAAATCAAAATGGAAGCATATCTGCAGATAAGGATGTTCAAGAATGAAAAGTTTCAGGAGAGATATTTGAAGATGTAACTTTAATAATTCTTAAACAGTTAATTCAAGAAGAGCTGACCCAGTGACTGAAACGAATTTGAGCTCAGGTGTAATAATAATGAAATTTATTGCGTACAGTGCTCAGGTGCACGACAATCATCAAAAGGTTCATGTATAGTACATAGAATCATGTAGAAATGTCAGGAAAATGAATAGCATACAGTAATAATATACATGTATGTATATTATGTATACTAGTACAAATAAAAAAAACACCCTCCGGGCGATGTAAAAATAGATTTTTGAAACATATTGCCTGAGGGGTGGGAGTAAAAAATTCAATGTCAGCGAGTTTGTACCCTAAGTAAGTAAAATCATCAAATTCATTAAAGGATTAAAAAATAAAACAATTTGAAATGTAAACTTTAAATATGTATTAAAATAAAACAAACTATATATAGATATATAATACCAGTCTTGTATTTATTAAAACTTGTTTTAAAAAACAATGAGGACTGTCTAATGTTGCATGTTCAAATTTTGAGTGTATTTATTCTGTTATGACGATTTTGGGTAATGTGACGTAAGCAGTGACGTAATTTTTGTTAGACAAAAACCGGAAGCGAATCTCCATTATTAATAGATTATGTATATATTATGTATACATCTATTAATATAATTTGAAAAACTGGAACACATCACCCCTGATGATGGCACTTCGAAGTGCCGAAAGTACTCGGGACATGAACTTTGGTGGACTAATCCACGAATTCCACCCAAATATTAAAAAGTTGGCCAGAAAACTCGGAAAGATCCAAAATAAAATTGTTAAACAGGAGATGTGTCTTTTGTTTAATTCAACATGTACGTATGCACGTACATATGTGCATAAGGCGTCACAGTGTTTTTAAAGGCACAAAGTAGTAGATTTATAGATAGATTGACACTGGTTTGGTTTGTTTTATGGCATACCAAATTCAGAGGGTCATTTAATGCCAATAAAGTTTTGAAATAAAGTCATTACTAACGGATACTCATTTTTTTTTTTTTTTATAAACTCATGTTTTTCTATTTAACCCATAGATAAGACCCTAAGAGGTACTACCACTCCGGGTCAGAGTGGACCAGGGAGCAATGGTTATGAACGGGTGCTCCACATTCCCCAAGCCTCCAGATGTGACCAGCCGATTGATCGGGGGGAGGGGCCTCTCTGACTGCCTATCTAGCGTAAGTAAGGATCTAAGTGGAGTGTTGCAGGTCTTGAAAGCAATGAAAATTAAAATACTTACCACAATTGGGACAATGTAGAAATTCAGATCTGATATGGCATTATTCAAAATTGCCACAGGTAACTTCTTTGTGAATACAAAGTAAGACGCAACACCTGAAAAATATTGGAAAAAGATACATTTTGGTTTGGTTTGTGTATATCAACCTCGGTGGGTCATTTAATGCCGACAAAGTTGTAAATAAATTCATTCTTAATGCATAATACAATTTTGTTTATAAACTCATGTTTTTCTATTTAACCCATAGATGGGACCCTAACAGGTACTACCACTCCGGGTCAGAGTGGACCAGGGAGCAATGGTGATGAAGGGGTGCTCCACATTCCCCAAACCTCCAAAACTGGAACCTCACCATCAGATAGTTTAACATCATTCCCAGGACATGTAAACCCAGCCACTGCCTTCTAGCACCCATATGATAAAAAGGGGTTGGGGTTTGCCATAAAGGCAATAGGGTTGGGAAAATCATATAGGTGCTAGGGCTTGACGTGGCCAGCCAATTGATTGGAGGGGGCCTCTCCGACCGCCCGTCTAGCCCAAAAAAGGGCCAAAGTGTATTGCAAGACATGGACTACTCATCCACCCGAGTTCTATCGTTAAGCATCACAGGTCGCCACATTGGGGGAGTCTTACCCCTCTGCAAGATACATTTTATAATGAAGGATTTTATATTTAACAAGGGATACCCAGTTTTGCCTGGGTGGAAGGAAAAACATAGTATCATATTTTTTTTAAAGAAAATCTAAAACGTTGAATGATGTGCGGGGAAACAGATTAAAAAAATTTCCTTTCATTTTTGAAAAAAAAAAAAAAAAAAAAAATTTTTTAAAGAAACTAGAAAAAAAATTAAATTTAAAAAAAAAGAAATATTGTAAAATTGAAGAATTTAAAAAAATCTTTTTTAAAATTAAAAAAAAAAAATCTAAAATTAAAAAAATAAAGTGAGGAGTACAGTTTACATATTCTAAGCACCGCCAATGGTGTGAGGAATTGCCATAGACAAACAAGTAAAGAATACAGAAGTGCAATGTTTCAAAACTTACCAATTCCACAGACAATCACCAGTCGACTCATCAGTAACACAAAGTCTGTAGCTTTATCGATTACAACGGTCCTGAAAAGAAAAAGGACAAAAAAAAAAAAAAAAATGAATAAAAACTTAGATTAGTATTTCTCTGAATTCTAAAAATTAAAAAAAAAATTTTTTTAATTTTTTTAAAAATTAAAAAAAAGATTTCTTCCAAAAGAAGGAAATGATTTTTACCTGGCAACGTTCCTCAGAATCAACATGAAAGCATCTTTGGCAGAAACACAAAAGTTTTTACCATGGACTGCAATCTGAAAAAGAGAGAGAAATAAAAATAGTTACAATATGATGTTTTGTTTTACGGTATGGTGATAGGTAGGGCTGTTTGATGTCAATATTCAATAAAAGTGTTCAAACATTTAAAGACCATAAAACAATCAAGCACAATGGCATAGAAGACAAAACTCTGGATTAAACAAACAAAATTGTATTAACAGAAGTTTACAAAAGGTAGCATTGAATACTGGGCAAGGTTCAGCCAAAAGTTATTTTTTTTAAAGTTCAAATGTAAAATGTAAGCTGGTATTTCACAGTTCAAAAGTGAGAAAGAAAAGGTGAAAGTTTAAAGTCAACTCAAAAGCAGTCAGGCATAAGTTGAATGAATCTAAGGTTTATCTCCGAAAGCATAGGTTATTCAAAGAGAGAGAGAGAGAGATAGATACCTTCAGCATGTGTGCGAAATGTTCTTAAAAAGGGTGACATGAATTCCCTTAGGCAAGTGAGATCTTTCTGCTTGAAAATGAAAAAGTCTGAGCATTTATAGCAATCAGGTAGGATCAACGAGGCTCCTTCGATAATTTTTCTTTTTAAGCAGGAACGCCTCTGATTGGTTGAATTTTACGAATTTTATTTTAAATTTTATTTTTTACTAGGTTGCGCGATCCACATGCGCAAACTACTTATTTTTGTCATTCGACTTCTGTCTGTCGAAGTATGAACTTCCGGCTCGCCACAATGGCATATCAACCTCAGTGGGTCATTTAATGCCGACAAAGTTGTGAAATAAATTCATTCTTAATGGATAATACAATTTTATTTATAAACTCATGTTTTTCTATTCAACCTATAGATGGGATCCTAACAGGTACTTCCACTCTGGGTCAGAGGGGATCAGGGAGCAATGGTGATGAAGGGGTGCTCCACATTCCCCAAACCTCCAGAACTGGAACCTCACCATCAGATAGAGTTTAACTTCATTCCCAGGACATGTAGACCCTCAGTCACCGCTTCTAGCACCCATACCCCCCCCCCAAAAAAAAACAAGTTTCATTGATGAGTGACGTTTGATAAGCCAATGCTGCAATGTTTTGGTTTGTTTAACAAACCTTTGTCAGGGCCTTCATTTGTTTAAAGAAAAAGAAATTATTAGTGAACAAAAGTCTGTGAGCCTCTGCTTTATTTCACTACTAATTCATTTTTCTTTTGTGTTATTTGTAAGTTACAAAGTAAAAGAAACGTTTTACCTACCATGATGTACGCATTTTTATTGAGGAACCTCAAAAACTTTTCTAGGCACCAGAAACAACATTTCATACATCTGTAAGAAACAAAAAGAAGAAAAGTTAAACATTTAATAAAATGCTGTTTGTTAGTTTGATTTAACGGCATATCAAATCTTATTGGGTTATTTTATGCCAAAGACATTTTGTTTTATTCATTATTGTTGGTTGGTTGGATTTTATGGCATGTCAACCCTTGTTGGGTTATTTTATGCCAAAGACATTTTGTTTTTCATTATTGTTTGTTAGTTTGATTTAACGGCATATCAAATCTTATTGGGTTATTTTATGCAAAAGACATTTTGTTTTATTCATTCTTGGAGGTGGGATGGATTTTATGGCATGTCAAACCTTGCTGGGTTATTTCATGCCAAAGACATTTTGTTTTATTCATTCTTGTTGGCTATTCAACTTTTCAAACACAATTTTTAAAACTCAATTATTTTTTGTATTTAACCCATAGATGGGACCCTAACAGGTACTACCACTCCAGGTCAGGTTGGACCTGGGAGTAATGACGATGAAGTGGTACTCCACATTTCCCAGACTCCCAGGACTGGAAATTCACCACGAGATGGTGTTTAATGTCATACCCAGGACAATAAGACCCCCAAGCCTCCACTTTCTAGCACATGTACGATAAAAAGTGCTGGGTTGACATAAGGGCAATCACATTGCTGTTTGGCCAGGCAAGTGTGGGAGAAATAGTTTAGTTCTAATTAGTCTCTAGCTAGCCATTGAAGAATGAGGACACAATAGTTCCTCTTATTCGGAGCTACAATTCTTTTTATTGGAAAGTTAAACTTACTTCATGACGAATTTTGCAACTGGGTTGTCAACATTTTTCAACTTTTGGTCAACATATTCCAAAAGCAGACGGATCAGCTGGACAATTGCGATAATTAAAGACCCAAACGCCAAAGAACCGAGATGGTACCTAAGAATTTGAAAAGAAAAAAAAAAAAAAAAAAAGATTTAATCTTAATTTCAGCATCAGTGAAAAAACAAAAAAAAAAAAACAAAAAAAAAAACAGAATTCTTCAGGAAAATTGGTGCATTTGCACTAAAATACATTTAATTAACATCCCCCTTTTTTGAAAGGCACACCTTGTACTCATTTTATCCTCCATTCGTTGGTCTAATACATTTCCAGTGACTAGTTAGACTCTGGAGGAATCACATTGTGCTATTCTTGATTTAAAATATAAACACACACAAATATAAACACACACACACACACAAATAAAACACACACACACACACACAAATATAAACACACACACACACACACACACACATATAAACACACACACACACACAAATATAAACACACACACACACACAAATATAAACACACACACACACACACACACACACACACACACACACACACAAATATAACACACACACACACATATAAAACACACACACACACACAATATAAACACACACACACACACAATATAAACACACACACACACACACACACACACAATATAAACACACACACACACACACAATAAACACACACACACACACAACACACACAAATATAAACACACACACACATATAACACACACACACAACACACACAATAAAACACACATATAAACACACACACACACAACAAATATAACAACAAATATAAACACACACACAACACACACAAATATAAACACACACACACACAAAATATAAACACACACACACACACAAATATAAACACACACAAACACACACACACACACAAATATAAACACACACACACATATAAACACACACACACAATATAAACACACACACAATATAAAACACACACACACAAATATAAAAACACACACACACACAAATATAAAACACACACACACATAAAAAACACACACACACACAAATATAAAAACACACACACACACACACAAATATAAAACACACACACACAAATATAAAAACACACACACACATATAAAAACACACACACACACACAAATATAAAAACACACACACACACACACAAATATAAAAACACACACACACACACACACACATATAAAAACACACACACACACACACATATAAAAACACACACACACACACACACACACACACACACACACACACAAATATAAAAACACACACACACACACACACACACACACA
Source organism: Doryteuthis pealeii (assembly GCA_023376005.1). Lineage (NCBI taxonomy): Eukaryota > Metazoa > Mollusca > Cephalopoda > Myopsida > Loliginidae > Doryteuthis > Doryteuthis pealeii. Next base: position 35,503,612 of record CM042177.1, on the reverse strand, counting down.
CACACACACACACACACAATAAAAACACACACACACACACAAATATAAACACACACACACACACACATATAAAACACACACACACACACAAATATAAAAACACACACACACAAATATAAAAACACACACAACAAATATAAAAACACACATAAATATAAACACACACACACATAAATATAAACACACACACATAAATATAAACACACACACATAAATATAAACAACACACATAAATATAAACACACACATAAATATATAAACACACACATAAATATAAACACACACATAAATATAAACACACACATAAATATAACACACACACATAAATATAAACATAAATATAAACACACACATAAATATAAACACACATAAATATAATATATAAACACACACATAAATATAACACACACATAATATAAACACACAATAAATATAAACACACATAAATATAAACACACACATAAAATACATATACATACACAGATTAAACAAACATACATATGCGCACACACATACACACAACAATATATACATATGCGCACACATACATATACATATGCGCGCGCACACATACACACACACACATCACTTGGACTATAAGTGATTATTATTATTATTATTATTATTGATAAGGGTCACTTACCTGAAGCATCTATAAAATGATTTAAATAAAGGAAAAGATGGAATGTCTTTGGGTTTATTAAATGACCAATAGTAAGAAGCAAAAGTTCCAGCCAGGGTCAGTTGGCCCAATGCCGTCACAAAGTTGACCATCCAGAAGAACACAAACACAGCAAAGATCTGCAGATAAATCGTGTAGCTAAACGGAGGAGAAGGAAAAGAAAAAAAGAAAAAGAGAAATGTATTAAATTGAAAATAAACAAATATTTCAATCTTTTAAAACAAATTTCTTAAGTCAGGCATTGCAGTGTAATTTATAAGGAGTCATTTTTAAAAATTTCAATTGCTTTATTTACACAATTTATTTATTACTTACTTAAATATTCATCATATATTTATTACTATTTATTAGTAGTAATATTATCCTAATTTCAATTGTTTTATGTTAGTGTAGAGTTATCTCCCATAACGAACTATTCACTCTTCACTGAAAAATGATTTTTACTATGAAAATGCATTGGACAATGATTTTTACTATGAAAATGCATTGGACAATGATTTTTACTATGAAAATGCATTGGACAATGATTTTTACTATGAAAATGCATTGGACAATGATTTTTACTATGAAAATGCATTGGACAATGATTTTTACTATGAAAATGCATTGGACAATGATTTTTACCATGAAAATGCATTGGACAATGATTTTTTACATAAAAATGCATTGGACAATGATTTTTACTATAAAAATGCATTGGACAATGATTTTTACTATAAAAATGCATTGGACAATGATTTCTACTATAAAAATGCATTGGGAATTATTAAGGAAGAGTTATCTCCCCAAAATAATTTTTGACACTTGACTGAAAAAAAAAAAAAGAAGTGTAGTATCAGTCAACAACATTGCTGCTTGATGAATACACTTCTTGACAATTAATTGTTTGTCCAAACCCATCCTGCTTTATTCCTGGTCGTTGAGGAAATAAAAATAAATATTGTTGTATTTTAAAAACATATTTTACCGTTTTGTTATTCCTAACATCTTGTGATATAACACTTTATTTACACTAGTAGTATTAGTTGTAATATTATTAAATAAAGCTTTGTCAACCATTATTCATTTTTGTAACTAGGATTTCTTTCATCTTAAATTTCAATTGCTTTATTTAATACTATTTAGTAGTATTACTAGTAATATTAGGATAATTCTTTTAATATCATTAAATGAAGCTTTGTCAAGCGTTATTCATTTTTCACTACATAATTAAGGGGTTTGGATAATTTATTGTTTGGGCAAAATAAAATTAAGAAAAAATGAAAATAATAAAAGAACGAAAATGAACTGAATGAAAAGTAAAGTTGAAAAGAAAACACGAGTTGAATTGAAGAAAAGAAAGAGAAAGAGTTAAAGGAAAAAAAAAAAAAAAAAACAAAAAAAAACGAAAATTAATAAACTAGAAAAGAAAACATTTTATCTTAATGAATACGAGCAAAAATCTTGGGAATAAATCTTAACAGAAATTGATTAACAAGAAGATATAACTAATTTTATTCTTTACTTCCTATCTTAACTAAATTGTTAAATTAGGAAAATTTAGCAATGAAAGATGGGAGTGATGGAAGAGTAAGTTTCAACCTTTCTAATCTAAATATATTCTATTACATTAAAACTTAAACACTTGCACATGGATATTTGCTAGTAATAAAATAAAAAATTCTAGAAAGTAATTTGATTTTTTTTATTTTTTTATTTTTTTTTTTTTAGATGTTAAAGAATTGCATTAGTTATTAAAACAAAAATAATAAAAGTTAAAATAATATGTAGGGTTGACAAGACTTTCAAGGCCACCTTGTAGATTAATATACCGTGTGGTCCGAAAGTCTTGTCACCATTAACTAAATAGTTGAATTAGGAAAAGTTAGCAATGAAAGACAGAAGTGATGGAAGGATAAGTTTCAGTTCTATTTTTCGATTATACCCTACTCTGTTTCAAATCTTTTAATAAATGAACACACAGTTGAACTTGAGAAATCTTTATTCTACTAAGAATACTGTTGAGGTTTCTTGTGAGTTTATATACTTTCAGAAAGTTAAAGATTTACACAAAGGGAGGGTAATAATAAAATAGGGGAAGTAACTCTCAATTACTTATTACAATCTGCATTCTTATTTAGTTTGATTAGCCTTTCTAATCTAAATATATTTTATTACATTAAAACTTAAATACTTGCACCGAGGCGGTCCATATATTTGATAGTAAAATTAAGAAAAAGAAAACCAAGAAATAAAAAAAAAATGAAAAAAGAATGAAAATGAACCGTACAAAAAGAAAACAAAGTTGAAAAGGAAAGGAAAAAATAAAAATAAAAAACGAGTAAAGAAAAAGGAAGAAATCAAAAAGAAATGAACTTTATAAACAATGAAAAGTTAACGGGAAAAAAAGCAAAAGCAGACCAGACCTCCTTATAAAACTGGAAAAGAAAACAAGAAGCAATTTAAATGAGGGACACGGATATTGATGCATGAATTTTGTTTGATTAAGTTTATACTTTTACTTTTATGTATTGTAAGGGTTAAAGCAGAGTGAGATGAAGGGAGAGAATACAAAAGGAAAAAAAAAAAGGGTTTTGGAAAGGAAAAATCTGGCTAGATGCATTGTTTGGTTAAAATTCCAATGTATTTATATAATACAATCTAACAATATACAATGGAATTAAAATATACAGAAATTAATAGGGGAATGACTTAAGAAAAATAATCAGCTGATGAATGGTAATTATAAAAGAAGGGTCTATTATTAGAAGGGAGTATTCTTACATAATTAGGGAGCTTGGATAATTGTTTGGACAAAATAAAATTGAGAAGAAAAAAAAATTGAAAAAAAAAAAAAAAAATTTGAAAATTAACTGTACGAAAAGTAAAGATGAAAAAAAAAAAAAAAAAAAAAAAAAAAAAAAATGAATTAAATGGGGGAAAAAAAAAAAAAAGAGAAAAAAAATTTGATAAACTGAAAAGTTCAAGAAAAAAAAAAAAAAAAAGATCAAAAATTAATAAATTGGAGTTTCTTCTCCAATTTATTAATTTTTGATCTTTTTTTTTTTCGAGAAGCAATTTAAATGAGACATTGATGTTGATGAATGAATTTTGTTTGATTAACTTTGTATTTTTATTTTTATGTATTGTAAGGGTTAAAGCAGAGTGAGATGAAGGGAGAGAATACAAAAGAAGAAAAAAGGGGTTTGGAAAGGAAAAATCTGGCTAGATGCATTGTTTGGTTAAAATTCCAATGTATTTATATAATACAATCTAACAATATACAATGGAATTAAAATATACAGAAATAAGTAAGGGAATGATATAAGAAAAATAATCAGCTAATTAACAGTGATTATAAAAGAAGGATCAAATATTTGAAGGGACGATTATTGCATAATAATTGGATAATTGTTTGGGCAAAATAAATTAGAGAAGAAAGAAAAAAAAGAAAAAAAATTAACTGTATGAAAAGTGAAGTTGAAAAAGAAAAAAATGAAGAGAAAGAAAAAAAAACTTCATAAAAATTTTATGAAAAATTAAAAAAAAAAAAAAAAAAAAAAAAAAAAAAAAAAAAAAAACGAAAATTAATAAACTGGAAAAGAAAACGGGAAGCAATTTAAATGAGAGAAATTGATGTTGATGAATGAATTTCGTTTGATTAACTTTGTATTTTTATTTTTATGTATTGTAAAATGGTTAAAGAGAGAGATGAAGGGAGAGAATACAAAAGAAGAAAAAGGGTTGCATCACCAGTTTGGAACCCCCTATCTCGCTCAGAACATTAACCTCCTAGATTGTACAGAGACATGCAACCAAACGAATACCTTCTATCAGGCATCTACCATATTCTGAACATCTAGCTGCCCTGGGAATGGATTCATTGAAACTCCAGTGTCTGGCAACCAACCTGGTAAACGCTCATAAGGTCATTAATCATTTTAATAACAGCAACCTCGTGCACTTTTTTGATCTCCATTTTTTTAACACACGTGGGCATGCCTACAAAGTCAGAAAACAGCACAGCTCACATGACTTTCGGAAACATTTTTTCACGCTCAGAATTGCCGAGGCATGCAATAGGCTGCCGAAACACTGAATCTTTCCAAGCTTCCATGTAAACCGCCAACACTATACCTAATAACACTATCCACGCACATCCATGTATATTATTACTGTATGCTATTCATGTTCCTGACACTAATACATTATTCTATGTAATAGACATGAGACTTTGATGAGTTGTGGTGCACCTGAGCACTGTACATATACATGTATATTATTAAAACACAGCTGGGGGGCGATTAATCTGTCTCTTACCAGATGAAAGCTCTGCATAGAGGATGTCCATCGGGATTTGTCCATCATCCATCTGACTGACATGGCCCAGGAAAGTTGAGCTCTCTGTAGAACTACTGTGTTAGTGATCCTGTCCATCCAGGTGATGCCCCGTATACGTCTAAGGCAGTGAAGGTAGAAGCAATTTAGCCACCACATTTGGTAGGAGTATAAGGTCCATGTTTCACTTCCATACATGAGGCTGCTGATAACACATGCCCTATACACTTGTACCTTTGTACGGATAGCGAGCCTGCTGTTGTCCTACACTGCCACTGTGAACTTCCCAAAAGTTGAGCTAGCTTTTCTAATGCGGCAACCAAGTTGCAGCATCAAGTGACAGGTGGTCGGTGGACATAAGGTAGGTGAACATGTTTATGGCTTCCAGGTTGTAGTTGTTGATAGTGATGGAAGGGGAATTTTTGATTTCCCATGTCTGCAGGGAGATTGGCCACCATATGGCTCCAGCTATGGCGTAAGTGACAACCTTTTCATTTACGACTTTCATTGATTCGTTTGACTCTTCACAGACTCTTTTTTTCCCCTTAGGACTTTCATCCTAGCATGCATAATAATTTGCTTTATATGAATATATAAATTCACCTGTGTGATCTTCTGAGGCCACCAAATGCATTATAAGAAAGTGGTATTAGCTACTGAAGTTAAAACTACCTTTAATTTGTTTTATATGAATATGTAAATTCACCTGTGTTTGGTGGTCTTCTGAGGCCACCTAATGCATTATAAGAGAGTGGTATTAGCTACTGAAGTTAAAACCAACTTTAAATCTTATAGTAGTAATATTAAGTAATAGTAATGGCCCCATTGAGGCAGGGGGTTTTTACACTATTCTACAGCCTTAGGTTCACATTTAAAAAAAGTTACTTACGTTTCCATGTTTTGGACAACATAGCAAGATTTTGTTGAACCAGTATCATTCTGAAAAAGAAAAAAATAATTGATCTTATTATTAATTGACATTTTGATTTTTAATTGAAGCATGGTGAAAAAAAATAATCAAGATGACTAGATAATTAAAAACATAAACCAACAATCTTTATGTTGGGACTGTAGTGAGAAAGAAAAAGAGGAAAGGGAGAGAAACGAAAAAAAAAAAAAAAGAAAGAAAAAACAAACAAAAAGAGAAAAGAAAAAAAAAAAAGAAAAAAGAAAAAAGAAAAAAAAAGAAAAAAAAAAAAAAAGAAAAAAAGAAAAAGAAAAAGAAAAAAAAAAAAGAAAAAAAAGAAAAAAAAAAGAAAAAAAGAAAAAAAAAAAAAAAAGAAAAAAAAAAAAAAAAAGAAAAAAAAAAAAAAAAAAAAAAAAAAAAAAAGAAAAACAAAAAGAAAAAAAGAAAAGAAAAAAGAAAAAAAAAAAAAAGAAGTAAACTAAAGAAAAATGAGAAAAAAGAGAAAAAACAAAAAAAAAAAAACAAAAAAAAAACAACAAATAAAACCAAAATCCTATGAAATTACTTACCGTACAGGCAATTTTTTCAACCAATGAAGTTATTTCATCACTTGATGTTGTATTTAGTTTCAATTGACTGGAACGACTAATTGCAAACAAATGGCTGAGAGAGAAATAAGTCAAGGAAATAACAACAATATACATATATATATATATATATATATACATATCTCCATTAATTATCTTGCTTGTTAAGCATCCCCCCCCCACCCATTGTCATATCAAACAGACTCCATCATCCTTCATTTTCCTTATTAAAGTCAACACTTAAGATAATAAAGTTTTTACTTAACATTGTTTATACCATTTATAACACTTATGAATATGATATGTAAAATATTATAAATAATAAACAAAGTTATTGAAAGTTATATGTAAAATACCTTCTGAATTACTTTACTATAGAAAAATTTTCCTAATTATTTTACTATAGAAATACATTGCAAATCATTTTATTATGCAAATATACTGCCAGTCGCTTTACCATAGAAATCAACTGCCAGTCACTTGTTACGATTTTTGTGGCCATTTTTAGGTTTCAAGTGAGAGCACTTTACAGTGGAGATCCCTTGTGTTAATCAAAGGCTGATAATTAGTGAAGAATCCTTTGGTTGTTCCTCGGTGTCCCTTAGTGCTGGGTAAAATCCTTTGGTTGTTCCTCGGTGTCCCTTAGTGCTGGGTAAAATCCTTTGGTTGTTCCTCGGTGTCCCTTAGTGCTGGGTAAAATCCTTTGCTTGTTCCTCGGTGTCCCTTAGTGTTGGGTTAAATCCTTTGTTTGGGTAAAATCTTTCAGTTGTTCCTCGGTATCCTTTAGTGTCGGGTTAAATCCTTTGGTTGAGCAAAGTCCTTGGTTGTAGGTCCGTTCGTCAATGTCAAATACCTGCAAACGAACGGCTTTCAAGATCGTTGATTAAATAGTTAAGTCGATCTCCTTGTAATCCTAGTCTGTAATGTTCCTTGAAATCCTAGATAGAAATAAGTGTTGTATCAGTAGGTCTCCTTGTAATTGTAAATCCTAGGTAGAAAACAGTTTAGTATCAGTCAATCTCTTTGTAATCCAAGTCTGTAGTTTTCCTTCTGGCAGAATGTACAATTAGCAATTAATTTGAGGATAATTGCAAACGATCTAAAATACTTTTCTGTGCTCACTTCTGATTGGCCAATTTTTAGCGCAAGTTCTTACTGCTGATGTTGGGAAAGTTCATAAATAGGAGTGGCAATTTGGTGTATAACTTATACCACATATTCCAACAGAGACTAAGCTAAAACCCAGCTATCTATATTCATGAGGAGGGGCAAAACAAATAAGGCAGAGGAGCTAGTCAATCTCACATTCATTAATCTCTTGATATTAAAAAAAAAAAAAAAAAAAAAAAAAAAAAAAAAAAAGTTTTTTCAAATTCTGAAAAAAAGAAAATGGAGTGAAAAAGGATACACTCCTTTATTTCTTAGTGATATATAAGACACCTTGTGGGATTTTAAATGCACTAATAACATGGGCTGTTTTGAGGCAAACCTAACTCAGATTTTCATGGAGACATTGTTAATAAATAAGATTTATTCTATGTATTAATGATATTAACTATAAATTAAATACTCATTGATAAAATTACTGTAGGAATATTTTGATGTATATAGGCCGTGCTGCAATCTACCACTTAAATTTATAGACTAAGCAAGGTCACGTGGTTTAAACCTCAGCCAATTAACAGCCCGAATACATGGTTGGTTAACTACTTAATCGCTGATACTGAGAGACATCCATTTGAAATCATTGATAAATGACCTGGAATACTGAGGAGCACCAAGGAACAACCAAAGGATTCTTTACTAAGGATTGCATTCTGCTTAACACAAAGGATCTCTGCTGGACAAGCGCACTTGCTTGAAGCCTAAAGGATGGCCACTAGAATCTTAACAGGCAATACCCTCAGGAATTAGGTAAGTAGTAACAGATACTGAATCTCTATTATAATAAGTAAAAAGTAAAGTAAAGTCGACGGGGCGGCCTAAAGTCGGTATCAGCCAGTCAGCGAGGGAGTCTATCCCCTTTTCAATAGCGCCAGACCAAGGAGATTGTTTTTAGCATCTGAGGTGGAGCGCCACACCTACCATCAGCTCCTTACTTTACCGCACAGATCCCTGTGCTACTCATACGCTGAGTTGGCGGGGACCGGTATCGAACTAGGAACCTTGTGGTTTCTAGCCGAACGCTCTACCGACTGAGCTAACCCGGCCCCTTTGTGTTCATATTTATTAGACTTTCAAATTTGATATTATATTTGATTATATTAAAAAACTTAAATACTTGCACCCGCTGGAGGACACATATACTTGCTAGTAATATTTGATTATATTAAAACATATTTGCACCCTATAAGATGAGATTTGTTTGTTTTGTTTTGTTTTGTGGCATATCAACCTCAGTGGGTCATTTAATGCCGATAAAGTTTTGAAATAAATCAATTCTTAATGGATAATACAATTTTGTTTATTAATTTATGTTTTTCTATTTAACCCATAGATGGGACCCTAACAGGTACTACCACTCCGGGTCAGAGTGGACCAGGGAGCAATGGTGATGAAGGGGTGCTCCACATTCCCCAAACCTCCAAAACTGGAACCTCACCATCAGATAGAGTTTAACGTCATTGTAGACCTGCAGCTACCGCCTTCTAGCACCCATATGATAAGTAGTAACAGATACTGAATCTCTATTATAATAAGATGTGAAAATAAGTAATCTTTTTTGTGTTCATGTTTATTAGACTTTCAAATTTGATATTATATTTGATTATATTAAAACATATTTGCACCCTATAAGATGAGAATGTTCTTATAATACATTAGAAGGCTCAAAGTAACCTTCCAACATGAGTACATATGTGTACATGAATTAATTTGACAGTTATATATGATAATAAAATGTTATATATGATAACTAAATGTTCTGATCCAAGTTTATTAGGCCATTTTCCATTCCCATCTCCAAACTGTAATCAAATTTGGGGTCAGCCTAATGGCGGTACTTTGATTAATCGTATAACTGTTCTTCAAAACTTTGCTGTGAGACTTATGTCCTTTGTGCCTCCTAGGACATCATCTAACAACCTGTATGCAAATTTGGTAATTTTCAAATTTTCTGATATGGTCCATTGTGAAAATATTTTGTTCTTACATAAACTATTCCACAATAAAATGCCTGTTTCTGTTCAGAATGCTTTTGCAGTTGACTTCACCCATGCTCATGTCACTCGTGCTGACCAATCTGGTTTGCTTAATTTCCCTGTTAGTTTTGGGCATAATTCGATTCGTTTTAATGCAATTAATTCTTGGAATACTGTTCAGTCGTTATTTTTTGATAAAGAAAAGATGAAGCTTGTTTCAGTTAATTATTTTGTCCTTAAAACACTTTTGAAAAATCATTTTATTGCCTCTTATAAACAACAGATTTGCATTTAGATTCTCACACGGCTAATTTGTCTCATGATATATATGTATATGTTTACGTTGTGTGTTTCATGTATTGTTTCCTGTGAGCGTCCAAGGGTGGTCATGTCCATGGGATTAGCTTCACGCTATTAGGCATGGCCTCCCTTCAATAGTAGTTTAAACCAATAAAGTTTTTCTTTTACTTATATTTTGTTTTAATAATTTGTACTACTATTGATTAATAAATTTCTTATTTCTTCTTATTTCTTTCTTAAAACAAACAGACTTTATTTTGTGAGCACGTGGAGAAAATACATACGTGACAGGTATACACATACTCATGACAAGGTACAGTAAGATATATGGAGAAAAGATACATAAATATACACAAAGGATGTAGGGCTAAGTCCTAAAGAAGTGATAAAGAGTTACATGGAGAAATAAGTCACTTACTGATAGTTTTTCCGGGGGGGGGGGCAAAGGCATCATGTGCCTAGCCCATGTACTGTGGTTGCCTAACTGAGAGAAAGAATTGTACATGAAATAATCCGCCAAAGAAGTTATATATAATAACAAATGCAGACTTTATTGTCTGAGCACAGGGAGAACATACATGACAAGATACAAAATACGATACAGAACAGGTAAGACTAAGTACTATAAAAGTGATAAAGAATTCATGAAGGAATGTCACTTACTGCTGGTTGGTTGGGGGGCAAAGAACCCCCCCCTCTTAATGGATTTAGACACCACATGTTTATGTCATGTGTAGTTGTTGCTGGATCAAGGGAGAGAGACTGAAAATTCCTAGGCTACTGCTTAAATACCCCAGCCACCTATAGTCGAAAGCCTGGCAAGAAGGGAAACATGGGATGACAATCACTACAACCCAATGGTTTGATTTGGTTTGTTTTACGGCATATCAACCTCGGTGGGTCATTTTATGCCGACAAAGTTGTGAAATAAATTTATTCTTAATGCATAATACAATTTTGTTTATAAACTCATGTTTTTCTATTTAACCCATAGATGGGACCCTAACAGGTACTACCACTCTGGGTCAGAGTGGACCAGGGAGCAATGGTGATGAAGAGGTGCTCCACATTCCCCAAACCTCCAGAACTGGAACCTCACCATCAGATAGAGTTTAACGTCATTCCCAGGACACGAAGACTCTCAGCCACCACCATCTAGCACCCATATGATAAAAAGGGGTTGGGGCTTGCCATAAGGGCAATAGGGTTGGGAAAATCATATAGGTGCTAGGGCTTGACGTGACCAGCCAATTGATTGGAGGGGGCCTCTCCGACCGCCTGTCTGCCCAAGAAGAGCCTAAAGTGGAATATTGCAAGTCATGGACTGCTCAACCACCTGGATTCTACCCTTAAGCATCACGGGTTGCCACCCACGGCCAACAAGTGGCCCCATTGGGGGAGTACAACCCAACGGAGGACACATACTTGCTAGTAATATTTGATTATATTAAAACTTAAATACTCATGCCTGTAGGGTGCATATTTTTTCTAGTTTAAAAATTTAAATATGAAAAAAAAAAAAAAAAAAAAAAAAAAATAGAAAATGGATTGAAAAAGGATACACTGCAACTGCCAACCAGTAGACAATAACAACAATATGGAGAAGGAAAGGAATGATCGGCCATAACAGAGTTGAAAAAATATTTCCAATCGCTCTGAAAAATAAAAGGAATGAATAAATAAAATAAATAGACGAAAGTAGAAAAAAAAAAAAAAAAAAAAAAGTAGAAAAAAAAAAAAAGTAGAAAAAAAAAAAAAAAGTAGAAAAAAAAAAAAAAAAAAAAAAAAAAGAAAAAAAAAAAAAAAAGTAGAAAAAAAAAAAGAAAAAAAAAAAAAGTAGAAAAAGAAAAGGGTCAATACAAAGTACAAATAATTAGATTTTGTGAGTTCTGGTAGAAGTAACGTCCCGTTTACAGTCTTTCTTCCTACGTAGATTGCTGCTGTTTGCTGGCAAAAAAATGAGCTCCTTTTATACTGTCAGCATAATTTGCATGGGTGATAATATATTCACGCCACGAACGAGAGAACGAGACCACACCTTATAAATCTGCTCGTCAATGGCGACTATGCTTCTTTAGCTTAGTTCAGGCAAAACCTGAACTAGCTAAGCAGATGCGTTTCGCCAGAGGTAAGTAAGCTCGTTCATCACAGATTTTTTCAGACTGTTGTGACACTATGGTTGAGGGAGAATATGGTCAGAAAAAAAATAAATAAATAAAAATAGAATGTGTTAAAGCCCAGGCATAGGTATATGGGTGGGTGGTTGTACTTTTTACGGACACAAAAGATTGGGCCATAAAGTTTAAGAGAATTGAACAGCCACCCATGAAGTTAAAGATGTTAAAAAGAAAATGCTGTATTTAAGAGAAAATCTCATTTGAGGAAATTAATGGTCAGAATATTGGGGACGCTCCGTCTGAAGATAAATATAATTGCTTTAATTTTAAGGGAAATCGCAGACGAAAACTCTCAGATTAAATTAAGTGCCGAGCATCTAGGTGGTCAGGTCCGTGGGTATGTGGGGTGAAATTTTACATATATTCAGCGAAGCTCTAGCCCTTAGTTAGATTGAGCCCGGCAGTTGGGGTGATAGTATTGTCTCAGTAGCAACAGAGATAGAAAATAGCCAGGGACCCACATCAGTGAAGCCAGTAACTGACAGACTTATAACAACTTTCTTGCCAGCTGATATAGACTCAAGTGTACACTACTCCATCACAAACTGCACAGAGTGTCACAACTTCCTCTTTCATCAATGTCCTGTTATCAGAATTTGCGTTCAATTTTTTTTTGTTTTTTTAATCCTTGTGAAGCTGTGTGTCTTGTATCCTTCGAATCGGCCAGCACAGAATATCACAACGTTGGGGTCAGAGACATTGTGCATCGAAGGTGCAGCAAGTGCAGACAGGGTATTCTCACACTGTTGTCCAAGTCTCCCTCTCATATATATATATATATATATATATATATATATATATATATATATATATATATATATATATATATATGTGGAAGAAACATCAACACCCTTTAGACTAAGACTAAATAACCACAAATCCACTATAAATCTCAAATCCCCGCATAGTACAATAGCACTTCACTTTAACACCCTACCACACAACCTTACACACCTTAAATGCATTTTAATAGAACACGCATTGCCAACAATGCAATCTCGAAAACAAGCAGAAACTAAATGGATTCTAAAATTACAAACTCAGGTGAGGGGACTGAACGCTGACATTGGAATACTCCGTTATTATAAAATTTTTTTACAGACGCTGCCACTGTCAATAACAACAGAGACAAAAGATCTGTTGAACACGAAAACAGTCATTTGATAAAGGGTATCTAACGAACCCGAAAATTTATGATAAAAAATAATAAAAAAATAAGTGAATCCAATACTCCATAACATCGAGTTCATTTATTTACTTAAAAAAAAAAAAATATATATATGTGAAAATAAAATGGAAATTAATTCGACAGTGTGAATATGATAAAATGAAAAAACAAAGGATGTTTACAACAGCATGGGCTCATCAGGAGAGAGTGTGCAAACCGTTTCGGGGCCTATCTCTCGACAGTTTAAAACCGTCGAGAGATAGGCCCCGAAACGGTTTTGCACGCTCTCTCCTGATGAGCCCATGCTGTTGTAAACATCCTTTGTTTTTTCATTTTATCATATATATTATATATATATATATATATATATATATATATATATATATATTATATTATAATATATATATATATATATATCTTATTATAATGGAGATTGAGTGTTTTTTCTGTCTGTAACCGAAACTATATTCCTACTCAAGTCACAATTCTCTTAGTTATTGACATCACATTCTCCTTGATTTTATTTTTATCTAAACCTCAATTATTAATAAAATTGTCTTACATTATTAATACTGTTAACTATGTCTACATAGTGACAACATGCAATTATATTTATATGTACAACAAAATAGCGCTTTACAATGTGAACGGAAAGGCTAATTTGCATATTAATATTAAAAAATCGAATTTAATAAATATGTGCTTAGTATTATTGATTTCTAACTGTTTGGTTTTATTTTAATGAATATAAGCAAAAATCTCTTCAATGAATCTTAAATGAAATCCATTAACAAGATAAAATAACTGTCATTTTATTCTTTACTTCCTCTTATAACTAAATACTTAAATGAGAAAAAATAACAATGAAAGACGAGAGTGATGGAAGAGTAAGTTTCAGTTGTTCCATTTTTTATTATACTCCCTCTGTTTCAAATCTTTTATTATACTCTTCTGTTTCAAATCTTTTTATCTGTATTCTTATTTAGTTTCATTAGCCTTTCTAATTTAATACAATATTTATTACATTAAAACTTAAATACTTGCACCCGGAGGGTGCATATATTTGCTAGTATATATATATATATATATATATACAGATTAAAAAATAAAAAATATCAACTGCTAGACACAATGGTGAATGTTGCAGTTGATAATGAAGCTCACCTGCTTCCTTCTTTGATCAAAGCAATGGCAATTCGAATCCGGGAAAATAAGGCAATAAGAATCAGAAGAAAAAGCACAAATAGGATACTGCAGATAATACCTGATGAAGGAAGAAAAGAGAAAACAAAGAAAATTAGTCAGAAACAAAAAAAAAAAAAAGATTCATCTGTACACTGCGTGCATTAAGACCTAAGCAGGTTTGTTTATTTTTTAAAATCTTATTATAATGGAGATTGTGTTTTTCTGTCTGTAGCCGAAACTCTATAACTACTCAAGTCACAATTCCCTTAGTTATTTACGCTACATTCTTCATGATTTTATTTTTATTTAAACCTCAATTATTAATAAAATTGTTAAACATTATTAATACTGTTGACCATATCTACACATTAATAACATGCAATTGTATTTATATATACAACAAAATAGCGGTTTACAGTGTGAACAGGAAGGCTAATTTGCATATTGATATTTAAAATTTTGATTTTAATAAATATATGCTTAGTATTATTGATTTCTAATTGTTTGGTTTTATTTTAATAAATATGAGCAAAAATCTCGCGAATAAATCTAAAAGAAATCCATTAGCAAGAAGAAATAACTGTATATTTATTATTTACCCTATTTTAACTAAATAATTAAATTAGAAAAATTTAGCAATGAAAGACGGGAATGATGGAAGAGTATTTTTTCAGTTGTTTTATCTTTCGATTATATCCACCTCTGTTTCAAATCTTTTTATCTGCATTCTTATTTAATTTCGTTGGCTTTTCTAATTTGATATATGTTATTACATTAAATACTTGCACCCGGAGGGTGCATATATTTGCTAGTACAATATAATATTTGATTGTAATTTATGAGGAAGTGCGTCCCGGTCTCCTGCCTCAAGAGTTGCTACCCTGTGACTTAAAATAATGACCCAGCTCAGTCTATTCAAAACTATCCATCTATCTATCTCAATTTGTTCATATTTATCTATATTACTTTAAATACTAAGATTTTTTATTATTCATGTTTGTTTAATGTTTTGTTTTTAGTTTAAATAAACAAGAATTACGACAAAAAAGAAGCGACCCCCCCCCCCAAATACATTTACTTGTCGAAAATATCTATCTCCATTTGTTTGTATCTATCTATATCATTTTGTTTATTATCTATCTCAGTCTATTCCAAACTATATATTCATCTTCATATCTAAACAAGAATTACAACAAATTACGATAAACAAACAAGAATTACGACGAGCTGGGGTTGTTATTTTGATAGTCACCGGGTAGCGGTTTTTGAGGCGGGAGACCGGGACGCACTTCCTCATAAATTACCTATTTGATTGTAAACTGCTCTCTGCTATTTTAGCATTGAGCACCTTCATATGCCAATACTTTTTGTGACGAAGAGCGCGTACTACCGTACTCATTTAGATAAAGAGCAAGACATTATCTTGCCTGCCGGAGTCGAACCCACACCCTCCCGAATGTAAAGAAGTGTGATTCAGGCGCTGGATGGACACGAGGTGTAATTCAGGTGCCCTGATGTTGGGGGACTGTGTCCATAAATAACAAGTGAGTGGAGTGCTGGGGAGAAGCAGTTGGCCGACTCAACTGTGTTGATCAAAAGAAAGTTTGGCCTGCGAGAAGACGGTGGACTCCCTTTCTTTTTGGTCCCCCCCCCCAGCAGGAACTTGTTGACTTAAATATCTATTCCCCCGCCCTCTATTTTTTTTCCTTCTATACTTTTCTCATTCATTCTCTGTTCATTTTATATCATATATAGATAACATGGTCCTTTCAGGGCCTGTGTCTATTAATGTAAATTAATGGCGTAATCCCAGGGGGCCATCCCCCCAGGCAACACCTGCCCCCTCGATTTAAAAGATTAGAGATGGGTTTATTGCCCAGTGCCTGACGCGCCCACCTTGAGGGGAATGCCGACGGGATCCATGCATTTATGCACCGCCACCCATGAGTTTCGGTTTGTGGATAGTCCCACATTAATAAGGCCTTGTGCCTAACCCGTACATGTGGGGTACGTGGTAAATAAATACATTATATATATATATATATATATATATATATATATATATATATATATTATATATATATATACACTGTTGAAGTTAGTATATTGTTGGTTTGAACAGCTAACTAACTGAACTGAACTGGTGCCCAAAGCAGCTGGTATTTATGGCACTCAGCAATATTCCATGCATGCATTTGGGTGATTCCATTCCTTGAGTCCTGATTGGCTGCTTGGTTTCAGTGGAGTTATGTAACTTGATAAATAATCTACTATTCTGCCTTGTGACAATGCAAGATCCGTATTGAGTTACAGCTTGCATGTTGCCTTGTCTGCCAATTTGACAGTAATTGGAATATTGCTTCTACAACATAAATATGTATATATAATAATAGCAGTATTTATAAAAGAAAGTCCATCTCGTAGATAAGGTAAGAAAATATTATAAATGAATACTTACACAAAGCTAAGAAGAGTTTAGCTTCTGAGAATTGGAATACAAAAGGGTTAAATCCAACTGACACTTCTTTTGTGCTGTCTTTCACTTGAAGATATTTCCAGACGCTTATACCACAACCTTGTTGAAGAAAAAGAGAAATAAATTACAACAATATCAGACAATTATAGTAAAACTCATTTCCCCAATACATATTTTTGGGGGTAGGCTAATTCTTATTTTGGAGGTAAGTAGTTTTTTTAACGTATTTTACTCATTTAAAACTTAATTAATTATGAAACCA
>CM042177.1:35431411-35483911 GCA_023376005.1 Doryteuthis pealeii | reverse complement strand
CTGAGAAACCCAGCCTTTGACAGGCAGGCCCTGCCACACGCATCACATATATAGTCTGGCTTAAATGTAGGAAATGTGTCCATAGATAGATAGAGGTTTGGTGGTTGGTTTTGAAGGCTATCACAATGCAAGTGTAAAGAAAAAAAATGGTGTTGTTTGTTAACCTGTGATTAATTCTTAATATTTGTCAGGTAAATGAAATTGTTTTCGAAAATGATACAGATGGTATTTTTTTTTAACTGTATTTTTTTTTAACTCGTGTTGCATGTTTATGTGAATGCGCTTTTTTGTTTGTATGTGTGCATATGTTGTCATACGCATGACAACATATGCACACGTACATCTGTGTGTGTGTTCTTCAGACACAGCTGATCTTTTTTTTCTTACTATTCATATTGTTTGCTGTGTGTGTGCGTGTTTGATATGTGTGTGTGTGCCTGTGTGTGTGTGTGCGTGTGTGTGCGTGCCTATATGTGTGTGTGCGTGCCTATATGTGTGTTATATGTGTATGTGTGCCTATATGTGTATGTGTGCCTATATGTGTATGTGTTGGATTTTTTTTTAAATTGCATATAAAAATAGTTTAAAATTGGGAGAAAATTTTCAACCACCCTATTTTTAACTTTTTAATCCCAGGCAATGCTCGGTAGCTCTTAAGTTTAAAAAAAAAGAAAAGAAAAAAGAGACTCACTTTGAAGCTGTTGAAACTTCAGTCACATTAACTTGTTGTTGAACTTTTGCAGCTGCACCCATAAGGCTTGTAATATCAGGCACACAACGTCCCACAACTAAATTATTAAAAAAAAAAAAAAAAAAGAAATTTTAAATTAAAAAAATAATCATTTTCACAGAAAGAAAAGAGCACAGGGTCCCTTTTTTGTATTATCTAGTTATCTTCTCTGTTATCATGCTGCAACACCCTCTGGTTAAAAATGAGACTGTCCAAATTGTTCAAGATGCAATGCAAATATGTAAGTCCATATTATCTGGTATCGCTTAATCGCAGATTTCTTATTTGTCCAATTTTATTTTACCCAATTTTAAAAATGAAACATTCAAAATGGTCTTATGTCACTTAAAAAAGTTACATATTTTTTATTTATTTGTAATCTTCTAAATTACGGAATATATTTTGGTAATTTTGATATGTGATCAATTGTCCAAAAAAGTTATTAAACCAAGTACTTTTGGTTCTTTTCTTTCTGAACAATTATCAAGGCTGTTTATATTCATCTAAACTATCATCCTCAAAACTGTTTAATATTTAACTAAATTATCGTTTTGTTTTTATTGCTGAGGTGACACTAAATAAGGGCAGTTTATTTTTTTTAAAAATATTTTGGACCATATGACCTTTAGGCACCCCTTTTGCGATCTCATTTCATAAGGACATTTTTTTTTCATTTATATCGTCAACATCCGGTTGTTTGTTAACAGATGATTTTTAGAGGTTTTTAAAAAAAAAATTATAAAACTAACCCCTAACCCTAACAACCAGATGTTGACAATGTAAATGAAAAAAATGTCCTTATGAAACGAGATTGCAAAAGGGGTGCCTAAAGGTCATATGGTCCAATGGAACTTGTGCTTTACTAGTTTGAACTGTGGCATAACACTGCGGAAAAGTAGGGGGCCGATATATAACCTTGGTCTTAATGAGGTTTATTTTTAGCCCTTTCCTATAAAAAGCTAACAATTATTTAAATTCAAAACACGAAAGGGAGTTAAAAGTTTTGTAATATTTTGATACGCATTTGTTTGTTGCATGTAACTCACATGACCAAAGCTGTTTAAAATAACAGAATCATGGGAAAATACAGGTAAATGATTGACAGAACTTGACCTTTTAATTTACCATGTCTCTCACTAGCAAGAGCCGAACATAGAAATAGAAAGTTTAGGTTGGTTAGATTTTACGGCATGTCAACCCTTGATGTGTATAATTTTGATTTTTCAGACTGTTGTCTTCATCTTGTCCAAATTGTTCAAGATGCAATGCAAATATGTAAGTCCATATTATCTGGTATCGCTTAATCGCAGATTTCTTATTTGTCCAATTTTATTTTACCCAATTTTAAAAATGAAACATTCAAAATGGTCTTATGTCACTTAAAAAAGTTACATATTTTTTATTTATTTGTAATCTTCTAAATTACGGAATATATTTTGGTAATTTTGATATGTGATCAATTGTCCAAAAAAGTTATTAAACCAAGTACTTTTGGTTCTTTTCTTTCTGAACAATTATCAAGGCTGTTTATATTCATCTAAACTATCATCCTCAAACTGTTAATATTTAACTAAATTATCGTTTTGTTTTTATTGCTGAGGTGACACTAAATAAGGGCAGTTTATTTTTTTTTAAATGTTGTCTTCATCTTGCTTGTGGCATGTAACTTATGTGACTGAAGCCGTTCAAGGTATAATAGGTACGTGTTGTCGTTGGTAGTAATGTGGTAGTTGGTGCGCTGACATGTGTTGTATTAATTCACTCCATGTGTGATTTGAAAGTCACACATATGAACATGCAACATTCAAGTTTAATTTTGGAATTTATTGTTTATGTGTTCGAACTGGGCCATAACGCCAGGGAATGGTTTGGTTAGGTTTGTTTTACGGCGTATCAACATTTCAGTGGGTCATAAAATCCAACCCACCTAAACTTTATATTCCTACGTTTTTGACAATGAGAGCCACAGTCGATTAAATGGTCAAGTTCTGTCAATCATTTACCTGTATTTTTCCATGATTCTGTTATTTTAAATTTCTACTCTACTGTACATAATTTGCAGGCAACCTATCAATTATCTAACATGAGATGCAGAGTTCACCTGATACTCTCTGTGTGCCTCTATTCTTGACTTAGTTTTAGTTACAGATAGACACTGAATCTCCATTATAAGATATTGCAAAACTTTTGACTCACCCTAGTACAACATAAGGTAGAAAAGTGAAATTTGATTATCTCAAAAGGTAATACTTACGTGCTTGTGATTTAACTACATACAGGGGGCAGTCATTGTTCTGTAAAAGAAATTTAAGTTACATATTTAAGTTACATATTTAAGTTACATATTTAAGTTACATATTTAAGTCACATATTTAAGTCACATATTTAAGTCACATATTTAAGTCACATATTTAAGTTACATATTTAAGTTACATATCTTAAAAGATATCAATTCTAAAACAATGCTATGTCAACCCTTGTTGGGTTATTTTATGCCGTAGCCATTTTGTTTTACTTACTTGGGTGCACAATTCTTTTAAAAACAGAAAAAGAGTGGATCTGGGAGTAATGTCAACGAAGGGATACTCCACACTCCCCAGAGTTCCACAATTTGAACCTCACCACCAGATGCTCTAAACACTAAGTAATGGTGCATACTATATATGAAAAGTAAATATCAACCTTTTCGGGTTTTTTCAGCAATTAGATAATTTTGAAATAGTGTGTGCTAGACTAAGTAAAGCTTAGTAAATAAGAAAAAGAAAGTTAAGCAACGATGAGCCTGTTCAATACTTGAATGGGTGACCACTTAGAAACTGCAGGTACTGTAAGCAACTTTAAGACCGTGCCAGACTAAGCAAAGCTTAGTAAAATAACAACAACAACAAAAGAAGGAAAGTAGTTAAGCAATGATGAGCCTGTTCATTACTTAGATGGGTGACCACTTCATAACAGCAGCTACTGTAAGCAACTTTAGGACTGTGTGCCATACTAAGCATAGCTTAGTAAAATAACAACAACAACAAAAGGAAAGTAGTTAAGCAATGATCAGCCTGTTCAGAACTTAGATGGGTGACCACTTAGAAACTGCAGGTACTGTAAGCAACTTTAAGACCGTGCCAGACTAAGCAAAGCTTAGTAAAATAACAACAACAATAAAAGGAAAGTAGTTAAGCAATGATCAGCCTGTTCAGAACTTAGATGGGTGACCACTTAGTAACTGCAGGTACTGTAAGCAACTTTAAGACCGTGCCAGACTAAGCAAAGCTTAGTAAAATAACAACAACAACAAAAGGAAAGTAGTTAAGCAATGATCAGCCTGTTCAGAACTTAGATGGGTGACCACTTAGAAACTGCAGGTACTGTAAGCAACTTTAAGACCGTGCCAGACTAAGCAAAGCTTAGTAAAATAACAACAACAATAAAAGAAGGGAAATAGTTAAGCAACGATGAGCCTGTTCATTACTTAGATGGGTGACCACTTCATAACAGCAGCTACTGTAAGCAACTTTAGGACTGTGTGCCATACTAAGCATAGCTTAGTAAAATAACAACAAAAGAAGGGAAGTAGTTAAGCAATGATGAGCCTGGTCATGACTTAGATGGGTATAGTAGGTACTATAGTCCAGGCATGTCAAAATGAGTAGCCCCTTATGTCCGAATGGATTATGTATGTTTGTCATGAGGGCCGCACATGACAACCAAGTCTTTAAATCCTTGTTACAATTTTAATAATGGTACTAAAGATGACAAAACCACCCCACCCCCCAAAGAATGGGGGGGGGCAGTTAGGCTCAGTCGGTAGAGTGTTCAGCTGGGAACCACACGATTCTGGGTTCGATACAGGTCCTCGCCAATCTCCTTGGTTAAGCACTAGTGAAAAGGAGATAGACTCCGTCGCTGCCTGGCCGATACAGATTTTAGGCATCCCAGACGACTTTATTTTACTACAGATGAAATAATTTTTTTTTTTAAATTGATTTCAAGACAGTTTTAAATTGTTTTGGGACACTTTTAGGCGAGTGGTCAAAAATGTTAATCTAGAGTTCTGATTTGGACAGAAGGGGGTTCATTGGTGGGGAAAAAATGTAGGGGGGGGGGTTCATTGGTGGGGCAAAAAATGTAGGGGGGGGTTCATTGGTGGGGCAAAAAATGTAGGGGGGGGTTCATTGGTGGGGCAAAAAAATGTAGGGGGGGTTCATTGGTGGGGAAAAAAAATGTAGGGGGGTCATTGGTGGGGAAAAAATGTAGGGGTTCATTGGTGGGAAAAAAAATGTAGGGGGGTTCATTGTGGGGAAAAAAAATGTAGGGGGTTCATTGGTGGGGAAAAAAATGTAGGGGGTTCATTGGTGGGGAAAAAAATGTAGGGGGGTTCATTGGTGGGGAAAAAAATGTAGGGGGGTTCATTGGTGGGAAAAAAATGTAGGGGGTTCATTGGTGGGGAAAAAATGTAGGGGGGTTCATTGGTGGGGAAAAAAATGTAGGGGGGTTCATTGGTGGGGAAAAAATGTAGGGGGGTTCATTGGTGGGGAAAAAATGTAGGGGGGTTCATTGGTGGGGAAAAAATGTAGGGGGGTTCATTGGTGGGGAAAAAAATGTAGGGGGGTTCATTGTGGGGAAAAATGTAGGGGGGTTCATTGGTGGGGAAAATGTAGGGGGGTTCATGGTGGGGAAAAAATGTAGGGGGTTCATTGGTGGGGAAAAAATGTAGGGGGTTCAATTGGTGGGAAAAATGTAGGGGGTTCATTGGTGGGGAAAAAATGTAGGGGGGTTCATTGGTGGGGAAAAATGTAGGGGGGTTCATTGGTGGGGAAAAAATGTAGGGGGGTTCATTGGTGGGGAAAAATGTAGGGGTAGGGGGGGTTCATTGGTGGGGAAAAAATGTAGGGGTTCATTGTAAAAAAGATGAAGAGAGAAAAGGGGATTGTAAAAAAATATTTTTAAAAATGAAGAAATAAAACAATAAAAAACAATATTCTTACATCTGTACAGAAAGGTTTAGTGAGTGCTGCTGATACCCCAGTGTCGTTCGGACAATGTTTCACGCAGACCTGCAAACAAAAATATATATTATAAATAATTCACAAAAATGTATAGCTTATTAACACAATTTGACACAAGATCAATTTCTTAAATGTAGTTTAACAGGTTAGGGTTTAGAGTTAGTTTAATGGGAAAATAAATAAATAAGTGGTTCCCCTTTGATCATGTTAGACTTATAGGAAATAACCAAATATTGTTATCTTTTTACATCTTTGTCGGAAAATATTTTATGTATACACTTGTACCCACGTTGGGAGGTTACTTTAAGCCTTCCAACATTAACATAACCTCGTCTTATGTTATAGTATAACGAATACTTATACCAAAAACTAGATCTCTTACTTGCACGATTGTTTGAGAAAATAGCATTTAAGATCATCAGCTAAAATGCACTAAAATATCTTTCACAAAATTTGGTCCAGAAATTGGTTCGAAAATTTAGTAATTTCAATATCTAAAGCAGATAAGGTTGTCATTTTATTTTACTAAGATGAAATGAATAAGATTCAACTAGAATTCAAATTGAAAATATCACCTCCATCATCACCAACACCGAAGAGATGCTGCTTTTACCTCGTTAATTAAACTGTAACAATGATAACATTTTTTAAAATTGAAATATATTTCCTCAAAAAGGTAAAGTTTAAAAAAAAATTTTTTTTTAAATTAAAAAAATTGTGTGGTAATTCTGTATGTTAATTTGCAACTTTTCCCACATGGGAAACATTACAGTTCCAAAATCGACCGACCCCAATCTAGAGGCGGTTACTTTTTCTGCATTACTTACCTGTGTCGTCGGACATCCTATGAGAAAGATGGCAGGTGTTGCACATCTGGTAATGTCGAAGAACAGTAAGTTCGGTTTATCCCTGGAAAGAAAGAAAGAAAAAAAAAAAAAAAAAAAAAAAAAAAAAAGAAGACCCATAAATTTTCATTTTACTTTAAAAAAATAAAAAAGTAAAGTATATATCGTACACTTAACAGTTCATTATATGGGACATTTTGTTTAATCATTTTAATATCAAGTTGCTTACAGTACCTGCTATTGCTTAAATAACAAGATAATAAAAAATTGTGAGATCATACGAACTAGTTGCCAGATTGTTATGTTTTTGTATACAATTAAAATACGCTAGTGAAAAGGGGATAGACTCTCTCGCTGTCTGGCTATATATATATATATTTTATTATGAATAATCCAGTTTAAACCTCTTCAAGCTTTGATCAAAGCCTGAAGAAGATATTAGAATATCTGAAACACGTGTTGCAAATGTAAGATAAAAATTTTTCTAAAAACAATCCATTTTCCGGGCCTTCTTTTTTATAATATCTACTCAATAAAGGATTTATATATATATATATATATATATATATATATATATATATATATATATATATATATATATATATATACACACACATATATATACATACACACACAAGGGTTAGTCAAAAAGTAATGCCACAGAACAAATTGAGTAGATTTTTGCATGTAAATAAATAAAAATCTATGGTAGCCTATATGGTAAATTATATAGTGTATTCTTAGAGTCATAAAAGGAGAGAACTTTTTAAAATAGGTTTCATAATCTATAAATGAAAAACAAATGTTTGTAATAATTTTTAAATATATAAAAATCTTGGAAAATATGCAGTGCAATATTGCGCATTTTTAAACTTATATTTTTTGATAGATTAAATAAAGCTTCCCTTTTTTTTAATACACGAATAGGAAAGGCATGGTTGGCCACAAACAAATTATCAGTCATATGGAAATCCGATCTCACTGACAAGCTAAAGCGACAATTCTTCCAGGCTGTGGTTGTATCAGTACTGCTGTATGGCTGCACCACTTGGACCCTAACGAAGTGCCTTGAGAATAAGCTAGATGGGAGCTACACAAGAATGCTGTGTGCAGTCTTGAACAAGTCGTGGAAACAGCACCCCACAAGGAAGCAGCTGTATGGCCACCTGCCCCACATCTCACAAACTATCCAAGTAAGACGGACTAGACATGCAGGACACTGCTGGAGAAGCCAGGACGAGCTCTCCTGTGGAAGCCAACACATGGGTATGCTAATGTGGGCTGCCCACCAAGGACCTATATTGAACAACTATGCAAGGATGCTGGTTACTGTGCAGAAGACCTCCTGGAGGCAATGAATGATTGGGAAGGTTGGCGAGAGATTGTCATGGATATCTGTGCTACTTGCGTGACGATGAAATAAAGCTTTATCTCTGGTAAAAACATTCACATAGAAATGAACACTTCCAAATGTTTGAAATTCACTATGAAATTTATAAGTGAATGAAAAATAGGCCAATTGAATCAGAGAAAATACATTTTTGCATCATTTTAAAAGATAAACATTGTTTTTAAAACTAAACTACAAGAACCCCTTAAAAAAAAAAAAAAAAGCCCAAATAAACACGCTACAAAATTTGTTGAGTTAAGAATAGAATCACAACCATTAGTGGATTCATCCTTAACCCTTTCATCTACCATCCTTAACTTGGCGGCAGTTATAGCATGAGGCTTCCCAATCCTGGGTAATTGCAATAATTTATTTTTGTTTGAATCTTAATTATGACTTTCTTGCATTGTCTATCATAGTCATTCTTCCTGTGGTAATCCTCTGATGAGACTGGTGAAAACAAAAGAATTCTGTACCCACAGTAAAAAAAAATGTTTATAGTTATAAAACTAACTTACTTCAAGTCACCATAGCCGCAGAGTTGTTTTTCAGAGTTCATAGGATACAACAGCAGTTTGTAGTCTCCTCTTGAGAATGCTGTTTAAAAAAAGAAGAAAAAAAGAAAAGTCTTATTATAATGGAGATTTGGTGTCACTGATTACATCTCAATACCCTCAGGAATTGCATAAGTTTATCAATGAGTATCTAAATTATAATCAAAATTATTAGTACATAGAATAGAATAAATCTTTTTATTAGCAATGTTTCTATGAAAATCTGAGTTATTTTTTCCTCCAAAAAGCCCATGATATTAGTCCGTTTAAAATCCTGCAATGTGTCTTATATATCACTAAGAAATAAAGGTTTACATAATATATGATGTGGTTAATTTGCATACTGGTTTCAACAAAACCTGGTTTAATAAATAATTACTTGGTGTTATCAATGAGTATTTAATTTTTAGTCAAAATCCTTATTACATAGAATAAGTCCTATATATTAATAATTAGAAGCGGTTACCCATCATCACCTGAGTAGAGGGGGGAATAATAAAAAGTTAGTCTTACAGATCCATTGATCATTTTGGTTTTACATAATTGATTTGTTTATGCTTTAATCACAAACGCCACCCTTTTCTTAGTATTCAAATCTTTGTTGTCCAGACATATTTGACCAAATAACAAGGAAATTGAAACTTAAATTTGTTGGTTATTTTTTAAGGGCATATTGTGGGCTACTTAATGCCAAATCTTGTTTTTTGTTTACGATTTTTAAAATACAGAACACTGAATGAAAACACAAGAGCAGAATGTTGGAAAATTAACAAGGTTTTATTTAACACAGCGTAGAAAATGCTTCTACCTTAAAAGGGGACTTAACTAGCTCAAACATGTTGTGAATGTGTCCGTCCTGGACAAACCCTAATCCAAAAAAGTGTCATGACAGAAACCCCAGGTTCCCATCAAGGGGAGTAACTCTAAATGCCATTAGGTCTGAACCTAACAGAAATCTTCAATTTGGTTGGTTATTTTGTTTAAGGGCATATCAAACCCTTGTGGACCATTTAATGCCAAATCTTGTTTTTTGTTTATGATTTTTAAGCGAATAATTTGTAGGTAAACATTGGTTTGGTTTTATAAGTTAGGGAAAAATTTTCATTAACTTTATGCGTATTAATAAATTAGTAGAAAAAAGTGTTGGGTCAGTAAAACGAAGTCCAGGTGGACAAGAGTCCAAAATGAGTTATCTTCCCTTGCTGTCTTTCGTTCACTGCCGATAGGTGGTGTTGGTATTTGGCCACAAGCGGGAACTACGATTTCTTGCCTCTTTTCACTCAGGCCGGCAATGAGTTAACATGGTCTAGGCCTGCCACCCTAAGCCTTAGGTTAAGGGGCTTTCCCCCCCCTACCAAACCAGCTACCAGTAAGTGACATTCTCTACGATGAGAGTTGTACGCTTATTTCTTCATAATGCGTATATGTATTCTTTGTGTATATGTTTCTCTTAAATGTATCTCCGTCACTTGCGGAATAAATATTGTTATCTTTTACACCTTTGTCAGAATGTTTTTATGTATACTCATGTACCCACGTTGGGAGGTTACTTTAAGCCTTCCAACATTAATATAACATCCCCACATGTTATAAAAGCAATGGTGTTTAATTTTTTTAATAATGATCACCATACAACCTGTATGTAATAAGGGTAATTACAGCTTTAAATTAGAATATGAAGAGAAATTTTTTTGTTCTTACCAAAGTATGAAACAACAGCAAATCCAAGAATAAAGATGATGAAAATGATACAGCAGATGACATCTGTACAGGACCTAAAAAAAAGAAAATCATCACATTTTCAACAGTTCTTTTTAACATATGTACATCTATATATAACAAAAGGAGAGATTTTGGTATGTACATGTTAACGTATAACTCCAAAACGGGAGGTCACTCAGATTTGAAATCTTGCATATACATTAATATTCTAAGAAACACGCCAAATTTGGTTGTTAATTTTTACTGATTAAGGGATATAATTGATTAATTAAACTAAAATCAACCGATTTGCCAACCTGTTATCATGGCGCTGCTCCTGATAAAATTTAGATGTTTTGCTTGGCTGCTGCCTATTGTAAGCATTACTAGATAATTTTAGTAAACAAATAGCTGCCTAATAGGTTCAAATCTGAATTCCTCATGTATTACTGGCCCAATATTGACAATATTTATTTGGTTAGAAATAAAATAAAATAATCTTTCTAAATGTGTAATTTCTATGTATTCTTATCCATTGAACTATTTTTTACAGCGAGTTAACAAATATTTTGCTTTGGACAGCTGTGAATTCGAAGTATGACTTTTTTTTCAGACTAAATTTTAACGAAGAATCAAATTTTATTTATCGTATATTTCTGGTCATATCTTGAAAATATTCATTTGGTTAGAAAGAAAACAAAATAATCTTTCTAAATATGTAATTTGTATGTGTTTTCATACATTGAATTATTTTTTACAGCGAATTAAATAACAAAAAAAAAAAAAAAAAACATTTAATGATAACTTTTTTTTATTAATACTTTCATTTTATAATAATCAGTATAACTAAAATCTTTTTTTT
This sequence comes from Doryteuthis pealeii, assembly GCA_023376005.1. Lineage (NCBI taxonomy): Eukaryota > Metazoa > Mollusca > Cephalopoda > Myopsida > Loliginidae > Doryteuthis > Doryteuthis pealeii. Next base: position 35,472,826 of record CM042177.1, on the reverse strand, counting down.
TTTGAAAGAAACTATTCATGAAATAAACATTAAATAAATACACAAAATATTCCACCTACAAATAAGGTAATGTTTAGTTATTAACTTCTTTGTTACTTTTTGGGGTTAAAGAAGGAAATAAATTAAACTTATAAATTCTCCAACAAGGAATTAAGAACTGAATTTAAATTTGTCGTATGTACAAAAGAATTTTAGAATAAATAAATATATAAAACACTATTATAAACAAACAAACAACAAAAAAAAGAAATTGTAATATGGACAACTGTAAATAGCATTTATTGTTACATCAAACAAATACATTTTCTATCATTGTAAATCAAGATTGTTTCAAAAATGTAAATAACAAAAAGAGACTATTCTTAAAATAAACAAATATTATAATACACTCATTCTTAGATTTGTTTATCATTAAATCTTTAATAAATGAACCTATAGCGTTAGTTTCGTATTCACCTGGGAGAGTTGTCTGCCTGGTTTAGTTTGCTGGTGCCCGCTAGGGGATATAGTATTTAAGCGGCTGGTTCAAACGCTTCTCCCTCTTTTCCTGTTCCAGTAACCACGAGACACATGGGGTAGATTTTGGTCTAACCCTTCTTGTTGGCGCTTTGCACCCCCCTTACATTACTGTAAGTGAATTAACACAGCATGGACTATCCCTAGTCTCATGTCTGTGGCTTTTATATGTTATCTTGTACCATTCATGAATGTGTATTTATCTTTTTACCTATGTACTTTGTATCTCGTCATATCCATGTGCTGTACTATATTAAATGTTTTGTCTGTTAACCTTCGTCGGAGTTTTGTATATCAAGTATATAACTTTGAACCATTTTTACAAACCCTTTACATTTGAATGAATCAATATGTTACAAGAAATTTTTCTACAAATAAAGACATGGATTTTACAATATGTTAACCCTTGAGTGATTTAACGCTGAAGTCCTGTTCGTTTTATTCATTATTATTGGATATTGGTATTTTATGTTATTGTTTTTTTAAACTTATTCTTTATTTATTTGCCCTATAAATGGGACTCTAACAGGTACTACCATTCCGAGTCAAAGTGGACCTGGGAGTAATGGCAATACAGGGGTAATCCACACTTCTAAAAACTTCAGGATGGGAACCTCATCACAAGAGGCAGTATAACATCATACCCAAGACACTAAGACCCTCAACAACCGCCTTTTAGCACATCTATCATAAAAAGGGATGGTAGTTTGCCAGAGCAATACAGTCGTATCATAATCATATAGGTTCTAGTGATCGACGGGACCAAATGATTGATTGAAATGGCGGCCTTTCCGATCGACCTATACCAAATAAGGATCAAAGTGGAGTGTAGCATGTCATGGATTTCTCAGCAACCAGAATTCCGTCCATAAGCATAGCGACACAAGGCTTACAGGTGGCCCAATTGGAAGAAGGTCTTACTCCTCAGAGGTGCTGTCAGCGTATATTATACAGTTCCAGCCGTCAGACCTAAATCAATAAGGAAGTTTAATACATAGCTCCTTTAAATTGTTACTTTTTTAGGGCTAAAAAAGAAAATAAACTAAACAAGTTTATTTTTATCACTTTAACGCAACAAGCAATTGAATTTAAGTTTTTGTCATATATACCAAAGGTGTTTGAAAAAAAAAAAAAAAAAAAAAAAAAAAAAATTTCAAAACACTCAAGTTTAGGAGTACATTAAAAAAAAAAAAAAAAAAAAAAAATGATATTTAAATGTAAACAAAAAGAAAAATATTTCCTAAAATAAACAAACATTATACTATACGAATTATCAGCAATTTTTTAAAAATTGATTAATCATTTTCCTCTTTTTAAATTTGAGGAATCATATTCTCTCTCTTGCCTCCTCTGTGGTGTTCCTAATCTTTTTATAGTTCAGTCATGGACCAGGTACTTTTGCTAGTATATATATATATATATATATATATATATATATATATATATATATATATATAATGCATTGTCTTGATGAAAAGTGCCTAACATGCTGCTTGGAAACCAATATAACAATTGCACCTTAAATGTATCGTACACTTAAATTTTTTCAGGTCAGTTAACTTTGAACCACGTATCTCTGAGGCGTAACACAGATTCTCAAAAATACGTGGTTCAAAGTTAACTGACCTGAAAAAAATGTAAAAGTTTTTAAATAAAATAACTGGTGCATTATATCTTTTATTCATTGATATATCAACACTGAAAATCTCATTAGATTCAGTTAAATCTATGATTTTTGGTATTTTTTTTTTCTTTCGGCTGGGTGACATACAATAGTGGAATTTAGGTCTGTTAAGTTCAATTTACCCGATATCTGCAATTAAATACGAGGTATGTCAGAAAAGTTTGATGTGAGGGGCATCATCCACTGCGAGTTCTAGCCTCAGGGCCAGATCATCAACCAGCACGTCTATAAAGAGATACTGCAGCATTTGCTTTGTTCAGTGAGCAAGAAGAGGCGAGAGATGTGGCAGGAGAACTTGTAGGTGCTTCACCATAACAAAGAACATGAGCACACTGCCCAGAGGTACCTGAGAATTCCTGGCCCAGAAGAACATCACTATGCTGGGGGGCAACCTTCCTGGCTCCATGGGATTTTTTTCCTCTGCCCTCAACACCAATGGAACCTGTTTTGAGTATGTGCACAACATAAAAAAGGCCGTGACAACAGAGCTATGGAGAATCCCGGAAGAATCCTTCCAGGAGTAGATGCAACCGTAGCCGAGAAGGATGGCAAAGTGCATTAAACTCTAGGGGGATTACTTTGAAGGGGATAACTTGTAGTTTGGGTTTGAAATAAATTTTTTGTAACACCAGTACTGGAACATTTTTGACATACCTCATATATATCAAAAATAAAGTTTAAGAAGCCTCACCTATTGGTAACAGGTCCTTTGAAGTTGGGATCATATTTGAGAGGTTCACCTGCAAAAGAAGAAAAATACAATTGAAATGTGTGTCAAATACCAAATAAAACAAAATTTAAAAAATAGAATAAAATTAACTTGGACGTTTTTGTCCAACTGGTGCAACCTTAGGGGGGTCAGGTCACACAATGTGCTACTGGCACTATTGTAATATATTGCCTGGTCAACAAGTTCGCACCCAGGAACCATGGGAGCAGAAATGCATGGGTGCCAAACATAGGCCTGAAAACAAAAACAGGATATTGCCTTGAATGCATTGAACCGACCTTTGACACCCAGAAAATGCAGGTATAAATTGACAATGCATAGGCACAGAAAATGTGTAGGTGTAGCCCATAATCAAATAAAAGCTGCATGGGTGAGGAGGTGTGTCTACAGGAAAACTGCATAGGTGTCCTGCTCAAAGAGGAGTAACCCTGTTAAGTTAAAGAATTATAAAAAGCCCTTAGAAATCTGGGTTGAGCAGAGCGAGATTGGTTGCAATTAGAACTCTCAAAGACTCCTCTGTATGTGCATCCTCTATCAACGATTCTCAGTCTATATACAATTAAAGAATAAAAATATAACTTTATATCTTTGTATATACGTGTTCCGTGTTCTTTGTCAGGTTCAGTGACAGTATATAATACTATGTAACCCAGTACTACCAGTTTCATAGTCTGATCATCGGTGACTAAATCAGTACTACCACAGATTTTGTCTGGTGAGGAGGGTGGCTAGACATCCTGCAGAATAAAAAACAAGACCTGTAAAAAGGGCGCAGGAAGCTTTTTGCTAAACGGCCACCTAGCACATTATTTCTAAAATCCAAACCACCCTCATTGCGGCAGGGCTGTGTAAATTTGGTAGTGTCAGAGCCATGTCCTTGGGAACTTCTTGGTAGAGTCACCCAAGGCAGACAGGTCTGGCACCCAGAGTATTAGAGCCACAACCCAGCCAAAGGGGCTCTGGCAAAAATCCAAAGGACGTCTCACAACAAATGTATGAATAACAAAGATCCAGTTGAAGCCATCATATAATAAGTAGGCAGTGATACTAGATGGGAAGATAGCAAGTTAAAAGAAATACAACTAAGTAAAGAAGACAAGTACACCAGTGTACAACCATGGGTATACACCTATAATATACAGTCAAACAACGATATAAGGTATGGTTATGTTGGGATGAACACGAGTCCAAAAGGGTTATTTTCCCTTGCTGCAGGTTTTTGCCGATAGGTGGCTGCTGTATTTAAACAGCAGCCCAGAAGAAAATCTCTCTCTGTCAGGCAACCACAGTACATGGGCTAGGCGCTTGATGTCTTTGCCCCCCCTCCTGAAAAACTATCAGTAAGTGACTTATTTCTACATGTAACTGTATCACTTCTTTAGGACTTACATCCTACATCCTTTGTGTATATTTATGTATCTGTTCTCTATATCTTACTGTACCTTGTCATGAGTATGTGTATACCTGTCATGTATATATTTCTCCACGTGCTCACAAAATAAAGTCTATGTTTGTTATCATATATAACTGTCAAATTAATTCATGTACACATATGTACCCACGTTGGAAGGTTACTTTGAACCTCCTAACATAAGAACATTTCTCATCTATTAGCTATATAAATACAGGGACTGCCTCTATTCCTTTACAACTTTGTGAGAAAAATAAAGTTACAATATGAAACTACACACATCACTAAAGAAAAAGAACAATCAGTAAGCAAATAAATTCTTTTTTTTTACATGGCTGAAGGATTGAATCAAATGAAAAAAATCAGTCAACCATAAATGTATTAGCAAGGGCTAAGGTTATCAGAAGATTTCTTGTTACGACAGGATTGTTTACGTATTATTTAATGTTTCTTATCAATAGGTTTCGATTTGACAATGTGGGAGAGTCAGTGACTTTTAAAACACTAACATGGCCTGTTGGTTATTTTTATGGCTTGCTTGCTTTTAACTTTTTGGTTTTGGAGTTGAACAGATTTGTAATATATTTTAGGAAAAAACTATTTTAAACATAAATTCATCTAAAAGGTGAATAAGTATCAAAATTTTCATGAAAATTTGTCCCTTAATCAATTTTTCATAGAATCTTTTTAAAAAGCCTGTAGTATTCATGTAATATTTGAGATTTTGAAGGCAAATCTTAACTTATAATTAGAATAACTACAGGATTGTTTATGTACCATTTAATGTTTCTTATAAATAAGTTTTAAGTTGACAATGTGGGAGAGTCAGTGACTTTCAAAACACTAACATGGCCTATTGGTGGTTTTTACGGCTTGTCAACTCGTCTTGGGTTATTTATAGTCTGTGACACCATTGAATTCTACACCGTTTTTCACATTTCTATTAATTTGAATTCAAAGAAAAATTCTCTAATGGTGAATGTGATGGGCATGGAAATTACACACACTCAAGAAAAACTGATTAAAAAAAAAAAAAAAAAAGTATTGCAGTCTAGTCCACCTTTGCTGAATTACTCAATGCTAATTAGTATGACAAGCTCCTCACCGTGTCTTTTCTCTCTGATCTAGTGTACAAAACATTTGTCTCTGTTATATACAACTAGCAAATATATGCACCCTCCAGGTGCAAGTATTTTAGTTAAATTTTATAATAAAATATCATATTAAATTAGAAAGGCTAATGAAACTGAATAAGAATGCAGATAAAAAGATTTTGAACAGAGGGGGTATTATCGAAAAATAGAACAGCTTTGAAACTAACTCTTCCATCATTTTCCGTTACTCCCGTCTTTCATTGGTAAATTTTCCTAATTAAACTGTTTAGTTAAAATAGGAAGTAAAGAATGATATTACAGTTATTTCTTCTTGTTAAGGGATTTATTTTAAGATTTATTGAAGAGATTTTTGCTCATATTCAATAAGATAAAACCAAACAATTAGAAATCAATAATACTAAGCATATATTTATTAAAATCAATTTTTTAAGATCAATATGCAAATTAGTCTTCCCATTCATACTGTAAACCGCTATTTTGTTGTATATATAAATACAATTGCACGTTATTACTATGTAGATATGGTCAACAGTCTTAATGATATAAAACAATTTTATTAATAATTGAGGTTTAAATAAAAATAAAATCCTGTAGAATGTGACATAATAACTAAGGGAATTGTTACTTGAATAGTAATATAGTTTCGGTTACAGACAGAAAAACACACAATCTCCATTATAATAAGAAGATAATAAAACTGTTATTGTTAAGAGTGTGTTGTCTCGTTCTTAGAATTGCCAATAACGACAGCAGATCATTTCCACTAATCTCCCAGCACGTCACAAAGACACTCCGACCAAGTTGCATCATTCCAAGGAACACAGCGTGGGTGCAGAAAGCATCGACAGGGCAACTAGCCAGAGACACATGTGAAAGTTATGGAACTAAGTCCTCCCATCAAGTACTGTATAAAAGACATTCCTCTCTGTTATATATAATAATACAACCGTTAATGGTATGTTGTCTTGTTCTTAGTGTTGTCAACAAATATAGCAGCTTATTTCTATGTCAATTAGCTTTGTATGGATTCTGTATGTCACATGGAGGACCTAACATGATGGTTGGCAAGAGAGAGTTATGGATATCTAGTGCTACTTAATGACAATATCGGTTGATAGAGCTTGTTGAAATCTTTCTTTTACATTATGGTTAAGGAAGAACATGGTCGGAAAAAAAAAAAAAAAAGAATGTGGTAAAGCCCAGGCATATGTATATGGGTGAGTGGTTGTCCTTTAAGAGAATTGAATAGCCACCATTGTGAATGACGAAGTCCCACAATTTTGCTGACAACAAGTTTGGCTTCCCGGGTCTTTTACAAAGAAGTTGTTTCGCACCGTGCACTCAAAGACGTACAGACAAACACCGTAGTTCAAAATAGTTTTTATTTTTCATACGGCGCATACCGTGAAAACTTTGCTGGCACGTAGATACTTGGACATTAAAACTAGACCAATATCTTAGTAGTTCTTATACTAAGAATTGCAGTTCCAAAATAACCACCAAAAATTGCTCACATGGGGAGCCTCAAAAACTTGATTTTGTTCAAGTGGACATCTCAAAACGGAAGGACAGATCCTTGCCAGGACTCCTTTAGACCTGACAATACCAAAATTACTACTCAGTCCAAAACTTTATCTTTTATTAAAACCTTTTCTATTTCACTGTACAACAGCAGTGAGTTACTTATAACACAAAGGCAAAATAAGCACTCCAAACAATCTCAAAAATGCACTTACACATATTTGGGGTTATCAAAAACCCAAGAACTATTTCTTGATAAGGTAACCATTTTTACCAGGGGGAATGACCAGGTCATAGGGTACTTTATTCGGGGGTAAGGAGGGATGTGGGAAGGGGAGGCCTAAAGCCAGAGATGATGCTCATGACAAGACAAAATTTACAAATTACTGCTGGAATCTGCCTAAACAGTGGCAGCCACAACCATGAAGTTAAGCTAGTTAGAGATAATATCTTTAGGTATCTATGTGTTAAGAGCAAAAAACAGTTTTTATGAGAAAATCTCTTTTAAGGAAATTAATGGTTGGAATATTAGGGATGCTCAGACTGAAAAAAATATAATTGCTTTAATCTTAAGGGAAATCACAGACAAAAAGTCTGAGATTAAACCTTGAGGAGAGTTTCAGATCAACCTTTGGAGTGAGAGGATGTCCTCATAGCAGTAGATAGGAATAGCCAAACCCACATCAGTGAAGCCAGTAATCATCTTAGACTTAAAACAACTTTCTTGCCAACTGACATAGACCCAAGTGTACATTACTCCACCACAAACTGCACTAAGTGTCACAACTTCCTCTTTCATCAACGTCCTGTTATCAGACTGTGTTTTATTTTTTTAATCCTTGTGAACCTGTCTCCGATTTGTGCCCTTCGAATAGGCCAGCACAGAATATCACAACGTTGGGGTCAGAGACATTGTGCAACGAAGGTGCAGGCCAGGTATTTTCACAGCGTATAAGATATTTTTTCCCGCCACTTCTCAAAGCGATGTATCTCCCAATAACATGAAAGAAATGGGTTGAATAATTGTTGGACTAACAAAGAGATTCCTTTTGGATTTTGCAATTATCAGTCATTGCATACATCTTTCTATTTTCTATTTTTCTATTTCTTTCCTTCTTTTTTCTTTCTATACTTTCTTCTTTATGTAAAGTTTTAACCTATTCCTTTCTCTTTCTTTCTATTTTGACTCTTTTTCATTCTTATACTGCTAATTACAATGTATGATCTTTAATTATTTTTTCATGGTTCTGTCTTCCCTTCCATTTCTCTCTACCCTTTTCCCATTCCCTTCCCCTCTACCCTTTTCCTCTACCCCTTTTCCTATTCCTTTCCATTTCTCTCTACCCTTTTCCTATTCCTTTCCATTTCTCTCTACCCTTTTCCTTTCCTTTCTATTTCTCTCTACCCTTTTCCTTTTTTGAGAATACCTGGTCTGCGTCCGCTGCATCTTGAACAGATGGCTTTAACATTAAACAAAGAAACCAAACTACCTGGGTGTGGGTGTGAGTTTCAGAGAAGCTCGAATACTGTGGTTAGTAATTTACATATTTCACCTGTTGATTAAACCTGTAGGTGGATTCAAGTGAACACAGTCAGAGAAACACAAACATTTTGATTATCGGGAAAGGATTTATTGGATTGTACTATTTATTTGGGATCAATATCACAAAAAAAACAAAGTGTCCATAGCAATGTTCTAAATTTCAAGTGAAGCATAGAAACAGAGAAGATCAATCTTTTATTATTTATGTCACTTCATTGGGGTTTTGTGTCAGGTTTTTTGTTTAGAGGCATTTATGGTGTAATGGTTATCATCATAGGAAATGGACATAGCAATCAGAGTTCAAATCCAGGATGAGACTGGATGCATTTTACATAGTGCTAATAGGTCATATTCATTTACCCAAGCTGATAGATTATTCTTTTTGGTATAAGCTGTATGAACAGCCACCACTAATGTAACATAATTAAGGAAGCTTGGAGTTAATTAAGGGTTATAAAATAATCAGTTTTATTAAAAATAAATCATGGGTGAAGAAGAGAGAAAAATATGTTGAAAGGAAAAATCTAACTGGAATGCATTTTCATTGTTTGTGAATTGTTTGGTTAAATTCCAGTATTGGGTTACAGTGTCTTTTTGGGTTTTTTTTTTTTAAGGCAGACGTGGTATAATAGTTATAATCATAGAAAATGTGACCAGTGATCAGAGTTCAAGTCCAGGATAAGACTGCATTTCATATAATGCTAATATGTTATACATAGAGGCACTTGTGGTGTAATGGTTATATATAATAAAACCATTATTGTTAATGGTGTGTTGTCTAGTTCATTTCTAGTGGCAAAGATTGAATTTTACGAGTTGCCAACAACTATTGTAGCTAAAGATTCTGGATGCCATACGGAGGACCTACCAGGGCCAATGACCAATAGGGATGGTTGGCAAGAGAAAGTCATGGATATCCACTGAGAACAAATGGCAATTAACCACTTGTGGTGTAATGGTTATCATAGGAAATGGGCACAGCGATCAGAGTTCAAATACAGGATGAAGGTGTTTGCATTAAAATCTAACCAACCAACATGTATTGATATTAAAATCTATTAAAATAAATAATAACAATAAAGAAAACGATTGTGATAACATCACTTTAAGCTTTATTGAAAGCTAACAACTATGGTCAGTGAGGGTGGAGCTTCATTTATATATATATATATATATATATATATATATATATATGCAAATGTAAACAACTTTTAGCTATTTTCAGCCGACAGTGTATTTGGGAGAATATGTGCTTTTTAAAAAAATTTTAGTCAGACCTAATTTTTTTTTAAAGTTAATTCATTTATGGTTAATTAGGCAGGATTTAGCTACTTAAATGTAAGGCTAAACAAATCGAGAAAAATCAATCTCTGAATATATATTTCGACCTATTAGGTCTCATCAGCAGAGCTATAGATACGAAGATCGCCCCGTGTGTGACTCGAACCCTTTGTGTCGAAATGGCACGCCAGCTTCTTACCATCACGCCAAATGGAACATCGCAATTTCTCTCGCTAAAAAAAAAAAAAAAAAAAGCACATATTCTCCCATATATATATATATATATATATATATGAAGTGGACAAACATTCTGAAAGGGAATAAAAAGGACAAGCTACACAGAAAAATATAAGAAAGAAAGACAGAAAGAGAAGGGAGAAAGTGAGGGAGATGGGGTGATAGTCTGTTTCAATCGAATATAATTAAAAGAAGGAAAGAAAAAGTATTAAAGAGAGTTTAAATCAAGATTATTATACTTTTTACATATTGGATTGCAATAGCTCTTAAGTAAACTTATCAAATGTAATAATTAAATTATCATACTGTGGTATATCTACAGGTCCTGCTAGTCAATATAAATATGAGTGGTGTAATGAAAAAGAGGTAATAGCTTGACTAAGTTCTACTGAAATATAACTATGGTCAGTAAGGGTAGAGCTTTTCTTAAAATATGTAAGTGGCTTGTCTACAGAGACACAACTATGGTCGACTTTAAGTAGGTTTTCTAGATAACATCATGGTCAAGTGACAATCTTTGAGACCCACAATATGACAATTAATACTGCGTTATTTATTTTTTAAGGCTATTGTACTGTATGACCTCAGCACACAAGTCTTGAGAACAAGTGCACTGAAGCAACAGCTGAATAGAGATATGAAAATAATCTTATTTCTTTAAAAAGAAAAGGTTTTATATGAGTAAAATAAATAAAAATTTCCTTTGAGACACAATCCTTTGTTTTATTAATCCAAGTGATTAGGTTTTCATAAGGCAGAAAGAAGATAGTTGGTTGGGTTTTATGGCATGTCAACCGTAGTTGGGTTATTTTATTCCAAAGACATTTTGTTTGATTCATTCTGGATGGGTACTCAAATTTTTTTAAAAACTCAATTTTTCTTCAAAACTTATTTTTTTCTATTTCATCCATAAAACAGACCATACACTTATTTGCAGTCCTTCATTATATATATATATATATATATATATATATATATATATATATATATATATATATATATATATATATATATATATATATATATAATATATAAAACAACTTTAGTTATTTTCAGCCGACAGTGTATTTGGGAGAATATGTGCTTTTAATTTTAGTCAGACCTAATTTTTTGAAAGTTAATTCATTTATGGTTAATTAGGCGGGATTTAACTACTTAAATGTAAGGCTAAACAAATCGAGAAAAATCAATCTCTGAATATATATTTCGACCTATCAGGTCTCATCAGCAGAGCTATAGATACGAAGACTGCCCCGCGTGTGATTCGAACCCTTTGTGTCAAAACGACACGCCGGCTTCGTGCAATAAAAGTCTCCAAAGTGGAATATAAGTGCTACTAATACCTAAACAAAGCGAGAGAAATTGCGATTTCTGTTTGGCGTGATGGTAAGAAGCCGGTGTGCCGTTTCGACACAAAGGGTTCGAGTCACACGTGGGGCAGTCTTCGTATCTATAGCTCTGCTGATGAGACCTGATAGGTCGAAATATATATTCAGAGATTGATTTTTCTCGATTTGTTTAGCCTTACATTTAAGTAGTTAAATCCCGCCTAATTAACCATAAATGAATTAACTTTCAAAAAATTAGGTTTGACTAAAATTAAAAGCACATATTCTCCCAAATATATATATATATATATATATATATATAATCCAAAAGTCCAGAGAAGAAATCTTCCATACGACAAGAGTTTTATTTTAAAAATCTGTCACAGTTTGAGAGCTCAATGTGTGCTCTTAATGTTAGAGTCACAGAGCAAATTTATAAGTAAAGAAATAACAAAAGACTTAGAGATTTTGCATTATAGCCTATTTCGGGGAGCTTAGACAAAGTGTCTAATTCTCCCGACTCATCAGATGCGAATGATGAATTCTTTATTACTTTTAAGGCATTTGAAAACGGATTTTTTTTTTTTTGTTTTTGTTAAACAAACTAAATAAATGAACTGGGGTTGCCCATTTAGCTAAAATCTGGAATAGATTGATTTAACAGAAATTCCTAACAAATTACTAACAAGTAGTCAAATATCTTTTTTATTACCCTACAGCTGAACAGACAGGACAATATAAACAAAAAAAAAAAAAAAATCCGTTTTCAAATGCCTTAAAAGTAATAAAGAATTCATCATTCGCATCTGATGAGCTGGGAGAATTAGACACTTTGTCTAAGCTTCCTGAAATAGGCTATAATGCAAAATCTCTAAGTCTTTTGTTATTTCTTTACTTATATATATGACACATGGACAATTTCTTAAGTGGTGTTTATCAGGCTTGAATTCTTTATTACTTTTAAGGCATTTGAAAACAGATTTTTTTTTTGTTTTTGTTAAACAAACTAAATAAATGAACTGGGGTTGCCATTTAGCTAAAATCTGGAATAGATTGATTTAACAGAAATTCCTAACAAATTACTGACAAGTAGTCTAATATCTTTTTTATTACATTACAGCTGAGCAGACAGGACAATATAAAAAAAAATAATAAAAAAAATCTGTTTTCAAATGCCTTAAAAGTAATAAAGAATTCATCATTCGCATCTGATGAGCTGGGAGAATTAGACACTTTGTCTAAGCTTCCTGAAATAGGCTATAATGCAAAATCTCTAAGTCTTTTGTTATTTCTTTACTTATATATATGACACATGGACAATTTCTTAAGTGGTGTTTATCAGGCTTGAATTCTTTATTACTTTTAAGGCATTTGAAAACAGATTTTTTTTTTGTTTTTGTTAAACAAACTAAATAAATGAACTGGGGTTGCCCATTTAGCTAAAATCTGGAATAGATTGATTTAACAGAAATTCCTAACAAATTACTGACAAGTAGTCTAATATCTTTTTTATTACATTACAGCTGAGCAGACAGGACAATATAAAAAAAAATAATAAAAAAAATCTGTTTTCAAATGCCTTAAAAGTAATAAAGAATTCATCATTCGCATCTGATGAGCTGGGAGAATTAGACACTTTGTCTAAGCTTCCTGAAATAGGCTATAATGCAAAATCTCTAAGTCTTTTGTTATTTCTTTACTTATATATATGACACATGGACAATTTCTTAAGTGGTGTTTATCAGGCTTGAATTCTTTATTACTTTTAAGGCATTTGAAAACAGATTTTTTTTTGTTTTTGTTAAACAAACTAAATAAATGAACTGGGGTTGCCCATTTAGCTAAAATCTGGAATAGATTGATTTAACAGAAATTCCTAACAAATTACTGACAAGTAGTCTAATATCTTTTTTATTACATTACAGCTGAGCAGACAGGACAATATAAAAAAAAAAAATAAAAAAAATCTGTTTTCAAATGCCTTAAAAGTAATAAAGAATTCATCATTCGCATCTGATGAGCTGGGAGAATTAGACACTTTGTCTAAGCTTCCTGAAATAGGCTATAATGCAAAATCTCTAAGTCTTTTGTTATTTCTTATATATATATAGATATATATATATATATATATATATATATATATATGACACATGGACAATTTCTTAAGTGGTGTTTATCAGGTTTGAATTCAGAGTTTCCATTCTAGACTAGTTGCCTAACCAAAGTTAGAGAGCCCAGTCTGCACTACTATTTACCCATAGCTGGTTGGTTGGCATGTTAACCCTTGTTGGGTTATTTTATGCCAAATACATTTTGCTTAATTCATTAATGATGGGTATTCAAATATATTTCATTTAAGCAATTTTTTTAAACTCATTTGTTCTATTTAACCCATGGATGGGTCCCTAATAGGTATCAACACTCTGGGTGGGTCAGAGTGGACCTAAGAGTAATGGCGCTGAAGGAGTACTCCACACTCCCCAGAGCACTTCACCATTAGATGCAGTTTAATGTTACACAGGATATGAAAGAAGATAGACTTTAGCGGTGGAAGGAACTATTTTTTTTTGTTCGAGAAAGTTTTTTTGCAACACTATGAATAAAACTTGAATAAATTTACATTTCAGCCAATACAATCAGCCGAAAGAAACACTGGTATTGGCAATTCCAAAAGAAAAAATTAAAAAGGTTGATTTGTTGTTTAGATTTTACAGCAGGTCAACCCTTGTTGGGTTATTTTATGCCATAGACACTTTTCTTTTATTCATTCTTGTTGGATATTTGATTTTTTTTTTTTAAACTCACTTTTTGATTTATTTAACACTTACAGGTACTACCATTCTGGGTCAGAGTGGGCCTGGGAGTAATGGTAATGAAGGGGTACTCCACATACTCCAGAATTAGAACTTACACTAACACAAGTAATCCAAATCTTTACTTGTGAAAGTGGCTTAAATTCTAAAGACATCCTCGAGTGGCACGGTTTGGTTTGGTTTATGGCATATCAACCTCAGTGGGTCATTTAATGCCAATAAAGTTTTGAAATGAACTCATTCTTGATAGGTACTCAATTTTTTTTTAAACACTGAAGAATAATTAAAGTTCCAATTACCGTCGAACTGGGAAGACAAGGCAACAAACGGTTGTAACTTAAATACAAACCTGAATAGTCACAAAGTCTACTGCAGAATGACAGGATATATATAAGACTCCACAATGTCATTCAAATCAAGCAGTCAATCAGAACTCAAGGAATGGAATGACCCAAATCACCCAAATTCATGAATGGGTCATTCTTGATTTCTATATATACCAACTGTCTTGGACACTGCTTAAGTTGTACTTAGTTAGCTGCTGTTATTCAAATCAACAGTAGACTTACTGACTTCAATAAACACATTTTTCTATTTAACCCATAGATGGTACCCTAACAGGTACTACCACTCCGTGTTAGAGTGAAATTGGGATTAATGGCAATGAAGGGGTACTTGACACTCCTTAGAGCCTCAGAATTGGGACTTTACCATTAAATGTCATACTCAGAACATCAAGAACTACAGCCACCGCCTATGACTTGTTTTGATTTTAAAACCCGAACAAAGGAAGGAAAAAAATAAATCTCACTAAATGACCAATTTTGTATTTAAAAAAAAATAAATAAATAAAGAATAATAATCATAGCTAGAACAGAGTGAACAGGCAGGGACATGACTAAGAGTTTCCGCCCACACACAACATTCTTGACAAAGACCTTTCAGCAAAAGTTAAAGTATTTATGTAGGCAGTCTTATTCAATAAAATTATCTTACATCAAAGTTGTTGTCATGATAAAGCCCACACACACACACATTTCATCTTATTATAATGGAGATACAGTGTGTGTGTAATCAAAACTATGTTACTGTTTACGTTACAATACCCTCAGGAATTGCGTAAGTTTAATAAGTATTTAATTTATAGTCAAAATTATTAATACATAGACAGTGATGCTGATAGCTTTTTAATTTAGTGCATCCTGGGATGTAGATATTTGCTTTGAAGGAGTCCCCGGGAAAATTTATGGGTCCCAACTAAAGCCATCTAAGCAATGCGGCTTATATATCACTAAGAAATTAAGGTTTAATATGGTGTGGTTAGTTTGCACACTGATTTTAATAAAACCGGGTTTGATAAATGATTACTTGGTGTTATTGATCTCTAATATTATTGTTTTATTCTCCATTATATTAAAATCAATCCTAGAATCAATCATTCATATAGAAACCAATTAAGATATAATTCATTCATATATATATATTTACCAACTCCTCCGCACGAGCAGGATACAACATGAGGTCAATTTCTTAAGCGGAGTTTAACAGGTTTGAATTCAGAGTTTTCCTTCTCCTAGACTGGTTACCTAGCCATGGTTAAAGAACCCAGTCTGCCCTGCTATTTACCCATAGCTGGAGGGAGAGTAGGATTCATACCTTTCCCAAGGGTATTAGCACTAAGCGAAATGCAATTACCACGTCCAGGATTTGAATTCGGGGCGACGAGTCCATTTTCCATGACTTTAACCATTACACCACGCGCTTCCTACATAATTCATTCATATAGAAACCAATTAAAATATAATTAAAATAAGTAATTTTTATATGCGTTCATATTTAATTTTGTTAAAAGGGTTTTATAATTTGCTTGAAGCATTGTGTTTATATTGGTTTGGTGGTTGGTTTTGAAGGCTATCACAATGCAAGTGTAAAGAAAAATAAGGTAACTATGGTGTTGTTTGTTAACCTGTAATTTTTTCTATTATTAATTCTTAATATTTTGAGAAAAATCTTTTACAGAAGATCTCAGAAACTGGAGCTGTTGCTAGTGGCTGTCCATTTGGTTCTGTCATGCCTTCCAAACTCTCTGCGTTTCAAAATCACCTGTTCTGTGTGGGCTTTGACTGTGTGTGTGTGTGTGTGTGTGTGTGTGCGTGTTCCAGGGGTCAACACTAACACCGTCCCGGGGATGATAAAAATTACATTCAGGATGATCAATGCATCATCCGGGACAGTTTGCCGGGGACAGTAAAATTTTTTCTTAAAAGTTAGTTCTACATTCCAATAATGGCCGTCCAGTGATTGCCAGAATGCTGACCTCCAAATGAGGCTACGGTACCGCAGGTCTATTCTCAAAGCCATGTAATGAATAATGGTGGAGGGAGATAGTTTAAAAGGACCGAATTATGTACTACTAACCCTACTCAGGGTAACTTAAAGTAAAAAAAAGATTTTTTTATCTCAAAGCACACTAGGAAATGGATTTTTTGTCCAAATATCCAGAATTATCACTGCTTCAGCTTTTCTTAATGTTTTATTACATGTTATTATGCTACTGATGACTGACAAGTATAGATGATGCTAATGAATTAAACAAAAATATTTTGATTTCGGGACGGTCCAAACCCCATTCGGGACGGTCATGTTCTTATTAATATTGTTAGTCTAATTGAATATAAGCAGTGGTGTCATTTTGTTTACAGACACCAAATCTCCATTATAATAAGATATGTGTCAATGGTTATAATATTGATATTAAAAGAAAATACTTAACTATGATTTATTTTAATGAAACCTGATAGTGTTTTGGGGTGGATAAAAATTAATATAGCATGAAATTAATATGACAACTTAAGTCAAACTATAAAAAGACAAATAAACACTGAAAAGATGAAAAGAAATAAACATCCTGTTGAAGTTAAATTGTAATAGACTGCCTGGTTTGTTATTAAAACATTTGACTTAAAGAATTTGCTAAACAGAGTCAATTAAAATTTCATATTTTAGAAGTTTTCCATTCATAACAGTCTTAGAAAAAAAAAAAAAAAAAAAAAAAAATTTCTATTAAAAAAATATAAAAAATAAAATGATCAAAAAAATATATAAAATAAAAAATTTTTATAATTAAAAAAAAAAAAAAAAAAAAAAAAAAAAAAAAATATTTTATTTTTTAATTGAAATTTATTTTTGAATTTTCAAAATTTTTTTATTTTTATATATTTTTTATATTTTTTGAATAGAAAAATTTTATTTTTCTCGAAAAAATAAAAATAAATTAATTTTTTTTCTTCCTTTTTCAAAATCTTTTAATTAAAAAAAAAAAAAAAAAAAAAAATGTTGCTCAGTCAGCAGTAATAGGGTTTTTAAGTTTGCCGAAAGTATGTGAGAGGTGTTTCTTAGTACATATTTACCCAACCCCTCTGCTATAAGCGGGATGTGATATAAGGTCAATTTGTAAACATTTGCGGGGAGGGGGGGGGGGCTCACACATTCTCCTGTAAATTTCACATGGTTTGTATTTCTCAGCCACCAAAAATTTAATGACTTATCTATTTGTGTAGGTAAAGTTCCCATAATTACCTTATTCTATGAAAGAAGTTTGTTGCGTCAACTGTGGGGGAGAAAGAAAGAAAGAGATAGATAGATAGATAGATAGATAGATAGATAGATAGAAAAAACAGTCCAGAAAAAAAAACAAAAAAAAAACAGGGAAATTCCTCTTTATATTCCCACATGGTAATAATTTCATACTTCACCTTTGAAGTTTTTAAGTCAAACTAGTTTTCTAAGTAGGTTAACTAGTTTGAGAGTGAGAGAGAGAGAAAAAAAAAACTCCAAAAATATTTCACATAAGACTTAGTTATTTTGTAACATTAAAATTATAAATAGGTTGTACTCTTATTGTGAGGCTATAAGCTCTTTCACACCTGAGTGCACCAATCAGGTGCAATAATGCATATGCATGATGATCTGATCTGTAGGAATGTGTATGCATAATGGCAGGCAGATAGATATATATATATATATATATATATTATACACACTGCACACAATGTAGAAATAGTGGATATGTGGGAGAAACATCAACACCCTTTAGACTAAGACTAAATAACCACAAATCCACTATAAATCTCAAATCCCTGCATAGTACAATAGCACTTCATTTTAACACCTTACACACCTCAAATGCATCTTATTAGAACACGCATTTCCAACAACGCAATCTAGAAAACAATCAGAAACTAAATGGATTCTAAAATTACAAACACACGTGAAGGGATTGAACGCAGACACCGGAATTCTCCGTTATTATAAATATTTCACAGACACTGCCGATAACAACAGAGACAAAGAAGCCGTTAAACAGTAATAACATTTGATAAAGGGTATCTAACAAACCTGAAAATTTATGACAAAAAATAATTAAAAAATAAGTGAATCCAATACTCCATAATATCGAGTTCATTCATTTATACATTTTTAATGCTTCATAATAACGCCCAATTTAAAAATATATATATATATATATATATATATATATATATATATATTATATATATATATATGAGGTATCCAAAACTTGGTAGTAAGGGATGATTCTATATGTGATTTCTAAGACACACTGTATTATTATTGTATGATCCAGTATGCATAAATACAGTGAATCTTTAAATCACTACAGAGAGCTTAATGTATAATAATCTTTTTAGATTATATACAGAGCAATATTTATCTTTGAAAAGAAGGAAAAACTCAACACCGTTCCATAATAAATTTATTTCGACCAAAATTGGGACCTTTATAAATCTAAGTTGATTTAATATAGCTCCCCAAAATCTTGTCTCATCAGATGGTAGATCAAGGTAATTTGAATTGCATAACTGAAAAATTTTACTTCTCAAAGAAAATAAAAAATAACATTTTTTTTAACATTGTAAGACTGTCACCATGGTGACAGGAAGTCAAATGAGAAAAAAGGATACTTTTCAAGGTCTGGTTTCTTAGGGAGATGGTAGTCAGACAAAATTAAACTATGAATTAAACTATTGAATGAGTCTGAAAAAAGTATAGAGTAAGGATAAAACAAAAAAAAATATATAAAATATAAAAATATATAAAGAAATATATAAAAATTATATATATACTATATTTTTACGTATATAACACTTATGTCTACGGACTATGCAGCTGGAATCTTGACTGGCTAGAAATCACCCATTTCCTTGCATCGGATCGCCAGGCATGGTCGGCCTTCATGAGGGATTCCAGCAAATTCTGTAGATGGAGCCGGCACAACCCGTCCCAGGTGAATGAAGCCACAGCCAACACCAGTGTGGGTCAGCCAGCAAAAATGCACAAAAAAAAAAAAAAAAAAAAAAAAAAAAAGGTGCTTTATCAGAAATGACTGCCAAGTCAAGTCTGAGCATGGCAGTGAGGCACGTGCGGGGGCAGGCACAAGCACAACAACATTGCCAATAGCTGCACAAACAGTCAGTTTCCCTGCGTCCTCAATGATTTGGAGTGGTTACTTATAGTGTTACACACTGGACCCGTCAAAGAACACAAACACTTGTATTTAGGAAAATGTAAGATGAGATGTTTATTCCCTCGGTTGTGTACAGCTGAGAGTCATTGGCAAACGTGGAGCCTTGGGGAGTTCTTTTCAAGATCGTTGTCTCCTAATCGATCTCTACGGGCTTCTTTTATTGTAGTCTGACCCCCGGTGTCACGCCTCTTTGTTCGTGACACCTACGCAGTTTTTCTGTAGACACGCCTCTTTGCCACGCAGGCTGTTTTCATTGGCTATGGGCTATGCCTACAGATTTCTGCACCTAAATCATGTCAAATGTTCACCTGCATTTCCAGGTGCAAAAGGTCAGGTCAGGGCCACATCCTGTTTTCGTTTCCAGGCTGTACCTGACCCCCAGGCACTTCCTATTCAGCCTGGTCCTTGGTGCACTGATCAGACAATATATTACAATAGGATTACCCTCATATGCACAACAAACAACAGTGTTGCCAATAGCTACACAGCCTGTCTCTGCTTCCCAGCACTTGAGATTACCCTCATATGCATAACAGTGTTGCCAAAAGCTGCACAGTTTCCCTGTGTCCCCAGTGTTTTGGGGATGTTACTTATGGTATTACCCTCATATGCACCACAAACAGAACAGTGTTGCCAATAGCCCCACAGTTTCCCTGCATTCCCAAGACTTTGGAGACGTTACTTTTGAGATTACCCTTGTATATTTGCAATATCTGTGAAAAGATCGTCCTAAGTAAAGCCAGAACGAAAAGTCATTTGTATGCTGGCGGAAGGTGAATACAGACAGGTGGAATATCAAGTAACTACTAATTGCAACAACACCTGTCACACCTGTGAAAAAGAATGCTCGTTAGTCAGACGGGCTTATTAGGAATGTTGAAATATATAGGAATTGTCTAACAACAGTTTCCTTTAAGAGTAAATCTCTTGTCTGACACATTAGTATCCAAGAAAATTTGTAAATTATTTGTACTAGCAAATATATGCACCCTCCATAGGGTGCAAGTATTTAAGTTTTAATGTAATAAAATATATCTAATTAGAAATCCTAATGAAACTGAATAAGAATGCAGATAGAAAGATTTGGAACAGAGGGGGTATGATTGAAAAATAGAACAACTTTAAAACTCTTCCATCATTTTCCATTACTCCCGTCTTTCATTGGTAAATTTTTCTAATTTAACTATTTAGTTAAAATAGGGAGTAAAGAATAATATTACAGTTATTTCTTCTTGTTAATGGATTTCATTTAAGATTTATCCCGAGATTGTTGCTCATATTCATTAAGATAAAACCAAACAATTAGCTAAGCACATTTATTAAAATCAAATTTTAAAGACAAATATGCAAATTAGCCTTCCCGTTCATAATGTAAACCACTATTTTGTTGTATATGTAAATACAATTGCATGTTATTAGTATGTAGATATGGTCAATAGTATTAATGATGTATAACAATTTTATTAATAATTGAGATTTAAATAAAAATAAAATCATGGAGAATGTGATGTAAATAACTAAGGGAACTGTGACTTGAGTAGTGATATAGTTTCGGTTACAGACAGAAAAACACAGAATCTCCATTATAATAAGATTAGATAAGAATACTTGAAACTATATAATTGGTT
Source organism: Doryteuthis pealeii (assembly GCA_023376005.1). NCBI lineage: Eukaryota > Metazoa > Mollusca > Cephalopoda > Myopsida > Loliginidae > Doryteuthis > Doryteuthis pealeii. The sequence continues at coordinate 35,451,474 of CM042177.1, read as the reverse complement.
TGGTTTGGTTTTACGGCATATCAACCTAAGTGGGTCATTTAATGCTGACAAAGTGTTGAAATAAATTCATAGTTAAGTGAATACTCGATTTTTTATAAACACATTTTTCTATTTAACCCATAGATAGTACCCTAACAGGTACTACCACTTTGGGTCAGAGTGGACCTGGGAGCAATAGTGATAAAGGGGCGCTCCACATTCCCCAGACCTTCAGAAATGGAACTTAACCATCAGATAGAGTTTAATGTCATTTCCAGGACATGAAGACACTCAGCCACCATCTTCTAGCTCATATGATAAAAAGGTTGGGGCTTGCCATAAGGGCAATAGGGTTGGGAAAATCATATAGGTGCTAGGGCTTGCCATGACCAGAAACCATATGTGTGAAAATTATTGGTATTAGATAGGAATACTTAAATCCATATAATTGTGAAAATTATTGGTATTAGATAGGAATACTTAAAACCATATAATTATGTGCATACAAATTATTAAATAGACTAGCAAAAAAAAAAAAAAAAAAAAAAAAAAGAGCCCTCTGGGCAAAAGTATTTAAGTTTTAATACAGTCAAATATTATGAATTAGAAAGACTAATGAAATTAAATAAGAACACAAAAAAGATTACTTATCTTTACGTTATTCTAATTGATTTCAATATGAAATTATACATAAGATTGATTTTAATACATTTGAGAATAAAACAATTAGAAATCAATGACACCAAGTAATTATTTATTAAACATGGTTTTGTTAAAACCAGTAAGCAAATTATCTACACCATATACTATATAAACAATTATTTCTTAATGATATATAACACACATCACAGGATTTTAAGCGCATTATTAATAGGAGCTGTTTTGAGTCAAATCTATCTCCGATAGACCTTAATAGAGACATTGTTAACAAAATAAGATGCTAATTACGAATCAATAATGACTAATAACCATTGAGAATATAACAAATAACTAAGGGAATTGTGCCATTGGTGGTCATGTAGTTTCGATTACAGACAGAAATCTCCATTATAAGAAATAGTTACTGGACAACATATAATAAATGGTTTGACTTATGGATTAAATGGTACCACTAGTGTTCTTTTAGAAGGATGCCTTTGGCATTAAATAACCCATAAAAGGTTGATATGCCATTAGACAAAGAAGCCAAACCAACTCATTTGAAACCATAAGACTTTGCAAACAAATTATTAGTATCAAATAGAACTAATTACTTAAAACCATGAATATTAAAACCATGCAGCAGGCATGACAAATGTATGGGCCATTAGCAAGCACAGGTGTGGCCCATATGTAGATTGCACTCTCATACAGCTGTGAGAATCTCATCCTGCTCTCCCGCACCTTCGTTGCACTATGTCTAGACCCCAGGCCCCGACTAACTTTTTTCATGACCCTCCCAAACAAAAATTATCAACCATCCAAATCCGTCCCGAAATCAAAATATTTTTGTTTAATTCATTAATTCTGGATATTTAGACAAAAAATCCATTTCCTAGTTACTAGGAAATGGATTTTTTGTCCAAATATAAATTATTTTATTCGAATCTGCTAGCATTTAATACAAATTATTATAACTAATTTTGACGCCTCCTAAAATGCATTCTGGTAAAAGAAGAAAACTTCAAGTTGCAAACCTGTCCAATAAAAACGTAAATAAATAAACTACAGTTGATACATTTTTTTAGTTTGGGTCTAGATTTGTATCAAAATATGTCCAGTAAAGTTTTGTGACTCAAAGTGCTACATTTATTGAAATATAATCCCTAAATGGCTAGAAAACACTCGAGGACTTCAATATGTACAAATATAGCCACAAAATTGTCCCCAACCACCATAAATAGCTAGAAAATGCCAAGATTAGCAATCAGTGAACGGCCAATATAGGAATGTAGTACTAACTTTTAGGAAAAAAATTTACCGTCCCTGGCAAACTGTCCCGGATAACGTAGTGATCGTCCCAGATGTAATTTTTATCATCCCCGCGATGACGGGACGGCATTAATGTAGAGCCCTGCTAGACCCCAATGTTGTGATGTTCTGTGCTGGCCGATTTGAAAGACAAGTCAGAGACAGGTTCACAAAAACCAAAAGAAAAGAAAACAAACACAAAGTCTGATAATAGAATGCTGATGGAAGAGAGAATGTAACACTTTAGCAATCTATCTCAACTGGCCGACTACTCACTTCACTTGTGGATTCAGGGTTAACTCTACTGCTACAGATATTAACACTCTAGGGCCCGGGATTGACTGACTCAAGGCTTAGCTGAATTTATGTAAAATTCTCCCCTACACCCCTCTATGGCCAGACCACCCAAATGGCTGGCACTTAAATCCGACAGACTTTTAGTCGGCATTATACCTTAAAATTAAAGCAATTAAATCTCTTTTTGTTTCAATACTTCGACCAAATTCTTCAAAAGAGATTTCCTCATAAAAATCCTTTTGCTTTTAATACCTAGATGCATAAAGATATCACTAAGTGGCTTAACTTCACGGTGGCCATACAATTCTCTTAAACTTTACAGCCTAGTCTTTTGTGTCCGTAAAAAGGACAACCACCCACCCATTTACCTATGCCTGGGCTTTAAAACATTCTATTTTTATTTATTTATTTATTTTTTCTGACCATGTTCTTCCTCCATCATAGTATCACACAGCTCTTTTACAGTACCCTGGTTTTTTAAGTTTTATTTCCAAAATTTCTGAGCAAAAACGGTCATTCATTTTCATTAGGGCAATGTGTTGTTAAGAAGGTCTGATGAATTGTTTCTCACTCCTTCCTCTAAATTGCGAAAAAAAGAAAGGACCTAATTCAGTCAATGAAAGGGAGAGATTCTTTCCTCTTGCCTTCTCCTGCTTTCAATCAACACATGGCTATAATTGAAAGTGACAGAGACACTTGTAAGTTTTATAATTTGAACTGTCGGTAATATTCTTTTTTTCTTAACAAAAATATTTCTTTTTAGATATGTATTCATTGTCTTTTAGTTGATAAAGAAATTAATGATAGCAATCATCACTTTGTTCTGTTAATGTAGAAGAAGGATTTAAAGACTTAGTTATGTGCGGCCCTCATGACAGACACGAGTAATCCACGCGGCCCTCATGACAGACACGAGTAATCCACGCGACCCTCATGACAGACACGAGTAATCCACGCGGCCGTAGGAGGCTACTCAGTTTGACATTTTTTTAAATAAAAATCTTTTTAGAAAATACAAGAACTTGCCAAGAGTGGAGGGATTGTTGGTGAGAGAGACACAAGAGAATCCAAGTTGCTGGCACACCTTGATGAAGGCCAGCTAAAGATCAACTGATTAATATATCCGAATATGAAAAGCAAGATAATCTCTCATCGGGTTATCTTCAAAAGAGATAAAGCTTGTATTAACCATGCTTTATCTTGTTTACTAAAGGTTTATTTATCCAAACAAAAAAATACAGACCTTAGCAACAGCAGGTACTGTAAGCAATTTAAGTGTAAGGTGTTATCTTTAGTTAATGGGAAATTCTGACCATGTGCCAAGAACAGATTGAGAGAGTACAAAGAAAAAGAAAAAAAAAAAAAAAAATCAGTTTTGTGTTGCTAGGCAACATTCAAGAAATATTTGCATATAGTCTATAGCAGTTTGGTTTGGTTTGGTGGCATATCAACCTCAGTGGGTCATTTAATGCCGATAAAGTTTTGAAATCAATTCTTAATGGATAATACAATTTTTTTATAAACTCATGTTTTTCTATTTAACCCATAGATGGGACCCTAACAGGTACTACCACTCCGGGTCAGAGTGGACCAGGGAGCAATGGTGATGAATGGGGTGCTCCACATTCCCCAAACCTCCAAAACTGGAACCTCACCATCAGATAGAGTTTAACATCATTCCCAGGACATGTAGACCCGCAGCCACCGCCTTCTAGCACCCGTATGATAAAAAGGGGTTGGGGCTTGTCATAAAGGCAATAGGGTTGGGAAAATCATCTATAGCAGTTTAAATGCATGGATTGGATCAGAAACTTTCTTCTTGTTTTGGATTTCACAACATGTCAACCCTTAGCATTATTTGGACTATTGTCCTTATCTTTATTGTTATCTGTACAATGTTTCAGACGATGTGCCATCCGGCCTTCTTCAGGTATTTCCTGTCAAATCAGGAATCTTCTTGTAATCGGGAGCCATCACGGAACTTTGAATCACAGAGATTAAATAAAGGGTTGAGTAAAAAGTTCCCTGATGGCTCCTGATTACGACAATGTCCGGCCTTCTTCAGGTATTTCCTGTCGAAAACTCTGGAACTTTCTTGTAATCAGGAATCATGTGGAACTTTTAATCATGTAGATTGAAAAAAAAGGGTTGGGTTCAAAGTTCCACGATGGCTCCCGATTACGACAAGAAGGTTCCTGATTACAACAAGAAATACCTGAAGAAAGTCAGAGGGCACAAAATGGGGAAAAAAAAAAAAAAAAAGTTTTTTTAAAAATGGGAATACCCATCAAGGACTCGAACAAAACATCTTCAGCATAAAATAACCCAACAAGGGTTGACAAATTATTTCTCTGAATTTTTGAGATGAGGCTTGATAATTAAGATTATTTAGACTATTTGGACTATTGTCCTCATCTTTATTGTTATCTGTACAACATTCTGGCCGATGTGCCATCTGGCCTTCTTCAGGTATTTCTTCTCAAACTCGGGAACCTTCTTGTCATAATTGGGAACCTTCTTGTAATCGGGAACCATCACGGAACTTTGAACCCAACCCTTTATTCAATCAAAGTTCAGGTTCAAAGTTTCGTGATGGCTCCCGATTATGACAAGAAGATTCCTGATTACAATAAGAAGGTTCCCAAGTCTGACAAGAAATACCTGAAGAAGCCTGAAGAATCCAAATAATCCTAATTATGAAGCCTCATCTCAAAAATTCAGAGAAATAGTATGTCAACCCTGAAGAATAATTAAAGTTCCAATTGCCGTCGAGCTGCTTCAGTGGTACTTAGCTTCCGTTATTCAAACTAACAGTAGGCTAACTGACTTCAATAAACCCTTGTTGGGTTATTTTATGTTGAAGACGTTTTATTCTAGTCCTTGATGGGTATTCAAATTCTTTAAAACTTTTCAACATTCAACACATTACCAATTGTCCACCTTTATTCATCTTGACAATGTTTTACAAGGGATAAGGACAATAGTCTGAATAATCCAAATAATACTAAAAATCATCCTGTTGCAGCTAAGTGTGGATATCACGACTAGTAGAATATATAAAAACGTCCACTTTTCATCTCAGTAAATCTATTCACGTATTCATAGAGAAAAAATAAAAAAGCACCCATTTTCTTGTCAAAAATTATTTCAACTTGAATAAAAGTAAACACATTTTTGTTTCTTTTTTTTAAAGTTCTAGTCTATTTATTTTCTTTTATTCCAACTTCAGAACTAATCAAAATACGTGAATTAGTTATGCAACAATAACTTGGAAAAAAAGAAATGGACGGTAGAGATTTAAAAATATCTACAGAGATACAATTTTCTTTATACAACCAGCTGAACAAGTCCTCCATAGCTCTGTCAGTGGAGGATCTAGAATACACTGACTGCACCTTTGCAGAGGGGTAAGACCCTCTTAGTGGGCCACCTGTTGGCCATGGGTGGCAACCTCTGATGCTTAAAGATAGTTTGGGTACTGTTTGTGAATTTTTTTTATTTACTTGTTATTTTTCAATGGGTTCACTATCTTGTTCATTTGCGATATGTTGAATTTGTTAGATGGAGCTGGGCCAACCAACCCAGGGTGAATGCTAGTAGAATATATAAAAACATCCACTTTTTATTGTAGTAATTCTATTCACGTATTCATTGAGAAAAAATAAAAAAGTAGCCATTTTCTTGTCAATAACAATTTTCTTTATACAAAGAACTGAATTGAGTCGTCCATTGGAAAATTATTAGGAGTGACTCAAAAGTTGAGCAATATTTGCAAACGTGTGAATTTAGGGAATAAATTCCCCAGAATGTGAGGGAATATAACTAATGCCATACACAGCATATATTCCAAACTTATAACTTTGAAGAATTTCCTGCTGAACAAAACAGTAAATTTTCAAAGTAAACATAGAAGTTTACTAATCTATGGGTCAATTTGTCAATGCATTTTTATAGTAAAAAAATCATTGTCCAATGCATTTTTATAGTAAAAATCATTGTCCAATGCATTTTCATAGTAAAAAATCATTGTCCAATGCATTTTCATAGTAAAAAAAATCATTGTCCATGCAGTAAAAAAATCAAAATGTAAAAAATCATTGTCCAATTAGTAAAAAAAAATCAAATTAAAAAAAATCATTGTCCAATGCATTTTCATCGGCCAACATAGTAAAAAGTCCAATGCATTTTCATAGTAAAAAAAATCATTGTCCAGTAAAAAAAAATCATTGTCCAATGCTTTTCATAGTAAAAAAAAATCATTGTCCAATGGTAGTCAATAGTACTATAAAAATGCATTGGACAAAGATTTTTTTACTATTACTAATAACATATCCTCATTTTCGTAAAGTTTAGCCCTTAGAAAACAAGGATTTTTAGTACATTTTAGTAGACAATGGTACAAATAAAAGATCTAATTTTTGGTATCAGTATTCAGTATACCAACACAACTTTCGCATAGTTGGACAATTTGATTTTTTTTAAAGTGAAAAATTGACCTACCCTATTGTACAATTAAGGAACACAAATATTAATATATAGATAAATAAATAAATAAATAAAAAATCTGACACATGGAATTTGAAAATTTGGCCACTCCTGATATAGATTATATCAAGTGCTTTTTGAATTCTTTGAATATTCAAATTAATGAAAATAAAACATTCTCAGTTTTAAGATTGTAAACAGTTATGTCAAATAAAAACAAGACTATTATATTGCGACTGATTTATTTATTTTTTTTTTACATGTTTTGAGAACATGTTTGAAAAAAAAAAAAAAAAAAGTTCATTTTATTTCTAGGTGAATAGTTGTCATACTACCCTCTTAATAGTTGTTTGGTTGGTATTTACGGCATGTCAACCCTTGTTGGGTTATTCTATGCCAAAGACTTTCTTTTATTCATCCTTGATGGGTGCTCTATAATTTTTTTAACTCAATTTTTTAAAACATTTTTTGGTAATTTATGAGGAAGTGCGTTCCAGTCTGCTGCCTCAGAAATTGCTACGCGGTGACTATTAAAATAATATCCCCAGCTATGTCGTCTCGGTTGTGTTACTTGCAAGAAAACAACCAACTTAGGACGTTAAATGTATCTTAGAGGGGGGGGGGCTTCTCTTTTTTGTTGTAATTCTTATTTATTTATCGTAATTTGTTTAGAAATTCATTTATAGAAATTTGTCGTAATTCTTGTTTAGATATGAAGATGGATATCTATCTACCTCAATTTGTTCATTTTTTACTTTGTTTATATATATCTATCCACCCATCTCCATTTGTTCATATCAAAAAAGAGAAGCCCCCCCCCACCTCTAAAATACATTTAACACCCTAAGTTGGTTGTTTTCTTTCAAGTAACACCACCGAGACGACATAGCTGGGGACATTATCTTAATAATCACCAGGTAGCAATTTCTCAGGCAGGAGACCGGGACGCACTTCCTCATAAATTACCCATTTTTTAAAACTCATGTTTTCAATCTAATCCATAGATGGAACCCCCAACAGGTACTCTCCACTCCGGGTCAAAGTGGACCTGAGAGTAATGTGGATGAAGGGGATATTCAACACTCCCCCAGACCTTCAAAATTGGAACTTCATCACTAGATGCAGTTTAACGTCATACCCAGGACAATAAGACCTTTAGCCACTGCGTTCCAACATATATCATAGAAAAGGTTTGAGGTTTGCCATAAGGGCAATAGCATTGGTGCTGGTGCTTGACATGATCAGCTGATTGATTGGAGAGGACTAAAGTAGAGTGTTGCATGTCATGGACTATTCTCAGCAACCAAGAATACCTCCTTAAGCATCACGGGTCATCACCTATCGCCAACAGGTGGCCCCAATATGGTCCATTGTGAAAATATTTTGTTCTTACATAAACTGTTCCACAATAAAATGCCTGTTTCTGTTCAGAATCCTTTTGCAGTTGACTTCACACATGCTCAGGTCACTCGTGCTGACCAATCTGGTTTGTTTAATTTCCCTATCATCAACACGGTTAGTTTTGGGCATAATTCGATTCGTTTTAATGCACTTAATTCTTGGAACACTGTTCAGTCGGTATTGTTTGATGAAGAAAAGGAGGAAAAGGTGAAGCTTGTTTCGGTAAATTATTTTGTCCTTAAAAAACTTTTGAAAAAGCATTTTATTGCCTCTTATAAACAACAGATTTGCATTTAGATTCTCACACGGCTAACTTGTCTCATGATATATATCTATATGTTTGTGTTGTCTGGTGTGTCTTGTATCGTTTCCTGAGAGCGTCCAAGGGTGGTCATGTCCATGGGATTAGCTTCACGCTATTAGGCATGGCCTCCCTTCAATAGTAGTTTAACAAAAATAAAGTTTTTCTTTTACTTATTCTTTATAACAACTTGTACCTACTATTGATAAATAAATTTCTTATTCTTCTATTCTTATTCTTCTATTCTTATTCTTCCAACGGGGGGTGGGGTGGATTTTACCCTTCTGCAGCGTATTCTACAGACCCATGTGATAGGGCGGTCTAAGTTTAACACTAAACAGTTATGCAAAAAGGGAAACGACTATTTGGTTGCAATAAATTATTTTACATATTTGGACACAGATGTTTGAAAAATAAAAATAAATAAAAAATAAATAAAAAACAAGTTCCTTTTCTTGTTGTATAGTCGTCATTCTAACAGTTTTAGCGGATTGGTATCAGATTTTTAAAAAGTTTTGTTATTCAGTCCACTAAGATAGTATTACAATGATGACAATCAGTTCCCACACAAAATACAATAACTGTCATTGTATTTGTCCCATGCATAAAGTCAATAAATACGAGGAAACAGAAATAGGTTAAAACATCAAATACGAGAGAAAAAACAAAAAAAAAACGTTAAAACTTCAAGGAGTTTCCTTATGACAAAAACAGTAAAAACATTCAAAGCAAAGATAAAAAAGTTTATTTGAATATCTAGAAATAAATTTTGAACACAATTCTAAAAGAAAGCTAGGTTATTTCCTATAAGTCTAACATGATCAAAGGGGAACCACTCTTGACCGATACATTATTTTCCCCATTAAACTAACCCTAAACCCATCTTTTTTCTTAGATCAATAATAAATAATTTATCAGTCAAGAGTGGTTCCCCTTTGTTCATGTCAGACTTATAGGAAATAACCGAAAGCTACATATCAATACTCGTGTTCCTTATTTGTATGACCATCATCATCTTGAAAAAATGAGGTTGTCCAAATTGTCCGAGTTGAAATGCAAAAATGTAAAAGCACACATTTATTAAAATCAAGTTTTTAATATCATTATGCAAATTAGCTTTCCCGTTCACACTGTAAATTGCTATTTTTGTTATATATATATAATACAATAGCATGTTATTAGTATGTAGATAGGGTCAACAGTGGCTTCGGCCTCTGGACCATTGATATAATTAACGGCGTCGATCCCAGGGGGCCATCCCCCCAGGCAACACTTGCCCCCTTGATTTAAAGGGGCAGGGCTGGGTTTATTGCCCAGCGCCTTGAGGGGGAATGCCGACGGGATCGACGCAATTTTTCACCTGCCACTCCATGAGTCTTGGCTTGTGGGTGGTCCCACATAAATAGGGCCTTTGTGCCTGACCCGTACAAGTGGGGTACGTGGAAAATATCATGTAGATAGGGTCAACAGTATTGATAATGTAAAACAATTTCATTAATAATTGAGGTTTAAATAAAAATAAAATCATGAAGAATGTGACTTAAATAACTAAGGGATTTATGACTTGAGTAGTGATATAGTTTTTGGTTACAGACAGACAATCTCCTTTATAATAAGATATATCATTATTAAAAGGAAAGAAAAAGTTAAATACGTAGGGGTGACAAGACTTTCAGACCATACTGTAATTTTTGTTTTGAATATTTTTTTTTTTTTAATAACTTTAATGATAAAATAACACTGTTTTTCTAATTTTTTAAAACTTTCTATAATATAAATTATAACATTTTTTTTTATACAAGATAAATCCATTTTTTTTGTTTACTGTTTTCTAATTTATTTTTTCCCCTTCAAACTTTTTAGTTTTTCAGTAAAACAAAATAGATTATATCAGGAACATAATTTTTAATAAAAAAACTTGGACAAACAATATTATATACATATATATATGCACGAGATATTGGTTTGGTTTGGTTTATTGATTTTAACGGCATCAACCTGTCCAGGGTTATATCATGCCCAGCGGTTGGGGCGAGATATTGTTTGTCAAAGTTTGTTTATATATATTATCACGCTTGTTCTTTATTCTTCTGACTGTTATCATCTTGCAACACCCTCTGGTTAAAGATGTGACCATCCAAATCATCCAAGATGAAATGCAAAAATATAAATTCTGTATTGGAAGCTAATATTTGAGGTACAAGCGAGCTTCAGATATGCCTATGTTAATAAGTTCACTAAAAACATTCAAGTTTCCAGATTCATTACACCAAAGGAAAATATCATTTATAAAAAGAATAAACATCAAAACATTACAACACAATTCTTTACAATCTATTTTATCATATTTTTATCCAATTCGGAAAAGGCTACTTAGCTGGTTCTGGTCAAATAAACAAATCTGCTTTTAGACTTATTTTACCGTCGCTGTGAATATTTGTATTGTGAATGCAAGTAATATTAAAAATAACAACACAGATTTAACACAAAAGTTTATTTATATTCACTAGCAAATATATGCACCCTCCGGGTACAAGCATTTAAGTTTTAATATAATATCATATTAAATTAGAAAGGCTAATGAAACTGAATAAGAATGCAAATAAAAAGATTTGGAACAGAGAGGTTATGATTGAAAAATAGAACAACTTTGAAACTAACTCTTCCATCATTTTCCATTACTCCCATCTTTCATTGGTAAATTTTCCTAATTTAACTATTTAGTTTAAATAGGAAGTAAAGAATAATATTACAGTTATTTATTCTTGTTAATGGATTTTTAAAAGATTTATTGAAGAGATTTTTAGTCATATTCATCAAGATAAAACCAAACAATTAGAAATTAATAATACTAAGCATATATTTATTAAAATCAAATTTTTAAGATCAATATGCAAATTAGCCTTCCCATTCACACTGTAAACCGCTATTACATTTATTGTTCATTTCTGTCTTGGTAAATACAACTTCAATCTTGATACTTTTTTGACACACACACACACACACATGTATGTATGTATGTATAAAAGTATCCAATTGACAGGTATGTAGGGGATAATTCTATTTGGGATCATCAATATCTCCTGTACATCCACAATGCATGCTCATGTTGATGCACACAAATTTATACAAGGATTTTTATAAATCCCTAAGAGAGCTTAATGTATGATGATTAATAAATTAATTATATACAGAGCAATATTTACTACGTATGAATTATGTCATTATGTAGCTGGCTGTCTGAAGAGACAGCTCATTTATTGAGTTCTGGTTGAAAAACTTATAATAGCCAAATGACGGTTTAATGTTTTTTTTTCTTATGGAAAGTAGCTGTCCCACAGCTACTGAATTAATCAGAGTTCTATCCCAGCTCTAGGTAGCTCACAAAATGTCTAACTACACTGAAGAGACTTGATAAGTCAAAACACTTGTCTGTGGATGAGACACACACACACATATACATATAATACACACACATATACATACACACACACACACACACCATTATAGTATGTGGCTTACCATAAAAAAAGCATATTATAAGGTTATAATAATAATTGCTAACCCCTAATCCTATTTCAGAATTTTAGAATTAAATAGATCTCTGATTCATGTAAATTATGGATAAATTCTTTTTTAATTATTCTTAATTACTATATACAGCTTATAATTGAATTGCATTTCTTGAAATTGAATATATGTGAAAAATAATTAGTTTCAATAAATTGCCTACTACTTATATATATATAAATATACTCTTACTGAGGTAGGACACATTCAAACAGGGTAGGCCACATATTATAACAGAATCAAAAAGGTAGGCCAAATTCTATAACGGCATATATATATATATTTTTTTTTTTTCAAAGAAAGAAAAACTTAAACAGTCATTCCGTAATCTATTTCGACCAGAAACTCAAAAGGCTTTTAAAAAAAAAAAAAAAAAAAATTTTTATTTAAAAAAAAAAAAAAAAAAAAAAAATCCTTTAGAGGCCAAATAGAAACATCCCTTACTACCAGCCATTTGGATAGCTTATATATATAAGTAGAAAGAGTTTTTTGTTGATTGGCATTAAGAGGGGCTGGGGGGTCAGTTTTTAAAGAGAATACTTACATTCTTGGTCATTTTCATCGTTTCCACCGCACATGATTCTAACGAAAATCTATCGGCTCTTCACCAACCAGAGAGGTTTGTTTTTTTTAAACGTACTAACAGGTCACTTGCATTGCACTCGTGTTAGAAACTAGTCACTTTGACTAAAGACATGCTTCACAGAAGAAAAGTTCAAAAGAGAGAGAGACGTTAAGGTATAAATAACTATTGAATAAAGAAAATTCCCAATCCCAAATGTGGGAGGGAAAATATGAAACGGAGACCAACCAGATTTAGTTTATCTTTTCTTTATTTAAATTTATCTTTTCTTTTTTTTTTTGAGTAGTCTTTCCTTCTTTATGCTTTGACGTGAAAAGAAACTTGCTAGGTCAGTTTTTGCAAAGATACACAAAGAGTTTTGAGAAAGTACACAGTCGAGCGTAACGTCAAATGTTTCGGGTTGTCACCTAGCCTGTATTATGCAAAAAAACATTGACAATTGCGAGCTCCAAAATGCTGGTTAATTGGTTGAGTTTTACGGCATGTCAATCATTGTTGGGTTATTTTATGCCAAAGACATTGTTTTATACATACGTGTTGGGTATTCAAATTTTTTCTCTCTTTTTTAAAACCTTATTCATTGAATAAAAAATGTTTTGCTTATTGGTCTAAAGCAGGGGTCACCAAACACTGGCCCGCGGGTTGGATCTGCATTTTATCAGACCCACTGATGGTACTTGAATTTGTTTCTTAAAACAGAACAACTTATGTATGCGAGCCTTTTTAAAATTGAAATCAATCCATTGAAATTGACTGATAAACATTTGAAAGCAATTCTCTTGATTGGATGTATAAATTTTGTTTTACATTTTTTCCTCAGAGCTTTCATTCTGGCTAGCAAGTATTGAACACAATAATAATGTGGCCCGCGCTCGTTATTTTTTTCTCCAATATATCCTATTTTTATACATCATGATTGATGAGAATTTGAAAGCAATTCTCTTGAGTGGATGTAGCAATTCCAAACCAAACATTGACGATATCTTGAAAGACAAACTTCAGTTTCACAAATCTCACTAAACCTTTCTGTTAATGTTGCGTTCTTTGATAATGTTTTGAAAATAAATATGTTGGTTAAATTTGTTTTTGTGCATCTTATGCCACTCATCCATGAATATAACATGGAAAGATAGATTTTTTTTTGCATCTTTTTCTCAGAGATTTCATTCTGGCTAGCAAGTATTGAACAAAATAATAATGTGGCCCGCACTTGTTATTTTTTCAGTTATCCAGACTGCCGTGAAAAAGTTTGGTGATCTCTGGTCTAAAGTAAGTGATTTACGATTGAATAAAAATATCAAATTGGTCTCACTCGTAAAATGCTCAATATGTATAGAATAGAATGTTGGATGATAAGATTGGTTGGTTGGATTTTACAGCATGTTAACCCTTGGGTAATTTTATCCGAACACGTTTTGTGTTTATTCATTTTTGTTGGGTATTCAATTTTTTCTTCAAACTCAATTTCTCTTAACACATTTTAAAACTCATTTTTTTATCTATTTAACCTATCGATGGGACCCTAACAGGTACTACCACTCCAGGTCAGGGTGGACCTGGAAGTAATGGCAATGAAAAAGTACTCCACACTCCCCAGAGTTCCAAAATTTGAAATTCACAATTAGATACATTAGAGTAGTCTTTCCTTCTTTATGCTTTGATATGAAAAGAAACTTGTTAGGTCAGTTTTTTCTGAAGATACACAAAGAGTTTTGAGAAAGTACACAGTCGAGCGTAACGTCAAATGTTTTGAATTGTCACCTAGCCTGTATTATGCAAAAAAAAAATTGACAATTGCGAGCTCCAGACAGGTGAACATTATGTTTATGACAATCACACAGTACGAGTCAATATCTCTTTGCCAGTAAAATAACTAGCAGAGTTGTTGAATTGTTTAAAGAAATTTAAAAAGGTTGTTAGAACTAAACATGTGAACTTATTTTGACAAGATACAAGTATTTCAAATTAGGATTGAATAAAAATAACAAATAAGTCTCTAACACTCATAAAATTTTCAATACCATATAGAACAGTGCGCTGGATGATAAAATTCTAGAATGAAAAAAAAAAAAATAAACGGGAAAAATAATAAATATTCGACTTTTTGACAATGTCGTCGCCGTCAAAAAAATCTTTATCAACTCAAAAATCTTCAGCAGCTGAAAAATCCTTCGTCGTAAAATCATCAGCAACTCAAAATTGCAACTCGACTCCTGTCGTCACCCCACTTCTACTTATACTAGTTTCTCCTCAACATCCGGGTGTCTGTGCCCCACACACGAGATTCTCGAGCCAAACCCAGCCGCCGGAATCCTCATAGCTATCATTCGGGTACCTGGCGCTTACATACGGGACTGTAGCTTCTCGACTTCGGTGACAATGTTTGCATTCTGAAGGAAGCGGGTTCGATTCTACAGTCTGACATGTCAAACAAAGCCTTGCCCGCTTCCTTCGAGAATACGGCAGGCCTTGACGTTCGCCACTCACCTCGTGTTCTGTCACAAAAATATAGGAGGAGGAGGAAGTGTCAAAGTAGTTTTGACGAAGAAGAGAGACCCTTTGGTTTGAATTCAGAGTTTGGAGAATATCATTTAAGGTGATCAGTATTCAGCTGTATTGCAAGATGAATCTGCCCTGAGAATCCAGAGTTGGTAGGTGGTCTATATAGTAAGTTGGGATATTCCACTATGTACCTTGGCCAAGTTCATTCCCAGGATTCTGATTAGCTGCTGGTTTTAGTGAGGATAATTTTATCCATATATATACGCAACACATGACTGTTCTGGAAGTTAGTAAAGGGTTTGTTTTAGGTTATAGACCCCCTTTTCTTGGACCAGCCTTCAAAAGTTCATCATCCAAAAGACTGGGTCTCCCCGAACGAGGCTCATCAGTAAGGTCGAAATTGCCTTTTTTAAATTTCAAAAATCATCTACGGCAGTTTCTAACACTCACACCTTCTGGATAGACAGCGGTTATATTTTTCAGTGCAGTTGTTGGATTGCTACCTTTTGTGGAATTCATACAACATAAAATTACGCATATGATTCACTTTGAAACTTTTGTCTTCCATGGGCGATAAATGTGTTTAAACTATCAACAGATAAACAATTAAACGTATCTTTGAGAATCTGTGTTATGCCTCAAAGATATGTGGTTCAAAGTTAACTGACCTGAAAACTGTAAAAGTTTTAAATAAAATAACTGGTGCATTATATATTTTATTCATTAGTATATCAACACTGAAAATTTCATTAATTCGGTTAATTCCCTGATTTTTTTTTTTCTTTTTTTCGACGAGGTGACATATGATGGTAGAATCGAGATCCATTAAATTTGATTTAACTGAATATGTTTACTTGCAGCAACATTGCAACCATGCGTGCATCTAGCCAGGTTTGCATTTATACTACTACACTTCAGTGCACATCCTCCGCAGTGTCATTACCTGGGATTAGGAGAGGGTAGGGATCAAATGTTGTTGCACAGTCATATTCCGTGATAAAAACAGAACCTTTTTGTGCTACGGTTGGCAATTTAAGTGTACAATATAGACTTCTTGGGAGAGCAATATTTCACCGAGCGCATTCAACCATGACACACATTGAACATGCGTGGGACAACATCTGACCTACAATCTTGTTGAATTGTGTCAAAAAGGTGGTTGGTTGGTTCGATGAATTTTTGGCATGTCAACCGTTGTTGGGTTATTTTATGCCAAAGACATTTTGTTCTATTCATTCTTGATGGGTATTCGAAAATTTTTTCTAAACTCAATTTTAAAAAAAAATTCTTTATAATTTTTTTTTTTACTGATGAAGGTTTTTGGTATTTTATTTAATCTATAAAGGTTTATTAAAAACAAACGTTATAACATCAACTCCACCATCAAGAAAAAAAAAATTAATCTTTTTATATATATATATATATATAATATATATATATATACACACGCTATTATACATTTTTTTTACAGACGCTGCTGCTGTCAATAATAACAGAGATAAAAGATCCGTTGAACAGGAACAACAGTCATTTGATAAAGGGTATCTAACGAACCCGAAAATTTATGACAAAAAAAATAATAAGTGAATCCAATACTCCATAACATCAAGTTCATTCATTTATTTTTAGATGCTTCATAATAATGCCCAACTTAAAAAAACATAAATATACATACATACATACATACACGCACACAGATGCTGAAAGGTACACGTCCTGCGTCCCTGACACACAAAAACTCTAAAAGGACACAGTAAAATCGCATCCATGTGCCCCAGTGTTTTTCTTTTTTCTTCCCTCACCATTTCAAGCTAACTGTAAATACATTTCAATAGTTTCTTAGAGACAAATTACACAGGATAGGTTACAAGATAGGAGTTAGATGGCTTTAGTTGGGACCCATTAATTTTCCCGGGAACACATTGAAACATCTTAAAATTTACAAAGCAAATATGTGCATCCAGGAGGCACTAAATCAAAAAGCTATCAGCATCACTATAATATATATATATATATATATATATATATATAATAAAATAAATATATAAAGGTTTTACATATCTATTTATTTGATGACAAAGGAACAGTCACAACAGGCATTTGAAACAACGTCACCTGAAGATTGTTTGCGGTTACGCATGCATGAAACGAAATGGTTGTGGCTGTTCTTTTGTCATCAAATAAATAGATATGTAAAACCTTTATATATTTATTTTATTTTATTAACAGCTCTATTTTTTATATTGAGCACTCTCCCAATAATACTGCACTTTGGCACACCGTTCTAGTAAAAGCTGAAACAGTGACAATCCCACGCTATATATATATATATATATATATATATATATATATATACACACACACACACATATATATATACATGAAAAGGGGGTGACTTAATGCAGAATATAAAATATCAAGCTAGTCGCAACTTTGACCATCAATAAAATAATTAAACGAATAAGTTGGGGTTATAAAGAATATAAGAGTGGTCAATCCGTTTGTAGAGCAGGTTATCTAACTATACCATTTTACCACACACACACACACATATATATATATATATATATATATATATATTACACACTTAATATTATTGCATTTGAATACTGTCAAAGTTTCCTATCATTCCATAAAAAATTCAACTATTAAATTATTTCAGCTATAATGAGAAAGCCTTTTGTTTTTTTTAAAAAGATATTTGAAATCCAATCAGGAAAAAAAAAAAAAAAAAATCTTATCGAAAGGCAAATAATAGAAATTTTTACTCACGTTCACGATCTCCTTCTGGAGTATCTCCAAAACACATCTTAAATTTTACTTTATCCTCATGTAAAAAAAAAACGTGTAGTCTTTTTTTGTTTTGTTTGTTTTCTGTTTGCCAGAGATAAAAACAAAAAATGAAATAAAAAAAATCAGGAAGATCCAATTGAAGGTTAAAAAAAAAAAAGTATCGGTGATAGAAGTTAGATGGAGAGTATGGAAGTATCCTATTCTCGATTACAATTCTTGTTGCGGAGTTGCAAAGACTGAGGGGTCAACTCACTGATAACGTCCATATAACGCACGTTATGTGGACATGTTTGTTAAAACAGCCAGCTGAGTATTTCACAGTAGACAAACCCAAATGCAACAGATGGCACGAGAGAAGTCATCTAATATCTATTGATCTAAATTGGGTACAAATAAAGAGACCAATTTCCAATAGCCGTGATTTTATAGCAAATTTAGCGTACAAGATAAATTAAAGCAATTATAATGAAGAAATAAAAAAACTAAAAAATTGTTTTTTGGTTGGAGGATTTATAAAAAAACAAAAACAAAACAAACAACATTTTAGAGATTTTCAAAATGGGTCGGATGTGACACAATGTTGCGAGTATAGTGCATACAAGAAGGATTGAACTCACTATTCAATAGTAATGTATAAAGGGGGGAAAAACCCACTGTGAGACCACCTGTTGGCCTTTGGTGGTAAAATGTGATGCTTAAGGACTGAATCCTGGTGATTGAGCAGTCCATGATTTGCAATATTCCACTTTGGCCTATCTTACTAGGTGGGCGGGCGGTCGGACAGGCTTGATAAATTATAGTAATTAGAATTAAGAAATCGAAAAAAAAAAAAAAACAAGAAAAAAAATTAAAATAATAAAATTCGAAGGCAATACAATGCGTAAAAAAATAAAGACAAAAAGATGTTTATATGTCTAATCGATTTCAAAGCGAAGCTTTATCATCAGAGTTTCATTTCAGAAATGACGTGCTTATGTTTTTTTTATTTGTGTGGTATAATTTCTCTTCATATTTCCTTTTCCTCTCCTTTTTTCTCTCTTTCTTCTTCTCCTCCTTTATGAATGGGCGAATAACTGTAATTTCTTATTTCTCTTTCTTTTTTTTTTCTTTCTTAAAAGTTTGTTGAGAACAAGGCTGACATCCGGTAAGATGTTGCAATGTGTTGTAACCTTACCGGATGTCAGCCTTGTTCTCAACAAACTTTTAAGAAAGAAAAAAAAAAGAAAGAGAGAAATAAGAAATTACAGTTATTCGCCCATTCATAAAGGAGGAGAAGAAGAAAGAGAGGAAAAAAAAGGAGAGGAAAAGGAAATAAGAAGAGAAATTATAACCACACAAATAAAAAAAAACATAAGCACGTCATTTCTGAAATAAATCTCTGATGATAAAGCTTTGCTTTGAAATCGATTAGACATATAAAACATCTTTTTGTCTTTATTTTTTACGCATTGTATTGCCTTCGAATTTTATTATTTTATAACATACTTAACAATGCTTCAAGCAAATTACCAATTACTTTTAAGAAAAAAATTGTTTTTTGGCTGGAGGATTTACAAAATAAAAAAAAAATTTCAAAATCTTCAAACTGGATTTAAAAAAAAAACGCATTTTTCCCGCCACCCGTGTCTCAGGATGATGAGAGCGGTCAAAAGTTGTGGGAATTAAAAATAAAAAAAAGATAAATAAAAAGGATAATCTCCCAGGAGCACTCAAACAGATAAATTAAAGCAATTATATTTAAGAAATAGAGAAAAAAAAGAAAAATAAAAAAAATAAATAAAAAATTGTTTTTTTGGTTGGAGTATTTAAAAAAAAAAATTTTTTTAGAGATCTTCAAAATGGGTTGGATGTGACAACATTGCCAGCGAACTCACTATTCAATAGTAATGGATAAAAGGGTAAAATCCCATCAGTGGGGCTAACTGTGGGCTGTGGGTGGTGACTTGTGATGCTTAAGGACTGAATCCTGGTGGTTGAAGCAGTCCATGACTTGCAACACTCCACTTTGGCTTGTCTTAGCATACAGGATAAATTTAAGTAATTATAATTAAAAAAAAAAAAAAAAAAAAATCGTTTTTTGGTTGGAGGGATTTACCCCCCCCCCGATTTTCAAAATAGGTAGGTATGTGACACAAAACAACAAACAAAACAACAAAACAAAAACAAAAAATAAATAAAACAAACAAAAAAAAAAAAAAAAGG
>CM042177.1:35385488-35431311 GCA_023376005.1 Doryteuthis pealeii | reverse complement strand
CAGTCTCAAAGTAGAAAGTTGTATTAGATAAATCCTCTGTCTGTTGATCTCTAGAAAGTTTGTATTTCAGAGTTGAATCCTGTTGGTCATTCTTAAGCAGTCCTTCCAGCAAGTAATTTGGACAATACTTTATCAAATGCTTCAAAATGTAAATTTAATCACGTTCTTTGGGCGTTTTTGATTGTCCAGTTTAGCCGGACCACTCTATAAATGAGTTGCGGATTTTTAGCCAACCTATAACCCAAATGGGAAGCGCGTGGTGTAATGGTTAAAGTCATGGAAATTGACTTGTCGCCCGAGTTATTCAAAAGTCTGGAAGCGTGGTAATTGCATTGTCAACTTAGCGCATATATATGCCCTTGGAATAGTTGAATTACCTGGACTCTCCTCAGCTATGGGTAAATAGTAGGGCAGACTAGGCTCTTTAACCTTGTTCAAGGTAACTCTTGGTATATGGAGGAGGAACTTCTGAGGATGTCAATAATCGTTGTATTACTGCCGCTTATAAATTGAACCTTGTGTCGGCATCCTGCTCATTGCGGAGTGGTTGGTAATATATATAACCAACAATGGGGCCTCACATGGCGTAATGGATTAGCTTTAAGCTAGATTTATGCTCCTATTGTTAGTGAGTTTCGATTCTCACTGGCCACATAGTTCCTGGCTTTGGTGCGCAACAAGTTAGAGGCTAAGCTTCTAGTCAATAACTATGGGCATCTCACATAGGTCTGACTGGTTCAACAAAGACTAAGACCTCAGACAATTTGTTAATCTAGTTTCAATTTTCTATTGTTGAACGCCTCATAATTTCTGGCTTCTTGTGGCCAATCTAATGCTAAGCTTTGTTATATGGGGCATCCTCATGTGTAGTATGGCCGCTTTAATTGCTAACGGTACATTCGCGCCCATTGGTTAATAAGGAGTTCGAATCACTCATATTGGGTATGTGCCTAAACTTCTGGTCTTGTGGCCGACATTTAAAGTAAGCCTTAGTAAATATATAGCCCCACAATATTTCAACAACCCTCTTTAAACATTTGAAAAAAAAAAAGACCTCTGTCTTCTCCTTCATTCATCACATATTCATCCATTTAACTCTCTCACATATTTTTGCACTTATTCACCACTAAAATTCTCGATCGACCGACCTTCTGTTCAAATCTCTAGCACATTAAACTATAAAAAAATCCCAGCTTCTTAACATTAAAAAAACCCAAAAATGCCTTCTCCATACATATTTCCCACATTCTCTATACAATTTCACATGTTTTCTGCATCTACTATCTACACTAAAATTTGAATACGGTACCACTGTTTCCTAAACCTAGAGTCACTCACTCGTAGCAAATAATGATAGGGGTCAAATCATTTTTGGGAAGCATTTATTACATGGTCATTCACACACAAATTTTTGTGTGCTTAGTATCCCATCTTAGTATAATATCCCAGTTGTTTAGAAATAAAATAAGGGGCAGGGCTAGTTTTATCTCATACAGTGCGTGAGGTGCCGCCCCCCCTCATGGCAAGGCTAGATCATCATGCTCAATTTTTTTGTGTATTGTACGCAAGACGGCTATGATATCGGGTGTTGCCTCGGTTGTACCCACAGAAATTCCAGTTGTTCGAAATATCCTCTGTCCGCACAAAATGAACCACATTTAACTGAATGCCGCATTTCAGGTGGGCCGATCTTCTTCTTGAATGATTATTTTCACCAGTCTTAAAACATCTAAAAAAAAAAAACAAACATTCCTTCTCCTCAGATTACACGTTTTGCACTATCTGCTTCTCTGCCACTAAAATTTGATGAAGGACCTCTGTTTCAACCTAAAGCACTCTTGGTTTGTAACTATTTTAATTAGCTGCTTAGACTTCTTTTTGTGGGGTTATTCAAAGGAGTGTATGTTTTTGATAAGCTTAAGCAGCATTGGACACCTCAAGAATGATATTCGTGAGAGATAAGAGGATTGACCCCGGAAAACCTTGAGCAAAGTCATACAAAGTGCTCGTATTATTATATGGGCAATTGTATCCAGGAAAATGTAGACAATCTAAGGATATCATTTTTCGGCAAATAGCTAAAAATCTATTTCCTATGGACAATGATTCCTATGACTCAAAAGAATAAAACTTTAATTTGTCAGTCTTTTATGGGCCACCGTAGTATGTATACGGGTAATGTAATGTATGTGTTTATTTTTTGGATATGGCGTTTTAGCCACAATTTTTTGGGGATATGTGCTTAATTGAAGTCATACCTAAATTTTGCAAATTAATTAGTTAATATTAATGAATTTAGCCGGGCATATAATGTTCAATGTAAGGCTAAACAAATTCGAGAAAATGTCAATCCCTGTATGTCATTTCGACCTATTAGGTCTCATCAGCAAAGTTATTAGACATGGGAGACTGCCTCTGTGTGTGACTCAAAAATCAACTGCCAAGCTGACAGGTGGGGATTCTAACCATTACACTAGCTGGCCAAGCCAGATTTTTCGTTTGTTTTGAAGTTAGTTATATTCCATTTCTGGTGACTTGTCGCATGACGTCTTGCTGATGAGATCTAATAGGTCGAAATGTACATACGGGATTGACATTTCTCGATTTTTTAGCCTTACATTTGAACATATACGTGCCTAATTCATTAATTATTAACTAATTTTCAAAATTAGGTATGACTTCAATTAAAGCACATATCCTCCAAATGTGTGTGTGTGTGTGTGGTGTGTATAATAATGTATGTATGTATGTATGTTATGTATGGTATATGTGAGGAGGTTAATCCGACAGTATGTGGAGAAAGGTAGACAAACATGGGATGTTACATCCAGTTTCCATAACATCCTGTGTTTTGTCTACCTTTCTCATATATATGTATATGTAGAATTGAAAATGGAAGTGAATCCGACGATTATGTTGAAAAGAGATGTGTCCTGACATTTCTACATTTTTTCTATTATTATTTCATTTCATTTTTGTTATTTTAAAATAATAGAATAATGTACACCTAGATACTCTGGACGAAACACGTGTAAGTTAAAATTAATCAAAAATAATCCTATTTATCCATTCAATACTTTCTTTCCTTTATTTCTCTTTTCAACTATATATATATATATATATATATATATATTATATATATATATAATATATATATATATTATATATATATGTAACGTCATTCAAATGACTGGTTGAAAGGGATGATTCTTATTGGGATATCGAAATCTCACTGTACAGCTACTTGACTAGGTACACAAGGTTCCTGGTTCGATACTGTCCCTCACCAACTCAGCATATGAGTTAGCAGGGATCTGTGTGTGATGTGAGGAGCTGATGGAGGGTGTGGCGCCCCACCTCAGATGGTCTAGCGCTAGTGAAAAGGGGATAGACTCTTTTGTGTCGGTTGATACTGATTTAGGTCCAACGACTATTTTTTCTTTAAAAAAAAAAGTAGAAAATACATTTGGGGGCTGACGGATTAATGTATTTCAGTTTAATGGAGAAATTAGTTTGGTCTACGAGGAAATTTAGTTACAAGTGTTAACAAATTAAACTCGTTAGTCTGCTGTATTTTGAAGATAAATTTTTTAAGATAAATGTTTTTGTTAAAAACATTTTTTATATTTGGAATTTTTTTTTTTTTTTTTTTTTTTTTTTGAGAGGGGCATGCTGGAACAGATTAATGGTATTTCGGGTTATTTTCATGGGGAATTGATTTGAGATACGAGGAAATTGAATTCGAGTGGAACAAATTAAACTCGTAAGTCAAATACCGCTGGCTGTATTTAACAACAAAAAAAGCATTCGTGTGTTTTATTAATCATTCTGCCCTGGCAATTTGAATAATTTCTAGTTTATAAACCAACAAGTCGTCACTTGTTAAGACGAACTTAAACTCAACTCAATACAATTTTTTAATGTGTATCTTGCTTTCACAGTTTCTCTCCCTTAGTATACAAATTAAATTTTCGTTTTTTGAGAAAAAAACTTTTTATCTTTTTAAAATGCAATGAAAATTCTGCACAAATATTTGTAGTAGAAAACAATTTGATTCTCAGTTACAGGGTGACAAAAGTCTTGTCCCCTACATATTGTTTTAACTACATCATTTTTTTTGTTTTTGATAATGTTATTATTTATTTTTAATATATTATTTAAAATATATATATATATATATAAATATTGATGAACGGCTATGTCCATCACATCACGGCTTTTGCGCGTGACATTTAAAAAAAAAAGAACACCAGGAGACGCGTGTTTAATAACATAAAAAAAAAAATAACTACCAAAAAAACAAAAAAAACGCGTCCATTTCCGAAAATTGTCTCTGAAGATAAAGTTTTACTTTGGGAAATCGATAAGACAAAAAATAACATCTTTTTGTTTTTTATTTTTTACTTGCATTGTAATTGCATTGTAATTGCTTTCAAATTAATACATTATAACATACTTACAATGCTTCAAGCAAATTACCATTACTTTATAAAAATTAAATTTCTAGAATTTCAGAATTATTAGCTCAGTCGAGGAACCACAAGGTTCTGGGTTCAATATAAGCCATTGGTGCATGGGATCACGGCTTGGATCTGTGTGGTTTAGTCGGGAGCTGATGGTAGGTGTGACACTTCACTTTGGACACAAAAACAATCTCCCTGGTCAAATGCTAGTGAAAAAGGGGATAGACTCCTTGCCATCCTGATGATACGATAGTAGACCATCTACTGAGTTTACTTATTTATGTCTAAAAAACACATAGGGAGTGACAAGATCAGGTAACTACCTACCTAAACTTGAAATCATTACTCAGTGTGTGTCACACTAAGGGGTGGGGGGATGATGACCTAAGTGATGCCTACATCATCCACTTCATACCCACAAATGTATTTTTTAACTAGACTCGTTTGTCTCCTGGGTATTGGCACTAAACTGCACCTCGTGGGGAGACTCCATTTTGAAGATCTGGGGAGTGTGGAATATCCTCTTCGTAGGGATACCCATTTTTGTCGGTGCTAGGTGTTTTAAAATTAATATTAATTAAATATTATTATTTTAAGGTCAAACTTAAGGTAATGATATTTTTTTTTTTTAATGATGGTCATTATTTACTATTATTTCGATTTAGACAAGTTTTGACCTTAAATAATAGATTTAATTATTTTCTAATTCGCTTTTTAAAAACTCATAGTATCCGATTTTTTTTTTCTTTGCCAGTGCTAAGGTCTACTTTGACTGGAGTGGTCCAACACCCACTTTGGCACTTACTTACAGGCAGTCAGAGAGGGCCCCCTCTGATCAATCAGCTTGTCCCACCTTAGCACCTATGTGATTGTCCAATCCTACTGTCCTTATGGCTAAGCCCTAACTCTTTTTATCCTATGGGTGCTAGAAGGCACTGGCTGAGGGTCTTCATGTCCTGGGAATGACATTTAACTCTGATAGTGGTTTCCAGTTCTGGAGGTTTGGAGCACACCCTTGATCACCATTGCTCCCAGGTCACTTTGCTAGGGTCTATGTATGGGTTAAATAGAACACAATAGGTTCTAGAAAAATGTGTTACAAAAAAAATTGAGTTTAAAAAAAAAAAGTGCACCCATCCTATAATGAATAAAACAATGTCTTCGGCATAAAATGACCCAACAAGGGTTGAAATTTTTTTTTAAAGATTAGCTATTTATTATAAAATTGTCAGGCTAAACTTGCACAAAGGTGTCAAAATTAGGGTGACCCAGAAAAAAACAGAGCCCAATTATTTATTTATTTTCCCATTGAACTAACATAACCCTACCCTAAATCTCCCTAGTTTAAATTAAGTTTTTTACATTTGTGGGTTATGTTTTTTCTGGGTCACCTAATTTTGACACCTTTGTGGCAAGTTCAGCTAATTATTATTAATGTGAAATAATATAAAAAATTTCATTAAATTAAAATGTAATGTAAAAGTTTGAAAATTTTAGATAAATTTTAAATATTTTTTATTACCTCCTTTGCGATGTTTGATTAAAAAATTGTACGTGTAGATGAAGGAAGGAATCCATTTTTATTATAAAACTCTTTTTGTGTTGTTGTAGTTTGTTTTTGTTTTTTTTGTTTTTTTTTTTTCGGTTTTTTTTTTTTTTTCAGTTTTTTTTTTTTTAATGAATAAATAATCGTTTGCTAAGGATTATTTAGCATTAACTTTGCTTTTGCACCAACAAACTTTTTAAATAATATATATATATTTTTTTTTTTATTAAATAACGTTTGCGTTTTCTTTAAAGCGTTTTGCTTTAAAGTTTAAAAAAAACACAACAAAAAAACCTTACTTGAAATTGAAACCGTATATTCAAGTTTCGTGTTGGGGTAAAATGACTGAGTCGGGGAATCTACGTTCAGGTAAAAAAAATTTTCCTATTAAAAAAAATAATCGAACCAGCTATTTATGTTACTAAGTTTACAATATTATTAGCCCATTCCTCATTGGGGAGTCATTTATTGAATGGGATATTTAGATCACCTAATTTTCTTATATTACAACGTGTTGGGAAAAGGCCATTTTAAGTGAAGGAATCATCAGACCTGTTTTATTTTTTGTTCCTTGATAATTAACTCTTACAGGTTCTGTTACATACCTTAGTTATTTAATTTTGGATATTTAAAATTTACTATAACACATTAAACAAACATAAACATTGTTTAAGTTTGTAAAAAAAAAAATAATGTTAATATTTGTTTATTAAACAAATATAACATATTTTTTTTAGATTTATATAACTTTGTATTTACTATTAATACTTGCTATAATATTAATATTATTACTATTATTAATTATTAATATTATTACTATTATTAATTGACCGTTTTTGTTTTTTTACGATATTGTTTTAATGTTTAAAACGATGACACCAAGTTAATTTGTTTTAAACTAGTATGAAAAATAATGAAAAACATAAAATAAAGAAAAAAAATAAGTTTATAATAAAATTTTTATTTTATTTTTTAATTTAATTTATTTTTTAAATTTTTTATTTTTTATTTTTTGACAATGTCAAAAATTTAATCTAAAAAAATTATAAATTTAAATTAAAATAAAAAAATCTCTTCTCTCTCTCTCTCTCTCTCCCCTCTCTCTCCTCTCCCTCTTCTCCTCTCCCTCTCTCTCCCTCTCTTTCTCTCCCTCTCTCTCTCCCTCTCTCCTCTCTCTCTTCTTCCCTCTCCTCTCTCTCCCTCTCCTCTCCCTCTCTCTCTCCTCTCCCTCTCTCTCCTCTCCTTCTCTCTCCTCTCCCTCTCTTCCCTCTCCCTCTCTCTCTCCCTCTCCCTCTCCCTCTCCCTCTCTCTTCCTCTCCCTCCCTCCTCTCCCTCCCTCTCCCTCCTCTCCTCTCCCTCCCTCTCCTCTCTCTCCTCTCCCTCTCTCTCCCTCTCTCTCCTCCCTCTCCCTCTCCCTCTCTCTCTCTCTCTCTCTCTCTCTCTCTCTCGTCTCCCTCCCTCTCTTTCTCGCTCTCGCCCTCTCTCTCCCTCCCTCGCCTCCTCTCTCTCTCGCTCGCCCTCCTCCTCTCTCCTCTCTCTCCTCTCTCCCTCTCTCTCTCTCCTCTCTCCCCCTCCCCCTCTCTCTCTCTAGCCCCTCTAGCTCTCTCTCTCTCTCTCTCTCTCTCTCTGCCTCTCTCCCTCTCTCTCTCTCTCTCTCTCTCTCTGCCCTTTTTTAAAAATCATTTTATCCTTTTATTTTATTTTGTCCTAATATTAAAAAATATATTATAAAACATAAATTGGTATTAATAATAAAATTTAAAAAACTAAACTTTATTGAAATATTTTTTAAATGCCCGGATTGAGACGCTTGGACATCGTTTTTAAATTTTTTAATGTAAGTTAATTTTTGGGATTTAATTTATTAATTCACACGGTGATAGAAGAAACTTTTATTATATTCATTAATGTTTCTACCACAGAAATATTTTTCTGCATATCTTTTATCTTTCGGTAAGAAGACATTTTTAAAAGTTTTCTAAAAACACATTTTGTTTTTGTAGTTTCGTCAAAACATTTTTTTTATTTTATTTTTTATTTTATTTTATTTATTTTTTAGTTTCGTTTCGTTATGATTCTAAAAAATGTTCATGCATTAAAAGATTTGTCAATGACAAATTTTTAAAAAAATGCTTAGACATTTTTAATTTAAATCCTTGAATTATCAATAATTTGTAAAAACTTGTTTTTATTATTGTTAATTTCTATCTATAATAATAATGGACTTTTTATTAATACATTGTATTTAGTTTCAGCCTTACTTTCGCTTTCTTATATTGCTTACAAGACCTAGGGTGGGGAAAAAATGTTATTACAATGTAATAACTATTTTTCCTCACCTGTCAAAATGAGCCTAAAATGCGTTTTTTGACAAAATGACTTTAGCCCCCGTACAGAAAATAATTTACCAAAAATCAGGGAATTATCAGATTTTTAATGAAATTTTCAGTGTTTATTTATCAATGAATGAACTTTTATAATGCATTATTATTTTATTTCAAAACTTTGTCATTTTTTTCCAGGTCACTTATTTTTGACCCCCTCCTTATGTTGGGGGCTAAAATGTTTTGCGAGTTGGTCATATATTGTATTAATTACAGTATAAATAAAAGATAAAAGACCGAAGTTATGAATAGAAAAAAATTTTTTTAACGGTTGTTGTTTTTATGAGAACAAGTACCGAAAATCGGAAAATAAAATGTAAAAAAATAAATAATTGATTTTTTGGAGATTTTCTTTTTACTCATTTCGAGATATTATTTAATAGGCTATTATTTTATAAAAGAAAAAATTATACATCGATGTTTTTTTCTGCTTAAAAAGGGGAGGGGTACATTTTCAATCAAGTTTTCTTCAAAACTTATTACTTTTGGCACCTAAAATAAGGTTTGCATTAAATAGATATTTATTTTTAGAATCTAAAAAATATAACATTTTTAAACTTAACATTAGGATTTTCATATTTTAATGAATTTTTATATATTAATTTTTCATAGCAAAAATACTAAATTAAAGTTTTGAAATAAAATAACTGATGCATTATAAAATTAATTAATTGTTAAATCAATACTGAAAATTTCATTAAAATCGGATAATTACCTGATTTTTGGTAATTTTTTTTTTTTTTTTTGCAATCGCGAAATGTTACAGTAAATTGTAAACAAGCACTTAAAACCATCGAAAAAGAGGCTGAATGACGGATCGCGTCGAAATTGACCAAACAAAATGGTTTTAAATTTTTTTAAAATAATGATATTTTTCTTTTTTTTAATGATGTTATTATGTTACCTACTTATCCGATTTAGACAAAGTTTTGACCTTAATATTAGATTTTAATTATTTTTAATTCGCTTTTAAATTCCTAGCAGAAGACAAAAATGCTAATGCCTAAACAGTTATTACATGCATTATATATATATATATATATATATATATATATATATTGGGTAATTATGAACTTTTGTTTAGTAAATTAGGGTGACCCAGAAAAAACAGAACCCACAAATTTTGTCATAAAACTTAATTATAACTAGGGGTTCTGTTTTTTTCTTGGTCACTCTGTAATGTTTTAATTTTCCGATCGATTTGCAAGTTTAGTCATATATAGTGTATGTATAATATACATACAGAAGGACTTAACGGACACATATACATTGTATATATGTGTTTGTCCGTAAAGTCAATGTGCACTTTAAATAATTTATAACTTAAAAGTGCACACTTAGTTTGTGGACTCTCTGTATATGTGACTTTAATATATATATATTTGCCTTGTTAATCTGTCCCTTTCTTGATCATACCCAGTGCTCCTGCTATTACTGGCATGGTGGTTGTTTTAATGTGCCATTTTCTTTTTCTATCATGTTATTAATTTAACTTTCACTGGTTCTTTACCCAAGACCTTGTGTGAGGGAAGGTAGTTATTATACGTGTTGCGATTGTCTGCCTGTTGAGATAGACTAGAGTACAAAAGGGTTACCTTTTCTTAACGTGAGCTGCCCTGTTATCTGGGGCGTTAGACTGCACCTCTGCAGAGGGGTAAGACTCCCCCATATGGGGCCACCTGTTGAACATGGGTGGCGACCCATGATGCTTAAGGACGGAGTCTTGGTGGATGAGCAGTCCATGACATGCAACACTCCACTTAGACCCTTACTTAGGCTAGATGGGCGGTCGGAGAGGCCGCCCTTCCGATCAATTGGCTGGTCATGTTGATTGCCCCAACCTATGCCTTTATGGCAACCCCCCAATCCTTATAGAACCCCATCCTTATAGCAACCCCGATCCTTATAGCAACCCCCAATCCTTATAGCAACTCCATCCTTTATAGCAACCCTCCAATCCTTATATGGGTGCTAGAAGGCAGTGACTGAGGGGTCTACATGCTCCTGGGAATAATTTAACTCTATTTGATGTGAGGGCCTCTCCGACCGCCCATCTAGCCTAAGTAAGGGGTCTAAGTGGAGTGTTTTGCATGTCATGGACTGCTCACCACCAAGACCCGTCCTTAGCATCATGGTCGCCACCCATGTTCAACGGTGGCCCATATGGGGGAGTCTTACCCTCGCAGAGGTTGCAGTCTACGCCCCGATAACAGGGCAGCTTCACGTTAAGAAAAGGTAAACGCTTTTGTACTTCTAGTCTATCTCACACAGGGGCA
Organism: Doryteuthis pealeii; assembly: GCA_023376005.1. Lineage (NCBI taxonomy): Eukaryota > Metazoa > Mollusca > Cephalopoda > Myopsida > Loliginidae > Doryteuthis > Doryteuthis pealeii. The sequence continues at coordinate 35,420,642 of CM042177.1, read as the reverse complement.
GACAATCCGCAACCGGTATAATACTACCTCCCTCACACAAGGTCTTGGTAAAGAAACAGTGAAAGTTAAATTAATAACCTGATAGAAAGAAAAGTGGCACATTAAAACAACCACCCCTGCCAGTAATTAGCAGGAGCACTGGGTATGAATCAGAGAAAGGGAACAGATTAAAGGCAAATATATATATATAAAGTCACATATACAGAGAGTCACAAGAGCTAAGTAGTCACTTTTAAGTTATAGCAATTATTTAAAGTGCACATTGACTTTACGGCCAAACACATATATAACAATGTATATGTGTCCGTTAAGTCCTTCTGTATGTATAATTATCATACACTATTTTGATTTAACTTGCAAATCGATCGGAAATTAAAACATTACAGAAGTGACCAAGGGAAAAAACAGAACCCTAGTTATAATTAAGTTTTATGACAAATTTGTCGGGTTCTTGTTTTGTTCTGGGTCACCCTAATTTTACTAAACAAAAGTTCATAATTACCCAATATATATATATATATATATATATATATATATATAATGCATGTAATAACTGTTTAGGCATTAGCATTTTTGTCGTCTGCTAGGAATTTTAAAAGCGAATTAAAAATAATTAAATCTATTATTTAAGGTCAAACTTTGTCTAAATCGATAAGTAGTAACATAATAACCATCATTAAAAAAAAGAAAAATATCATTATTTTAAAAAAATTTAAAACCATTTGTTTTGGTCAATTTCGACGCGATCCGTCATTCAGCCTCTTTTTCGATGGTTTTAAGTGCTTGTTTACAATTTTACTGTAACATTCGCGATTGCAAAAAAAAAAAAAAATTACCAAAAATCAGGTAATTATCCGATTTTAATGAAATTTTCAGTATTGATTTAACAATTAATTAATTTTATAATGCATCAGTTATTTTATTTCAAAACTTTAATTTAGTATTTTTGCTATGAAAAATTAATATATAAAATTCATTTAAAATATGAAAATCCTATGTTAAGTTTAAAATGTTATATTTTTAGATTCTAAAAATAAATATCTATTTAATGCAAACCTTATTTTAGGTGCCAAAAGTAATAAGTTTTGAAGAAAACTCGATTGAAAATGTACCCCTCCCCTTTTTAAGCAGAAAAAACATCGATGTATAATTTTTTCTTTTATAAAATAATAGCCTATTAAATAATTATCGAAATGAGTAAAAAAGAAATCTCCAAAAAATCAATTATTTATTTTTTTACATTTTATTTTCCGATTTTCGGTACTTGTTCTCATAAAACAACAACCGTAAAAAAATTTTTTTCTATTCATAACTTCGGTCTTTTATCTTTTTATTTATACTGTAATTAATACAATATATGACCAACTCGCAAAACATTTTACGCCCCCAACATAAGGAGGGGGGTCAAAAATAAGTGACCTGGAAAAAAATGACAAAGTTTTGAAATAAAATAAATAATGCATTATAAAGTTCATTCATTGATAAATAAACACTGAAAATTTCATTAAAATCTGATAATTCCCTGATTTTTGGTAAATTATTTTCTGTAGGGGGGGCTAAAGTCATTTTGTCAAAAACGCATTTTAGGCTCATTTTGCCAGGGTGAGGAAAAATAGTTATTACATGTAATAACTATTTTTCCCCACCCTAGGTCTTGGTAAGCAATATAAGAAAGCGAAAGTAAGGCTGATAACTAAATACAATATATTAATAAAGTCCATTATTATTTATAGATAGAAATAACAATAATAAAAACAATAGTTTTTATAAATTATTGATAATTCAAGGATTTAAATTAAAAATGTCTAAGCATTTTTTTAAAAATTTGTCATTGACAAATCTTTTAATGCATGAACATTTTTTAGAATCATAACGAAACGAAACTAAAAAAAATAAAATAAATAAAAATAAAATAAAAAAATGTTTTGACGAAACTACAAAAACAAAATGTTTTTAGAAAACTTTTAAAAATGTCTTCTTACCGAAAGATAAAAGATATGCAGAAAAATATTTCTGTGGTAGAAACATTAATGAATATAATAAAAGTTTCTTCTATCACCGTGTGAATTAATAAATTAAATCCCAAAAATTAACTTACATTAAAAAAATTTAAAAACGATGTCCAAGCGTCTCAATCCGGGCATTTTAAAAAATATTTCAATAAAGTTTAGTTTTTTAAATTTTATTATTAATACCAATTTATGTTTTATAATATATTTTTAATATTAGGACAAAATAAATAAAAGGATAAAATGATTTTTGAGGGAGAGAGAGAGAGAGAGGGCTAGAGAGAGAGAGGAGAGAGAGAGAGGGCTAGAGAGAGAGAGAGGGGAGAGAGGAGAGAGAGAGAGGGAGAGAGGAGAGAGAGAGAGGGAGGGAGGGCGAGCGAGAGAGAGAGGGAGGGCGAGAGGGAGAGAGAGGGCGAGAGGGAGAGAGAGGAGAGAGAGAGAGGAGAGAGAGAGAGGAGAGGGAGAGAGGGAGAGAGAGGAGAGAGAGAGAGGGAGAGAGGAGAGGAGAGAGGAGAGAGGGAGAGAGGGAGAGAGAGGGAGAGGGAGAGAAGAGAGAGAGGGAGAGAGGAGAGAGAGAGGGAGGGAGAGGAGAGGGAGGAGGGGGAGAGGGAGAGAGGGAGAGAGAGAGGGAGAGAGGAGAGAGAGAGAGAAGAGATTTTTTTATTTAATTTAATTTATAATTTTTTTTAGATTAATATTTTTTGACATTGTCAAAAAATAAAAAATAAAAAATTTAAAAAATAAATTAAATTAAAAAATAAATAAAAATTTATTATAAACTTATTTTTTTCTTTATTTTATGTTTTTTATTATTTTCATACTAGTTTAAAACAATTAACTTGGTGTCAATCGTTTTAAACATTAAAACAATATCGTAAAAAACAAAAACGGTCAATTAATAATAGTAATAATATTAATAATTAATAATAGTAATAATATTAATAGTTATAGCAAGTATTAATAGTAAATACAAAGTTATATAAATCTAAAAAAAATATGTTAATATTTGTTTAATAAACAAATATTAACTTTTTTTTTTTTTTTACAAACTTAAACAATGTTTATGTTTGTTTAATGTTTATAGTAAATTTTAAATATCGCAAATTAAATAACTAAGGTAATTAACAGAACCTGTAGAGTTAATTATCAAGGAACAAAAAATAAAACAGGTCTGATGATCCTCACTTAAAATGGCCTTGTGTCCAACACGTTGTAATATAAGAAAATTAGGTGATCTTAAATATCCCATTCAATAAATGACTCCCCAATGAGGAATGGGGTAATAATATTGTAAACTTAGTAACAATAAATAGCTGGTTCGATTATTTTTTTTTAATAGGAAAATTTTTTTTACCTGAACGTAGATTTTCCCCTGACTCAGTCATTTACCCCCAACACGGTAAACTTGAATATACGGTTTCAATTTCAAGTAAGGTTTTTTTTTTTTTTTTTTTTAACTTTAAAGCAAAACGCTGTTAAAAGAAAACGCAAAACGTTATTTAATAAAAAAAAAATATATATATTTATTTAAAAAAGTTTGTTGTTGCAAAGCAAAGTTAATGCTAAATAATCCTTAGCAAACGATTATTTATTCATTAAAAAAAAAAAAAAAAAAAAAAAAAAAAAAAAAAAAAAAAAAAAAAAACTACCAACAACACAAAAACAGTTTTATAATAAAAATGGATTCCTTCCTTCATCTACACGTACAATTTTTAATCAAACATCGCAAAGGGAGGTAATAAAAATATTTAAAATTTATCTAAAATTTTCGAACTTTTACATTACATTTTAATTTAATGAAATTTTTATATTATTCACATTAATAATAATTAGCTGAACTTGCACAAAGGTGTCAAAATTAGGGTGACCCAGAAAAAACAGAACCCACAAATTTTGTAATAAAACTTAATTTTAACTAGGGGAGATTTTAGGGTTGGAGTTTAGGTTAGTTCAATGGGAAAATAAATAATTTGGGCTCTGTTTTTTCTGGGTCACCCTAATTTTGACACCTTTGTGCAAGTTTAGCCTGACAATTTTATAATAAATAGCTAATCTTTAAAAAAAAATTTCAACCCTTGTTGGGTCATTTTATGCCGAAGACATTGTTTTATTCATTATAGATGGGTGCACTTTTTTTTTTAACTCAATTTTTTTTTGTAAACACATTTTTCTAGAACCTATTGTGTTCTATTTAACCCATACATAGGACCCTAGCAAAGTGGACCTGGGAGCAATGGTGATCAAGGGGTGCTCCAAACCTCCAGAACTGGAAACTCACTATCAGAGTTAAATGTCATTCCCAGGACATGAAGACCCTCAGCCAGTGCCTTCTAGCACCCATATGATAAAAAGAGTTAGGGCTTGCCATAAGGACAGTAGGATTGGGACAATCACATAGGTGCTAAGGTGGGACAAGCTGATTGATCAGAGGGGGCCCTCTCTGACTGCCTGTAAGTAAGTGCCAAAGTGGGGTGTTGACCACTCCAGGTCAAAGTAGACTTTAGCACTGGCAAAGAAAAAAAAAATCGGATACTATGAGTTTTTAAAAGCGAATTAGAATTAATTAAATCTATTATTTAAGGTCAAACTTTGTCTAAATCGATAAGTAGTAACATAATGACCATCATTAAAAAAAGAAAAATATCATTACCTTAAGTTGACCTTAAAATAATATATTTAATTAATTAATTTTAAAAACCTAGCAGCCGACAAAAATGGGTAATCCCTACGAAGAGGTATTCCACACTCCCCAGATCTTCAAAACTGGAGTCTCCCCACTAGGTGCAGTTTAGTGCCAATACCCAGGAGACAAACGAGTCTAGTTAAAAAATACATTTGTGGGTATGAAGTGGATGATGTAGGCATCACTTAGGTCTATCATCCCCCCCACCCCTTAGTGTGACACACACTGAGTAATGATTTCAAGTTTAGGTAGGTAGTTACCTGATCTTGTCACTCCCTATGTTGTTTTTTTAGACATAAAATAAGTAAACTCAGTAGAGTGGTCTACTATCGGTATCATCAGGATGGCAAGGGAGTCTATCCCCTTTTCACTAGCATTTGACCAGGGAGATTGTTTTTGTGTCCAAAGTGAAGTGTCACACCTACCATCAGCTCCCGACTAAACCACACAGATCCAAGCCGTGATCCCCATGCACCAATGGCTTATATTGAACCCAGAACCTTGTGGTTCCTCGACTGAGCTAATAATCTGAAATTCTAGAAAATTTAATTTTTATAAAAGTAATTGGTAATTTGCTTGAAGCATTGTTAAGTATGTTATAATGTATTAATTTGAAAGCAATTACAATGCAATTACAATGCAAGTAAAAAATAAAAACAAAAAGATGTTATTTTTTGTCTTATCGATTTCAAAGTAAAACTTTATCTTCAGAGACAATTTTCGGAAATGGACGCGTTTTTTTTTGTTTTTTTTGGTAGTTATTTTTTTTTTTATGTTATAAACACGCGTCTCCTGGTGTTCTTTTTTTTTTAAATGTCACGCGCAAAGCCGTGATGTGATGGACATAGCCGTTCATTCAATATTTATATATATATATATATATTTTAAATAATATATTAAAATAAATAATAACATTATCAAAACAAAAAAAATGATGTAGTTAAAACAATATGTAGGGGTGACAAGACTTTTGGATCACCCTGTAACTGAGAATCAAATTGTTTTCTACTACAAATTATTTGTGCAGAATTTTCATTGCATTTTTAAAAGATAAAAATGTTTTTTTCAAAAAACGAAATTAAATTTGTATACTAAGGGAGATAACTGTGAAAGCAAGATACACATTGAAAAAATTGTATTGAGTTGAGTTAAGTTCGTCTTAACAAGGTGACGACTTGTTGGTTTATAAACTAGAAAATTATTCAAATTGCCAGGGCAGAATGATAATAATAACACCGAATGCTTTTTTGTTGTTGTTAAATACAGCCAGCGGTATTTGACTTACGAGTTTAATTTGTTCCACTCGTAATTCAATTTCCTCGTATCTCAAATCAATTTTCCCCATTGAAATAAACCGAAATACCATTAATCTGTTCCAGCATGCCCCTCTCAAAAAAAAAAAAAAAAAAAAAAAAAAAATTCCAAATATAAAAATGTTTTTAACAAAAACATTTATCTTAAAAACATTTTTATCTTCAAAAATACAGCAGACTAACGAGTTTAATTTGTTACACTTGTAACTAAATTTCCTCGTAGACCAAACTAATTTTCTCCATTAAAACTGAAATACTATTAATCCGTCAGCCCCCAAATGTATTTTCTACTTTTTTTTTTTTTTTAAAGAAAAATAGTCGGTGTGACCTAATCAGTATCAACCGGACACCAAAAGAGTCTATCCCCTTTTCACTAGCGCTAGACCATCTGAGGTGGGGCGCCACACCTCCCATCAGCTCCTCACATCACCACACAGATCCCTGTGCTACTCATATGCTGAGTTGGTGAGGGACAGTATCGAACCAGGAACCTTGTGGTACCTAGTCAAGTATGCTTGTACAGTGAGATTTCGATGATCCCAAATAGAATCATCCCTTTCAACCAGTCATTTGGATTACGTTACATATATATATATATATATATATATATATATATATATATATATATATATATATATATATATATATATATATGTTGAAAAGAGAAATAAAGGAAAGAAAGTATTGAATGGATAAAATAGGATTATTTTGATTAATTTAACTTACACGTGTTTCGGTCAGGAGTTTATCTAGGTGTACATTATTCTATTATTTTTAAATAACAAAATGAAATGAAATAATAATAGAAAAAATGTAGAAATGTTCAGGACACATTTCTCTTTTCAACATATCGTCGGATTCACTTCCATTTTCAATTTACATATACATATATATGGAGAAAGGTAGACAAACACAGGATGTTATGGAAACTGGATGTTAACATCCCATGTTTGTCTACCTTTCTCCACATACTGTCGGATTAACCTCCTCACATATACATACATACATATACATACATACATTATATACACACACACACACACACACACATTTGGAGGATATGTGCTTAATTGAAGTCATACCTAATTTTGAAAATTAGTTAATAATTAATGAATTTAGGCGGACGTATATGTTCAAATGTAAGGCTAAACAAATCGAGAAAATGTCAATCCCTGTATGTACATTTCGACCTATTAGATCTCATCAGCAAGACTGTCATGCGACAAGTCACCAGAAAGTGGAATATAACTAACTTCAAAACAAACGAAAAATCTGGGTTGGCCAGCTAGTGTAATGGTTAGAATCCCCACCTGTCAGCTTGGCAGTTGAGTTTTTGAGTCACACACAGAGGCAGTCTCCCATGTCTATAACTTTGCTGATGAGACCTAATAGGTCGAAATGTACATACAGGGATTGACATTTTCTCGATTTGTTTAGCCTTACATTTGAACATATATGCCCGGCTAAATTCATTAATTATTAACTAATTAATTTGCAAAATTAGGTATGACTTCAATTAAGCACATATCCCCCAAAAATTGTCGGCTAAAAGCCATATCAAAAATAAACACATTACATTACATTATATACATACATACGGTGGCCCATAAAAGACTGACAAATTAAAGTTTTTATTCTTTTGAGTCATAGAATATTGTCCAAGGAAATATATTTTTAGCTATTTGCGAAAAATGATATCCTGTAGATTGTCTACATTTTCCTGGATACAAAGTTGCCCTATAATTCGAGCACTTTGTATGACTTTGCTCAAGGTTTCCGGGGTCAATCCTCTTATCTCTGCACGAATATCATTCTTGAGGTGTGCCAATGTGTTAAGCTTATTCAAAAACATACACTCCTTTGAATAACCCCACAAAAAGAAGTCAAGCAGGCTAATTAAAATAGTTACAAACCAAGTAGTGCTTTAGGTTTGAACAGAGGTCCGTCATCAAATTTTTAGTGGCAGATAAGTGCAAAACGTGTAATCTGGATGGAGAAGAATGTTTGTTTTTTTTTTTTAGATGTTTTAAGATGGTGAAAATAATCATCAAGAAGAAGATCGGCCCACCTGAAATGGGGCATTCAGTTAATGTGGTCATTTTGGCGGACAGAGGATATTTCTGAACAACTGGGAATTTCTGTGGGTACAACCGAGGCCACCGATATCTAGCCGGTCTTGGTACAATACACAAAATTATGCATGATGATCTAGCCTTGCCATGAGGGGGGGGGGCACCTCACGCACTGGGTAATAAAACTAGCCCTGCCCCTTTATTTATTTCTGAACAACTGGGAATTTCTGTGGGTACAGCACACAAAATTGTGTGTGATGACCATGTCATTGGCTTCCCAAAATGTTGACCCCTTTTTATCATATGTGCTAGAAGGTGGTGCTCTAGGTTTGAACAGAGGTCCGTTATCAAATTTTTAGTGGTAGATAAGTGCAAAACATGTGAAATTTATAGAAGAATGTGTGATATGTATGGAGAAGCATGTTTTTTGGGGTTTTTTTTAATGTTTAAAGTGCTGGGTTTTTTTTATGTTTAATGTGCTAGATTTGAACAGAGGTCGGTCATCAAATTTTTAGTGGTGAATAAGTGCAAAACATGTGAAATTTAATGAAGAATATGTGATGTGAATGGAGAAGCAAGTCTTTTTTTTTTCAAATGTTTAAAGATGGTTGTTGAAATATTTTGGGGTATAGTTATTTACTAAGCTTAGCTTAAATGTGGCACAAGACCAGAAGTTTGAGGCCCCCAATGAGAATTGAACTCATTAACAATGGTCTGCGAATGTACCTAGCTAACCATTACATCACATGAGGTGCCCCATATACTAAGCTTAGCTTAGATGTGGCACAAGGCCAGAATTATGGGGCGTCCAATGAGAATTGAACTAATTAACAATTGTCTGCAGGTCTAGCTTGTTAACCATCAGACCATGTGAGATGCCCATAGTTATTTACTAAGCTTAGCTTAGATGTGGCACAAAGCCAGAAGTATGGGGCGCCCAGTGAGAATCGAACTCACTAACAATGGTCAGCAAATCTAGCTTGCTAACCATTACGCCATGTGAGGTGCCCCATTTTGGGTTATATATATTTACCAACCACTCCGCAATGAGCAGGATGCGACACAAGGTCAATTTATTAAGCGGAGTTCAACAGGTTTGAATTCAGAGTTTTCCTTCTCCTAGACCGGTTACCTAACCAAGGTTAAAGAGCCTAGTCTGCCCTACTATTTACCCATAGCTGGAGGGAGAGTAGAATTCATACCTTTCCCAAGGGTATTAGCGCTAAGTGAAATGCAATTACCACGTCCAGGATTTGAACTCGGGGCGACAAGTCAATTTCCTATGACTTTAACCATTACACCACGCGCTTCCCATTTTGGGTTATAAGGTGGGCTAAAAACCGCAACTCATTTATAGATGTGGTGGCTAAATTGGACAATCAAAAACGCCCAAAACGTGTATTTAATTTACTATTTGAAGGCGTTGATAAATTGTCCTAAAATTACTTGCTGGAAGGACTGCTTAAAGGAATGACCAACAGGATCAACTCTGATACAACTTTCTAGAGATCAACAGACAGGGATTATATCTAATACAACTTTCTACTTTGAGGACAGATCACCAGACAAGGATTAAAACTGATACTACATCTTTCTACTTTGAGGACAGATCAACAGACAAGGATTAAAACTGATACTACATCTTTCTACTTTGAGGACAGATCACCAGACAAGGATTAAAACTGATACTACATCTTTCTACTTTGAGGATAGATCAACAGACAAGGATTAAAACTGATACTACATCTTTCCACTTGAGGACAGATCAACAGACAAGGATTAAAACTGATACTACATCTTTCCACTTTGAGGACAGATCAACAGACAAGGATTAAAACTGATACTACATCTTTCCACTTTGAGGACAGATCACCAGACAAGGATTAAAACTGATACTACATCTTTCCACTTTGAGGACAGATCAACAGACAAGGATTAAAACTGATACTACATCTTTCCACTTTGAGGACAGATCAACAGACAAGGATTAAAACTGATACTACATCTTTCTACTTTGAGGACAGATCAACAGACAAGGATTAAAACTGATACTACATCTTTCTACTTTGAGGACAGATCAACAGACAAGGATTAAAACTGATACTACATCTTTCTACTTTGAGGACAGATCAACAGACAAGGATTAAAACTGATACTACATCTTTCTACTTTGAGGACAGATCAACAGACAAGGATTAAAACTGATACTACATCTTTCTAATTTGAGGACAGATCAACAAACAAGGATTAAAACTGATACTACATCTTTCTACTTAAATGCCTTAAAAGTAATAAATAATTCATCATACGCATCTGATGATTTGGGAGAGTTAGACACTTTGTCTAAGCTTCCTTGAAATAGGCTATAATGCAAAAATTCTAAGTCTTTTGTTATATTTTTACTTATAAATTTGCTCTGTGACTCTAACAATAAGAGTACACATTGAGCTCTGCAAACTGCAACAGGTTTTAAAAAAAAACTCCTACGTTGTAAGGAAGATTTCTTCTCTGGACTTTTGGATATTAATATATATATATATATATATATATATATATGAGGTTAAGTAAACAAACGTCTTTATTTTTATATGGCTTTAAGCAGACAATTTTTGGAGGATATGTGCTTAATTGAAGTCATACCTAATTTTGAAAATTAATTAGTAATTAATGAATTTTAGGCGGGCATATATGTTCAAATGTAAGGCTAAACAAAATGTCGAAATGTACATTCAGGGATTGACATTTTCTCGATTCGTTTAGCCTTACATTTGAACATATATGCCCGCCTAAAATTCATTAATTACTAATTAATTTTCAAAATTAGGTATGACTTCAATTAAGCACATATCCTCCAATATATATATATATATATATATATTAAACACACACAAGCCCAGTTCCATAATAGTTAATACATTTACCTATAAGTTTCACATTCCAAATGTACCGAAACTTATCAGACAGATGTAGTAGTAGTAATAATTTAGCATTTTCTTAACACGTGTAATTTTCTCTATTAAGTAAATAAATTCTACCCCTGTTCCAAAAGAGATTATCTATTTATTATTATACTAAAGCTGAGCGAATCAACCTTTGGTTCCCTAAGACTTTTTTCCTATTAAGTTTAATGACACAAAATACACGCCAAAATATTCCTTAGTTTGAAAAAAATTCCATTCTAATTGGTTCTAATTAGTCATAATTTGCAATATATTCAAAAACTGACCCGTCTATTAGTTTATATTCTGCCTGTCCCTTTCCCACCTCTCTTTATCTATTTTGATTAACTACTACTTACTTATGTTAATTTTCATCAGCAGCCAAATAAAGTGGGGAGTTTAATCTCCCTCTCACACTCTCCAATTTCTCTCTATATAACGAGTAATAGAGATATAAAGAGAGGTGGAAAGTGACAGGCAAAATTATGGGACAGATGAAGTAATTCAACATTTTTCTAACGCCTTAATTTTCTCTTCTATTTTAATAGTAAATAAATTCAACGTCTGTCCCAAAATAGTTGATACATTTATTAATAATTTCCCCTCAAATAAATGTACCAAAAATTATGGGTCAGTTGTAGTAATAATTTAATATCTTCTTGATTTCTGTAATTTATATATAACACACTCAAACCTGGTTCCATAATAGTTGATACATTTACCTATAAGTATCACATTCCAAATGTACCAAAACTTATGGGACAGATATCTTATTATAATGGAGATTGTGCACTTTTCTGTCTGTAACCGAAACTATATTACTACTCATATGACTATTCCCTTAGTTATTGACATCACATTTTCCATGATTGTATTTTTATTTAGACCTCAATTATTAATAAAATTGTTTTACATTATTAAGACTGTTAACCATGTCTACATACTGACAACATGCTATTATATTTATATATACAACAAAATAGCGGTTTACAGTGTGAACGGGAAGGCTAATTTGCATATTGATATTTAAAATGTGATTTTATTAATTATGTGCTTAGTATTATTGATTTCTAATTGTTTGGTTTTATTTTAATGAATATAATCAAAAATCTCTTCAATGAATCTTAAATTAACAAGAAAAAATAACTGTCATTTTATTATTTACTTCCTCTTTTAACTAGATACTTAAATTAGAAAAAATTTAAATGAAAGACGAGAGTGATGGAAGAGTAAGTTTCAGGTGTTCTAATTTTTATTATGCTCCCTCTGTTTCAAATCTTTTTATCGGTATTCTTATTTAGTTTCATTAGCCTTTCTAATTTAATATAATATTTTATTACATTAAACTTAAATACTTGCACCCGGAGGGTGCATATATTTGCTAGTAGTAGTAATAATTTAACATTTTCCTAACACCTGTAATTTTCTCATCTATTTTAACGACATAAGTTTAAACGCTATAGATCCATTTACTGATAAATTTCATGTCCTGATATATTTGCTTAAGAGCTATTGCTAAATAGTTCAATATGTAAAAAGTATAATCTTTTTTTTTTAACTCACTTTTTTCTTTCTTTTCATTTTTAGATGTAGTGATAATTTAACATTTCTCTAACACCTGTAATTTTCTCTTCTGTTTTAATGACACGAGTTTAAACACAATAAATTCAACGTCCGTCCAAAAATAGTTGATCCATTTACTGATAAATTTCGTGTCCTGAATAAAAAAAATCAGCCATTGTCACCAAAAATATTTTGAATTATTCATCAAGGACACTCGTGACATAAGAATTAAGATATCTATCAATTTCATTTTTATATTATCTTTTGCACTTAGTATTCTGTGGGAAATTTTACTTATGTTGAGAAATACAATTAAGGTTTATAGTTTGACTAGCAGGGCTACTTGGCATTGCCCAGATAAAGGGAATGAGAGAGAGAAGGGAATGATGAAAAACAAAGAAAAATTTGCAATAAAGTCAAAAACTGACCTGTCTCTTATTTCACATACTGCCTGTCACTTTCCCCCTCTCTATATATCAATTTCATTTTTATATTATCTTTTGCACTTAGTATTCTGTGGGAAATTTTACTTATGTTGAGAAATACAATTAAGGTTTATAGTTTGACTAGCAGGGCTACTTGGCATTGCCCAGATAAAGGGAATGAGAGAGAGAAGGGAATGATGAAAAACAAAGAAAAATTTGCAATAAAGTCAAAAACTGACCTGTCTCTTATTTCACATACTGCCTGTCACTTTCCCCCTCTCTATATATCAATTTCATTTTTATATTATCTTTTGCACTTAGTATTCTGTGGGAAATTTTACTTATGTTGAGAAATACAATTAAGGTTTATAGTTTGACTAGCAGGGCTACTTGGCATTGCCCAGATAAGGGAATGAGAGAGAGAAGGGAATGATGAAAAACAAAGAAAAATTTGCAATAAAGTCAAAACTGACCTGTCTCTTATTTCACATACTGCCTGTCACTTTCTCCCTCTCTATATATCAATTTCATTTTTATATTATCTTTTGCACTTAGTATTCTGTGGGAAATTTTACTTATGTTGAGAAATACAATTAAGGTTTATAGTTTGACTAGCAGGGCTACTTGGCATTGCCCAGATAAAGGGAATGAGAGAGAGAAGGGAATGATGAAAAACAAAGAAAAATTTGCAATAAAGTCAAAAACTGACCTGTCTCTTATTTCACATACTGCCTGTCACTTTCCCCCTCTCTATATATCAATTTCATTTTTATATTATCTTTTGCACTTGGTGTTCTGTGGGAACTTTTACTTATGCTGTTTAGAAATACAATTAAGGTTTATAGTTTGACAAGCAGGGCTACTTGGCATTGCCCAGAGAGAGAGAGACACAGAGAGAGAGACAGAGACACAGAGAGAGTTAAAGAAAGAGAAAGAGTTAAATCAAGATTATTATACTTTTTACATACTCAACACTTTGGCAATCGCTCTTAAGTAAACATATCAAACATTGTAATAATTAAATCATACTTTTGTATATCCACAGGTCCAGCTAGTCAAGATATCTAGTTTTACTAGCAGGGCTATCCGGTATTGCCCAGATAAAGAAAATAATACCATATAAACAGTAGAGATATCACCAATTTTAATAATCTTATTATAATGGAGATTGTGGGTTTTTCTGTCTGTAACCGAAACTATATTACTACTCAAGTCACAATTCCCTTAGTTATTTACATCACATTCTCCATGATTTTATTTCTATTTAAACCTCAATTAATTAAAAAAACTGTTTGACATTATTAATACTGTTGGCCTTACCTAAATACTAATAACAATTGTATTTATATATACAACAAAATACCAGTTTTCAGTGTAAACGTAAAGCTAATTTGCATATTGATATTAAAAAAACTGATTGTAATAAAAATGTGCTTGGTATTATTGATTTCTAATTGTTTGGTTTTATCTTAATGAATATGAGTAAAAATCTCTTCAATAAATCCTAAAAGAAATTCATTAACAAGAAGAAATAACTGTAATTTTATTCTTTACTTCCTATTTTAACTAAATAGTTAAATTAGGAAAATTTAGCATTGAAAAACGGAAGTGATGAAAGAGTAAGTTTCAGTTCTATTTTCTGATTATACCCCCTCCGTTTCAAATCTTTTTATCTAAATTCTTAATTAGTTTCATTAGCCTTTCTGATTTAATCTAATATTTTATTACATTAAAACTTAAATACTTGCACCCGGAGGGTGCATATATTTGCTAGTAATAATAATATACTTCATATTAAAGCATTTAGACCAACAACAATGAATTGTAACCAATGAAAAATAAGTGAAACAAAAAAGACTTTATCAGCTTAGCGTCTATGGCATTTAAAGATAACACGACTGAACTTCGCCCCTCCCCCCACCAATCTAAAGTTAATGGGGGGGGGTGTAAAAATACTCACTAGCGCCATCTGGATTCTAATTTACTTCCTGTTTACTTAGTACAAAACTGAATCTCCCTGGAAGAGATTTTGAGACAGACAAAGAGTTATAAAATACGGTAGGACTTTGCTTATCTTAAGCCAGTCAGCAAAAACTTTTCAACTGAAAAATTTTTAAAACATTTTACAAACATCTATTACTTAACGATTCTGGTTTGTTTGGTTTGTTTTGTTTTACGGCATATCAATCTCTGTGGGTCATTTAATGCCGACAAAGTTGTGAAATAAATTCATTCTTAATGCATAATACAATTTTGTTTATCAACTCATGTTTTTCTATTTAACCCATAGATGGGACCATAACAGGTACTACCAGTCCGGGTCAGAGTGGACCAGTGAGCAATGGTGATGAAGGGGTGCTCCACATTCCCCAAACCTCCAAAACTGGAACCTCACCATCAGATAGAGTTTAACGTCATTCCCAGGACATGTAGACCCTCAGTCACCGTCTTCTAGCACCCATATGATAAAAAAGGGTTGGGGCTTACCATAAGGGCAATAGGGTTGGGAAAATCATATAGGTGCTAGGGCTTGACGTCACCAGCTGATTGATCAGAGGGGGCCTCTCCGACCGCCCGTCTAGCCCAAGATAGGGCCAAAGTGGAGTATTGCATGTCATGATCTGCTCAGCCACCTGGGCTCTATCCTTAAGCATCACGGGTCGCCACCCACGGCCAACAGGTGGCCCCATTGGGGGAGTCTTACCCCTCTGCAGAGGTGCAGTCGGTGCATTCTAATGCCCCAGCCGACAGGGCGGAATTCTGTTTGGTTTGGTTTCTTTGTCTAATGGCATATCAACCTTTGTGGATTATTTAATGCCAGGGCCATCCTTGTAGAAGAACAGTAGTAATACTTCAGAATACTAAGACCCTTAGCCACTGCCTTCTAGCACATATGATAAAAAGGGTTGGGGATTTGCACTAAGGTCAATGGAGTTGGGACAATCATATAGGCGCTAGGGCTTGACGTGACCAGCCAACTGATCGGAGGGGGTTCTCTCTGACCACCCGTCTAGCCTGAGTAAGAGCCAAAGTAGAGTGTTGCATCCCTTGGACTGCTCAGCCACCAGAATTCCGTCCTTAAGCATCACAGGTCACCATCCATAGGGCGGGTATATAATCGGGAGGGTGCTGCAGATCAGCAGTGTATAGAGATGAGCCACCACTGACAAGGAGTGGTTACTCCTTACTAATGTGGCCGGTTTTGCTTAGTTGGGATCGCAAGATTCTGAGATTGATGCCGGTTCCCACCAACTGAGCGTACGAGTAGAACACCGACTGGGTAATTCTATCTGTGCAGTTAAGTAGGGTGCTGATGGTAGGTGTGGCGCTCCACCTCAGGAAAAGAAAAAAAAGAATCTCCTTGGTCTCGCACTAGCGAAAAGGGGATAGATTCCCTCGCTGTCTGGCTGATACTGACAATAGTTATAATTGTTTCTTTCTTTATAATAAAAACAGGATGGTCCATTATTGAAGTCAGTAAGTCTACTGTTGGTTTGAATAACAGCAGCTAAGTACAACTTAAGCAGTGTCCAAGACAGTTGGTATATATAGCAATCAAGAATGATCCATTCATGAATTTAGGTGATTTGGGACAGTATTTAATACTGTTTCTAATATATAAAGTTAAACTTAATGAGTCAGATATACCTACTAACAGTTTCACTTAGTGCTCTTCAGGGCAAAGAGTCAGATCTTTGCCCTGAAGAGCACTAAGCAAAACTGTTAGTAGGTATATCTGACTCATTAAGTTTAACTTTATCATTTGCTCTACTTAGGTATTGAGCACTTTTTAGCTTTAGAATATCCTGGCGGTTTATATATATATTTTTATATATATATATAAAAATTGTTTTTTCTTTTGGCTAAGTATTATAGTATCAACCGATTATTTTCAGTTGGTACGACTATCTTGGTTTCCCCCCCCCCAGATGATGTTTGGTAGTATATTTTTACAATCAAACTATTTGCCGGGATTTTTTCTTACCGTAAGGGTTTACCAACAAGTATGGTATATAATATATATAATCCATTGTAATATTATGGATTTGGACTCATAACTTAAAGTTTCATGGTTATGCAATCATCAGATGAGTCAAATGGTTGAGATCTTAAAAACCAGTAGTCAAATGGTTGAGATTTTTTTTTTTTTAAATTTATAAATCTGCTCTGCTTTATTAGCATTGAGCACCTTTTCATGCTAATACTTTTCTCATTCATTCTCTATTCACTATATATATATATATATATATATATATATATATATATATATATATATATATATATATACACACTAGACAAAACGTAACCCATTGGTAACCCATTCAGCTCTGGGTAGATAATTGAGATTAGGGAAAAGGGAGTTAGCAAAGTGAATAAAATTAAAAAAATAAAATACGGCTGGACGAAACCTTAAAATCATTTTAAGAAAGGAAATGTTTAACCTCGTGTAAGGTATGGATTGCTGGTTGTGAAATTTAACATAAATATATTTCAAATTCGCCCGGCCCTCTCTCTACTCACACAGAGAAACTAACATTATATAACAAGGAGGCAGTCAAGAGATACATAGAGGGGAAGAAAGAGACAGACAGAGAGTAAAGTAAGAGATTGAATCAGAATGATGAAAAGTCAGTCGAGTTTTGCTCCCAAAGTAGTTGCAAAGTCTAGCCACACTGATGAGACGTGAAACGTCAAAACACTGGATGACTAATATATCTTATTATAATGGAGATTGTGGGTTTGTCTGTCTGTAACCGAAACTAAATTACTATACAAGTCACAATTCCTTTAGTTATTTACATCATATTCTCCATGATTTTATTTTTATTTAAACCTCAATTATTAATAAAATTGTTTTACATTACTTACACTGTTGACCATATCTACATACTAATAAATTGCAATTGTATTTATATATACAACAAAATAGAGGTTTACAGTATGAATGGGAAGGCTAATTTGCATATTGATCTTAAAAAATTGATTTTAATAAATATATGCTTAGTATTATTGATTTCTAATTGTTTGGTTTTATCTTATTGAATATGAGCAAAAATCTCTTCAATAAATCTTAAAAGAAATCCCTTAAGAAGAAATAACTAATATTATTCTTTATTTCCTATTTTAACTAAACAGTTTAATTAGGAAAATTTACCAATGAAAGACGGGAGTAACGGAAAATGATGGAAGAGTTAGTTTCAAAGTTGTTCTATTTTTCAATCATACCCCCTCTGTTCCAAATCTTTATCTGCATTCTTATTCAGTTTCATTAGCCTTTCTAATTTAATGATATTTTATTATATTAAAACTTATATACTTGCACCTGGAGGGTGCATACATTTGCTAGTATATATAAAATGCACTGACGTTCTTATGTACCTGTCCAACAAAAAAAAAATATATATATAATTATGAGGAAGCTTGAAAGGAAAAAAAAATTGAAAATAATAAGGATTCTGTTTTGTTTAATCAAATTAATCCTTTTCTTCCCTTTCTTATATTTTTTCTGTGTAGCATGTCCTTTTTCTTCCCTTTTTCTTTATAATAAAAAACGGAATGGTCAATCATTTCGCTGAGATGACGACACTCGTGAGAAATAATTTTAAAAATCGGTGGATAAGCAACACCAGATAATCAGGATTTATATTTTTTGCATTTCATCTTGGGCGATTTGGATGGTCTCATATTTAAACAGAGGGTGTTGCAAGATGATAATGATTGTACAATTAAGGAACACAAGTATTAATATATATATATATATATATATATATATTTCTTTTTACCCGCTAACGAAAAATACTAACACTTTATCTTGTTTTACTTTATATGACACAAAAATTTTAATGATCATATTAAAAACAAACAAAAAAATTACCAATATAAATACACGTATTCACTAATTTAAGAAAATAAATTTTAATCATATAAATAATAAGGAAATGTATTGTGTACAGTGCTCAGGTGCACCACAACTCATCAAAGTCTCATGTCAAGTACACAGAATAATGTATTAGTGTCAGGAACATGAATAGCTTACAGTAATAACATACATGTATGTGTACAGTGCTCAAGTGCACCACAACTCATCAAAGTCTCATGTCTAGTACATAGAATAATGTATTAGTGTCAGGAACATGAATAGCATACAGTAATAATATACATGTATGTGTACAGTGCTCAGGTGCACCACAACTCATCAAAGTCTCATGTCTAGTACATAGAATAATGTATTAGTGTCAGGAACATGAATAGCATACAGTAATAATATACATGTATGTGTACAGTGCTCAGGTGCACCACAACTCATCAAAGTCTCATGTCTAGTACACAGAATAATGTATTAGTGTCAGGAACATGAATAGCGTACAGTAATAACATACATGTATGTGTACAGTGCTCAAGTGCACCACAACTCATCAAAGTCTCATGTCTAGTACATAGAATAATGTATTAGTGTCAGGAACATGAATAGCATACAGTAATAATATACATGTATGTGTACAGTGCTCAGGTGCACCACAACTCATCAAAGTCTCATGTCTAGTACATAGAATAATGTATTAGTGTCAGGAACATGAATAGCATACAGTAATAATATACATGCATGTGTACAGTGCTCAGGTGCACCACAACTCATCAAAGTCTCATGTCTAGTACATAGAATAATGTATTAGTGTGAGGAACACGAGTAGCATACAGTAATAATATACATGTATGTGTACAGTACTCAAGTGCACCACAACTCATCAAAGTCTCATGTCTAGTACATAGAATAACATACAGTAATAATATACATGTATGTGTGCGCATATGTCTGTGGAGTGGGGTATCAGATATAGTGTTGGTCAATTACAGGAACCATGGAGGCTTTAATAGATGCAATGTTCTGGCAGCCTACAACGGATGCAGGCAGTTTATTCCATGCCTCGGCAACTCTGAGCGTGAAAAAATGTTTCCAATCCAGAATATCCCACTTAAGAAACATCTGTAGTAATAAAAAAAAAAAAATAAATAAAAAAAAAAAAAATGAATTTAGAAATTCAAAGAAATGTAATATCTACATTCACCATCCAAATAAAAGTAAGTTTCAGTGATTTAAAAAAAAATTTTTTAATTTTTATTTTATTTTATTTTTTTTTTTACACTGAACAACAGTGCCATTTTAGTCCGTAAATGTTGGACCTATATATTGGTAACTTGTACCGAATAACCCTGCCATTTCTACTTGGAAGCCATTGGGCTGTGAAACTTTTTGAAGTTTAAAAATAAATAAATATATATATATATATGTGTGTGTGTGTATGTATGTCCGTGTGTCTATATATCATACATACACACACATACATATATGTGTGTGTGTATAATATACACTGTATATTATACACATACAAATATAGGTAAAACTTGCAAATCATACTCAAAATCCCATGATATTACAGGGTGACCCAGAAAAAACGGAACCCAAATTATTTATTTTCCCATTAAACCCTACCACCACCACCACCCCCAGTTAAAATTAACAGTTTTATTTCAAAATTTGTGGGTTCTGTTTTTCTGGGATTTTGAGTATGATTTGCAGGTTTTACCCAAATATATATATATATATATATATATATATATATATATATAGGTACTGCCAACCAGGACGTCACAGTCGTATTTTACAAAATAAATTTACCCCCCACTCAGATTGAAAAAAAATTAAAAAATCAGGAAATTATCAGATTTTAATGAAATTTTCAGTGTTGAATTTTCAATGAATGAATTTATTTTATTAAAAAAAAACTGATTTAATTAGGTATTTCAGCTATGATAAATTAATAAATAAAATTCATTTAAAATATGAGTATCATGTTAAATTTAAAATGTCATGGACAATCTGTGCAAATTGTCTAGAATATTTCGCCAAAGAAAATGTATGTGGTAATAAAAATGAATATTTAAAAAATTCATATAGAAATATAATAGTCAGATTCACCATTGAGATAAGAGAAAGTTTCAGTGATTTCCTTCATTATTTCTAGAATTTATTAATTTTAACTCAAAATTATATATTAGTAGCCATCTTTTTAGTGGTGGAGGGAAAAACTAAAGAAATATAGAGGGTGGGTGAATTAGAGAGAGAGTGTTAAAGTAGTTCTTAAATTTAATTATTCAGTTGTAAAAACTGAAAATTATGAATGAAAGTTACTCTTATCTGGATTGTGAATGGAAGTATTAAACATAAGTATTGAGTGTAGGGTATTATTACTACGGATATTTCTTACTGGGGTATTCTGGAAGTGGACGAATACTAAAAATTGTAGCAACAGAAATTTTAAACTTAAATGAATTGACAAATAAAAAAATTTAAAAAAATTAAATTTAAAAAATAGATAAGAGATTTTACAAAATTAATTTTTTTAAATTGATAAATGAAAAATAATTTTTTTTAAAATGAATATTTCTTAAATTGATAAATGAATAAGAAATTTAAAAATAACTTAGATCAATTTTTTAAATACATAAATAAGAATATTTTTTAAATAAATAAAAAATAAAGAAATAAAAAAAGAAATAAAAAAATTATATGAATAAATAAGAAATTTAAAAAATAATTAGATAGATGAATTTAAAAAAAAAATGTAATTTTTTTAAAATAGAGAAAATAAGAAATACAAGTAGATTTTTTAAAAAATAAATAAAAATAAAATAAAAATAAGAAATTTAAAAGAAATATATAAATTAGAAATTAAAAGAAACCTAGTTCCTAAATATTTTTTCTTGATTTTACAAATAAAAAGAATATTTTTGAGGCGTAACACAGATTCTCAAAAATACCTGGTACAAAGTTAACTGACCTGAAAAAAATGTAAAAGTTTTTAAATAAAATAACTGGTGCATTATATCTTTTATTCATTAATATATTAACACCGGAAATTTCATTAAATTCGGTTAATTCCCTGATTTTTGGTATTTTTTTTTTTTTCTTTCGTCGGGGTGACATCCGATGGTGGAATTTAAGTCCGTTAAGTTCGATTTAACCTATTTTTGTCTAAAAATAAAAACACTTTTTATCTATAACATAAAAATTGAACTATTGAATTGCTAATTCAAATCAGATTTATTTGGATTATTCGGACTATTGTCCTCATCTTCATTGTTATCTGTACAACAATTATCAAGCCTCCATCTAAAAGAAAAAAAAAAAAAAAAAAAAAAAAAAATCAGAAATAGTAATTCAAATCACCCTAAATTCCTCAAAATTAGTTTGCAACACCCCCACACACACACACACTTTTTTTTTTTTGCTGATACACCCTTTTCCGACGTCTAAAAGTTCTCCACTGTCCCTCCCTTCAAGACATGACTACATTTAGTTCTTTACCAAGTTTCCAACTCCAAGACAAATTTTTGTACATTTTTTTCTCGGTCAGCCAGGCGACCCGCTGACCCTACACTTTGAATTTTCCCCACACCCTCGCACATGCTTATTGTCTAGAATCTCTAGACATACAGGACAATAAAATAGTAATGTTTATTATATGCTATTAAAATAAGCAACAAAAAATTAGAGTGTAACTAACTGGGGGATTTAACGGTTAAATTGGAGATATCTAGTTTTTTTTAAATTTTTTTTTTTTTTTTACCAAGTTTTCAACTCCAAGACAAATCTTTGAACATTTTTTTCTCGGTCAGTCAGAGGCGACCTGCTGACCCCACACGTTGGATTTATTTCCTCACACCCTCGCACATGTTCTCTAGAGACATTAGAAAAGAAAACAAACATTGTAATGTTTATGAAATGATTGACCGAAAAAATAGTTTTAAATGCATTAAAAATAAATTGCGACAGACAAAAATTTGACCTTAAATAATGGATTTAATTCGTTTTTAAAATGAAAAGTAGACGAAAAATTACTAAATTTTTCGTGAAAATCGGACCATTAATCGATTTTTCATAAAATTAAAAAAAATTTTAAAAAATAAAAAAAACTTTATTCATAACTTGTTTTTGGCTACGTTAAATTTCAATTGATTTAAAAGTGCAAAAATGTAAACATTGTTTTTCGTTTATAATTTTTATTATTTCCTTAAGCTGAAATTTTTTTTTTTTTTTTTTAAAATCAGGATTTTTTTTTTAATGTTTCTTTCGAATGGACAACATTTTTTCAAGATAATATTAACTTTTATGCAAGTTTCATTGTGTTAAATATGGGGGGGGGGTAAAATTCACAGGAAAAATTGGTGGTACATAGGGTCTGTTAAAATAAATAAACAACGGTGTAAAATAAAAATGGGTGATTTAACGGTTAAATTGGGGAGGCCCATTATTAAAGGTAAAGAACAATTTCCTCGTAAATTCCTACCATAAAATAAAAAAAATAAACTCATTTTATGTCCGTGTTTTTGCAATACCCGTTATTTTACAATACTAAATATATTTTCTTGATTCTTTAAAAAATAAAGAAAATATATTTAGTATTGTAAAATAACGGGTGCAAGAAAAATAAAACATTTATTGCAAAAACACGGACATAAAATGGGGGTTCAGATTAATTTATGGTAGGAATTTACGAGGAAATTGTTCTTTACCTTATTAAAGATATTTTGGTGGTTGTGACTCACTATTTCCTGGTTGCTTCCTTAAAAAAAGGGGAAAAAAAGTTACGTGACCCAAAAGAGTGGGTCGAATGGCTCCCCTTTAGGAACCACTGCTTTATCAGTTAACCTAACAAAAATGTTACCTCGTTGATAAGCCTTTAAAAAAGTCAATTTGACGGGTGGTAAAAAGAGCTTTAGGTGTTTTTATTATTCATATTGAAAGAAAAAAAAAAAAAAAAAAAAAAAAGACACCCCGGGCGGTGTAAAATTCAATTTTTCGAAGAGACACCAAGACATTACATTTAGTTCCTACCAAATTTCTAACTCCAAGAAAAATCTTTGTGCATTTTTTTTCACTGTCAGTCAGAGGCGACCCGCTGACCCTACACGTTGGATTTATTTCCCCACACCCTTACACATGCTTATTGTCAAGACATAAGAAATAAAATTATGTTTATTATATGGCATGATAAACAATGAAATAAGAAAAATAGATAGAAAAAATTTGATGAAAAAAAAAAAATCGGTAATTTTACAATATTTGTTAATTCAAGTCTTCCACATAGATGCTATCAAAATAAACAAACCAACAATAGTGTAGCAAACTGGGTGATTTAAGGGTTAAATTGTTGAGGCCCATTAAAGATATTTGGTAATGAAGGACTATTTGCTCGTAAATTCCTAACATAAAATAAACTGAACCCCCATTTTATGTCCGTGTTTATGTATTAAATGTTTTATTTTTCTTGCACACGTTATTTTACAATACAAAATATATTTTATTTATTTATTTTAATATTCATTTCAATGTGTATATTCTAAAAGTTTTTATTTTGTGAGAAAAAATAAAACATTTATTGCAAAAACACGGGCATAAAATGGGGGTTCAGTTTATTTTATGGTAGTAATAAACGAGAAAAATGTTCTTCATTACCAGATATTTTGGTGGTTATACCCCCATTCTATTTCCTAGTAACTTCCTTAAAAAAATTACGTGACTACTCGGGAAAGTGAGTCGAATGGCTCCCCTTTGGGAACCTCAACTTTATCTATCAGTTAACCTCACAAGAATGTTACCTTCTTGATAACGGTTTTAAATAAATAAATGAACAAATAAGTAAATGAATTTAACGGATGTAAAAAAAAAAAAAAACCAAAACCCCGGCAAAACTTGCAAACTGGTCGGAAAATTAAAACGAAAGTTTTTTGGTGGTTCCCCATGACAGTTTAACTACAGTCTAAGAATGAACTTTTTGCGAATTGGGTTACTGTTTAGGGGATTAAGGATGTTTTTAATTACGTATTGCTTTAAAAAAAAATATTAATACATTTCATTAACCATTGAATCCAACGGTAGACACATTAGTCTCAGTTGTTTAATATAAAATTTCAATTAAACTTGGTTTAAAAAAAAAATTTTTTTCAACATTAAATGTATAGTAATTTGTTGTTTTTTAGGCAATAAACGTAATAAAAAAACAACCTTAATCCCCAAACCCCTAACCCAATTCGCAAAAAGTTCATTCATTGACTGTAGTTAAACTGTCATGGGGGACCACCAAAAAACTTTCAATTTTAATTTTCCGACCAATTTGCAAGTTTAGCCAAGGCTAATATATGGTATTATAATAATATTAATTATTACAATATATAATTTCTCTATGTAAAAGGTTGGTTCGAAAGTCTTGTAACCCCTACATATTGTTTTAATTTTTTTGTTTTAATAATAGAATATGTAATAGCGTTAATTACAATACACAATAATTATAATAATAATATAATTATCTATTTTATTTCCAACGACCTATTTAATGTAATTATAGTTGATTAATTATAAGAGTTACATTTTGGTAGGGGGTGACAAGACTTTCGGACCACCCTGTAAGTTGGATAGGTAAACATTGGTGTTATCTGTTGATAAAAAACGTAAACACCAGCTTTTACCTCTCAGGGTGTGTGGATGGGGGGGGGGGGAAGGATAATATTAAAAAATAATTTTATAAAGTAACCAGAAAAAAAAGTTTTAATTTAAAAAACAAAACACCTAAAAAAAAAGTTTTAATTAAAAAAAATTTTTTTTAAATACGTAACCCAATAAAAACGACATCATAGCGAGGTGTCAAAATTAAAACGGAAAATTTTGACGACAATTTGCAACACAAACTAAATTTTGAAATTAAAATCAAATTAATTTTTAAAATCCGATTCAAAATACTTTTGGTAAGTCAGGTTAATTTATTTCATTTATTTAACGAATCTTGAAATATTTTCTAAACTGCACATAAATATTTTAGTTTAGAAAATATTTCAAGATTCGTTAAATAAATGAAATAGAACAATTACTAACCTCACTTACAAAAAAAAAAAAAAAAAAAAAAAAAGTCAAGTAGGAAAAAATAAAAAATAAAAAAAGTAAATAAATAAAGAGAAAGATTTTTTTGTAAATTTATGAAATTATAAGTTTCCAGAAAAAAAAGTTTTAAAAGAAGATCAATAAAAACAAAACACGTAACCCAACAAAAACGGCACATTGTAGCGAGGTATCTATAAGAGCAACCAACTTATAAGCAAATTATTAATTTTCTTTTAATTTGAAATTAAAAGTTCAATTTGGAACTTGGGATGATTGTGACTTCTGCGTTCGTGCACTTTTCTTTTCTTACCTCACAACAGCTAAAGTGGATTTTTCAAAAGTTTGTTTTGTTTTTATATTTAATTTTTAAAAAATTGTTACTCTGAAATCAAAAAGTGTATAACTGAATCACTAGCAACAACTTTGAATCTCTACAACATTAATTAATTAATGGTATCCTTTAATTATTAAAAAAAATAAACTTTTCAATTAATAACGTATTTAATTTAATTAAGTTATTTTCCTTTAAGTATCATTTTTATTAAAAGTTTTAATCCCAGTTGAGAAATTAAAAATACAAACATTAGACTTTCATATTCCATTAACTTCTGTCCGGTAGACTACGCTAAAATTTAGGTCCCTGAATTCATAGTCTAGCAACAAAATTCCAATATAACGTAGCAAATGGTACCTTTCCTTCCTAGGTCCCTTTCTCCAAGCAATTTTAGTATCAAACCACGCACCCCTGTTCCAACAGGTTGACGAGTCGGGAGTATCAACTAAGAACTGGTTGCTTTTTTTAAAATAAAGTTAACGGAGTTTATTACTCCCTTAAAATAAACGCACACAAAAAACCCCAGCAACAAATTAGTTGCCAATTTTAGCGCTGAGATTGGGCTATCCCTTTTTCCGGTCATCAAGAGTTTACGGAGGTGGGGGTTAAAAAGTTAAGTGCAATTAATAAATTAAAAATTCATTAAAATCTATTACAACGGTAAGAAAAATAAGTTGATAATTTAAAAAAAAAAAAATGAATTTAAATACATAATAAAATGCAAGAAAGAAAATATAAAAATAAATATATGAAATGTCTATATTTATATAGGACTAGAACTGAAATTTAACTTTAAATAATCGATTTAATTAATTTTAAGTGATAAAGTCCGTCTTTTTGTTAGCCCCAATTATGAATATTTTCAAAAAAAATTATAATTGGTATAAATAAAATGATATATGAATGAATAAATAAATAAATATGAATGAATAAAATATACATGAATATATGAATAAATATAAAGTATAAATAAAATATATGATATTGATTGACATAAATAAAAAGATACAAATATATATTATAAAAAAAATAGATAAATTTTTCTTCCAGTTCTTGTTTATTCTTTTCCTTTATATATACAAAATATTATTATAATATATTTATAAAAATAAACAAACTTACTTTGTTCTCCTGGTTCCTCTGTACTTCCCATATTTTTTTTCTCTCTCTCTCTCTTTAAAAATTTACAATAACAATTCCTTTTCGAACCATGTGTATAATCCGAGCTAGATAAACCTTTCCGTTTTGTTTTTTTTTTCCTCCTTATTATCCAAGTACGAGAAAGAAGAAAAAAAGATTTAAATATGAAAGATTAAAAATTAAAAATATAGAAAAATATATATATATTTTTTTGGCTTTTTGGACTTCGACGAACAAGGAAAAAAATAGTTTGTTTTGACAATATCTCGCACCTTATTTCTCTACATAAGGAAGAAAGAAGAAAAATACTGAGGCTAATTTCGAGCACTTGTTCTGAAGTCAACTCTCCTTATAAAAAACTTTTTTGTTTTGTTTGGTGGTCACGGTCCAAAAAAATATATATAGATTCTTTCTTTTTTTTTTTTTTTCTTTCTTTCTCCTCTTTTTCTTCTTTCTCGTACTTGATAATAAGAGAGAAAAAAAAAACAAAACGGAAAGGTTTATCTAGCTCGGAATTATACACATGGTTCGAAAAGGAATTGTTATTGTAAATTTTTAAAGAGAGAGAGAGAGAAAAAAATATGAAAGTACAGAGGAACCAGGAGAACAAAGTAAGTTTATTTTTATAATATTTTATAATAATAATTTTTATATATAAAGGAAAATAACAAGAAAATGGAAGAAAAATTTATCTAATTTTTTATTAATAATATTTGTATCTTTTTATTTATGTCAATCAATATCATTATATATTATACTTTATTATTATCATATATTTCATGTATTCATATCTAATATTTATTTATTCATTCATATATCATTTATTTATACAATTAAAAAAATTTTTTTGAAAATTATAATTGGGGCTAACAAAAAGACGGATTTATCACTTAAAATTATAAATCGATTATTTAAAGTTAAATTTCAGTTCTATCCTAATAATATATAGACATTTCATAATATTTATTTATATTTTCTTTGCATTTTATGTATTTAAATTCATTTTTTTTTTTTAAATTATCAACTTATTTTTCTTACCGTTGTAATAGATTTTAATGAATTTTTAATTTATTAATTGCACTTAACTTTTTAACCCCACCTCCGTAAACTCTTGATGACCGGAAAAAGGGATAGCCCAATCTCAGCGCTAAAATTGGCAACTAATTTGTTGCTGGTTTTTTCGTGTTCGTTTTATTTTAAGGAGTAATAAACTCGTTAACTTTAATTTTTAAAAAAAGCAACCCATCTTAGTTGATACTCCCGACTCGTCAACCTGTTGGAACAGGGGGCGTNATATGTGTGTGTGTGTTAAATAAAAGTAAAGTAAAGTCGACAGGGCGGCCTAATGTCAGTATCAACCAGACAGCGAGGGAGTCTATCCCCTTTTCAATAGCGCTAGACCAAGGAGATTGTTTTTAGCATCTGAGGTGGAGCGCCACACCTACCATCAGCTCCTTACTTTACCGCACAGATCCCTGTGCTACTCATACGCTGAGTTGGCGAGGGCCGGTATCGAACTAGGAACCTTGTGGTTTTTAGCCGAACGCTCTACCGACTGAGCTAACCGCCCCTATAATACGATGAGGAAATTAATCCGACAATATGTGAAGAAAAATATTTCAAAAGATATAAAAACACAGGATGTTACGATCAGAGGAAACAATTTATGGCGTCTATACTTAGGTATTTCGGTATTAAACCATTCATCAGGACACTTTGTGCAATTAACTGTAATTAATCAATACCTTGATTAATTCGGTGGATTTAACCCTAAAGATCTTATGGTGAAACTCGAGTAGGTTATTTCTGTATATACCATTGTAATAAATTCGCTCTACTTACATATTGATCACTATATATTTGTTATATCGCTGTCTTTATCATGGTCAAACTTGTATCAACTAACCATTGTAACCAATTTCACCGGTAAGTCACCTTTTTCATACATAAAATTATATAATATATATGTGTTGTGTGTGTGTGTGTTGGTGTGTGTGTGTGTGTGTGAAGAAAATATTTAAAAAAAATATAACAAACACAGATGTTACGATCAGAGGAAACAATTTTATGTGTCTATACTTAAGTATTTCGGTATTAAACCATCATCAAGACACTGTTAAAGAAATTCTTATGAGGGAGAAAAAGAAAAATGTTAAGTGTATAATGAAGTGTGAATATGATGTTATTAACCGTTAATTTTTATATGCGCGTTTGTTTACGAAAGCTGATGACGTGATCATTGCATGTGCAAAAAATGGAAAATGAAGATCATAATTAATTAATTAATAGTTAATAACATCATATTCACACATTCACTATACACTTAACATTTTTCTTTTTTTCCCTCACAAGAATTTCTGTAACAGTATCCTGATGATGGTTAATACCAAATACTTAGTATAGACACATAAAATTGTTTCCTCTGATCGTAACATCCTGTGTTTGTTATATTTTTTGAAAATATTTTCTCCCACACACACACACACACACACATATATATATATAATATAATATAATATGTCGGTAATCATGTGATAGTGGTATAGATGTTACCACCATCACTGATTACCGACAAATTAAACAAGGAGACCTAAACATTATATATATATATATATATATATATATATATCTTATTATAATGGAGATTGTGGGTTTTGTCTGCCTATAACCGAAACTATATTACTATACAAGTCACAATTCCTTTAGTTATTTACATCATATTCTCCATGATTTTATTTTTATTTAAACCTTAATTATTAATAAAATTGTTTTACATTATTAATACTGTTGACCATATCTACATGATATTTACCGCGTACCCCACTTGTACGGGTCAGGCACAAAGTCCCTATTAACGTGGGACCACCCACAAGCCGAAGCTCAATGGAGTGGCAGGTGAAAAATTGCATCGATCCCGTCGGCATTCCCCCTCAAGGGGGGCGCCTCAGGCACTGGGCAATAAACCCAGCCCTGCCCCTTTAAATCAGGGGGCAGGTGTTGCCTGGGGGGACGGCCCCCTGGGATCGACGCTATCAACTCATAAAGATCCAGGGCCGAAGCCACTGGACCCCCGGTGTTGACCAGGTCTACATACTATTAACATGCAATTGTATTTATATATACAACAAAATAGAGGTTTACAGTATGAATGGGAAGGCTAATTTGCATATTGATCTTAAAAATTGATTTTTAATAAATATATGCTTAGTATTATTGATTTCTAATTTTTGGTTTTATCTATTGAATATGAGCAAAAAATCTCTCAATAATCTTAAAAGAAATCCCTTAACAAGAAGAAATAACTGTAATATTATATCTTTACTTCCTATTTTAACTAAACAGTTTAATTAGGAAAATTTACCAATGAAAGACGGGAGTAACAAAAAATGATGGAAGTGTTAGTTTCAAAGTTGTTCTATTTTTCAATCATACCCCCTCGTTCAAAATCTTTTTATCTACATTCTTATTCAGTTTCATTAGCCTTTCTAATTTAATATGATATTTTATTAAAAAATCTAACTAAATACTTGCACCCGGAGGGTGCATATATAAGCTAGTATATATATATAAACAATTTTTATGTATGAAAAAGGTGACTTACCGGTTACAATGGTTAGTTGATACAAGTTTTACCATGATAAGACAGCGATATAACAAATATATAGTGATCAATATGTAAGTAGAGCAAATTGATTACAATGGTATATACAGAAATAACCTACTCGAGTTTCACCATAAGGATCTTTAGGGTTAAATCCACTGAATTAATCAAGGTATTGATTAATTACAGTTAATTGCACAAGTTTATTTTGTGGTTATGACCGTTAAAAACAGATTTGCGAGTCTGTTTTTAATACCTTGATTAATTCAATGAAGATCCTTATGCTGAAACTCGAGTAGGTTATCTCTGTATATACCATTGGAATATTCGGATAATCTCCTCATATTTCTCCCATATATATATATATATTATAATATATATATATAATATATATGTAAAAATAGTGAAACATTTTTGAAAAAACACAGGTTCAAATAAAAAGAGTGATATTTATTCAGCCAACGCTGCAGTGTTTCAATCTGTTTAGTAGATCTTCTTCAGGGCTTCTGTTGATATAAGGAAAAATAAAATTCATCACAGAATAATAAGGAGACTGTGATAGTTTTTGTTGATCAGCTTGCTTAAAATGTTTTGAAAATTAGCGTTCTTAGAATAGTTCGAAAATTTTGAAACGCTGGGATATAAGCGTTCCTCTACTAAAGTTAAGTCCCATTCCAACGGGCATGTTTATAACACCTAAGATTAATCGAAAACTGGATTAATTTAAAGTAACCCTGAAGAATCAATCGATGAAACTCAGTAGGTTACTCCTTTCCATTCTTAAAATAAATTTATGCTCTACATTGTATTGAGCACTTTGTATTTGTTTTTTCTCAACCTTAACCTCTGGATACTGTGCGCTTCCAACGATCGGTTCTTATACCCACCGGTAAGTTAATACTTATACATATACAATATATATATATATATATATATATATATATATATATATATATATATATATATATTGAATTTATTGCTAAATGTTGCAAACAAAATACTGAGCAATAAGAATACCCTTCCTCCACTGTGAAGGTTTGGTGTCATGATTTGGGAGGAGAGAGAGAGGATAGAAAGAAAGAGAGAGTGAGAGAGGGGGAGAGAAAGAGACACAGAGAATAAGAGAGAGAGAAAAAGAGAATAAGAAAGAGAGGGGGAGAGAAAAGAAAGAGGGGGAAAGAAAAAGAGAGACAGAAAGAATAAGAGAGAGAAAAAAAGAGAATAAGAAGGATAGATTGATAGAGAGAGAGAGAGAGAGAGAGAGAGAGAAAGAGAGAGAGAGAGAGAGAGAGAGAGAGAGAGAGAGAGAGAAAGTTTTACTCATTTTCAGAGAGACAGAGAAAAAGAGAGAGAGATAGATAGATAAAGAAAGATATAGATAGATAGAGAGAGAGAGAGAGAAAGAGAAAGGAGGAGAGACATAGATAGATAGTGAGAGAGGTGGAGAAAAAGTGAGAGGGGGAGAGAAGAGAGAGAGGGAGAAAAAGAGAAAAAGAGAAAGAAAAAGAGATAGAAAGAGATAGATAGAGAGAGAGAGAAAGAGAGAGATAAATAGAGAAAGAGATAGATAGATAGATAAATAGAGAGATAAATAGATAGAGAAAGAGATAGATAGATAGATAAATAGAGAGAGAGTGAGAGAGAGAGAGTGAGAGAGAGAGAGAGAGAGCTTTACTCATTTTCAGCTGTCGTGTTGAACTATAAACGCATGTTGTTTTTTTTTGTTTTGTTTAAATAATTGTTTATTAACATCTCATTATTGTCCGTCGATATAAATCAATTATGCTTAGCCTACTTTACTTTATTGTCACAGAAAGAATGTGACTAACAATATGGGTTGAGGAACGTGTGGCCTTAAGGACACATGTGGCCTTCCAAATCAAAATATGATTGCCCCAACCCTATTGCCCTTATGGCAAGCCCCAACCCTTTCTATCATTTATGTACTAGAATGAGGTGGATGAGGGTCTTAATGTCCTGAGTATGATATTAAACTCTATCTGATGGTGAAGTTCCAATTCTGGAGCTCTGGGGAATGTGGAGTACCCCTTCATCACCATTACTCCCAGGTCCACTCTGAGGGTCTTAATGTCCTGTGTATGATATTAAACTCTATCTGATGGTGAAGTTCCAATTCTGGAGCTCTGGGGAATGTGGAGTACCCCTTCATCACCATTACTCCCAGGTCCACTCTGAGGGTCTTAATGTCCTGTGTATGATATTAACTCTATCTGATGGTGAAGTTTCCAATTCTGGAGCTCTGGGGAATGTGGAGTACCCCTTCATCACCATTACTCCCAGGTCCACTCTGAGGGTCTTAATGTCCTGTGTATGATATTAAACTCTATCTGATGGTGAAGTTCCAATTCTGGAGCTCTGGGGAATGTGGAGTACCCCTTCATCACCATTACTCCCAGATCCACCCTGAGGGTCTTAATGTCCTGCATATGATATTAAACTCTAGCTGATGGTGAAGTTCCAATTCTGGAGCTCTGGGGAATGTGGAGTACCCCTTCATCACCATTACTCCCAGATCCACTGACTTGGAGTCGTATTACCTGTTCGGGTCTCATATATGGGTTAAATAGAAAAACATGAGTTTAAAATAAATGTGTTTAAAAAGAATGAATACCATATATCTGTTTACAAGCAAATGACTGTTAAAATAGAAATAATTACTTGAAACCATACAATTATTAGTATTAGCAAGGAATTCCTAAAACTATATATCAGTATGCAAATTATTTGTATTACATAGGAATACTTGGTACCATACAATTCATACCTTTCCCAAGGAAATCAGTGCTACGTGAAATGCAAATGGACTTGTACAGGATTTGAACTATCTAATGCTAATAATTTATACACAATTATATGGTTTCCACTAACTATTCTTAATACAAATAATTTGCAAGCAATTATATTAGGGACTGGCAAACTGAGCCTAAAATGCGTTTTTGACAAAATGACTTTAGCCCCCCCCCCCACAGAAAATAATTTACCAAAAATCAGGGAATTATCGGATTTTAATGAAATTTTCAGTGTTTATTTATCAATGAATGATCTTTATAATGCATTATTTATTTTATTTCAAAACTTTCTCATTTTTTTCAGGTCACTTAATTTTGACCCCCCTTATGTTGGGGGACGTAAAATGTTTTGCGAGTTGGTCATTTTCGATACTAATTACAGAATAAATAAAGAGATAAAAGAGTGAAGTTATGAATAGAAACAAAAAAAAATTTTTACGATTGTTGTTTTATGAGAAAATAAGTACCGAAAATCGAAAAATAAAATGTAAAAAAATAATAAATACTTAATTTTTTGGAGATTTCTTTTTTACTCATTTCGATAATTATTTAATTGGCTATTATTTTATAAAAGAAAAAATTATACATCGATGTTTTTTCTTCTTAAAAAGGAGAGGGGGTACATTTTCAATAGAGTTTTTCTTCAAAACGTATTACTTTTGGCACCTAAAATAAGGTTTGCATTAAGTAGATATTTATTTTTAGGATCTAAAAATATAACATTTTAAACTTAACATTAGGATTTTCATATTTTAAATGAATTTTATATATTAATTTTTCATAGTAAAAATACTAAATTAAAGTTTTGAAATAAAATAACTGATGCATTATAAAATTCATTAATTGTTAAATCAATACTGAAAATTTCATTAAAATTGGATAATTACCTGATTTTTGGTAATTTTTTTTGCAATCGCAAATGTTACAGTAAAATTGTAAACAAGCACTTAAAACCATCGAAAAAGAGGCTGAATGGCGGATCGCGTCTAAATTGACCAAAACAAATGGTTTTAAATCTTTTAAAAATAAACTGCATATGTAATGATATTTTTCTTATTTTAATGATGGTTATTATGTTACTACTTATCGATTTAGACAAAGTTTGACCTTAAATAATAGATTTAATTATTTTTAATTCACTTTTAAAATTCCTAGCAGACGACAAAAATGCTAATGCCTAAATTATATAGTTTTGGGTAACATATTTATACTCAATTATATGATTTCAAGTGTTCCTATCAAATACAAATAATTTACACCCAATTATATGGTTTCAAGTATTTGTATCTAATACAAATAATTTGTACACAATTATATGGTTTCAAGTA
>CM042177.1:35362988-35380488 GCA_023376005.1 Doryteuthis pealeii | reverse complement strand
TTGGCCCCTTGGGATTCATGTTGATTCATTATATATCTTAAAGTCCGAAGCCACTCTCTCTCTCTCTCTCTCTCCCTCTCTCTCTCTCTCTCTCTCTCTCTCCCTCTCCCTCCCTCTCTCTCCCTCTCTCTCTCTCCCTCTCTCTCTCTCTTCTCAGTAAGGAAATATAGAATTAACAGGCTAAAGATAAACATGGACACACTCACGCACACATATATACACACACACACACACACACACACACACACAGACAGACAGACAGACAGACAAAAATAAAGGAGTGGGTTTTTTTTGCATCAATACCAGCTTGACTTCAGTATCCAATTTCGACCATACAAGGTTGACCTCCAAGGTCATAACAAGAAATTCTATTTTTGGCTCTCAACAGGAAAATACAAAAAATTTTTTAACCTCAAAAATAATTGTCTTATGTCATACCAACCCTTTCTGGGTCATTTAATGCCGAAACATTTCATTTTGATAAACATTTCTATGTTTCAAGTTGTTAATATCTTCAAATTGGTATAAATAATTTTCATTAACTTCATTTGGAATGGTTTGGTTTGTTTTACGGCATATCAACCCTTATCGGGTGATTTAATGCCGAAACAAGTCCTACAGTTTAACTATAGCTGGAGGTAGATACAACTTCAAACTTAGCACTTTTATGACACACCTTGTATTCTGAAAAAAAATTAACGTTCCATTTATTGTTCATTTCTATCTTGGTATCTATGTTCTATCTTGGTAAACACAGCTTCAATCTCGCCACTTTTATGACACACCTTTCTATAAAAGTTTCTATGTTTCAAGTTGTTAATATCAAAACTTTGTTTTGTTTGTTTTATGGCACATCAACCCTTTTTGGGTCATTTAATGCCAAAACAAGTCATTTTGATAAACGTTTCTATGTTTCAAGTTGTTAATATCTTCAAATTGGTATAAATAATTTTCATTAACTTTGTTTTGTTTGTTTTATTTGTTTTATGGCATATCAACCCTTTTTGGGTTATTTAATGCTGAAACGAATCATTTTGATAAACGTTTCTATGTTTCAAGTACTTAACATTTTAAATTTGGTATAGATAATTTTCATTAAATTCATTTGGTTTGACTTGGTTTAATTTACAGCACATCAACCCTTTTCGGGTCATTTAATGCTGAAACAAGTCATTTTGATAAAATTCTAGGTTTCAAGTTCTTAATATCTTCACATTGGTATAAATAATTTTCATTAACTTTATTTAATTTCTTTGTTTAATGGCACTAGCAAATATATGCACCCTCCGTAGGGTGCAAGTATTTAAGTTTTAATGTAATAAAATATATTAAATTAGAAAAACTAATGAAAATAAATAAGAATGCAGATAAAAATATATGAAAAAGAGGGGGTATAATCGAGAAATAGAACAACTGAAACTTACTCTTCCATCACTCCCGTCTTTTATTGCTAAATTTTCCTAATTTAACTATTTAGTTAGAATAGGAAGTAAAGAATAAAATTACAGTTATTTATTCTTGTTAATAGATTTCTTTTAAGATTTATTGAAGAGATTTTGGCTCATATTCATTAATATAAAACCAAACAATTAGAAATCAATAATACTAAGCATATATTTATTAAAATCAAATTCTTAATATCAATATGCAAATTAGCCTTTCCATTCACACTGTACACTGCTATTTTGTTGTATATATACACTTGTATGTTATTAGCATGTATATATGGTTAACAGTATTAATAATGTAAAACAATTTTATTAATAATTGAGGTTTAAATAAAAATAAAATCATAGAGAATGTGCTGTAAATAACTAAGGGAATTGTGACTTGTGTAGTAATATAGTTTCGGTTACAGACAGATAAACACACAATCTCCATTATAATAAGATAATAAACCCTGTGGGTTATTTAATGCCAAAAATTGTTAGTGTGTGAGACAAAAGCTGGTACTCAAGTTTCCTTTACAGGTGTAATTTTTGTAAATCGTTTCATTGATGTATTCTATATCTGATTCATAATTTTCAAATATATTTCTATTTCTCTCAAGAAGGATAAAATGTCATCCATGTTAGTATTCTCAAATAGATCCCTCATAGGACATATATATGTAATCCATGCAGCCCTCATGACATACATGTGTAATCAATGTGGCCCTCATGACAGTCCTATGTAATCCATATGGCACTCATGACTTACATGCATAATTCATGCAGTCCTCATGACACACATGTGTAATCTATGCAGCCCTCATGACATAGATGTGTAATCAATGTGGCCCTCATGGCATACATGTGTAATCCATACGGCTCTCATGGCAGTCAGATGTAATCAATGCAGCCCTCATGACATACATGTGTAATCCATGCAGCCCTAATGACATACATGTGTAATCAATGCAGCCCTCATGACATACATGTGTAATCAATGCAGCCCTCATGACAGTCATATGTAATCCATGCAGCCCTCATGACATACATATGTAATCAATGCGGCCATACGGGGCTATTCAGTTTGAGATCGGATAGAATACCCAGAAAAGTCCTGGACACCTGAAGAGACTTGTTGTCACTCAAGCTCCAGTGAAAGACCACCAGCTGACACTGATGTGAAAAACTCACAAGGTGTGAAATGATAATAATAAGCACAACGAGAATACAAGGCTAGGTCCAACTGGGTTGGAAAGGTGATCCACTGGGAATTATGCAAAAAACTAAATTTGACTATACAACAAAATGCATAAACCAGAATCTATTCTAGAAAATGAAATGCATATAATTCTCTGGGACTTCGAGATAAAGATGGATCACCTTATCCCAGCCAAGAGACCAGTCCCAATATTGATGAACAAAAAAAAAAAGAAGAGAATTTGTCAACTGGTAGACAGTTCTAGCAGATCACAGGGTGAAGATGAAGGAAAATGAAAGGATAGCCAGTTAAGCAGAGATGAGCCTGTTCTAATACTTAACCAGGTTACCACTTAAGCAATAGCAGGTACTGTAGGAAACTCAAGTCTTTTGTTTGTCAAAATAACTAGATTCGGCATTAAATGACCCAAAAAGGGTTGATATGCCGTAAAACAAACCAAACAACCAACCAACCAACCAAAATATTGCAAAACTTTGACTATCATTTATCCATCAAAAAGTAGGTGTTGGTTTTTGCGTATCAAGAAATGTTGATTTTTATTATTTTTTTCTACTTCTCAAAGATATTCAAAATGTCATCATCGACTGTTAAACTCGAGAGTTTTGTTGTGTTCATGAAATTATGTTAATTCCGCAACCATCTGTTGGTATACTTACATACTAATTAGGTTCTTGACTATTAATTAATTAAATTTGGCTCGTCAACCAATCTAAATTATCTATCTTTATTTACATCATCATCATCATCATCATCATCTGCCCTGTGAGCTAAGTCTGTAGAATATGCCGACTGCGCTTCTGCAGAGGAGTAAGACCCCACCCTAATGGAGCCACCTGTTGGCTGTGAGTGGTAACCTGTAATTCCTGAGGACAGGGCTCTGGTGGTTGAGCAGTCTGAGACCTGGGTACTAAGCGGTCCTGTGATATGCAATACTCTTGGATGGAATAGTTCATGACTATCAACTAATCAAATTTAGCTCACACACATATACATATATATATATATATACATACATATACACACATATAATATATATATATACTCACACACATATATATATATATACTCACACATGTATATACACACATACATATGTATATATACACACATACATATATATATATACACATACACATATATATATATATATACACATACACATATATATATACACACATACATATATATATATATATACACACATACATATATATACACACATACATATATATATATATATATACACACATACATATATACTCACACATATATATACACACATATACATATATATATATATATACATATATATATATATATATATATATACACATACATACATATATATATACTCACATACACACATACATATATATACACACACATACATATATATATACTCACATACACACATACATATATATACACACATATATATATGCACACATTATATATATATATATATATATATATATATACATACATATTAAGTGTGGTGTAATGGTTAAAGTCATGGAAAATAGACTGTCGCCCCGAGTTCAAATCCTGCATGTGGTAATTGCATTTCACTTTGCGCTAATACCCTTGGAAAAGGTATGAATTCTACTCTCCCTCCAGCTATGGGTAAATAGTAGGGCAGACTGGCCTCTTTAACCTTGGTTAGGCAACCAGTCTAGGAGAAGGAAATTCAAGCCTGTTGAACTCTGCTTAAGAAATTGATCTTGTGTCACATCCTGTTCGTGCGGAGGGGTTGGTAAAAAAAAATATATATATATATATATATATACACATACATACATACATGCACACACACACATTATATATATATATATATATATATATATATATATTGTTCTAGAAGACTTACAATGCACCTTACAGACAATAGCTCAATAGCCCAACACCTAAAATCACACTCATGTCCCAACAATAAATTCTGGAAAATACTTAATGATAACACTACCATTATAGAAACACAATCATGTAAACAACGATTAAAAATCTTAGAAGCACTTCATATTAGACACAAAAATCCAAAACTAAACAAAATAAACTTTGATAATAGCACCAACATTCTAAAATGCCTATAATTACTATAAAATTATAATAGCAAAAATAATAATAATAATGACAATAATAATAATAAAACTAATAATAATAACAACAACAATAATAAACACAACCTATATAAATGGTAAATGGAACATCCCATTGTTGTACGGTTTCAAAATACCTTGAAGATGGCCCACGATAGGGCAGAAAGTACTTGGTCTATGACATATGGCGAATACATCAGCCAATTCTCGCCAGATATTACAAAAATAATCCTGCAATATGAAAAAACGAAGGACAAAACTTGCAGACAAAAGATGGCTGCATTATTTAACAATATATGCCTACAAGAAAAAATGCTGCCTAAATACACATATATTTCATATATATACATACATACTATAAACCTATTGTATGATGTTATTTTTTTCCATTCTCAAGTTCAATTTTTACTACTGAGTTATACACATACATACATACATACATATATGCGCGCACACACACATTATACATATATATATATACACACATACATATATACACACACACACATTATATATATATATATATATATATATATGAGTATGAAAAGGTGGAATCAAAACATCACACAATGCTGTTAAAGAGAAAACAATTTATAGCATATATATATATATATATATATATATATATATATATATATATATCTTATTATAATGGAGATTGTGTATTTTTCTGTCTGTAACCGAAACTATATTACTACTCAAGTTACAATTCCCTTAGTTATTTACGCTACATTCTCTATGATTTTATTTGTATTTAAACCTCAATTATTAATAAAAATTGTTTTACATTATTAATACTGTTGACCATATCTACATGATATTTTCCATGTACCCCACTTGTACGGGTCAGGCACAAAGGCCCTATTAACGTGAGACCACCCACAAACTGAAGCTCATGGGGTGGCGGGTGAAAAATTGCATCGATCCCGTCGGCATTCCCCCTCAAGGGGGGCGCCTCAGGCACTGGGCAAAAAACCCAGCCCTGCCCCTTTAAATCAAGGGGGCAGGTGTTGCCTGGCGGGATGGCCCCCTGGGATCGACGCTATTAACTTGTAAAGATCCAGGGCCGAAGCCACTGGACCCCCAGTGTTGACCAGGTCTACATGGTATTTACCGCATACCCCACTTGTACGGGTCAGGCACAAAGTCCCTATTAACGTGGGACCACCCACAAACCGAAGCTCATGGAGTGGCAGGTGAAAAATTGCGTCGATCCCGTCGGCATTCCCCCTCAAGGGGGCGCCTCAGGCACTGGGCAATAAACCCAGTCCTGCCCCTTTAAATCAAGGGGGCAGGTGTTGCCTGGGGGGATGGCCCCCTGGGATCGACGCCGTTAATTATAGCACTCCCCACCCGTTGACCAGGTCTACATACTAATAACATGCAATTGTATTTATATATACAACAAAATAGCGGTTTACAGTGTGAACAGGAAGGCTAATTTGCATATTGATATTTAAAAATTTGATTTTAGTAAATATGTGCTTAGTATTATTGATTTCTAATTGTTTGGTTTTATTTTAATAGATATTAGCAAAGATCTTGCGAATAAATCTTAAAAGAAATCCATTAGCAAGAAGAAATAACTGTAAATTTATTCTTTACCTCCTATTTTAACTAAATTGTTAAATTAGGAAAATTTAGCAATGAAAGACGGGAATGATGGAAGAATATGTTTCAGTCGTTTTATCTTTCGATTATACCCCCTCTGTTTCAAATCTTTTTATCTGCATTCTTATTTAGTTTCATTGGCTTTTCTAATATAATATTTTATTACATTAAATACTTGCACCCGGAGGGTGCATATATTTGCTAGTATATATAAAGTTTATATTGGTTTATTTTTATTATTTGCTCAACTTAGGTATTGAGCACTTTTTACTTATTAGCTTTAGTCTCCTGGCGGTTTTATATGAATATATATATCTTATATATATATATACATATAAATTGTTTTTTCTTTTGGCCAAAATATTGTACTAATAGATTATTTTTGGTTGGTACGATTATCTTGGTCTTTTCTTTTTTACAAAAATTTTTTTTTCTCCCCAGGTAATGTTTGGTAGTATATCTTTACAATCAAACTATTTGCTGGTTTTTTTCTCACCGCAAGGATTTACCAACAAGTTTGGTATATTAAATTATATATACTAGCAAATATATGCACCCTCCGGGTGCAAGTATTTAAGTTTTAATGCAATAAAATATTGTATTAAATTAGAAAGGCTAATGAAACTAAATAAGAATGCAGATAAAAAGTTTTGAAACAGAGGGAGTATAATCGAAAAATAGAACAACTGAAACTTACTCTTCCATCACTCTCGTCTTTCATTGTTTTTTTTTCTAATTTAAGTATTTAGTTATAAGAGGAAGTAAAGAATAAAATTACAGTTATTTCTTCTTGTTAATGGATTTCATTTAAGATTCATTGAAGAGATTTTTGCTTATATTCATTAAAATAAAACCAAACAGTTAGAAATCCATAATACTAATCACATATTTATTAAAATCACATTTTTAATATCAATATGCAAATTAGCCTTCCCATTCACATTGTAAACCGCTATTTTGTTGTATATATAAATATAATTGCATGTTATTAGTATGCTGATAAGGTTAACAGTATTAATAATGTAAATCAATTTTATTAATAATTGAGGTTTAAATAAAAAATAAAATCATGAAGAATGTAGCGTAAATAACTAAGGGAATTGTGATTTGAGTAGTAATAGAGTTTCGGCTACAGACAGAAAAACACACAATCGCCATTATAATAAGATATATAAATACATATATAAATATATATATACTATAAACCTATTGTATGTTTTTTTTTTTCCATCCTCAAGTTCAATTTTTATTACTGGGCTATATCTAACCGGCACTTCGGTGTAAACCGATTGTATATTTTTGTTTTTTTCTTTCATTCTTCTTGTAAACAACAATGGGTGACGTTCTTTGTAGAGGAAATAATTCTTCAGATATTTTAGGTGGGTGGGAGAAGACTTCCCCCTCCGCACAAAAAATAAGGACCTCCTTGACATCAGACGAAGAGAGGTCATGTGACTTTAGACTCGATGACATCTACATTCATATTGTTTAGACTAATGAAACTTTGTATTAGAATAGTTGGGTGGTTGGATTTTATGGCATGTCAACCCTTGTTGGGTTATTTTATGCCAAAGACATTTTGTTTTATTCATTCTTGGTTGATTGGTTGGATTTTATGGCATGTCAACCCTTATTGGGTTATTTTATGCCAAAGACATTTTGTTTCATTCATTCTTGATGTGTATTCAATCTTTTTGGATTTTATGGCATGTCAACCCTTGTTGGGTTATTTTATGCCAAAGACATTTTGTTTTATACATTCTTGATGTGTATTCAATCTTTTTGGATTTTATGGCATGTCAACCCTTGTTGGGTTATTTTATGCCAAAGACATTTTGTTTTATTCATTCTTGATGTGTATTCAATCTTTTTGGATTTTATGGCATGTCAACCCTTGTTGGGTTATTTTATGCCAAAGACATTTTGTTTTATTCATTCTTGATGTGTATTCAATCTTTTTGGATTTTATGGCATGTCAACCCTTGTTGGGTTATTTTATGCCAAAGACATTTTGTTTTATTCATTCTTGATGTGTATTCAATCTTTTTGGATTTTATGGCATGTCAACCCTTGTTGGGTTATTTTATGCCAAAGACATTTTGTTTTATTCATTCTTGATGTGTATTCAATCTTTTTGGATTTTATGGCATGTCAACTCTTGTTGGGTTATTTTATGCCAAAGACATTTTGTTTTATTTCTCTGAATGTTTGAGATGAGGCTTGATGATTAGTATTATCTGCATTATTCGGAATATTGTCCTCATCTTTGTTGTTATTTGTACAACGTTTTGGTCGATATACGCTCTGGCCTTCTTCAGGTATTTCTTGTCACATTGGACACATGGCCTAGTGGATAAGGTAGTTAGGTTAAGACAGTTCTAAGTGACAGTTATCTCTGGATTCTGGGTTCAATCCTGAGTAGCGACAGTAACATAGAAAAATAATTAACACAACTCCTACCCCAGCTATGGTTAGCGGAATGAGAAGAGGATACCCCCGTGGACGAAATAAAGGGTTAGGTTCAAAGTTCCGTGATGGCTCCCGATTACGACAAGAAAGTTCCCAAGTTTGAAAAGAAGGTTCCCGAGTCCGTGAAGGTTCCCGAGTCTGATAAGAAATACCTGAAGAAGGCCGGAGGGTATATCGGCCGAAACGTTATACAAATAACAACAAAGATGAGAACAATAGTCCGAATAACGCAGAT
The DNA here is from genome assembly GCA_023376005.1 of Doryteuthis pealeii. Lineage (NCBI taxonomy): Eukaryota > Metazoa > Mollusca > Cephalopoda > Myopsida > Loliginidae > Doryteuthis > Doryteuthis pealeii. Next base: position 35,371,428 of record CM042177.1, on the reverse strand, counting down.
AATACTAACATTTTGTTTTATTTATTCTTGATGGGTATACAATTTTTTTTAAAAACATTTTCTTAAAACTCCTTTTTTTATCTATTTAACCCATAGATGGGACCCTAACATGTACTACCACTCTGGGTAAGATTGCTCCCTCCAAATTTTAGAACTACTTTTTGGGAGCCTATTTACAGCCATAAAAAGAGAAAAAGAATCAAGCTGGTTAGTTGGATTTTATGGCATATCAACCCTTGTTGGGTTATTTTATGCCAGACATTTTGTTTTATTCATTCTTGATGGGTACTCATTTTTTAAAAACTCAATTCTTTTTTAAACACATTTTTTAAAAACTCATTTTTTGATCTATTTAACCTAGAGATAGGTCTCTAACAGGTACTACCACTCCAGGTCAGAGTGGTCCTGAGAGTAATGGTGATGAAAAGGGTATTCCACATTTCCCAGAGCTCCAGAATTGGAACTTCACCATCAGATTGAGTTTAACATTATACTCAGGACATTAAGACCTTCAAAGTGGATCTGGGAGTAATGGTGATGAAAAGGGTATTCCACATTTCCCAGAGATCCAGAATTGGAACTTCACCATCAGATTGAGTTTAACATCATACTCAGGACACTAACACTCTCAGCCACCACCTTCTAGCTCATATATAATAAAAATGATAAAAATATTAGGGCAAACTGGGCTCTTTAGCCATGGATAGGTAACCAGTCTAGGAGAAGGAAAACTCTGAATTCAAACCTGTTATTTTATGCCAAATATGTTTTGTTTTCTTGGGTGTAGCATGATCGAACCTGTGATGAGCCAACAACGGTCAGTCGGTTGAAGAGACAACGAGTGACATGTTGTGTGTGTGGGCGGAAGCAGAGAAGGTGAAATGTGTCAAGTTTAAGGTGGGCACGAGACGAGTTGTGAAGGAGGTGAAAGCGGGAGTGTTCTTGAGGCCGCGATTTATGGTTTGATAAGTCTCATGGCTGGCGAGACGAGAGTTGTGACGTGTATCGGCCAGACCTAGTATAAAAGGAGACGGTTGGACAGAGCGGAAGACAGTGGCGAAGAGCAAACATGACGGAATTAGTTTGTCAGAATTCTCATGTTCTGTACAAACTCCCCTCTTTTTCCTTCTTTCGACAAAGAGAAAATAAATATGTTACGTTGTGCCTTTTTTCCGAGCACTAAAACGATATCTGTAACGTTGTCGTATATCTGGTCACAATACCCAAAGCGATATACATAACGGGGCGGTGGTGATGGCGATATATTCACGGTACTAAAAATGTCTTCTTGTTGATAAAAATTACAACGCGAGAAATATGTAGTCACAACTGCTAGCCTTTATTTCCAGGGTAGGCTCGTCTCGTAGGTTTGTATCAGAGACGAGGAAAGGCAGAGAGAAAGAGAGAGAGAACTGTTAAACTACCGTCATCCCGCACGGGACCAAGGGCACGTCTTAACCCTACGCTGTCCCGAATCGAAAAGAGGCCGGTCCCTTTCTTCGTTGTTCCACGTCATCACGTGACTTCCGGTTCTGGTCAACACCCGACTTCCGGTTGACACTCAATTCTCCATTCGGGAGGTCACTCTCCGGTCAAATCATCGTTCATCCTGTTTTGCTCATCACTATTTTTTAAACCTTTATCATCTCTTATTTCCTTCTTCCTCCTTTTCTAATATAGTAGTTCTAGCTCACGAAAGTCAGGATAATATCCTCATCTTGCTACAAATATCAAAAAATGAATCAAGATTTATAGAAAAAAAGGGGGTGGTGGTGCCTGTAATTGATATAGAAAACCTTACTTGAGGATTTTGGTAAAAGTTTCCAAACTCAAAATATCATCATCCTCCTCATCCCAAAAAAGAAACAAGTCCAAAGTTGATGTAAATTCAATTTTTTTTACTTACCTACAAAAAAGAAAAGAAAAGATTTATTAATACAAAAATTAACAAATTAAGAAGATGAAAAAAAGAAAAAAGATAAAAAGAGGGGGGGTACAATCCAATTTATGTGGTCCCATTTAAAAAGGTCTTCATTGGCTTAAATTTATCTTACACAAATCTTTCTTCCAAATATCTTTTTCATAAATGACAAAATACTGAAAATGTTATTGAAATCTAATAATTAACAAATTCTTGATCTACATTTAAAAAATGCCCTCCTCCTACCCTGGGAAAAATATTTTCTTATGTAAATCATTACATAAAACTATTTTACATTTAGTACTATTTGTATTTTTTGGACTGTTGTCCTCATCTTCATTGTTATCTGTACAACATTTCGGCCGATGCGCCATCTGGCCTTCTTCAGATATTTCTTGTCGGACTCAAGAACCTTCTCAGACACATAGCCTAGTAGATAAAGGAGTTAGGTTAAGACAGTTCTAAGTGACAGTTATCTCTAGACTGCAGGTTCAATCCTGGTCAGGGGCAGCAGTAACATAGAATAATAATTAACACAGCTTAACACCTGTACCCCACCTATGGTTAGGGGAATGAGAACAGGATACCCTTGTGTCATAATGGATGCAAGAAAAATAAAACCTTTAATACAAAAACACGGACATAAAATGGGGGTTCAGTTTATTTTATGGTAGGAATTTACGAGCAAATAGTCCTTTATTACCGAATATTTTTATATATATATATAAGGTGTGCTACAATACACCACTTAAATTTATAGACTATAAGCGAGGTCACGTGGTTTAAACCTCAGCCAATCAACAGCCCTAATGCGTGGCTGGATGACTACTTAAGCACTGATACTGAGAGACGTCCATTTGCAATCATTGACGAAGGACTTGCAATAGTGAGGAGCACCAAGGAACAACCAAAGGATTCTTTACCAAGGATTTCCACTGGACAAGCACTCTTGCTTGGAGCCTAAAGGATGGCCCATAAAATCATAACACTAACAGGTACAACCACTCCAGGTCTGAGTGGACCTGGGAGTAATGTTAATGAAGGGGCACTCCACATACCCCAGAGCTCCAGAATAGGAACCTCACCACTAGACACAGTTTAGCGACATATCCAGGACATCTGACTTTAAACTTTATAACATCTAAATTCATATTGTTTGTATTTGGGTGGTTGTGTGGTTGGATCTTACGGCATGTCAAACCTTGATGGGTTATTTTATGTCAAAAATTATTTATTTTATTCATTCTTCTTGGATATTCAAATTTTTTTTAAACTCAATTTTTTAAACTCATCATTGTATCTATTTGATATGGGACTCTAACAGGTACTACCACTCCAGGTCAGAGTGGTCCTGGGAGTAATGGTGATGAAGGGGTACTCCACATACCCCAGAGCTCCAAAACTGAAACTTCACCATCAGGTAGAATTTAGCATCATACCCAGAACACTAAGACCCTCAGTCATTGCCTTCTAGTAGATATATAATAAAAAGGGGTGGGGATTGCTATAAGGGCAATAGGGTTGGGACAATCATATAGGTGCTAGGGCTTGATATGACCAGCTAATTGATTGGGGGAAGCCTTTTCGTCTAGCCTAAGGGCTAAAGTGGAGTGTTGCATGTCATGAACAGCTCAACCACCAGGATTCCGTCCTTAAGCATTACAGTTCGCCACCCATGGCCAACATGTGGCCCCATTATGGGGGGGGGGTATTTTTACCCCTCTACAGAGGTGCAGTCAGTGTATTCTACAGCACCTAATAATAGAATATACTATACTATACTATACTAGTCTTTATTATCTGGGCCATTGTTAGGGTTTCATGACCCCCCCTCTCCCAATCTATGATACAGGCTCCTCCAGAAATACAGCCTCCTCCCTAATGATAAGAGGACCCCCCCCCCTACTCTACTATATGTCAATTTTCATAAAGTAGTATTCATAGAAAATATGTAAAACCCACACTTCCGGTGCAGGACTCCCAAGCAGGTTTGGGCCCATTCTGATCTGGTGGTGGTGGGGGGTTTGCTCATTTTTCTTATTCATTAACAATCACTTATACTACTACTACTACTATACTACTACAAGGCACCTGAGACATCTTTGCTATTAAAATTGAATGGAATTGTTTTTGAGGAAGTTCTCAAGTCTTTTTATAGGTGTTTCCTTTGTCGGTGACATCATAAAAAGGAGATTGAAGATAGCCAATCACGATGATTCATTTCAAGTATCCTGTTGTTTATTACCTCCTAGATTGAAGAGGTTTACAAACAATAATAATAATAAAAGATGGAAACAAGTATAAAAATTAAACCAGGGTCACATGTCACTATTTATGACATAGTAATATGGTAATAAACAATATAAATCATTTCCAATGCATTTTCATAGTAAAAATCATTGTCCAATGCATTTTTATAGTAAAAATCATTGTCCAATGCATTTTTATAGTAAAAAATCATTGTCCAATGCATTTTTATAGTAAAAATCATTGTCCAATGCATTTTTATAGTAAAAATCATTGTCCAATGCATTTTTATAGTAAAAATCATTGTCCAATGCATTTTTATAGTAAAAATCATTGGTCAATGCATTTTTATAGTAAAAATCATTGTCCAATGCATTTTTATAGTAAAAATCATTGGTCAATGCATTTTTATAGTAAAAATCATTTCCAATGCATTTTCATAGTAAAAATCATTGTCCAATGCATTTTCATAGTAAAAATCATTGTCCAATGCATTTTTATAGTAAAAATCATTGTCCAATGCATTTTTATAGTAAAAATCATTTCCAATGTATTTTTATAATAAAAGTCATTGTTCAATGCATTTTTATTTGAGTAACCGCCCACGACCAACAGGTGGCACTATTGGTGTAGGGGAATCTTACCCTTCATAGGTGCGTATTCCACAACCCCAGTCGAACAGGGTTATCAATGGTTCGGCAGCAGAAGGTGTTGGTTTACTCAATAGCTTAAATTTGAAAACCAAATCGGAGTTGGGTTTTTTCGTTCTACTTACCCAAAATCTTTTAGAAGCGACTCACCGATGAGAGGTCAGTATGTTTCTTCATGCTTTACAATGAGGTCACAGTCAGTGGAGAGTCGTAAAGCAGGAAAAGGGACGAGTGATTTGATCATTTCTTTCTTTTTATCTTTTTTATCTGATATCAGAGTAACAGCTGCGTATGAATAGATACTTCAGCTATTCAAGCCCCAATTCTGAAACTTTCTGGGTTGAACCCCCCCCCCCAGCCATTATTAGATAACTTTAAATATACTACATACTAACAAAAAGAAGACTCATCATGTAACTTGGTTTGGTCAGATTTTTACTATAAAAATGCATTGGACAATGATTTTTTTCTATAAAAATGCTTTGGAAATGATTTTTACTATAAAAATGCATTGGACAATGATTTTTACTATAAAAATGCATTGGAAATGATTTTTATTATAAAAATGCATTGGACAATGATTTTTTACTATAAAAATGCATTGGAAATGATTTTTACTATAAAAATGCATTGGAAATGATTTTTACTATGAAAATGCATTGAAAATGATTTTTACTATAAAATGCATTGGACAATGATTTTTTACTATAAAAATGCATTGGAAATGGTTTTTACTATAAAAAATGCATTGGAAATGATTTTTACTATAAAAATGCATTGGAAATGATTTTTACTATAAAAATGCATTGGAAATGGTTTTTACTATAAAATGCATTGGAAATGATTTTTACTATAAAAATGCATTGGAAATGATTTTTACTATAAAAATGCATTGGAAATGATTTTTACTATAAAAATGCATTGGAAATGATTTTTACTATAAAAATGCATTGGAAATGATTTTTACTATAAAAATGCATTGGAAATGATTTTTACTATAAAAATGCAAATGATGCATTGGAATGATTTTTACTATAAAATGCATTGGAAATGATTTTACTATAAAAATGCATTGGACAATTATTTTTACTATAAAATGCATTGGAAATGATTTTTACTATAAAAATGCATTGGACAATGATTTTTTACTATAAAAATGCATTGGAAATGATTTTTACTATAAAAATGCATTAGAAATGATTTTTTCTATAAAAATGCATTGGAAATGATTTTTACTATAAAAATGCATTAGAAATGATTTTTTTCTATAAAAATGCATTGGACAATGATTTTTACTATAAAAATGCATTGGAAATAATTTTTACAATAAAAATGCATTGGAAATGATTTTTACTATAAAAATGCATTGGACAATGATTTTTACTATAAAAATGCATTGGACAATGATTTTTACTATAAAATGCATTGGACAATGATTTTTACTATAAAATTTGATTTTTTCTATTTCTAATTTTTTTCCATTGATTTCCAACATTAGACCCAAATAAAATATTTGGAATTGTCTAGATGGACAAATATAATGTTAATTGATATAACAAATTCTTGTGTTCTTTATATCGTATCACAAAAAGGAAAGTATCGTATATCTAATTGAGATAATTATAATAATGCTTCTGACCTTTAAAGCAATGTAATGACACACTTATAAGTACTATGTTTAATGGCGTATAATTCGCTTGCTTATTTAGGAAGGATGCTCTGAAAGTAATGCCTCATATTTAGTTCCATAAAAACTACAACATATGCAGGAGCATAATAACATTCTTAGAGAGAGAAAGTATTTACATACTGTTTTTCCATATAATTTCCAATGCATGTTTTATAGTAAATCATTTCCAATGCATTCTTATAGTAAAAATCATTTCTAAAGCATTTTTGTAGTAAAAATCATCGTCCAATGCATTTTGATAGTAAAAATCATTGTCCAATGCATTTTTATAGTAAAATCATTGTCCAATGCATTTTTATGTAAAAATCATTTCCAATGAATTTTTATAGTAAAAATCATTGTCCAATGCATTTTTATAGTAAAATCATTGTCCAATGCATTTTATAGTAAAAATCATTGTCCAATGCATTTTTATAGTAAAAATCATTGTCAATGCATTTTTATAGTAAAAATCATTGTCCAATGCATTCTTATAGTAAAATAAAAATCATTGTCCAATGCATCATAGTAAAAATCATTTGTCCAATGCATTTTTATAGTAAAAATCATTGTCCAATGCATTTTCATAGTAAAAAATCATTGTCTAATGCATTTTTATAGTAAAAATCATTTCCAATGCATTTTATAAAAAAATCATTTCCAATCATTTCAATGCATTTTATAGTAAAAATCATTTCCAATGAATTTTTATAGAAAAAATCACTAACAAACCAACCAACCAATGTTGTTTATTAGTATAGACATTTTATCGTGAAAATCTTAAAATGTCACACTCTCATGATAAGAGTGTGACATTTTGTTTATGCATTAACACAACCACAACAACAACAACAGATAAGCTGATATTGAAATCAAGTCAGCCATTTTGAAAAGTAAAGTGTTTTTGTGCAAATTATTCGTCTTTAATTATGCAAATGATAATCTCTGATAATGTTTACATTTTAGCCAGTCAGCGCGTCTCAGCAATTTTAAGAGTCAAACAAAGCAAGAACTTATCAGATATGATGAATGACGAAGCACTGATCGTGATAGATGGTAACACACTTTATGCCCTATATGTAAATATATATTGATTTCCAGCAAGGTAGCCCAGTAGCGCCTGGGCTATAATAATTTTTTTTTTAAAGATAATCATTAAACTATAAAAGTTCATAGGCTGACCAAGGTACTTTCATGGAATATGAACTGGTTTTGGTTTGTTTTGTTTTTACGGCATATCAACCTCAGTGGGTCATTTAATGCTGATAAAGTTTTGAAATAAATCAATTCTTAATTGATAATACATTTTTTTTATAAATACATTTTTCTATTTAACCCATAGATGGGACCCTAACAGGTACTACCACTCTGGGTCAGAGTGGACCAGGGAGCAATGGTGATGAAGGGGTGCTCCACATTCCCCAAACCTCCAAAACTGGAACGTCACCATCAGATAGAGTTTAACGTCATTCCCAGGACATGTAGACCTGCAGCCACCGCCTTCTAGCACCCATATGATAAAAAGGGGTTGGGGCTTGCCATAAGGGCAATAGGGTTAGGAAAATCATATAGGTGCTAGGGCTTGACATGACCAGCTGATTGATCGGAGGGGGCCTCTCCGACCGCCCGTCTAGCCCAAGATAGGGCCAAAGTGGAGTATTGCATGTCATGAACTGCTCATCCACCCGGGTTCTATCCTTAAGCATCATGGGTCGCCACCCACGGCCAACAGGTGGCCCCATTGGGGGAGTCTTACCCCTCTGCAGAAGTGCAGTCGGTGCATTCTAACGCCCCAGCCGACAGGGCGGATGGAATATGAGCAAACAAGATTTATTTTTCAATATCATCACCCGTTATGGTCCAAACACTTCTTCCATCGGTGTTGCAGTGCTTGGATCCCATTGGTCAGATAAAATAACCAAAAGCAGATATGATACCTGGGTGATCTGAATT
>CM042177.1:35350488-35357988 GCA_023376005.1 Doryteuthis pealeii | reverse complement strand
TTTCACATCAGCATTAGCTGATGGTCTTTCACTGGAGTCTGAGTGACAGCAAGTCTCCTCAGGTCTCCAGGACTCTTCTGAGTATTCTGCAGCAGTGCAGTGTTCTGAATGGTTTCAATCCTTCCTCTGATTTCCAAACTTTTCAAACCCTTTTCTAATTCTTTTGGGACCGTTCCAAGTGCACCAACTACAATTGGTATCACTTTCACTATTATTATTATTATTATTATTATTATTATTATTATTATTATTATTATTCCTTTTTGGTAAATTTGGTAATTTCAAAATTGAATTAAAAAATTGCAGATTTAATTATAACCTTTAAAGTTTTGATTTTTTTTTGTGGGGGTGGGGGGGTTATACTTGATTGTACCATTTTGAGGAATTAATTTTCTTTTGTCCTTTAGATCTCCAGGTTGATATTCTTACCACTTTAAGTAATCCTGTGGTGTAATGGTTATCATCATAAGAAATGGACACAGCGGCACAAGTTCAAATCCTGGACAAGGATGGTTGCATTTTCAGATAGCCCTTATACTGTTAGGAAAGGTATGTATCCAACTAGTCTCCCTGCAGCTATGGGTAAATAGTAGGGCAGACTGGGTTTCTTTAACCTTGGTATTGCAACCTGTCTAGGAGAAGGAAAACTCTGAATTTAACTGTTAAACTCCACTTAAAAAATTGACCTTGTGTCACATCCTGCTTGTGTGAAGGTGTTGCGAAAACGCATAAAGAAATTCTTTGTCTGTTTTTGGGGTTTTTTACAGAAATTTTTTGTTTGCTTTATATTTGATTATACCATTTTGAGGAATTCATTTTTTTTTTTTTGTCGTTTTTCCTTTTTTTTTGTTTTTTTAAAGATGTTGATAGAACAAATAAAATAAAATCCTAGAAGAGATAGATTTACGACTGAGTCTGTACATATAGCAAAAGCAAATAAAAACAAAGGTGGGTCGTTAATAAGCTATAGGTCAGCTTGCAGCTGGATAGTTGCGAGGTGTCTTAAAGTTAAATGATAACGAGATGTTTCTGAAGGTTTATCGAAATAAAAATTGGTTCCTCAAATGAATAGCAAACTTGAGGGGGAAGACTTCCTTCAACAAAAAAAGGCATGTCTGGGTATGTTGATCTAACAGCATTAAAAAAAAATTCACCCCCAAAATATATTCACCACAAGTTTGTTGTACGTATTGGAAAACAAACAAAAACAAAAATGGGTCGCCAACACAACACTGTGCAGCGGCGATGTGACCAAAGGATTATTGGAAAACAAAGGTGCTTCCAAAGAAGGAACAACAAATTTTTTGTTGTTTTTTTTTGTTTTAAATTTAAGTAGGATTTTTTTTGTTTTAAAATTCTTAAAATTTTTTGTTTTAGATTTTTTAAATTTTTTGTTTTAAATTTTTTGTTTTTTAGATTTTTTTTTTGTTTTAAATTTTTTGTTTAAATTTAAGTTGATTTTTTGTTTTAAATTTTTTTTAAATTTTTTGTTTTAAATTTTGTTTTAATTTTTTTTTTGTTTAAAATTTTTTTTGTTTTAAATTTTTTGTTGTTTTAAATTTTAAGTAGGATTTTTTTGTTTAAAATTTTTAAAAACTTTTTGTTTTAAATTTTTTGTTATAAATTTTTTTTTGTTTAAATTTGTTTTTGTTATAAATTTTTTGTTTTAAATTTAAGTAGGATTTTTCTATGAGGTGAGCAAAGGCGCTACGTGGGGGGATGTAATACTGAAATGTGTTTGAAGGCTTATCGGAAAAAAAACAGTTGATTCCTCGAACGAATTACAAACTCGATCATCCCCTGCAAAGAGTTAAAAATAGGCGTCCTAGGTATGTTGATCTGCAAAAAACAACTGGATAGTTGCGATGTGTCCGAGGGCTTTTCAGGAAAAAAAATTTGCTTCCTCGAATGAATGACAAACTTGATCGTTCTCTGCAGAGGGGGATGATTTCCTTCCACAGAAAAGAGGCGTCCTGTGTATGCTAATCCGACAACATATTAAAAAATGTATGTATTGGAACAAACAAATGTGGGTCGGCAAGTAGCGTTTGGTCAGCTTAAACAACTGGACAGTCGCTAAGGGTCCAAAAGCTTATCAGGAAAAAATTTGGTTGACAAACTTAATCGTCTCCTGCAGAAGAGGCATCTGGGGTATGTTGATCTGCGATAAGCAACTGGACAGTTGAGATGTATCCGAAGGCTTGTTGGGAAAAAAAAGTTGGTTCTTCGGATGAGCAACAAAATTTTTTTTTTTTTTTTTTTTAAATTTTGAGTAGGATTCTTCTATGAGGTGAGCAAAGAAGCACCACGGGGGGATGTGATAGTGAGATGTGTCCAAAGCCTTATCAGTAAAAATAGTTGGTTGCTCACATGAATTACATACTCGATCATCCCCTGCAGAGGGGGAAGTCTTATTTCTACAAAGAAGAGACGTCCTCGATATGTTGATCCACAAAAAAGCAACTAGACAGTTTTGATGTGTCCGAGGGTTTATAGGGGAAAAAAATTTTGGTTCCCCGAACAAATGACAAACTCGATTGTCCCCTGCAGAGGGTTAAGACTTCCTTCTGCAAAATAGATATATATATATGTATATGTTGATCCATGATAACCAACTGCTGAACAATTACAATGTGTCCAAGGGCTTGTTGAAAAAAAAAGGTGGTTCCTCGAGTAACAAAATCTTTTTTTTGTTTTTGTTTTTTCAAATTTAAGCAGGATTCTCCTATGAGGGGAGCAAAGGAGCTACACGGAGGAGTGTGATAGCAAGATGTGTCCGAGGGCTTATCGGAAAAAATAATTGGTTCCCAAACAAATGACAAACTCGATCGTCCCTTGCAGAGGGGGTAAGACTTACTTCTGCAAAGAAGAGGTGTCCCGGGTATGTTGATCTGCGATATGCAACTGGACAGCTGCGATGAGTCCAGGGCCTTGTCGAGAAGGAAAAAAAAAGTCGGTTCCTCGGACAAACGATGATAAACTTGATCCGTTGTGTCTTTTAATGTATTCAGCCGCCTTTGTTTGTCCGACACAGTAGCAGAATGTTAAAAGCCAGGATGTAAACAAAAACAAATGTTGATCCGGGCAGTTGCGATGTGTCCAAGGACTTGTTGAAAAAAAAAAAGTCAGTCTCCCTGACGGGCAATGACAAACACAATCATCCCCTGCAGAGGGTTAAAACTTCCTTCTGCAATAAAGAGATTATCTTGTATTTATTGATCCGTGATAAACGACTGGACAGCTGGGATGTGTCTGAGTGCTTGTCGAAAAAAAAAAGAAGTCACTCTCCCGGACGAGCAATGACAAACTCAATCGTCCCCTGCAGAAGGGTAAGACTAATTTCTGCAAAGAAGAGACGTCCCGGGTATGTTGATCCGCAATAAGTAATTGGACTGTTGCGTAGTGACCGAGGACTCGTTTAAAAAAAAAAAGTCAGTCTCTTGGACAAGCGATGACAAACTCGACCATCCCCTGCAGAAGGGTAAGACTTCCTTCTGCAAAAAAGCAGTTATCTTGTATATGTTGATAGAAGAAGAGGCGTCCCGGGTATGTTGATCCGCGATATGCAACTGGACAGCTGCGATGAGTCCGGAGGACTTGTTGGAAAAAAACAAGTGGTCGTTTCCTCGGACAAGCGATGACAAACTTGATCTGTTGTGTGTTTTAATGTATTCAGCTGGCTTTGTTTGTCACACACAGTAGCAGAATGTTAAAAGCCAGGACGACACTTCGTAAATGGTCAGACCATTGATCGAAAATTAAGTCTCTGTCTTTTACAGAAAATGGTTGCCGCCATTTCCCTCTGGTATTCCAACCTCAATGGCTTCCTTTTGGCCTTTGTGCTTCCGACACTAATTCTTATGAATAATACATACACATATGTATGTCAACATAACTGTATATATATATATATATATATATATATATATATATATTATATATATATTGTATGCTGATTTGCATATTTATGATATATATATATATATATATATATATATATATATATATATATATACACACACACAAAGGACTATGATATTGCCTGGATTAGCTTATAATAGCTTTGATGACAATTAGTTATTCTGGGTATAATACTAAACCAGGGTTGGTGCATACTACCCCTTAACCCCACCATATTCATTATATATACTAGCAAATATATGCACCCTCCGGGTGCAAGTATTTAAGTTTTAATATAATAAAATATCGTATTAAATTAGAAAGGCTAATGAAACTGAATAAGAATGCAGATAAAAAGATTTGGAACAGAGGGGGTATGATTGAAAAAATAGAACAACTGAAACAAAATGAAAAAACACAGGTTTAAATGGGTTAAGTGGTGAGTTTATTGGCCGATGCTGCAGTGTTTCGATCTATTAATTAGATCATCTTCAGGGCATTTGTTGGTATATGGAAGGTGATAAGAAATTATTTATCACAGAATAGTGAGAAAAGCGGATTAAACGGACTGAATAACAAGGACTACCACTCGCTTTTCTCACTATTCTGTGATAAATAATTTCTTATCACCTTCCACATACCAACAAATGCCCTGAAGATGATCTAATTAATAGATCGAAACACTGCAGCGTCGGCCAATAAACTCACCACTTAACCCATTTAAACCTATGTTTTTTCATTTTTCTCAATATACTTACATATATATATATATATATATATATATAGTATGAACAAAAAGTAATAAGACAAGCAGGAATATTTCTTGTATGTTGTTTATTCTCAACTAGTTTCGACCTTAGCTCATCGTCAGGAGAAAATTTCTTATTTGAAGAAATTGTTTATAGATTTTTTGACAGGGAGCATTATGGAAGAACTATAAAAATTGAAGAGTTTTTGAGGGTTTGACATGCTATTAAAATCCGGGTAGACGAGTGTGTTAGCAAGTCCATTTGTTCCGTGAAGAACCTCTATGAGGTGGGTTATTTTTGTAATGCTCTTATATATGTGTGGGAGAGGGTTCATGGGAGTTGTGTATATGACTATGTATGTATACATATAAATGTGTGTGTGTTTGCATATATGTGTGTGAATGTGATAATGGGTAGGATGCGATGCAAGTATGGGTGCATCCAGTGAGGATTGAACTCGCTATTCAGTAGTAATGAATCTACAAGACTAGATTGCTCACCATTAAATCCATGATGGGACGCCCAAAAAATATGAAAGTTTGTGAGAGACTTGCATAGTTGTTTTTTTGAAGTACAATTAAATATATCTGTGTGTAATTGATTAAACTTTATTATATAACAGAATATATGAAAGTTTGTGAGAGACTTGCATAGTTGAGAATTGTTTCTTTGATGTACAATTAAATATATCTGTGTGTAATTGATTAAACTTTATTATATACAGTGAATATATGAAAGTTTGTGAGAGACTTGCATAGTTGAGAATTGTTTCTTTGATGTACAGTGTGTAATTGATTAAACTTTATTATATACAGTGAATATATGAAAGTTTGTGAGAGACTTGCATAGTTGAGAATTGTTTCTTTGATGTACAATTAAATATATCTGTGTGTAATTGATTAAACTTTATTATATACAGTGAATATATGAAAGTTTGTGAGAGACTTGCATAGTTGAGAATTGTTTCTTTGATGTACAATTAAATATATCTGTGTGTAATTGATTAAACTTTATTATATACAGTGAATATATGAAAGTTTGTGAGAGACTTGCATAGTTGAGAATTGTTTCTTTGATGTACAATTAAATATATCTGTGTGTAATTGATTAAACTTTATTATATACAGTGAATATATGAAAGTTTGTGAGAGACTTGCATAGTTGAGAATTGTTTCTTTGATGTACAATTAAATATATCTGTGTGTAATTGATTAAACTTTATTATATACAGTGAATATATGAAAGTTTGTGAGAGACTTGCATAGTTGAGAATTGTTTCTTTGATGTACAATTAAATATATCTGTGTGTAATTAATTAAACTTTATTATATACAGTGAATATATGAAAGTTTGTGAGAGACTTGCATAGTTGAGAATTGTTTCTTTGATGTACAATTAAATATATCTGTGTGTAATTGATTAAACTTTATTATATACAGTGAATATATGAAAGTTTGTGAGAGACTTGCATAGTTGAGAATTGTTTCTTTGATGTACAATTAAATATATCTGTGTGTAATTGATTAAACTTTATTATATACAGTGAATATATGAAAGTTTGTGAGAGACTTGCATAGTTGAGAATTGTTTCTTTGATGTACAATTAAATATATCTGTGTGTAATTGATTAAACTTTATTATATACAGTGAATATATGAAAGTTTGTGAGAGACTTGCATAGTTGAGAATTGTTTCTTTGATGTACAATTAAATATATCTGTGTGTAATTGATTAAACTTTATTATATACAGTGAATATATGAAAGTTTGTGAGAGACTTGCATAGTTGAGAATTGTTTCTTTGATGTACAATTAAATATATCTGTGTGTAATTGATTAAACTTTATTATATACAGTGAATATATGAAAGTTTGTGAGAGACTTGCATAGTTGAGAATTGTTTCTTTGATGTACAATTAAATATATCTGTGTGTAATTGATTAAACTTTATTATATACAGTGAATATATGAAAGTTTGTGAGAGACTTGCATAGTTGAGAATTGTTTCTTTGATGTACAATTAAATATATCTGTGTGTAATTGATTAAACTTTATTATATACAGTGAATATATGAAAGTTTGTGAGAGACTTGCATAGTTGAGAATTGTTTCTTTGATGTACAATTAAATATATCTGTGTGTAATTGATTAAACTTTATTATATACAGTGAATATATGAAAGTTTGTGAGAGACTTGCATAGTTGAGAATTGTTTCTTTGATGTACAATTAAATATATCTGTGTGTAATTGATTAAACTTTATTATATACAGTGAATATATGAAAGTTTGTGAGAGACTTGCATAGTTGAGAATTGTTTCTTTGATGTACAATTAAATATATCTGTGTGTAATTGATTAAACTTTATTATATACAGTGAATATATGAAAGTTTGTGAGAGACTTGCATAGTTGAGAATTGTTTCTTTGATGTACAATTAAATATATCTGTGTGTAATTGATTAAACTTTATTATATACAGTGAATATATGAAAGTTTGTGAGAGACTTGCATAGTTGAGAATTGTTTCTTTGATGTACAATTAAATATATCTGTGTGTAATTGATTAAACTTTATTATATACAGTGAATATTGAAAGTTTGTGAGAGACTTGCATAGTTGAGAATTGTTTCTTTGATGTACAATTAAATATATCTGTGTGTAATTGATTAAACTTTATTATATACAGTGAATATATGAAAGTTTGTGAGAGACTTGCATAGTTGAGAATTGTTTCTTTGATGTACAATTAAATATATCTGTGTGTAATTGATTAAACTTTATTATATACAGTGAATATATGAAAGTTTGTGAGAGACTTGCATAGTTGAGAATTGTTTTCTTTGATGTACAA
>CM042177.1:35342988-35345488 GCA_023376005.1 Doryteuthis pealeii | reverse complement strand
GTCATCTGAGAAAACACAAGGATAGTGGATATTTACCACATACCCCATGTGTACAGGTTAGGCACAAGGCCCTATTAATGTGGGACCATCCACAAACCAAAGCTCATGGTGTGGCAGGTGCAAAAAATGTGTTGATCTTGTCGGCATTCCCACTCAGGCACAGGGCAATAAACCTAGCCCTGCCCCTTTAAATCGATGGGGGAGGTATGGCCAGAGGAGATGGCCCCCTGGGATCAACAATATTAATTTACAATTATATTTACAAATATATATTATATTTACAAATATATTTACAAATATATATTATATTTACAAATATATTTACAAATATATTATATTTATAAATATATATTATATTCATAAATATATTACAAATATATATTATATTTATAAATATATTTACAAATATATATTATATTTACAAATATATTTACAAATATATATTTAATTTACAATTATATTTACAAATATATATATATACATGTATATATGTACATATATACAAATATATATTTATATATATTTTTCCTCTCTATGTTCTCTATGCTTTTATATTATACATATATATATTATATATATATATATATATATATATATATCGATCATAATTTTAAACAATGGTTATAACATGTTATAGCATGTGCTGATATTTGATGTTTCAGTTACAGAAAATAATAAATATTAATAATTGAAAATAATTTGTTTTTTTTGTCCTTTGATATTCACATGAAGTAGACTTAAGCTCAAAACCTTTATACACACACACACACACACACACACACACACACACACAACCCTTTTTATCATATGGGTGCTAGAAGGTATGACTGAGGGTCTTCATGTCCTGGTAATGACATTAAACTATCTGATGGTGAAGTTCCAATTCTGGAGGTCTGCATCCCCATTGCTCACTGGTCCACTCTGACCCGGAGTGGTATTACCTGTTAGGGTCCCATCTATGGGTTAAATAGAAAAATGTGTTAATAAGAAAAAAATTGAGTATTCATTAAGAATGAATTTATCTAAAATTTTTTTCAGCATTAAATGATCCACTGAGGTTGATATGCCATAAAACAAAACAAACAAGAAAACATACTCTCCCTGCAGCTATGGGTAAATAGTAGGGAAGAATGGGCACTTTCACCCCGGCTAGGCAAAGGAAAACTCTGAATTCAAACCTGTTAAGACTTTTTAAGACATTAAAAATTCATATATATGACGGATTTACGAAAGATGCGGATTGGGTTCTTTTTCTTACAAGCAAATCCTGGACGAGGCTGTTTGCATTTCATATAAAGCTAATATCTTTAGGAAAGATATTGTTGTATACCCTCTTCATTACTTCTTTACTTACTCTATTCTTCTGGCCGTCTTTGGAATCTTATAACATCTTGTCTTGGTCTGGAATCTTCTAAGGTCTGGACTTTCTTGGGGACTTCGGGTTTGGTCTTCTATTGGGGATTTCTCTCTATCAGAAGCCCTGTGTTATTGGTAGTTTTTAGATAATAAACACAAGACTTTGATTTATTTTGATGTTACTTTATTTTCAATCCCCAATCCAGACATCTGCTAACTAACATAGCGCGGTGAGTTCCAGTTTAGACAGAGCATAAAATGGCCTACCGCTCTGCCTGACGTCCAACTGCAAACTGGGGACTCAAAAAAAGGTCCCACGTGACTTCACATATTTGGCGGGCTTCTGTAATTTTCCATGGAAGGACCCGGCCATGATATGAAAAGGGTCATCCCCTCAGAATTACAGGGGATTGACAATAATCTTATGCAACCGCATAGATTATGTAACAATATGAATCCAACTACTCTCCCTCCAGCTATGGGTAAATAGTTTACTGCTGTGGTATTCACCTGGGTTGGTTGAGCAATGAATTTACTATATCCAAAATGAATGCAGACCATGAGGTTATCACTGTCAACCATTCACAGTTCCATCAACGAACTCCATAAAGGCCTGAGCCCAGGATCAACTCAGTATCTAGGTAAATAATAGGGCAGAATGGGTTCTTTAACCTTGGGTAGGAGAAGGAAAGCTCTGAATTCAAACCTTTTAAAACTGTTTAATATATTAAAAATTCATATGTATGACGGATTTACGAAAGACACCAATCGGGTTGTTTTTCTAATAAACAGATATATTAAACCTGTTATTCGACAAAACCAAATCAAAGATGTGAGCGGGCAAAAAATATCTAAATATATTGGAGGCTTGTGGTGCAATGGTTACAATCATAGGAAATGGACTCATCAACCCGAGTTCAAATCCTGGACGAGGCTGTTTGCATTTCACATAGTGCTATTCCTTTGCGAAAGGTATGAATCCATATATTCTCCCTGCAGCTATGGGTAAATAGTAGGGCAGAATGGGTTCTTTAACCTTGGATAGGTAACCAGTCTAGTAGAAGGAAAACTCTGAATTTAAACCTGTTAAAACATTTTATAACATTAAAAACATTGGTAATTTATACGGAAGTGCATCCCGGTC
>CM042177.1:35291183-35340388 GCA_023376005.1 Doryteuthis pealeii | reverse complement strand
AAAGAGGGAGATACAAAACTACTAAATAAATGGAAACAGGGTGTCCCTGAATTCTGAATTAATTGAATTAACAGTAACTCCTAACAAATTACTGACAAGCGGTCAGATGTCTTTGGTTTTATTATTGTTTACTATTATTTGTATTTTTTATTCCTATTTTTATTACTCTACAGCTGAGCAGGACAGGAAATTTTAAAAAAAATAAAATAAAAAAATTGTTTTCAAATGCCTTAAAAATAAAGAATTCATCATTCGCATCTGATGAGTCGGGAGAATTAGACATTTTTGTCTAAGCTCCCTGAAATAGTCTATAATGCAAGATCTCTAAGTCTTTTGTTATTTATTTAAATATAAATTTGCTCTGTGACTCTAAACAATAAGAGCACACATTGACTCTCAAACTGCGACAAGTTGTTTTTAAAAAAAACCTATGTCGTAAGGAAGATTTCTTCTCTGGACTTTTGGATTATATTATATTATATATATATATATAATATAATATATATATAATATAAATATAAAGATTTTTGAAGGCAATTTACAATGCAAATATGTGTTGAAAATTATATTTATTTAACTTTTGTTTTTTTTCAAGGTTATTTTATAGTAAAAAGGGACAGCCCAGCCGAATTAACATCACGGAAATAGCTGATTTAACATCACGGAAGTAACCGAAAAAGAAGAAAAATTTCAAATATACGGCGTTCCTCAACTTTCTTAAAACAACAGATGATTACAATATCGCCGTGGGATAAGTACTATAAAAAAAACACCTAGTACTTTCAATAACTCTGAGGATGGAATTTTACTTCCGAAAATATTTAGTTTTGAAAAAAAAAGAAAAGTTAAATAAATATAATTTTCAACACATATTGCATTGTAAATTGCCTTCAAAAATCTTTATATTACAACTACACACAATGCTTCAAAGATACTATAAAAAAATAAAATATATATATATGTATATATATATTTATGTTGGACGGTATATGTTGGACGTACATCCCAGAGGCTCGAAATCAGAATCAAACAACACGTCCCACGCACACTTCGTAATGCCATTACGAATAATAATACATCCAGGCTTTTCCAAGCATTCGACTCGTCCATAGCCGAGCACCTCTCTATAAATGCTTGTAGAAGGGACTATTCAGATGAGTGCTTCTCCATTTTGCACAGAGCTAGGTCAAAACAGCATTTAACCATCCTTGAAGCTGTTTACATCTCCTTTTTCCGGCCTACTCTGTGCAAACAAACTCCAAAGAATTCCCTCTATTTATTGGGAGACACTTCCAACCCTGTTTCCATCTAGGGTTCAAACATAACCCCCTCTTTTCCCCTATTTCTTTTTCTCTTTTTTTTTTTTTTTTTTTTTTTTTTCGTCCCCCTCTGGCTCACCCCCATTCGTTTCTTACAAAATTCTTGTACAATTTGACTTTTATTCGTCACCGGTGTAATCACTTGAAAAGATCCGGTTGAAAAGGCCTTCGTGAAACCCCCCATTTATTTTATATTTTATTCATTAATAAATATTCTCCCAAATTACATATGATTCCTCCACTTTTACAAATTCTCTTGTACCAAAACCTATTCATATATATATATATATATATATATATATATATATATATTATATGGATGTTTGTTTATTTAGAAGCGTTGCTGAATAAAGTATCTATTAAATTTTTACTTGAAGGCACTTACAACGCATGTATCGCATAAAATTCGATACTTTTTCTTATAGAAAATGAACTTGACAAGTGTAATCCCAGCAAAGGATCGCTCGGTGTGTAGAATATCGTACAGGTATGTAGAATATCGTACAGACTGTTTCGAAGTCGAAACAGTCTGTACGATATTCTACACACCGAGCGATCCTTTGCTGGGATTACACTTGTCAAGTTCATTTTCTATAAGAAAAAGTATCGAATTTTATGTGATACGTGTGTTGTAAGTGCCTTCAAGTAAAAATGTTATATATATATATATATATATATATATATATATATATATATATATATATATATATATATATATATATATAATCTTTTTGGATATATAAATCTGTATGAGTTAAAGATAAGCCAGTGGCCACACTCCAAATTCCATGTTGGTATTAGGCCAATACTTTCAACTGTGCTTTAGTCACAAACTTTAATCCAAACATACTTTAACTACTTATATATTAATTGGATCTCTTCAAGTAACAAGTAAAGAGTCATCAATAAAAAAAAGAAAAGAAAAGAAAAGACAATGAAATGGAACTCTCTAATGTGCTGAGAGCAGAAAAGGTAAAGGAAAATGAAATATGGCTGTGATAGTCTGACAGTCAGTTTTCTGGATAATAAATCATAGGTTCAGTTGGTTCAAAGTTGTTGATGTAATCTCTGTAAAATGTCTGTCCATATCTTTCTGGGATTAGAGTAAGTAGGTAAATCTTATTTTTCTATATATAGCAATGACGAGAAGATATATATATATATATATATATATGCTTAAGAGAGAGAGAGAGAGAGAGAGAGAGAGAGAGAGAGAGAGAGAGAGAGAGAGAGAGAGAGAGAGTTTTCCAAAGAAAGAAAGAGAGAAAAGATATAACAAGGGAAAAAAGAGAAAGAAAGAAGAAATTAAGGACAATGAATAAAGTGAGAGAGAGAGAGAAGAGAGAGAGAGAGAGAGAGAGAGAGAGAGAGAGTTTTACAAAGAAAAAAAGGAAAGAAAGAAATAATAGATAAAAGATATAAGGGGAAAAAAGAAAGAAAAGAAAGAAAGAAGACGAAATTAAGACAAAGGAAAAAAGGACAGAGGGAGAGAGAGAGGGGGAGAGAGAGAAAGAGATAATATTAAAACGAAAGAAAGAGAGAGAGAAAAGATATAAGGGGAAAAAGAGAGAAAGAAAGAAAGAAGAAAGAAAGAAGAAGAAATTAAGAAAAAGGAAAAAAGAAAAGACTGACAGATATATATATATATATATATATATATATATATATATATATATATATATATATATATATGATTAAAGAAAGAGGAGAGAAAAAGAGACAGACAGACAGACAGAGACAGAGAGACAGACAGAGAGAAAGAAAGACACAGAGAAAAACTGAGAAAGAGAGAGGGGGGGAGAAAAGACAAAGAGAGGAAGAAAGACAAAGGTTGAAAGACAGAGAGACAGAGAGTGGGAAAAAGAAATAGAGAGAGATAAATAGACAGATGGAAAAACAGAGAGAGAGAGAAAGAGAGAGAGAGAGAGAGAGAGAGAGAGAGAGAGAAAAGAGAGAGTTTTACAAAGAAAGAAAGAAAGGAAGAAAGAAAGAGAAAAGATAAACAAGGGTAGAAGGAAAGAAAGAAGAAAAAATTAAGAAAAATGAATAAAGTAAGAGAGAGAGAGAGAGAGAGAGAGAGAGAGAGAGAGAGAGAGAGAGAGAGAGAGAGAGAGAGAAATATTAAAAAGAAAGAAAGAAAGGAAGGAAAGAAGAAAGAAAGAAGAGAAAATTAAGAAAAAAATTCCTTGCATAGAAAGATAATTGAGAAAAGATATTACAAGTGAAAAGAAAGAGAAAAAGAAAGAAACAAGAAGAAGAAGAAGAAGAAGAAGAAGAAGAAGAGAGAGAGAGAGAGAGAGAGAATAAGAGAGAGAGAGGATAAGAGAAAGAGAGGAAAATGAGGGAAGAAAGAAACAACAACAATAAGAAGAGTCAGAGAGAGAGAGAGGGAGAGAGAATAAGAGAGAGAGAGGGGAAAATGAGGGAAGAAAGAAAGAAAAAAGAGACAGAGAGAAAGATGAGAAAAAGGAAGAGAAAAAGAATGAAGGAAGAAAAAAATGAGAGAAAGAGAAAAATAAGAGATAGGGAGAGAAAAATATTTTTTTTAGACACATTTTTTAAAACTTTTTTTTTTTTCTATTTGAGCCATAGATGGGACCCTAACAGGTACTACCACGCCCGGTCAGTAGAGAAAATGAGTTTTGACTAAACTTGCAAATCGGTTCGAAAATCAGGCTGACCCAGAAAAAACAGAACCCACAAATTTTGTAATAAAACTGTTAATTTTAACTAGGGGGGTTTAGGGTTAGGGTTGGGGTTGGAGTTTAGTGTTAGTTTAATGGGAAAAGAAATAAATAATTTGGGTTCTGTTTTTTCTGGGTCACTATGTATACAGGGGAGAGTTAGGGTTTAGGGTTAGGGTTAAGGTTGGGCTTTAGGGTTAGTTTAATGGGAAAATAAATAAATAATTTGGGTTCTGTTTTTTCTGGGTCACTATGTATACAGAGTGACCCAGAAAAAAACAGAACCCACAAATCTTTTAATAAAACTGTTGATTTTAACTAGGGGGGAGGGTTAGGGTTTAGGGTTAGGGTTAGGTTAGGGTTAGGGTTAGGGTTAAGGTTGGGCTTTAGGGTTAGTTTAATGGGAAAATAAATAAATAATTTGGGTTCTGTTTTTTTCTGGGTCATCCTGTAATATGTTTTGATTTTCCGACCGATTTGCAAGTTCAGCCTGAGTTTAAAAAATTTTTTTTTAAATATGTGTTTTAAAAAAAGTTTGAATACCCATCAACAAAACGTCTTTGGCATAAAATAACCCAACAAGGGTTGACATGCAGTAAAAACCAACCAAACAACTAATTATAACCAATTCGAAATATAAATCTCTCCGTCAAGAGGTTTGCAGCTTGGACATTAGTAATTTAATGAATAAAATACAATAATGTCCACACACACACCACCCCCCTACTGTTGATGGACATTGATCAGTCGAGGTGTCATCTTGCATTTCATGAATTATTTCTGCGGACAATGGAAAGATAAGAAGAAATTGTCACGATGACGGGTTCTTGTTTCAGAACAAAAGCCAGTGAAAACAAATATGGACATCTTGAATAACTAAGCTGTTTTTGTTTTTTTTTTTGGTTGGTTGGTTGGATTTTATGGCATATCAAACCTTGTTGGGTTATTTTATGCCAGAGACAACTGAAAGAAATTGTCAGGATGATGGGTTCTTGTTTCAGACAAAAGCCAGTGAAAACAAATATGGACATCTTGAATAAATAAGCTGTTTTTGTTTTGTTTTTTTTTTTGTTGGTTGGTTGGTTGGATTTTATGGCATATCAAACCTTGTTGGGTTGTTTTATGGTGTTGCATAATCTATGGTAGCATAGATTATTAACAACACTGTGTAGCAAAAATACAAAGCGCCCGAATGGAAAGTTACAGACCGCTAGGGAACTTTGACCCCAGAGGCGGGAAAACCCGCAAATCATGTGAAGTCTTGTTAGGTTCTCAGTTCCAGTCAGGATGTTAAGTAAGAGAGACGTCTCTCTTGCTTTAGCTAGACTCATCTTCGCGCGCGCAATGTGTTAGTTAAGCAAATAAAAAGTTTTAAAAAGCAACATGCGTTGTTAAATGATTGCGCGTGCCATAGCTAGAAAGACCGTCCGAGTAAGAAAGAAGTAAAAAGAGAAAGAAGAACCACACGTAGACATCGCGCTGAAGTTAAAAGAAGAGATAGAATTAATAATGGCGACTCAAAGGTACTGTAAGCAAACTGAGTCCTTTCTTTATCAAATAAACTTAATTCAGCATTAAATGACTCAAAAGGGTCAGTATGCAGTAAAACAAAACAACCAACCAACCAACATCCCTAATATTGCAAAACTTTCGACTCACCCTAGTATTAATACTGTAAATAAGAACACCTTGTCTTCAATTACAAAAAATCGATATTTTTTTTAAATTTGAAAAATTGCAAGTAAAACAGGGTCTTCTGAATGCTTAACAATAAAAATTAGTCTTGAAAAATTGTTTTTTTTTTTAAATGTTATTTATCTATTTGATGAGACCATTCTATTTCAGATGTGCCCACTTTTCTATCATCACTGTAATAATACCTTCCCTGCAACTTATGCACCTTTCTTGCACAATGGTGATTTATTTGTCTCATACCCCACCTGTATGGACTGGGCACAAGGCTCCGTTTTAATGTGGGCCCACCCACAAGCCGAAGCTAATAGGTGGGAGAGAACAAAAATTGCGTCGATCCCATCGGCATTCCCCCTCAAGGGGGCGCCTCAGGCGCTGGGCAATAAACCCAGCCCTGCCCCCAAAGGGGCAGGTAATGCCTGGAGGGATGGCCCTCTGGGATCGACGCTATTAATTCAAGCCCACCGATCCTGTGGCCGAAGCGCACTGGACCCCCCGACCCGAAGGCCGGGTGAAGGAGGAGATTCTTGCACAATGGTGATGACTCCATGTTGTAATATTCTGTGCTGGCTGGTTCAAAAGGCATGAGTTAGAGACAGGTTCACAAGGATAAGAAAAGCATAACTCACTTTGATTCTTGCACAATGGTGATGACTCCATGTTGTAATATTCTGTGCTGGCTGGTTCAAAGGCATGAGTTAGAGACAGGTTCACAAGGATAAGAGAAGCATAACTCACTTTGATGACCAGACATTAATGGAGGAAGAAAGTGTGACATTTTGCACTGTTTATTGTGGAGCAGAGGGCATCAAATGGCCAAAGAAAGAAAGTAACAACGAAGTTATCCATCTGCAAGTCACGTGAGAACTAGTTAGATCCTCAGTTGCAGCCAAGATGTGAAGTAAGAGTGACGTGTCTTGCTTTGCCTGGACTCCGCGTGTTGTGTTAGTTAGAAAAGGTAAATAAACGCTTTGAAAAAGCAACAGGTGCTGTATAATTAATTAAGCATACCTTAGTAGAAAACTAGCAGCGGCTACCCGGCGTCGCCTGGGTAGAGGGAGAATTTTTTAAAGTTAGTCCTGCAGATCCATTATTACTGAATCCTCATTGGATGCCCCACTTATATCCCTATGTAAAAAAAAAGACCTTGCATTGATCCAACTATTCTGAAAAGAAATGTTAGTCTACTATCTAAAATATTAAATAGAAAAAATTCCATGTTGTTATCATTTGAATTTTATTTTTTAATTATCTTCACGAATATAAATCAAATCTCTATTATTTTTGCTCAAAAACCAAGCCCTGGTCATATTTAATGTGTATATATATTTACTTTGTTATTAATTGTTTTATTTTAGAAGTTTCCACCGGACATACATATACACACAACTGCCCTTTATATATGTATAGATGTCACCCGGACATACATACACACAACTGTCCTTTATATATGTATTGATGTCATCTGGACATACATACACACAACTAACCTTTATATATGTATAGATGTCACCGGACATACATACACACAACTACCCTTTATATATGTATAGATGTCATCCGGACATACAAACACACCACTGCCCTTTATATATGTATAGATGTCATCCGCACATACAACACACAACTAACCTTTATATATGTATAAATGTCACCCGGACATACATACACACAACTGCCTTTATATATGTATAGATGTCATCCGGACATACATACACAGAACTAATCTTTATATATGTATTGATGTCATCCAGACATACATACACACAACTAACCTTTATATATGTATAGATGTCATCCGGACATACATACACACAACTACCCTTTATATATGTATAATGTCATCCGGACATACATACACACAACTGCCCTTTATATATGTATAAATAATGCTCAATATCATGGATAGAGCATTTATATCTAAGTTAGGCTAACATGGAACTTACTCATGCGGCTCTTAAATGTGTAGAAATACCTTGCAGAAGAACAGTAGTGGTATTATTCAACCCATGAGGAGGTTCATACCTTTCCCAAGGGTATTTGTCCAAAAGAGAACATAATAGCATGACTGGGGTTTGAACTCACTTACTACGATGTTGCAGCCCAGCACATTAGCCACTACGCTTGGAGTCTTGAAAAGCGTTCTAAAGGCTTTGGTTCCAAGCGAATTTGGAGTCTTTTTTGACAAGGTCTCGAAAAGGCAGCATGACTGTGCCTAATGAGTATGCCCAGGCTACCTGGTTGACGAGTCCAAACCATGATCTGGTGTCTGTGATTGTCCTTGGGACTGGAAAGTTGAGTATCGCCTCTAGCATGGATTCAGAAAGGATCACTCCAGAAGGGGTTATCTGGAGGCTTCCAAACTGTACCACATCCTGACAGAACTGGAATTTGTCAGTGTTGAGCAAGATTCTATTCCTCACACATTGGATCAGGAAATCAAAGGTGGGATAAAACAAAGAAACTAAACTATTGAGGTCAGTTAGTCTACTGTTGGTTTGAATAAATGCTCAGACAATAAAGTCTGCATTGTGTTATATTGTACTTCTTTATTTGGATTTTATTATGTATATATTCACCTACATTGAAAGGTTTCTCTGAAGCCTTCTAACGTATTATGAGAACCAGTTTTGGCCACTAAAGCCAAAACTACACATTCAATTCTTATAATTGGTATACCTTTATGTTCCATGTGCTCAGACAATAAAGTCTGCATTGTGTTATATTGTACTTCTTTATTTGGATTTTATTATGTATATATTCACCTACATTGGTATTGAAGTCAGTTAGTCTACTGTTGGTTTGAATAACAGCAACTAGCTAAGCACAACTGAAGCAGTGTCCAAGACAGTTGGTATATATAGAAATCAAGAATGACCCATTAATGAATTTGGGTGATTTGGGTGATTCCATTCCTTGAGTTTTGATTGGCTGCTTGATTTGAATGATATTGTGGAGTTTTATAAATACCCTGTCATTCTGCAGTAGACTTAGTGACTATTCGGGTTTGAATTGGGTTACAACCGTTTGTTGCCATGTCTTCCCAATTCGACGGTAATTGGAACTTTGATTATTCTTCAGTCCTCCCTTCCACATCAAAACACACTGAATATTTTATCATCTCTCTCGTCTTTTTTTTTCTTTCTTTTTTTGTATATAGCCATGCCAACCAAACAGACATGGCAGGCGTCTTGGCCTTGCCCCACATAATATGTTCTTTTGTGTGGCCTGGTTAGCAAAGACACACAGCAGGACTTTCGGTCAAGTTGTGTGCAATATCTACCCAGTCAGTGAGGCTTTGATACCGAGAACCCACAAATTTTGTAATAAAACTGTTAATTTTAACTATGGAGATCTAGGGTTAGGGTTTAGGGTTAGGATTAGGGTTTGGGCTGAGGTTTAGGGTTATCTTAATGGGAAAATGAATAAATAATTTAGATTCTGTTTTTTCTGGGTATACCGATGACCAAGAAAAAACAGAACCCACAAATTTTGTAATAATACAGTTACTTTTAACTCGGGCAGGTTTAGGGTTAGGGGTTAGGCTTAGGCTTAGGGGTTAGGGTTGGGGTTGGGGTTGGGGTTTAGGGTTAGTTTAATGGGAAAATAAATAAATAATTTGGATTCTGTTTTTTCTGGGTCACTATGTATACAGGGTAACCCAGAAAAAAAAAACAGAACCCACAAATTTTGTAATAAAACTGTTAATTATTAGACTTATCCAGGAATTGAACTCAGTTTGGTTTGGTTTGGTTTGGTTTACGGCATACCAACCTCAGTGGGTCATTTAATGCCGGCAAAGTTTTGAAATAAATTCATTCTTAATGGATACTCAATTTTTTTTATAAACATATTTTCTTTTTTTTCAGGTCACTTGATGTTATGCCCCCAATATAAGGGGGAGCCCTTATATTGGGGGCATAACATTTTTTGCGAGTTGGTCATTTTCGATACTAATTACAGTATAAATAAAGAGATAAAAGACCGAAGTTATGAATAGAAACAAAAAAAAATTTCCGCTTGCTCTTCTATGAGAAAATAAGTACCAATTGACCAAAACAAATCGTTTTAAATCTATTAAAAATAAACTGCATATGTAATGATGTTTTTCTTTTTTTAATGATGGTCATTATGTTACTACTTATCGTTTTAGACAAAAGTTTGACCTTAAATAATAGATTTAATTAATTTTAATTTGTTTTTAAAAACCTAGCAGACAACAAAATTAGATATGCCTAATATATATATATATATATATATATATATTCCCAAGAATTTATAACAACATAACCCTTAGCAGACGACACATTTGGGTAACCCTAAACCAAACCAATCTTAAACAGACTGGAGATTGAAAGACTGATCATAAGCAGAACAAACAAATATTTATTTCCCCCCTCTCTATTTTTTTTCCTTCTATATTTTATTTTAATCTTATTTTAGCCCCCCCCCCCCCCCCAAGCCCCACTGTTTTTTTTTTTTTCATCAACTTAAGTCTATCCTTGCTCCCCTTCACTGAGCAGCACCACCCACTTCAACAATGACTTGGTATACAAGACAAATCATGTCGAACTCATTCGGGGGGGGGTAGGGGATTGCAGGAGCTATTATACTGAGTTTGTATATAATTACATTATATCTTCATACCAATAACACATTCTTTTTTTTTAACTTGCTACTAACACAATTTCACACCCAAAATTTTCAGGAATGTCGAAGGTATTTAAAATGTCATCTGTAAGCAGTTTTCAGATATAGTACAATTTTTGGACCATATGAACTTTAGGCACCCCTTTTTCGATCTCGTTTCATAAGGACATTTTTTGAATTTTTAGTATAATTCCAATCAATCATTATTGCTACTAAATTTATTTTTTATTTGGTTATATATATATATATATATATATATATATATATATATATATATATATAAGTGAATTGAGACCCATCTGATGAGACGAAAATTTGGGGAGCTTTGTTAAATCAACTTAGATTTATATAGGCCCCAATTTTGGTCGAAATAAATTTATTATGGAATTACGGTGTTGAGTTCTTCCTTCCTTTATTGATAAATATTGCTCTGTATATAATCTAAATGGTTATTTACATTGAGCTCTCTTCAGTAATTTAAAGATTCGCTGTATTTATACATACTGGATCATCAATATTAATACAGTGGATCTTAGAAATCACATATAGAATCATCCTTACTACCAAGTTTTGGATAAATCTCTTATATATATATATATATATATATATATATATATATATACACACACAGAATCGCCACTTCTATTTATAGACAGAATAGCAGAGGGGGTAAATACCTTGCTTCAGAGGGGTTGAGTAAATACACGCTTCAGTTAGTTAATAATAAAAGTTTATTATCATTATTGATATTTTTATTATTATTATTAATATTAGAACCAGCAGAATAAAAAACACCTCCGGGCAATGTAAAATAGATTTTTGAAACATATTGCCTGAGAGGTGGGAGTAAAA
This sequence comes from Doryteuthis pealeii, assembly GCA_023376005.1. Lineage (NCBI taxonomy): Eukaryota > Metazoa > Mollusca > Cephalopoda > Myopsida > Loliginidae > Doryteuthis > Doryteuthis pealeii. The sequence continues at coordinate 35,329,191 of CM042177.1, read as the reverse complement.
AATTCAATGTCAGCGATTTTGTACCCTAAGTAAGTAAAATCATCAAATTCATTAAAGGAGTAAAAAATAAAACAATTTGAAATGTAAACGTTAAATATGTAATAAAATAAAACAAACTATATATAGATATATAATACCAGTCATGTATTTATGAAAACTTGTTTTAAAAAACAATGAGGACTGTCTAATGTTGCATGTTCAAATTTTGAGTGTATTTATTCTATGTTATGATGATTTTGAGTAATGTGACGTAAGCAGTGACGTAATTTTTTGAATTATTATTATCATTACAAAATAAAAATCACCCTCCTGGCGATGTAAAAATAGATTTTTGAAACATATTGCCTGAGGGGTGAGAGTTAAAAATTCAATGTCAGCAAGTTTGTACCCTAAGTAAGTAAAATCATCAAATTCATTAAAGGATTAAAAAATAAAACAATTTGAAATGTAAACTTTAAATATGTATTAAAATAAAACAAACTATATATAGATATATAATACCAGTCATGTATTTATTAAAACTTGTTTTAAAAAACAATGAGGACTTTCTAACGTTGCATGTCCTTTTCTTTAGCCGATCGAATGTCAAATTATTATAGTATACTATAAATTTGATGACAATTTGATGAAAATGATATACTATACTAAGTATAGTATATCATTTTTTAAATTGAAAAGTGCACTGACTTGAAAACATTACGAAAAGAAAAGATAACTAAATAAAAAAAAGAATGATACATACTTTTTAAAAAGAGAATTTTGAATGTGCTTAACTCGAGTGTCTCAATGTTTAAAAAAAAAAAAGAAGGTTTTGTTTACATTGACGAACAACGGAAAATCGACCTTACATCCTACACAACTATGTAAATTTTGATTTTTAAATAAAAAAAATAGTGCTCAGACATGAGTGCTCTGTGGATAGATAGATGTTTATTTCATCAATAGTTTCTTACAAAAAAGATCTTAGTTATATATTCTAAAATAAACCTTACATACTACATAACTATGTAAATTTTGATTTTTAAATAAAAATCTGGTTTGGTTAATGATATAAGGATGGTTTAAAGTTCAACATACTTTGGATACAAATAACTCCGACGAAGGTTAATAGACAAACATTTTATATACACAGCACATGGATAACAGTAGATACAACGTTCATAATAAAGATAGACACATTCATGAATGATACAGATATACAATAAAAGGCACAGACATGAGACTAGGAATAGTCCATGCTGTGAGGACTTACAGTAATGTAAGGGGGGCGGAGCCCCACGAGAGGGTTTAGATAGAATCTACCCCATGTGGCTCGTAGTTGCTGAAACTATAAAGAGAGCGAAAGTGTTTGAAACCGCCGCTTAAATACTATGGTGCCCTAGCGGGCACCAAATGAACTAAAAGGGCAGACAACTCCACCGGCGAATACAAACTAACGCTACAATGACTTTCCTTTTTACAAATACTTATTAGTGTTATGGTTTACTTGTATTTTTCACCCGATTCAAGGAGGGTTCTTATTTCATGACTTGCCTGTTCGCTGGCTATTGCTTTTCTGATGGTTCTCTACTACTAGAATCTTCCTTTCTCCCGCTCTCAGAATGTCCATTAGTTGGCGGGAATTTTGAACTTTTCGCGTCGGTCAGTCTGGCTTTATCTATTTTTAGAATACGATCCTTTTTGCTTTGTTCCTCCAAACCTGGTCTAACAAGAACCTACAGCTTATGAACCATTACAAGTATGCATAATATTTCACGGAACAATATTCATTGCATATGATAATATAAAAATATGTAATACGTAATTTTTTTTACTTCTATTCTTCTTCTGATGTCTTTCCTATCTTATGTCTTCTTCTAGGGTCTGGACTTCGTCTTGGTGACTTCGTCTTGGTGGTCGGTCGCACTTAACTCATTTCTTCTTCTAATCAGTCTTGTTACCAAGACACCCATTAATCACAAGACCGTGTTATTTTTCTTAAACTTTTATTTCCTTAACTATACATTTCATGTAACTAACATCTGACTAACATAGCGCGCGTATGCAGTGAGTTTCAGTTAAGGCAGGACATCTTCACTGCCTGACGTTCAACTGAAAACCGAGGACCCAACCAGGTCCCATGTGACTTCACATATTTCGCAGGCTTTCTGTACTATTCCATGAAAAGTCCGCCCGTGATATGAAAAGGGCCATCCCTTTGGAAATACAGGCGATTGACAATAATCTTATGCAACCGCATAGATTATGTAACACATGTTCAAATTTTCAGTGTATTTATTGTATGTTATGACGATTTTGGGTAATGAGACGTAAGCAGTGACGTAGTTTTTGTTACAGACAAAAACCGGAAGCGAATCTCCATTATTAATAGATTGTTCTCAATACTTGAGTATCCATGTTGCATGTTATTATTATTGTTATTATTGTAATAGACAATTCATTTTTATTAAAACGATTGCCATTCATCTTCTCATTGTTTTTTGTTTTTTCTGAGTTTTTGTTTTGTTTTTTGTTTAGTCATCAAGTAGAAACAATTGTTGTCTGTGCGATATTATTTTTTTATCTTCTCTGTTGAGAGTTGAAGAGCAATGGGGGGTAATATCATATTCGTTCACGCCCAAACTTTTTTAATCTATTAAACTTTGCTTTGTACAGAACAATAACAATATATTTGCTTTGGTCAGAAACAGAATTCAACAATCTTGTATTTATATTACATATTAGGATCTGCCAAAATATTGTCTGTTTTTCATTTTAAAAACAAATTAAAATTAATTAAATCGATTATTTAAGGTCAAATTTTTGTCCAAGTCAAAAAGTAATAGCATAATGAGCATCAGTAAAAAAAAAAAAGCAAAATAATATGCATTGTTAATTTTTACTATAAAAATGCATTGTACAATGACTTTTACTATAAAAAATGCATTGACAATGATTTTTTACTATAAAATGCATTGGAAATGATTTTTACAATAAAAATGCATTGGAAATGATTTTTACAATAAAAATGCATTCAAAATTAATTTTTTATAAAATGCATTGTACAATGATTTTTACTATAAAATGATTTTTATTATAAAATGCATTGGAAATTATTTTTACTATAAAAATGCATTGTACAATGATTTTTGCTATAAAATGCATTGGAAATGATTTTTAATATAAAATGCATTGGAAATGATTTTTACTATAAAAATGCATTGATTGGAAATGATTTTTACTATAAAAATGCATTGGAAATGATTTTTACTATAAAAATGCATTGGAAATGATTTTACTATAAAATTCATTGGCCAATGATTTTTACTACAAAAATGCATTGGAAATGATTTTTACTATAAAAATGCATTGAACAATGATTTTTACCATAAAATAGACATATGTAATCCATGCAGCCTTTATGATTTACATATAAATTTTTAAAAATTAAATAATGGATTTCTACACTCAGTGTTCAAAATTGGTAGTACACCCACCAATTATGTAACAGTTTGTCGATATTTCTTTAGTTTTTTGTGCAGAATTATAAAAGCAGTCAGCAATGAAGATTCTCTAAATTCACTCAGTTGTGAAAAATATTTTTTTTAATAACTGCGAAGCGTAAAATGTAAACATCTTAATGCTCTACTTACCCCCCCTCTCACTTTTTTTAATTAGAGCACGGGTGTTACCCCATTAATTCTTATGACGTTAACCAATACAATTGGAACACCTCATCCTCACGTGTACGCCCTCTCGGCCGATCTTCATGTCTTTATTCGACGGCTGTATGCACAGAAACCTCTGTCGTCTTTATCAACACTTAAACGGATGGAAGGATTAATGTGATGTTATAATCCAGGCAAGGTCTGTTATAGGAGCTGACCTTGACTGTCTATAGATTTACTGGGAGAAAAATAAATACAGAAATAAAAGTCCATGTAGAATCAAATAAAGTGGATTTGATTAGCCAGCCATGATATTATATATATGAATTTTCTTTATAGGTAATTTATGAGGAAGCGCGTCCTGGTCTCCTGCCTCAAAAATTGCTACCCGGTGACTATCAAAATAACAACTCCACCTCATCGTAATTCTTGTTTATTTATTGTAATTTGTCGTAATTCTTGTTTAGATATGAAGATGGATATATAGTTTGGAATAGACTGAGATAGATAGATAGATAAACAAACAAAATAATATAGATAGATATGAACAAATGGAGATAGATATTTTCGTCAAGTAAATGTATTGGGGGGGGGTTCGCTTTTTTTTTGTCGTAATTCTTGTTTATTTAAACAAGAATTACGACAAAAAAAGAAGCGACCCCCCACCCAAAAACAAGACATTAAACAAACATGAATAAAAAAAATCTTAGTATTTAAAGTAATATAGATAAATATGAACAAATTGAGATAGATAGATAGATAGATATGATATGAAGATGGATAGTTTTGAATAGACCGAGCTGGGTCGTTATTTTAATAGTCACGGGTAGCAATTTTTGAGGCAGGAGACCAGGATGTACTTCCTCATAAATTACCTCTCTATATATACTAGCAAAAGTATGCAGCTCTCTGGGCACAAGTATTTAAGTTTTAATATAAAATATCATATTAAATTAGAGTTTGTGAGGATTAAAAGAAAACGAATAAAAATGAAATAAAAAACAACAAATGCCCATGGGGCCTTGACTGGAAGAACTGAGTGTGGTCGCTGCTGCTAGCCAGGGGGCATGTTCCCTCACTACAACCGACTATGCCCGGTTCAATAAAGCCTAAGTTGTAAAACTACCTCTTGCCTTTGTCTCTTTCTTTTCGTTCCTTTCTCATTCTTTTTCATTCCTAAGTTCCATTTCAGCGTACCAGTCCACAAGAACAAAGAACCAGCTTTTATTGGGACAAGATACCAGTACAAACGAGCATAACTTAACGGACCTAAATTCCACCATTGTATGTCACCCCACCGAAAGAAAAAAAAATACCAAAAATCAGGGAATTAACCGAATTTAATGAAATTTTCAATGTTGATATAGTAATGAACAAAAGATATAATGCACCAGTTATTTTATTTACAAAAATTAATTTATTCAGGTGTTAATTAACCATATTCTGTCAACAGAATGTGATTAATTAACGCATATATATATATGAGGTTAAGTAAATGTGTTTATTTTTATATGGCTTTATTTACGCCGACAATTTTTTGAGAATATGTGCTTAATTGAAGTCATACCTAATTTTGAAAATCAATTAGTTAATAGTTAATGAATTTAGGCGGGTATATATGTTTAAATGTAAGGCTAAACAAATCGAGAAAATGTCAATCCCTGAATAGGTCGAAATGTACATTCAGGGATTGACATTTTCTCGATTCGTTTAGCCTTACATTTGAACATATATGCCCACCTAAATTCATTAGTTATTAACTAATTAATTTTCAAAATTAGGTACAACTTCAATTAAGCACATATCCTCAAAAAATATATATATATATATATATATATATATATATTGGTTTGCTGGTTGGTTTTGAAGGCTATCACAATGCAAGTGTAAAGAAAAAAGAAGGTAACTATGGAGTTGTTAGTTAACCTGGGATTTATTCTTAATATTTTGGGATAAAAATCCCTTCTACAGAAGATCTCCAGAACTGAAGTTGTTGCTAGTGGCTGTTCATTTGTTCTGTATCATCCCTCCAAATTCTCTGTCTGTGTGTGTGTGTAGGGGGGTATTTATGTGTGTGTTTGTGTTTGTGTGTTTGTGTGTGAATGTGTGCTTATGTATGTGTGTCTGTTCAGTTTTTTTTTTTAATTTTATTATTATTATTCCAGATCTGGCTCACCCTCTAAGCATGAATTTTTTTGTTTACTAACAGGCCCATCTGATTCCTTTTTTTTTTCTAATATGTGTCTGTGATTAACATTCCAGATTTTGTTTGGTTATTTATGGGTGTGGGTGTGTAAATTTCATGTCTGTCAAAATCACCTGTTGTCCTGTTGTGTGTGTGTGTGTGTGTGTGTCGTGTTCTTAAGTCCAAACACCATGTGTGTGTGTGCGTGTGTGTTATTTATATGTGTGTGTGTTCTGTTTGTGTGCGTGCCTTGTTCATATACATTTATATGTGTGTATGTGTATGTGTGTGTTGGATTTAGAAGCTTAGAATTAAATTAATTTCATCAAATTATAAAACCCTATATATATATATATATATATATATATATATATATATATATATATATCTGTACAGAGAAAAGTGTTACTGTCCACGTATACCATTTAAATATAAGGTACCGCGCATTTGATTGGTTGTTAGCAACAACCAATCAGATGATCGGGATTAGAGTTCTACAACCGTCAAAAAAAATAAAAGTCAAACGTCTTTTAGCGTCTGTTGTTGGTGGTTGTACCAGAGCTTTGATCACCTCTGATAGGGTGAGCAGGGCGAGGGAAGTCTGATGTTGGAAGACCCGAAACTTCCCAATGACCCATGCAGATTACATCACTGACGACAACCACCAGCGCCCCAAATGTAGGAGTGTATATTTAAACTATATATATATATATATGGTAATGTGTGATAGAGCATGAAGTGTGCAATCTTTAATTTGTAATGTTTACCATCAAAGTTAGAAATTATTTAGTGTTATGAATAAATCTAAATTCAAAGTCCCATGCCGAATGAAATAAAGCTTTTTTTTTTAAAGTGATTAGTCAGCCATGCCTGTAACATAAGAGGTTTACGAGAGAACGATCGAGAGAAGATTATTTAATCATATGACAACTTCCATTAGGCAAAATATTTAATTATCCAGGTATATATGTGTATGTGTGTATATATATATATATATATATATATATATATATTTTTTTTTTTTGTGTTATTTTTAAAATTTTTTTTTTTAATATCTCATCCACAGAATAGCGATGTAACACTCGAATAGAAAGGCATGGTTGGCACAAAAAAATTATCAGTCATATGGAATCCAATCTCCCCGACAAGCTAAAGAGACGTTTTTCCAGGCTGTGGTTGTGTCGGTACTGCTATATGGCTGTACCACTGGACCCTAACAAAGCGCCTTGAAAATAAGCTAGATGGGAGCTGCACCAGAATGCTGCGAGCGGTCCTGAATAAGTCGTGGAAGCAGCACCCCACAAAAAAGCAACTGTATGGCCACCTGCCCCCCATCACAAACCATACAGTAAGGCATGCGGGCACTGCTGGAGAAGCAAGGACGAGCTCGTAAGCGACATACTACTATGGAAGCCAGCACATGGGCATGCTAATGTGGCCGCCCAGCCAGGACCTACATTGACCAACTATGTATGGATGCTGGCCGCAGCGCAGAGGAGCTACCAGATCGATGAATGATAGGAAGGTTGGCGAGAGATAGTTATGGATATCCGTGAAACTGCGCGACATGATGATAGATGATGATATATATATATATATAAAATGTTGTTCTGGTTCCAACGGAGAAAATTTAATATTTATTAAAAAAGAAGATGGTCCGCAAAATGTATTTTGTTCTCAGAAAAAATCTTACATACGCGACACGTGTTTTTGATCTGTTGTCTTCTTCAGGCATTGAGTTATTATTTTGGCAGAATATGTCCGATATTTGATAGGTGTGTGTGTTTCTGCAACTTTTCTATTATATATAATATATATCATATATATAGGGCCGCTTAGCTCAGTTTGTTAGAGCGTCCGACTAGGAACACAAGGTTCCAGGTTCGATACTGGCCCCGCTAACTCAGCGTATGAGTAGCACAGGGATCTGTGCGATAAAGTAAGGAGCTGATGGTAGGTGTGGAGCACCACCTCAGACACCAAAACAATCTCCTTGTCTAGCGCTATTGAAAAGGAGATAGACTCCCTGCTATATGACTGATACCGACAGAGGTGCCCCCGTCAACAACAACAACAAACAATATATATAAAAGCTGTCATGGTGGTTTAAAGTCGGTATTAGCTATACAGCGAGGGAGTCTATCTCCTTTCTCCTTTCCACTAGTGCTAGACCAAGGAGATTGTTTTTTTACATCTGATGTGGAGTGTCACACCTACCATCAGCTCTCACTTTACTGCACAGATCCCTGTGTTATTCATATGCTGAGTTGGTGAGGGTCAGTATCAAACCAGGAAACTTATATAAGAATTTGAATCGTTACGTAGTGAGGGAGTCTATCTCCTTTTCACTAGTGCTTTACTATATATATATATATATATATATATATATATATATATGAAAGGTAAAATGGATATGAATCCGACAACATGTGTAGAAAGTTTTGTAGAAAAAACAAGATGTTAAAGTTTTGCTGACAGAAATCTGTTTCGACCTATGAAGAGTCTTTATCAAAGCAACATTGTAAAGGAAAAGACGAAATAAATATATCATTAATCACGAGCACAGAACGCTCTCGATCAGTACCGGAATTTTCAAATAATTTTTAAAAATGCGTATTTCTATGTTAAAAATAAAATAAATTTTATTTTTAAAATTATAAGCATTTTTATCATTAAAAAAGCTCAAAAGAGTTTGCAGTAAATGTGTATATAATATCAAAAAGTTCAGGAAAATGTTCGGCTACAAAGAAAGTTTAAAAATATAATAAGTCCAACAGTACAATAGATGAAGATGGAAAATTTCAGGAATCTGTAATAATATATATACTTATTATATGGGATTGATGTGTTTTTCTGTCTGTAACAAACTATATTATTACTAAGTCACAATTCCGTTAGTTATTAACGTCACATTCTCAATGATTTTATTTTTATTTAACCTCAATTATTAATAAAATGTTTGACATTATTATTACTGTTAACCTTATTACATACTACAACATGCAATTATATTATATATTCAAAAAAAGCAGTTTACAATGGAATGGGAAGGCTAATTTGCATATTGATATTAAAAATGTGATTTTAATAAATATGTGCTTGTCTTCTTTGATTTCTGTTTGGTTTATTTTAATGAATATAAGCCAAAATCTCTTCAATGAATCTTAAATGAAATCATTAACAGATAAATAATGTCATTTTATTCTTTACTTCCTCTTATAACTAAATAACTTAAATTAGAAAAAATAACAATGAAAGACGAGAGTGATGAAGTGTAAGTTTCAGTTGTTCTATTTTTCAATTATACTCCTCTGTTTCAAACTTTTTATCTGCATTCTTATTTATTTCATTAGCCTTTCAATTTAATACAATATTCTACTGCCTTAAAACTTCAATACTTGCACCCGGGGGTGCATATATTTGCTAGTATATATAAGAAAGATTACAATGTTATGTATGCATCAATGTATGTTTGTACCTAATTAGATTTGAGTTTCAAATTGGTAAAGGTGTTCTGAAAAGAAGAGAGCTTCTCGAGAAGGGAGATAACTCAAAATAAACCTTCTGCAGCAAACTTGATTCTATGGGAGGAAACTATGTAATTTAAGTATATATATATATATATAAGTAAAAGTAAAGTCGTCGGGGCGGCCTAATGTCAGTATCAGCCATGCAGCGAGGGTCATCTCCTTTTCACTAGCGCTAGACCAAGGAGATTATTTTAGCGTCTGAGGTGGGCGCCACCCTACCATCAGCTCCTTACTTTACCGCACAGATCCCTGTGCTACTCATACGCTGAGTTGGCGAGGGCGGATATCGAACTAGAACCTTGTGGTTTCTAGCCGAACGCTCTACAGACTGAGATAATATATATATTACCAACCCCTCCGCACGAGCAGGATGTGACATAGGGTCAATCTCAGCAGAGTTCACAGTTTGAATTCAGAGTTTTCCTTCTCCTAGACTGGTTACCAACCAAGGTAAAGAGCCCAGTCTGTCCTACTATTTATCCATAGCTGGAGGAGAGTAGGATTCATACCTTTCCCAAGGATATTAGCGCAAAGTGAAATGCAATTACCACATCCAGGATTTGAACTCGGGGCGACGACTCCATTTCTCATTTCTTCATGACTTTAACCATAACACCACGCGCTTCCTAAATATATATATATATACACATATATAATCTATTAATAATGGAGATTCGCTTCCGGTTTTTGTCTGTAACAAAAATTACGTCACTGCTTACGTCACATTACCCAAACATCATAACATAGAATAAATACACTCAAAATTTGAACATGCAAAATTAGACTAGCCTCATTGTTTTTTAAAACAAGTTTTAATAAATACATGACTGGTATTATATATTCTATATATAGTTTGTTTTATTTTAATACATATTTAAAGTTTACATTTCAAATTGTTATTTTTAATCCTTTAATGAATTTGATGATTTTACTTACTTAGGGTACAAACTCGCTGACATTGAATTTTTTACTCCCACCCCTGAGGCAATATGTTTCAAAAATCTATTTTTACATCGCCAGGAGGTGTTTTTTATTCTGCGGTTCTAATATTAATAATAATAAAAAATATCCAATAATAATAATAAAACTTTTATATTAACTAACTGAAGCGTGTATTTACCCAACCCCTCTGAAGCAAGGTAATACCCCCTATGCTATTCTGTCTATAAATAGAAGTGGCGATTCTGTGTGTGTCTTATACCAACAAAGGTTTCTACTTGATGAATAATATTAAAGTAACAATAAACTTTTATTATTAACTAACTGAAGCGTGTATTTACCCAAGAGGCATTTTTTATTTTGTAGTATATATAGAAAAGAGTCTGTCTGTAGTATGTATGTTTGTTTGTACTCAATAAGTTTTGTTTCATATTGAGGAAAGGTGTTCTGTATGCTTCTACTTATATGTATGTATGTATATTTCTTTTTTTTTTGAAGTTTCTGACTCAATAAACAACAACAACAATTTTTGAATTTGATACGGTTTTGGTGGCGATATAAAAATTGATTTTGCACCGTATTTTTTAAAAGAATAAAGACATGTCTTTTTTTTTTATCTTCTGCTTTTGTACAACTTAGTTGCTGATCTTTCCGAATGAGGACAAAAAAAAAAAAACCTTGTGGGCTGACCACAATAATAACAACAGAATTAAAACTGTACATAATACAATTAATGCAATTCACTGTTGCACAGCTGGTGCTGCCTCGACAAAAGAAATAAGAATATCATATTCAATGGCTGGCTTGATATTTCTTGTTTACCTAGGATATTCAAATCTTGCTTTTTAAGATTAAAGCACTAATTTTGCAATGCATTTTATCGAAAAATAATTTCCAATGCATTTTTATAGTAAAAATTATTTCCAATGTATTTTATAGTAAAAATCATTTCCAATGCATTTTTTATAGTAAAAATCATTTTTCAATGCATTTTTATAGTAAAAATCATTGTCCAGTGCATTTTCATAGTAAAAATCATTTTCCAATGCATTTTTTTAGTAAAATCATTTTTCAATGCATTTCATAGTAAAAATCTTTTTCAATCATTTTATAGTAAAAATCATTTCCAATGCATCTTTATAGTAAAAATCATTTCCAATGCAATCCAATGCATTTTTATAGTAAAAATCATTGTCCAATGCATTTTCATAGTAAAAATCATTTTTCAATGCATTTTTATAGTAAAAATCATTGTCCAATGCATTTTTATAGTAAAAATCATTTCCAATGCATTTTTATAGTAAAAATCATTTCCAATGTATTTTTACAGTAAAAATCATTTCCACTGCATTTTTATAGTAAAAATCATTTCCAATGCATTTTTACAGTAAAAATCATTTCCACTGCATTTTTATAGTAAAAATCATTTCCAATGCATTTAATAGTAAATTAACAACCATACTTTCTAAACCGGAATGCATTTGCAATACATTTTTACATTTTTGTTTTCTCCTTATTCCTCAAGGGAAACAACTCTAGATATTTCTGTTAGGATGGTCCTAGCAGTATCGTCAACAAACCAAGTACACACAACACTTAATACAACCCACTCATCCAAAGCTGCTGCCCTTACGACATGAAAAAAGAATAATGACAAACTATGCATATTCAGGAGTGGTCATGACATTCCTTGTTTTGCACATCCATTTTGCACTTTGGAACATGAAGAAGGACGCGAATGCGCCAGAATGATAAATTTGACATCTGCAAGTTGAGTGGAAGACAAATGGGATGCAAAGTTAAAAGAAAATAATAAATAGAGAAAAGAAGAATTGTCGAGCAAAGAGAGGCGGAATTGCGTGTACAAATGTAGAAAAGTGTTAACAGTAATCAATAATCGGTAACAGCTTGTTATTTCAAACATTGGTCAATATATATATATATATATATATATATATATATAATATATATATATATATTGTGGGAGAATATGTGCTTAATTGAAGTCATACCTAATTTTGAAATTTAATTAGTTGATAATTATATATGTTCAAATGTAAGGCTAAACAAATCGAGAAAAAGTCAAGCTTTACATTTGAACATATATAATTATCAACTAATTAAATTTCAAAATTAGGTATGACTTCAATTAAGCACATATTCTCCCAAAAATTGTCGGCCAAGGCCATATCAAAAATACATTGTGTGTTTGTTTACTTCTCATATATATATATATATATATATATATATATATATATATATATATATATATCTTGGTCTGTTTCTTTCTATATATCTTTATCTATTCTTATTTATCTTAGTCTATTCCCATCTATCTCCTCCGATCAATTGGCTGGTCATGTCAAGCCCTAGCACCTATATGATTACCCCAGCCCTTTTTATCATATATGTGCTAGAAGGCGGTGGCTGAGGGTCTTTGGCTGGACGGATGGTCAGAGAGGCTCCGATCAATCAGCTGGTCACGTCAAGCCCTAGCACCTATATGATTTCCCCAACCCTATTGCCTTTATGGCAAGCCCCAACCCCTTTTTATCATATGGGTGCTAGAAGGTGGTGGCTGAGGGTCTTCATGTCCGGAGAATGACGTTAAACTCTATCTGATGGTGAGGTTCCTGTTTTGGAGGTTTGGGGAATGTGGAGCACCTCTTCATCACCATTGCTCCCTGGTCCATTCTGACCCGGAGTGGTAGTACCTGTTAGGGTCCCATCTATGGGTTAAATAGAAAAATGTGTTAATAAAAAAAAAATTGAGTATCCATTAAGAATGAATTTATTTCAAAACTTTATCGGCATTAAATGACCCACTGTGGTTGATATGCCGTAAAACAAACCAAACCAAACCAAAACCATCTTCCAATCTATCTTAGTCTATTCTTATCTGTCTATTTACCTGCCTATCTATCTTAATCTATTTTCTATCTATCTATTCGATAGAGAGGCGCAAGTTATAGAGCTCTGTGATGTGTGGAGTACCCTTTCATTGCCATTACTCCCAGGTTCACTCTGACCCGAACCGATAGTACTTGTTAGGATAAATTAAAATGGTGAGCTTGGGCAGCAGTTTATTGTTCCTTTATCAGTTTTTGCCAATTCTCGATCTTCGGAAGACACCAAACAGATGTTGAGTAGCTTCATGTGTTACGTAGCCGTTCGTCACGGTACCATATAGATATATTTGTTACATCTTACTCTGGTCTATTCTTCCGGCCGTCTTCTGATCGTCTAGTCTTCTGTCTTCTATCTTCTAATGGTCTCGTCTGGTCTTTCTTATCTGGGGATTCCGTGTCTGGTTCTGCTGGGGACCATTTCTTATCAGAAGCCTTGTGTCATTGTTAGCTTTTAGTAATAACAACAAGACTTCGATTTACTTTTGATGTTATTTTATTCCGGATCCCCAGGCCAGACAAATGCGCGCTGAGAGTCACATCTTGCTAGCTTCTAACTCTGCAACTGACTAACTGCAACTAACTAACTGAGTTGCCCACCTTAAACTGGAAAGGGCTTTCTATCGGGGTTCCGTTCTCACGATTCTATTGTTGCTAGGGATTTCTTGTTATCCTGTGTCATTGTTAGTTTTTAGTAATAAACACAAGACTTCGATTTACGATGATGTTACTTTATTCGTAGATCCCCAGACCAGACAATCTGCGCAGTGAGACACATCTTGCTAGCCTTGCTTCTAAGTTCTAACTCTAACTGAGTTGCTTACTCCTTAAACCGGAAGGGGGATTTCTATGGGGATTCCGGTTTTCACGGTCTATCCCCAGAAAGCAAGGTCAGAGTGAGGTCAAACGCTGTCACTCACTCTCAAGGCCATCAGCTGTACTGATCGCCATAAGGATTTCTATACTACCTTAAAAAGTAATAGGGATCCAATTAATATGTAACACATGTTGTCAATATCAGCTATGGTGATGTCTTATCAACAGAATCCTCGACCAATGTCATCACCATGGTAACAATAATTTAATCCACCAAATCATCTGTGTCCTCTTCAAATGTCAAGGCAGATTTTTCTCTTTTTGAAAAGATAATTTTCCCAATGGGAATTTTGATCCGTGCAACATTTTCCAGAAAAATTTTCATCCTGCAATAAAACCGAAATTATATATATATACATATATATATATATAAATATATAATCTAAAAGTCCAGAGAAGAAATCTTCCTTACGACACAAGAGTTTTATTTAAAAAAACCTGTCGCAGTTTGAGAGCTCAATGTGTGCTCTTAATGTTAGAGTCACAGAGCAAATATATAAGTAAAGAAATAACAAAAGACTTAGAGATTTAGCATAATAGTCTATTTCAGGGAGCTTAGACAAAGTGTCTATAAAATTTAAAAAATAAAAAAATTTTTTTTTTTAAATCTGTTTTCAAATGCCTTTAAAGTAATAAAGAATTCATCATTTGCATCTGATGAGTCGGGAGAGTTAGACACTTTGTCTAAGCTCCCTGAAATAGACTATAATGCTAAATCTCTAAGTCTTTTGTTATTTCTTTACTTATTCATTGGCAATTCAGTCTCGAAAGACTATGATAAAAGTTTTTGTGTGCCCCTGATGTTGCAGCGCCTCCTGTGACTATGAAGTCCGATGTTTGAGAAACATTCTCGACCACAGATTTTGCATTTGTAGGTTGTCCCTGTAGATGATGATGTTCCGATGCTTTGTTGCCGTTGCTTACTTATGGACCTCTTAGCTTCATGATGTTGTATCAGGGTGAATTCTGACATGCACAGTTCTCTACGGAGACTCTGCCGCCACTGAGGGCGGTCTTGAGCCAAATTTTCCCAGCTGGAAGGGACAATGCCAAAGCACCTGAGATCATTTTTACAGACATCTTTGAATCGCAGTAGGGGGCGACCAATCTGTCTTTTACCAGATGTTAGCTCTCCATACAGGATGTCTTTCGGGATTCGTCCATCATCCATCCGACGTACATGACCCAACCATCGGAGATGACGTTGTCTCAGTAGAGAGTACAGGCTGGGGAGTTGAGCTCTCTCTAGGACTGCTGTGTTAGTGATCCTGTCCCTCCAGGTGATGCCCAGTACACGTCTAAGGCAGCGAAGGTAGAAGGTATTTAGCCGCCGCTCTTGGTGGGAGTATAAGGTACATGTTTCACTATGTTATTTCTTTACTTATATATATATATATATATATATATATATATATGTATATAAATGGAATGACCCTCTGACTATTTTAGTAATATATAAATGTCTTGCACAATTAAAACTAATTTTTATAACAACGTAGCTCCTCTTCTGCCCCCAACGAGGAAGCAAAACATTAAAGTCCTTGACTTCTGGCTCCAATTTCAAGTGGACAAGATTTTTATCTGAGAGTCCAACAGTCAGACATTTTGGCCACAAAGTAACGCACCTCAATCACAAGAGTTATTTTTAAAAAAAAAAGAAGATTATTGAGACTGACAAATCAACAATATGTCCACGTAGTCCTTATTTCACTGACTCATTGAGACTGAAGCTGTATTTACCAAGACAGAAATGAACAATGAATGAAACATTAATTATATTCAATTATATTCCTTGAAGAATAATTAAAGTCCAATTACCGTCGAACTGGGAAGACAAGGCAGCAAACGATTGTAACTCAATACAATCCCGAAAGCCACTGCAAAATGACAGAGTATATATAAGACTCCACAATGTCATTCAAATCAAGCAGTCAAGCAGCCAATCAGAACTCAAGGAATGGAATCACCCAAGTCACCCAGATTCATAGATGGATCATTCTTGAGTCCTATTTATACCAACTGTCTTGGACACTGCTTGAGTGGTACTTAGCTGCTGTTATTCAAACCAACAGTAGGCTAACTGACCTCAATAATTCCTCTAGATGTTATATACCCACACATGTTGCAGGTATATAAACAATGAGTTCTTAGGTGATAGAGAGAGGAGACCAGATCTAGCGTTGATCCACAAGAAGAAGAGAATTTGTCATCTCGTGGATTTTGCCGTCCTGGCCGAAAACGAAAAGATAGACAAATACCCTGCCAGAGAATTAAGAAAACTGTGGAACATGAAAGGAAAGGTCGTGCCAATAGTAATTGGAGCACTTGGAACGGTCCCCAGGGATCTGTAAAAAAGTTTTGATGAACTGGGAATCAGAGGGAGAATCAAGACCATCCAGACTACTACATTGTTGAAATCGGCTGGAAGAGTCCTGGGGACCAGAGGAGACTTGCTGTCATTGAGCCTCCAGTGAACCACTGGCTAAGGTGGGTATGAAAATCTCTAATGGAGTGAAATAATAATAATAATAATAATAATAATAATAATAATACTCTGCAAAGATGTATCATCATCAAAATTGGCTCGCAAACTTAACTCTAATAAAAAAAGAAAAGAAAAGAAATAATAACAAAAGGTAATCTTCAACTTTTTACTCGTAAATTCCTACCATAAAATTAGGCTTGGGCATTATCTGAGCCAAGCCTAATTTTATGGCAGGAATTTACGAGTAAAAAGTTGAAGTGTAAAACGAACCCCCACTTTAAAACTAACCATCCTCACAAAATAAAAAATTTTAGAATATACACATTGAAGTGAATATTAAAATAAATAAATAAAATATATTTAGTATTGTAAAATAACGGTTGCAAGAAAAATAAAACATTTATTGCAAAAACACGGACATAAAATGAGGGTTCATTTTATTTTATAGTAGGAATTTATGGGGAATAAGTTAAGGATTACCTATATATAGATATACAGATAGATAGATATAGATATATAAATAGATAGATGTAAAACATCTATGTGATAAAGGTAGACACTATGTAAAACACTTTGCGTTAATTTGAGACTTGCCAAATTTTTCTCTGTCACGACCCGGTTTAATTATACAATAGCCTCACGTTTCACTGAATACGTGGGTGTAGAATTTGACAAAGATATCACCTTCTCTTTTTTCGTATTTGTTTTCAGACGTTGAAATTGTTTCATAGAAATCACAAATTCTTTGATCGAAATGTTTCTCTATATATATCTTGATTCATTCATTGGCAATTCAGTCTCGAAAGACTATGATAAAAGTTTTTGTGTGCCCCTGAAGTTGCAGCGCCTCCTGTGACTATGAAGTCCGATGTTTGAGAAACATTCTTGACCACAGATTTTGCATTTGTAGGTTGTCCCTGTAAATGATGATGTTCCGATGCTTTGTTGCCGTTGCTTTCTTATGGACCTCTTAGCTTCATGATGTTGTATCAGGGTGACTTCTGACATGTACAGTCCTCTATGGAGATTCTGCCACCACCGAGGGCGGTCTTGAGCCAAATTTTCTTGAGCCAATAATATCTTGATTACCTCCACGTTATATATGTTAGTTTCTCGGTGAGTGGTGTATTTTTTTTATGTTGTGGAAAATGAAATATGAATATTCAGTATAATGCTCTTAAATGGCCCCTGCAAGTACTTGAACATGGATCATTTCTTTTGATACATGCACTTTAGTATATATATATATCCATCAGGCTCGTATGAAGTATCAGGGGGAAACTAACCAGACGCAGCGCACAAGAATTTCTCCAGGTGAGACGCAGGAGGAGCAGCTCCTCTTCTTCCCCCAATGAGGAAGCAAAATATTTAAGTCCTTGTATTAATATTCACATAATTTTCCACATTTCATCGCGTTGAACACACATGTGTAGTCGGCTGTAATTAATCGGTATGTCGATTAATTCAATGGATTTAACCCTGAGGATCCTTATGGTGAAACTCGAGTAGGTTATCACTTGTACCTATATTGTAATATATATATATATACATATATATATATGAATTTAACATTTTGAACAAACAATTAGTAATTATAATCTGCTGACAGAATCTGTTTCGACCGCTTAGTAGAAGGGTCATCATCAACGAGCAAAACATATGAAGGAAAGAAGGGATAAAAAACCGTTGGAAGAGAATAGGGGGTACAAACACACGCTGGAATGCTTAAATTTTTAAAATGCGCATTCTGTATCAAAAATAAAATAAATTTTATTTTAAAAAAACAGAAGCATTTTTAATCCAAAAATAAACTCAAAAAGAGTTTGGTGTAAATATATAAAAAAAGTGTAAGAGATTATCAAAAATGTTCAAATAAAATTTATTTTATTTTTGATACAGAATGCGCATTTTAAAAATTCAAGCATTCCAGCGTGTGTTTGTACCCCCTATTTCTTCCAACGGTTTTTTATCCCTTCTTTCCTTTATATATTTTGCTCGTTGATGATGACCCTTCTACTAAGCGGTCGAAACAGATTCTGTCAGCAGATTATAATTACTAATTGTTTGTTCAAAATGTTAAATTCATTCTGTCGGATTAACTTCCATTTATTTACATATATATATATATATATATATATATATATATATATATATATATAAATGGAATTTGATAATTTGCTTTTGAAGCATTGTTATGTAAAGTATATTATTATTTATATTTTTTGAAGGCAACCACAATGCGTACATCGCACAAAACTCGATAATTATTGAAAACAATCATGACAAGCAAACCCAGCGAATAAAGTGCACCACGTGGAACACCGTACAACTGATGAGACTTAATGTAGTGAGCGTGGTTATACGCATTGGTGTATATTGTATTCATGGAAATTTTGTTATTATAATCGAGGCTTAAAATAAATTAATAATAAGATCAAAGGGCACTGCATGGTGAATGAATTTTGGTTTTGTTAAAACCTGTTTAAATTTATTTATTCGAATATGTTTTAATTGAAGTTGAAATAATGTGAATATGTGAGGGGTGGAATTATAATCTTGGTGATTTTATATTACTATTAAAATTGAAAGGCCTAATATATATATATATATATATATATATATATATATTAAAGAAATGGATACAATAGAAACCTACTCGAGTTTCACCATAAGGATCTTCAGGGTTAAATCCACTGAATTAATCGAGGTACCGATTAATTGCAGCCGATTACACTTGTGTTCATTGAATAAGAATTATTCAATGAACACACGTGTAATCGACTGCAATTAATCGGTACCTCGATTAATTCAGTGGATTTAACCCTGAAGATCCTTATGAGGAAACTCGACTAGGTTTCTATTGTATCCATTTCTTTAATAAATTTGCTCTACTTTGTATTGAGCACTTTGTATTTGTTATATCGCTGACTTAACCCCTGGATTTTGTGCACCTCCAACGATCGTGCCCATATTCACCGGTAAGCCACCTTTTATCTATATAAATACACATATATATATATATATATATATATATATGAATAAGATATAATGAAAAAACAGACGATGTTTACAACTGAAATAGGCTCATCAGAAGAGAAAGTGTGCAAACCGTTTCGGGGCCAATTCTCTTGACGGTTTAAAAAGCAACACCCGGCCCATCCTCAACTAATATGAGGACCCTATTGCATTATAATGTATCAACCGCACGTGGGTCGGTCATCAACAAAAATAAGACGGGAAAAAGACTGTTATTAAAAAACAGAACGCTGCTAGTCAAACGTTGGAATTAATCAAAAAAAAAAAAAAAAAAATTGTGCTGTCTGTATTAAAAATAATATGAATTTCATTTAAAAATAAAATGAATTTTATTTAAAAATAAAATGAATCTCATTTTCAATTTTGAAAATAATCAGAATGTTTTTTCATTATATCTTATTCATACTGTCGGATTAATTTCCATTTTATTTTCACATATATATATATATATATATATATATATATATATATATATATATTGAAATCATATATAAGAATTAGGCTGATTAAAATGAGATAATAATCCAATAATTCAATAATCCTCTATCTGAATAAGTTGATCCCCTTTTAAGAGCGATAAGCTCTTTACTTACTCCCCTGGGGGATTTTTACCGTTAGAGTTATTCAACCTAAATTTGCATCATTCTAAAAATAAAGATGAGGTCATTACCATATTTCTTTAGTTCTTTTTTTCATTCATCAATTTTTCATTTATTTTTATTTTTTCCTTATCCTTCTTACTTTTATACAGATAGATAGATAGATAGATAGATAGATAGATAGAGAGAGAGAGAGAGAGAGAGAGAGAGAGACAGAGAGAGAGAGAGAGACAGATAGACAGACAGACAGATGAACCAACTTAGATATATAGATAGATTGATATAAGCAGACTGATAGATAGAGAGAGAGAGGGGGAGAGAGAGAGAGATGAAACAACTTAGATAGGTAGATAGATAGGAAGAGACCGAGAAAGATATATAGATATGAACAGACTGATAGATAGATAGATAGATAGATAGATAGAGATAGATAGATAGATAGAGATAGATAGATAGATAGATAGATTAGATATAGATAGATAGATAGATAGATATAGAGATAGATAGATAGATAGATAGATATGAACAGATAGATAGATAGATAGATAGATAGATAGATAGATTTAAACAGACTTAGATAGATAGATAGATAGATAGATATGAACAGATTTAGATAGATAGATAGATAGATAGATAGATAGATAGATAGATATGAACAGATTTAGATAGATAGATAGATAGATAGATAGATAGATAGATATAGAAAGAACAGATAGATAGATAGATAGATAGATAGATAGATAGATAGATAGAGAACAGATTTAGATAGATAGATAGATAGATAGATATAGATAGATAGATAGATAGAATAGATATGAACAGATTTAGATAGATAGATAGATAGATATAGATAGATAGATAGATAGATAGATAGATATGAACAGATTTAGATAGATAGATAGATAGATAGATAGATATGAACAGATTTAGATAGATAGATAGATAGATAGATAGATATGAACAGATTTAGATAGATAGATAGATAGATAGATAGATAGATATGAACAGATTTTGATAGATAGATAGATAGATAGGAACAGATTTAGATAGATAGATAGATAGATAGAAAAGAACAGATTTAGATAGATAGATAGATAGATAGAAAAGAACAGATTTAGATAGATAGATAGATAGATAGATAGATAGATATGAACAGATTTAGATAGATAGATAGATAGATAGATAGATAGATATGAACAGATTTAGATAGATAGATAGATAGATAGATAGAAACAGACTGAGATGAATACAGAGACAGAAATTTGCATTATTCTAAAAATAAAGATGAGGTCATTATCAAAATTTAGAATCTCTGACCTTCTTATTATCACCGATCAATGATTTGGAACTAGTTACGACCTATAAAAAAGATAACGAAATCGTTCGAAATCATAACCGTTATCTCTCCACCCTCTCGGTTGGGGCAGAAGAATACACCGACTGCACCTCTGCAGACAGGTAAAATTCCTCCTCGTCCTCCTCCCGATGGGGCCACATGTTGGCCATAGATGGTGATCCGTGATACTTAAGGATCAAAACCCTGGTGGCTGAGCAGTCCAATTTTGGAACTTTGGGAGTGGGGAGTACTCCTTCATCACCATTACTCCCAGGTCCACTCTGACCCAGAGTAATAGTACTTGTTAGGGTTCCATCTATGGGTTAAATAGAACAAAAATTTGTTTAAAAAAAATTGGGTTTGTAAAAAAAGATTGAATACCCATCAAGCATGTGTTACATGATAATTGGATCCCTAATACATTTTTAAGGTATTGTAGAAATCATTATGGCGATCAGTACAGCTGATGGCCTTGAGAGTGAGTGACGGCGCTTGACCTCGATCTCACCTTGCGTTCTGGGGATGGAACGTGAGAACCGGAAGGCAATAGAAGGCCCTTCCGGTTTAAGGATACTAAGTAAGTAACTTAGTCAGTTAGAAGTTAGAAGCCAAGCTAGCAAGATGTGAGTCTCACTGCGCAGATTGTCTGGTCTGGGGGTCTACGAATAAAGTAACATCATCGTAAATCGAAGTCTTGTGTTTATTACTAAAAACTAACAATGACACAGGGCTTCTGATAACAAGAAATCCCTAGCAACAGAAACCAGACACGGAATCCTCAATAGAAGACCAGATGAGACCTTAGAAGATATACCAGAGCAAGATAGATGATAGACGATCAGAAGCAAAGCCGGCCAGAAGAATAGACGACCAGAGTAAGAATTAAAGAAAGGTATATAACGTTATATGCTGATTTGGCTTAGTGAAAACCCCAGTATATAACATATAGATATTTAGTGCCGGTAAAGAAGGCGCTATGCAACACATGAATAGGACAAAATATCTTCAGCATAAAATAACCCAACAAGGGTTGACATGCCGTAAAATCCAATCAACCAACCAGGGGTCTATATTTACCACCTCAAGAAGCCCTGTGCTAGGTATACGATATATCGGGCTATTATCAAGTATAATTGGCGAGGCAGTCTAATATTGGTATCAGCCAGATAACAAGGGAGTCTATCCCCTTTTCACTAGCACTAGACCAAAGATTTTATTATATACGATATATCTGGCTATTATCAAGTATAGTCGGCCAGGCAGTCTAATACTGGTATCAGCCAGATAACAAGGGAGTCTATCCCCTTTTCACTAGCACTAGACCAAAGAGATTATTATAGCATTTGCCGTGGAGCTCTTCACTTTCCCCTCATAGATCCCTGTGCTACTCATATGCTGAGTTGGTGAGGGCCAGTATTGAACCCAGAACCTTAGGATTCCTAGGCAGACGTTTTACTGACTGAGCTAACCTACATATTTTTTATCATTCTGATATGAAGGGATTTATAAATGCAACCCAATGTGTCTTTAATAAAAGGTCGAAACAGATTTCTGTCAGCGAATTATAACATCATTTGTTTGTTTTTTCTAGAAATGTTTATTTCACACTGATGTATGTATTTATCAGTTAAAACACATTTAATGAAGAGATACGCAAATAAATGGTTTGAGAATTGCATTCATATCTGAGTCAGTGGTTTATTAAAAAAATGTCCGCCTGCGGTTTTTTTCTATTAAAGATTTTTTTTTAAATCGATGTTAACTTTATTCTAACCTTTTCCGTCCATTGTGTGGAAAACCTTTACCCTTCTCTTGTGATATCAGCAAAGAGATATTTTCATTCATCAAAACAACACAATTTAACAATGGCCTAAATCTCGGTTTCAGGTCAGGCTTTTGTTTGTTTTTTTTTGTTTTGTTTTTTTTGGGGGGGGTATTAATATATTAATTATTATATATATAATCATGCTGCTCATAATAATATAACAATGATTTTTAGTATATATTTATTTAATTAAAATAAAATAATAGTTTTATCCTTCATTTTGCTCTGTGCGTAACCACACCTGGAATAATACACATAAAAAAATCACTACTTATAGCCTGTCTCATTACTGTTGAACCCCCCATGGCATGCTCTACACCACCAATGTATATATATATATATATATATATCTTATTATAATAGAGATTGTATGTTTTTCAGTCTGTAACCGAAACTATATTACTATACAAGTCACAATTCCCATTGTTATTTACATCATATTCTCCATGATTTTATTTTTATTTAAACCTCAATTATTAATAAAATTGTTTTACATCATTAAGACTGTTGACCATATCTACATACAAATAACATGCAATTGTATTTATATATACAACAAAATAGCAGTTTACAGTGTGAACGGGAAGGCTAATTTGCATATTGATCTTTAAAAAATTGATTTTAATAAATATGTGTTTAATATTATTGATTTCTAATTGTTTAGTTTTATCTTATTGAATATGAGCAAAATTCTCTTCAATAAATCTTAAAAGAAATCCATTAACAAAAAGAAATAACTGTAATATTATTCTTTACTTCCTATTTTAACTAAATAGTTAAATTAGGAATAGGAGTAATTGAAAATGATGGAAGAGTTAGTTTCAAAGTTGTTCTATTTTTCAATCATACCCCCTCTGTTCCAAATCATGTTATCTGCATTTTTATTCAGTTTCATTGGCCTTTCTAATTTAATATAATATTTTATTATATTAAAACTTAAATACTTGCACCTGGAGGGTGCATATATTTGCTAGTATATATATATATATATATATACAAGGTGTTCGGGATAAATTTACCATATTTATATTTGGTTATTTTTCTCCGTAGGTTGGAGGTATTGACGCACACTATGCATCATTTAAAAGCTTCTTCATTCATATATCTGATAACAGATAGAATGGATGACTGGAAACCACCTGAGTCATAAAAAAGAATAACTTGTATCATGATGATCTGCGCAGACTATCAAAATAAGGAGATTATGGTTGCTCCCCAATGTTCCCCAATGCTCCCCAATGTTCCCCTCCCCAATGTTCCCCAATGTTCCCCAATGCTCCCCAATGTTCCCCAATGCTCCCCAATGTTCCCCAATGTTCCCCAATGCTCAATGCTCTCTGAACAATGTAAAAACACATGAATTGGAGAATTGAAATGTAGACTACAAGGCTGTGGCTAGAAGAAAACAACATAACAGACGATCTGATTGCGTTCGTACAGCAGAATTCCTAAAAGATCTACAGAAAAAAGTGTTGGCGGACCCTCAGATACCTACGTGGAATTACTAAACACTGTAGTCAAGCCCTGGATAAATTATTATTCACGTCAGTTTTTGTTTTTTGTTGTTTTTTTTTTTGGTGGGGGGGGGGGTATTAAATAAAAATGAAATAGTCTTAACTATAAATTAATTTCAGAAAATCATTATTATTCCACTTCTTATGAGTCTGAATGATAACAAGTCTCCTCTGGTCTCCAGGACTCTTCTAAGTATTCTAGCCACTGTCAACAATACAGTAGTCTGGATGGTCTCAATTCTTCGGATCATATGACCTTTAGTCACCCCTTTTGCGATCTCGATTCATACGGACATTTTTTTTCCATTTACACTGTCAAAATCCGGTTAATTGTTAACAGATGATTTTTAGAGTTTTTTTTTTAATTATAAAACTAACTCCTAACCCTAACCCTAACAATTAACTGGATGTTTACGGTGTAAATGGAAAAATGTCCATATGAATCAATACTGCAAAAGCGGTGCCTAAAGGTCATATGGTCCAATTCTTCCTCTGATTTCCAGTTCCTCTTGTCTGTTTTCTAAACTTTTAGGGACTGTTCCAAGTGCACCAAATACAATTGGCATCACTTTCCCTCGTTGTTGTCATTATCATTATTATTATTATTATTATTATTACTATTATTATCATTATTATGAGTCTTAATGACAACAAGTCTCCTCTGGTCTCCAGGACTCTTATAAATCGATGAACGATGAACGACTGTGTAAAGTGCTTGCATCCCAGATTTTCTGGAATATTTGATCAAAGTAGGCGGAAAAACTGCGACTAATCTTTAAAATAAATAAATGGGTGGGGTGAGGTTATTTTTTTTTTTCATAATTATTGTGTGGATAATGTATCTACCCAACCCCTTTGCCTTGAACACAGGATCAATTTTGATAATGCCAGTGTTTGGAATAAAAGGATAGTTTGTGCCTATCATTTTAATGTGACACAAACATATATATTGAACAAATCCTGACAAAGGGTTATAACAAACAGACTTTATTCTCTAAGTGAAGTCTAACAGAAAGAATGCAAAACAGGATAGATAAATGTCCTAAGTGTTATGACTTATTAAAGGGTCAATAAATAGTAACTCAACACGGGTATAAAAATGTAGAGAACAGATTGTATTCAGCAATACATATCACCTACAATGGAAGGGTTTCCTTGTTCAGCATACACAAAGACTGTTTCTAGAACTACTCCTATTTACATGTGTCCCACTTTCACACGATATGGCACAAGGCCGTTTTATGTGGGCACCACCCACAAGCCGACACTCATGGGGTGGTAGGAGAAAAATTGCGTCGATCCGAGCCATGCCTCTTTAAGTACAATGAGGCAGGCATCTGGGATCGACGCTATTAATTTAGCAGTTCACTGGACCACCCGTCCCGAAGGACAGGTGTTTCTAGAACTACTCGACTGAGTAGTTTTACTCTGCCACATATGTACCTTTTGGGTAAGTCCATGTTCGTGTCATAGGTGAGTCACCTACAACACTAAGGAAAAGAGTTTTTGTAGATAGTCAGAGGCTATTAAATGGAGAATAAAGGTTGTCACTGACTGTGCACTTAAAAAAGGACACCATGGATGCGTGGCCACAGCAACTGGCTAAGCACAACTGAACCAGCCAGTCAGTTAGTCTACTGTTGGTTTGGACCACAGCAACTGGCTAAGCACAACTGGACCAGCCAGTCAGTTAGTCTACTGTTGGTTTGGACCACAGCAACTGGCTAAGCACAACTGGACCAGCCAGTCAGTTAGTCTACTGTTGGTTTGGCACAGCAACTGGCTAAGCACAAGTTAGTCTACTGTTGGTTTGGACCACAGCAACTGGCTAAGCACAACTGGACCAGCCAGTCAGTTAGTCTACTGTTGGTTTGAATAACAGCAACTGGCTAAGCACAACTGAAGCAGTGTCCAAGACAGTTGGTATTTATAGAAATCAAGAATGATCCATTCATGTATTTGGGTGATTCCATTCCTTGAGTTCTGATTGGCTGCTTGATTTGAATGATACTGTGTAATTTTATAAATACCCTGTCATTCTGCAGTAGAATTGCAACAAGACGGGCTTGTATTAAGTTACAACTGCTTGTTGCCGTGTCTTACCAATTCGATGGTAATTGGAACTTAGTTTGATTATTCTTCAATATTGAACAAATCCCAACAAAGAGTTATAACAAACAGACTATTGTTTAAGCAAAGCCCAACAGAAAGAATACAAAAAACAGGATAGATTAATGTCCTAAAGACAAGAACCTTTGAAGATAGTCTGAGGCTATGTACTTCAAAAAGGACATAGATAGATAGATAGATAGATATGAACAGACTTAGATAGATAAAGTAATGGGTGGGGTGTTTTTGTTTTTTCATGATTATTGTTTGGAGGATGTATTTACCTAACCCCTCTACTTCAAACACAAGGTCAATTTTGATAATGCCAGTGTTTGGAATAAAAGGATAGTTTGTGCCTATCATTTTAATGTGACACAAACATATTGAACAAATCCTGACAAAGGGTTATAACAAACAGACTTTATTCTCTAAGGATACAAAACAGGATAGATGAATGTCCTAAGGAAAAGAGTTTTTGTAGGTTGTCGGTCGGGGCGGCCTAAAGTCGGTATCAGCCAATCAGCAAGGGAGTCTATCCCCTTTTCACTAGCGCTAGACCAAGGAGATTGTTTTTACATCTGAGGTGAAGCGCCACACCTACCATCAGCTCCTTACTTTACCACACAGATCCCTGTGCTACTCATAACGCTGAGTTGGCGAGGGCCGGTATCAAACTAGGTAACCTTGTGGTTTCTAGCCGAACGCTCTACCGACTGAGGGGCCGGGATAGCTGTCAGTTTTTTGTTTTACTTTTTTGTAGGTAGTAAGAGGCTATTAAAGGAAGAATAAAGGTTGTCACTGTAACTCCAAGAAGGACACCACAGATGCGTGGCCTCTATGAAAGCATAGAGGCACCAACCCCTCTACCTCAAACACAAAGTCAGTTTTGATAATTCCAGTGTTGGGAATAGAATATATATATGTGTGTGTGTGTGTGTGTGTTGGAAATGATAGTTGGTGTCTCATTTTCTCCAATGTGACATAAACATATATATTGAAAAAATTCTCAACAAAGGGTTATAACAAACATATTTTATTGTTTAAGTAAAGTTCAACTGAATTAATACAAAGTCCTAAGAAGTAGCCATATTGCTTTTTACATTTAAAAAAAATTCTTTTTTTTTTTACTTTTTTTTTCTCTTTGAATATTATCTTTTTAAAGACTCTTTCCTCCAGTGTCAAAATATTGATAAAGAATAGAATTCAAATATATTATTCATTTTATATATATATATATATATATATATATATATATATATCGGTTTATTTGCATCTATCTGTCTTGGTTTATTCGCATCTATCTATCTATCTATCTATCTGTCTCGGTTTTATTCTATCTATCTATCTGTCTCGGTTTGTTTTGTATCTATCTATCTATCTCGGTTTAAGAGGCTATTAAATAGAGAATAAAGATTGTGTACTCCAAAGAGAATTAAAACTTGAATACTTGCACCGGAGGGTGCATATATTTGCTAGTATATATAAAAAAGGAAGTTTGGTATGTATGTATCAACGTTAACACCGAAACGGGAGGTCACTCAGATTCAAAATCTTGCATACACCTTAATATCCTTCTACCTAAGAAACACGCCAAATTTGGTTATTGATTTTTACTGATTAAGAGATATAATTAATTAAACAAAAATCAAATGATTTGTGGAACTGTCTATATACAGCTGCTGCTGATAATAAAATATTGTTCACTGCCAGCTTTCTATTATAGCTATACCAGCAGTTTAGTTTAATTTTAGTGAACAAAATCGCAGTCTAAGCTGTTCAGATCGGAATCTTCGCCTATTTAGGATCCAATCTTTATATATATAATCCAGTCATGGACCGGATACTTTTGCTGGTATATATATACATATTGGTTTGGAGGTTGATTTTGATGCAGGTGTAAAGAAAAAATAATAAGGTAACAATGGTGTTGTTTGTTAACCTGTAATTTATTCTTGATATTTTGAGATAAAATCTCTTTTTATGGCATTTTTAGTTAAAATGTTAAACTAAAAATGCCATAACAAGACGACAACTACTTCAGTTCCAGTGTTCTTCTTCTGAAGAGATTTTTGGCCTCTATGAAAGTACAGTGTATTTTCAGGGCACGTATACTGTAAATGGAAATTCCCATAGCTGGTGGGCTAAATCTCTATGTAAGCATAGTGTAAAATGGCCTGTGTACAGGTGCACACATAAGCCTGTATGCTGGGGAGCTAAGCCTCCCAGTCCAGTGTTTTAGTTCGGAAGGCTGGAGAGTCTAGGAGAAAGAGAATTTGATTTGGGGGCACTTCTTTATATAGTGTGCGTGCAACACTTGCTAACAGCAAACTGTAGCAAGTAATGCTAACGGCAAACCGTAGCAACACCAAGTGAAGAATAATTAAAGTTCCAAAAACCGTCGAACTGGGAAATACAAACCCGAATGTCACAGAGTCTACTGCAGAATGACAAGGTATTTATAAGACTCCACAATGTCATTCAAATCAAGCAGTCAAGCAGCCAATCAGAACTCAAGGAATGGAATGACCCAAATCACCCAAATTCATGAATGGGTCATCTTGCTTTCTATATATACCAACTGTCTTGGACACTGCTTAAGTTGTACTTAGTTAGCTGTTGTTATTCAAACCAACAGTAGACTTACTGACTTACTGACCAGAGAGAGAAATGGAAATTCTGTCGCTTCAATGCCTCATCAGTTCACTCAATTTCTAGTCTGGTTAGTCCACTTGAAAAGCCAAGTCAGACCATGAATTTCTCACCTCGCCAGTTCATTTGATTAATCCTATGACTGTTCAGTACGACTGCTCCCCTAACTATTATAAGATAGTAGTAGCAAATTGGCAAAGGTTCTCTAAGCTGAAAAAAAGTAATCCTTGTTCGAGGGAAACTGCCTTGGCTTTTATCTCTCCTTCAACCAACACGGGTGACAGGATGCAGGACCCTTGTTGGGTTATTTTATGCCAAAGTCAGTTTAATAAATATGGCTTCCAATTATATACGGTACAAAAATGCATCATGTGAGTTCAATACAAAATATATATTATATATATATATGTATATATATATATATATATATATATATATATATTTACTAGATATGTTTTTTTCTCATAATTATTGTTGAAAGATGTATTTACCCAACCCCTCTGTCACAAAATCAGGGTCAATTTTGAGATGAGGCTTGATAATTAGTATTATTTGGATTATTCAGACTATTGTCCTCATCTTTATTGTTATCTACACTATTTCTCTGAATTTTTGAGATGAGGCTTGATAATTTGGATTATTTGGATTATTCAGACTATTGTCCTTATCTTTATTGTTATCTACACTATTTCTCTGAATTTTTGAGATGAGGCTTGATAATTAGTATTATTTGGATTATTCAGACTATTGTCCTTATCTTTATTGTTATCTACACTATTTCTCTGAATTTTTGAGATGAGGCTTGATAATTTGGATTATTTGGATTATTCAGACTATTGTCCTCATCTTTATTGTTATCTACACTATTTCTCTGAATTTTTGAGATGAGGGTTGATTATTTGTATTATTTGAACTATTGTCCTCATCTTTATTGTTATCTACACTATTTCTCTGAATTTTTAGATGAGGCTTGATAATTAGTATTTTTGGATTATTCAGACTATTGTCCTCATCTTTATTGTTATCTACACTATTTCTCTGAATTTTTAGATGAGGCTTGATAATTAGTATTTTTGGATTATTTGGACTATTGTCCTCATCTTTATTGTTATCTACACTATTTCTCTGAATTTTTGAGATGAGGCTTGATAATTAGTATTATTTGGACTATTGTCCTCATCTTTATTGTTATCTACACTATTTCTCTGAATTTTTTAGATGAGGCGTGATAATTTGTATTATTTGGACTATTGTCCTCATCTTTATTGTTATCTACACTATTGTCCTCATCTACGCTATTTCTCTGAAAACTGTGTAAAGTGCTTGCATCCCAGATTTTCTGAAAGATTTAATTAAAGTAGGCGGGGAAATTGGAGCAAATTTAGAAAATGAATAAATAAATAAATAAATAAATAAAGATTATGCTTCTCTCTGCTGTAAACAAAGTTCACATCTGGATTAGCATAAAGCACTTCTAGTTGTGCCTCCCCCACCCACACCTGCCCCCGGGACGTGATGGATGCCCCCCTCCCTGCCAACATACAATATCCTCGAAACAGACTTGGTTTATTATACAGCCACAAGGACAACCTTGCTTGGTTACATAATAAAGAGGTCACCTGTTTTCTTTTGTATATATATATATATATATATAATATATATATATATATATGAAATAAATATTTAGAAAAAACAAACACATGATGTTAAAATTCGCTGACAGAAATCTGTTTCGACCCTTTATTGAAGTGGTCTTCATCAAGAGCGAGTTGTGTATGATAGAACGGTGAAAGTGGACCGTTATGAGACAAATTGGTACAGATGAAACATTCAATATTATAGCCGGAATTTTTTTTTAATTTTAATTTTTTTTTTTTTTTACATTTTTTTTTTTAATTTAGAAAATACGTATTTTGTTTTGAAAATAAAATAAAATAAATTTTATTTTATTTTATTAAATCAGAAGCATTATAGTCCACAAAGAAAACTCAAAAGAGTTTGATGTAAATATGTATAAAAATGTATAAGAAAGTATAAAAAAGTTAAAAAATCCCAGCACTGTAGACCACGATATTCACCCGATAAGATGTAGAAATCCTGGGTTTTTTTTTTTCATATATATATATATATATCTGTGTGTGTGTGTGTGTGTGTGTTTGGGCAACATTTTTTCATTTATGCATGTTGAATTAAACAAAAGACACATCTCCTGTTTAACAATTTTATTTTTGTTCTTTTTGAGTTTTCTGGCCAACTTTTTAATATTTGGGTGGAATTCGTGGATAAGTCCACCAAAGTTCATGTCCCAAGTACTTTCGGCACTTCGAAGTGCCATCATTCATACCCCCACTCTAATTACCAAAATATCTTAACGGAAAATACACACATTCTGCACAAAGAAAAAATAAACAAAAACCCCAAATACTAGAAGCTTTATACATAAAACAATACAAACCATCCTTAAACAAAATTAATTTCCAATGCAGTACACACATTTTAAAATGCCTATAGCACCTTTCCCATCAATTCTAGTCCTTCCAGCCTCCACATTAATATAATTTGAAAAAACTGGAACACATCACCCTTGATGATGGCACTTCGAACTACCTCCCACTACCAATTCCTACGCTACTGCTCGTTTTAAAAGCGAGACAACTGAAACATTCCATCAGTTTCACACCTGAAGATGGCAGATAGACCAAAGCGCTAGTGAACAAACCTTCGGTGGATTGCTACACAAATTCCACCCTGACATTAAAAAGATGGCCAGACAGTTAGAAAGGATCGAACAAAAACTCGTCCGACAAGAATCGTCAGTACAGTTTAACGAACGAAACATATTTATATATATATATATATATTGTTGGACTGGGACTTTAAGTCCCATTCCAACGGGCATGTTTATAACACCAAAGATTAATCGTAAACTCGATTAATTTAAAAGTAACCCTGAAGAATCTATTGATGAAACTCGAGTAGGTTACTCATTTCCATTCTTAAAATAAATTTATGCTCTACATTGTATTGAGCACTTTGTATTTGTTTTTTCTCAACCTTAACCTCTGGATATTGTGCGCTTCCAACGATCGTTCTTATACCCACCGGTAAGTTAATACTTATACATATACATACATATATATATATATATATATATATTTACTTGTCATTAATTGTTTCATTTTCATAGTTTCCTCCAGACATACATACACACATACATACACACATACATATATTCACACACATACATACATACACACATACATACACACATACATACATACACACACATATATACATACACACATACATACACACCAACTGACCTTTATATATGAGTAAATAGATATAAATGTTACACGTTCATATTTGAAATATTTCCACGAAAATAAAACGAAACCCCTCCCTCCCCCTACACACACAGAAGACATATTACACCTGTAATCAATCAATCTATTTACACCTGAAATGTAAAATGCTTAGTAAAAAAAATAAAAATAAAAAATAAATAAATAAATAAAATACCGTAAAAACAATTTTTGACACAAAGAAAAACAAGGTAAATAAGATTGCCCTATTTATTTACTTACTCATTTATTTAGTTACCAGAAGCGGCTACCCAGCGTCACCTGGGTAGAAGGGGGGGGAGAGAAAAAGAAACGTGATGTAATGATCAACAAGTTAGTCTCGCAGATCCATTATTAATTATTATTATTATTATTATTATTATTACTTAGTCCTTTTGAGTTTTCACATCAGTGTTAGCTGATGGACTTTCACTGGAGTCTGAGTGACAGCAAGTCTCCTCAGGTCTCCAGGACTCTTCTGAATATTCTGGCAGATTGCAGCAGTGCAGTGTTCTGGGTGGTATCAACCCTTCCTCTGATTTCCAAACTTTCCAAACCTTTTCTAATCCTTTTGGGACTGTTTCAAGTGCACCAACTACAATTGGTATCACTTTGACTTTCATATTCCATAACTTTTTCAGTTCTCTGGCAAGGTCCAGATATTTGTCCATTTTTTCATTTTCCTTTAGCTTCACCCTGTGATCTGCTGGCACTGCAAAATCCACCAGTTGACAAGTTCTTTCTTTTTTGTTAATCAACACTAGGTCTGGTCTTCTTGCTGGGATAAGGTGATCCGTTTTTATTTCAAAGTCCTAGAGAATTTTGTGCGTTTCGTTCTCAAGAACAGATTCTGGTTTATGCATATACCATTTTGTTGTGTGGTCAAAATTTAATTTTTTGCATAATTCCCAGTGGATCACCTTCCCAACCCAGTCGTGTCTAGTTTTGTATTCTCGTTGTGCTCGTTTGCTACATTCGCAGAGTATATGGTTAACAGTCTCATCTCTATTACCGCAAAGTCTACATTTACTATTTTGTTGGGTCTTATCAATTTTCGCTTTGATGTAGTTTGTCCTTATGGCATTATTGTGTGCAGCAATTATAAGTGATTCTGTTTCTCTTTTGAGGTTTCCCTTTCTTAACCATGTCCAAGTCTTTTGATGTGCAACCTCTTCTATTTGTATTATTATTATTAGTACTAGCAATATACAGAGCAATATTTATCTTTGAAAGGAAGGAAAAACTCAACACCGTTATTCCATAATAAATTTATTTCGTCCAAAATTGAGGCCTTTATAAATCTAAGTTGATTTAACAAAGCTCCCCAAAATCAAGTCTCATCAGATGGATGATCATCAATAATTTCCTCAATGTAGAATCTTCTTCCTCCTCAAAAAAAATTTTCCTTACAAAATGTATACATTAAAAGACAGGAAGTCAAATGAGAAAAAAGAATACCTTTCAGGGCCAAGTTTTTTTTAGGGGATACTAGTCAGTCAAATTAACAACTATGAAAATATGTTGGGTATTCTATATTTGAAGGGGCCTGATTCTAAAAATTCTAGGAATAGGCAGGCCAGGACACCACTGAGTGGGTTGCCCATTGGTAATCCGGATTTTTGTCGGTAATATTTGTTGTTGAATTTGAAGTATGTTAGTTTGGTGATGTGTTTGGAGATTTTGATTATGGAATCGATGGTAGGGTTGACTTAAATTGTGGAAATTTGTTAAGGTAATGGTGATCCTCTTTCACCGGTCACCAGCAGTAGCCCTTAGGGTCACATGATGCCCACTATAAAAGAAGGGTCCCTGAAGAATTCGTCTCTTTTTGCTTCTAGCGTTGGCTAGCTTCACCGCTCCGTATCGTCAGTAGCCCCAGACGGCGACGACCAGGAACCCCCAGCACGTTGGAATCAAGAGCGGCAAACGCATACCTAACAACCAATTCTTCAGGGCCCAAACCAGTTACGTGGAACAGTAATATCAAGGATAACAGCTAAGTTTCCGCAGGCAATTTTATCTGCAAACCTTCACTTTTAACCCATTTGACATATTCAATTCTCCTTAAATATTCTTTACCAACCAAACGCATTGAACTCTTAACTTTGAACTGAACTCTATGAACATTCTTTAAAGTCGTTTGGTTGTTTCATTTTATGTATATTGATACCCCTGTTGATATTTGTTTTATGTTTTACATGTAAAGTAAACATTTTGTTTTATAAAAAGTCGTTTGTCTCCTTTCTTCAAAGCTGCACCCATCTCCTCACTGCGTCGAAGTACGGTCTATTCTCTTACAAAATGTAGGGTCTAGACAGTGCTTTTCCGGGGACAAAAAATCCCCACAAAATTTGATTTGCCGTAGGTGTGTGTTGAGAAGGTTTAGACATTTCTTATTGGGACGGAAACAAACACATCACTAACCTAACATACGTTTTGAGTGTGGCCTACGAAATCATGTCTCTCTTATAGTATGTGGCCTACCATAAAAAGCATATTATAAGGTTATAATAATAACTGCTAACCCTAACCCTAACCCTATTTTAGAATTTTAGAATATTTCAAAATTAAATAGATCTGATTCATGTAAATTATGGATAAATTCTTTTTTAATTATTTTTAATTACTATATACAGCTTATGACTGAATTGCATTTCTTGAAATTGAATATATGTGAAAAATAATTAGTTTCAATAAATTGCCTACTATTTATATCTATAAATATTCTCTTACTGGTAGGCCACATTCAAACAGGGTAGGCCACATACTATAACAGAATCAAAAATGTAGGCCACATACTATAACGGCACCTATATATATATATATATATATATATATAAATATATATATATATATATATATATATATGAACATAATAATAATTTTAACCCATGTAAACAGGGTATTAACTTTTTTACACGGTCTGGGGAAGGGGTCCAGTGGCTTCGGCCCTGGACCTTACAAGCTAACATCATTGATCCCAGGGGCCCATCCCCCCAGGCAACACCTGCCCCCTCAATTAAAGGGGCAGGGCTGGGTTTATTGCCCGGTGTCTGAGGCGCCCCCCCTTGAAGGGGAATGCCAACAGAATCAATGCATTTTTTGCACCCGCCCCCCCCATGAACTTCGGTTTGTGGGTGATCCCCATTTAAATAGGGCCTTGTGCCTAACCCATACACGTGGGGTACGTGGTAAATATCGATCATAATAGACTGTTTTAATCTATTGTTTGTTCATATGTTCGCAGGGCTGGCACATAATACAACTCCCCTTGTTTGGGACGAAGCCACTGGACTTATATATATATATATATATATATATATATATATATATATATATATGAACATAATAATAATTATTATTATTATGTTCATATATATATATATATATATATATATATATACCAACCCCTCCGCACGAGCAGGATGCGACACAAGGTCAATTTCTTAAGCGGAGTTTAACAGGTTTGAATTCAGTGTTTTCCTTCTCCTAGACTGGTTGCCTAACCAAGGTTAAAGAGCCCAGTCTGCCCTACTATTTACCCATAGCTGAAAGGAGAGTAGGATTCATACCTTTCCCAAGGGTATTAGCGCTAAGTGAAATGCAATTGCCACGTCCAGGATTTGAACTCGGTGCGACGAGTCCATTTCACCACGCGCTTCCTAAATAATGTAAATATCTGCATTTTTATATATCAGTTGATTTGAATGAAAACACCTGAACAGGTTTTGAATGTTTATATATATATATATATATATATATATATATATATATATATATATATGAACATAATATTAATTTTAGTAACACGTTTCTAACACATGTAAACAGGGTGTTAACTTTTTTACACGGTCTGGGGTGGGATGTCAAGTGGCTTTGGCCCAAACAAGGGGAGTTCGAGGGGAGGGTAACGGGTGCCGTTATAGTATGGGCCCTATATCATAGATTTAGGTGAAGGGGGAGCTTTATCATAGATTTGGGTGGGCTCCACGAGACCGTAGTAACATGCCCTGTCTCTTTGTATCTAAGTGTTAAATATATATATATATATATATATATATATATATATGTGAAATTTAACATTTTGAAAAAACATATGATGTTTGTTATGTAATTGCTGACAGATCTGTTTCGACCAAATCGATAAGTTGGTCTTCATCATCGAGCGACATAGATGGGAAGAAAGATATCCGTTAAAAAGACTGTTTACAAAAACGAACGCTGAATTCAACCGTTGAAATTTTGAAAAATGCATGTTCTGTTTTAAAAATAAAATACATTTTATTTAAAATTTTTTTAAATCAGAAGCATTATAGTTTATAGTAAAACTCAAAAGAGTTTTATTTGATACCAACTTTACATTCTTATATAATTTTTACAACAAACTCTTATATATATATATATATATATATATATATATATATATATATTATCTGTTTGAATTTAACATTTTGAAAAAACAATTAGTAATTATTATCTGCTGACAGAATCTGTTTCGACACCTTAGTAGAAGGGTCATCATCAACGAGCAAAAATATAATATTAATATAATTAATATAATTAATATATAATATAATATATAATATATAATATAATATAATTAATAATATATAATATAATATAATTAATATAATTAATATAATATATAATATAATATAATATAATATATTAATATAATATAATATAATATATTAATATAATATAATATATTAATATAATATTAATATATATTAATATAATATATATATATATATATATTATATAATATAATATTAATATAATATATATTAATATAATAATATAATATAATATAATATTAATATAATATAATATAATATTAATAAATATATATATATTAATATAATAATATAATATTAATATATATATATATATATATATATATATATATATATATATAATATAATATATATATATATTATATAATATAATATTATATATATAATTATATATTAATATAATAATATAATATAATATAATATAATAATATAATTTTTTTTATTTTTTTTT
>CM042177.1:35283683-35286183 GCA_023376005.1 Doryteuthis pealeii | reverse complement strand
CATCGCTTAGATACCACCAATTTTGACCCCATAGACGTATTTTACAAAATCAGATCAACCCTCCCGATTGAAAAAAAAAATACCAAAAATCAGGGAATTATCCGATTTTAATGAAATTTTCAGGGTTGATTTATCAATGAATGAATTTTATAATGCACCAGTTATTTTAATTCAAAACTTTCTGATTTTTTTTTTCAGGTCACTTAACTTTGAACCTACCCCCCCCCCCACACACACACACACGGACACTTATTTTGGTGCAAAATATCGGTGGGGTTATATACTTTTGAAATTAATTGCAGTATAAATAAAAAAGACAAAAGACCGAAGGTGTGAATAGAATTTTAAAAAATCTTTTTAAGTGAGCGATTCTGGTAGAAAATAAGAATATCTCTCTCTCTCTCTCTCTCTCTCTCTCTCTCTCTCTCTCTGGTAGATTAATTTATTTCCGGGTTCGGCTTAAGTTAACTTATTTTTTAACTTATCACATATTGAAATAAACAAATAAATCCCCCCCCCAAATATACAACGCCCTCCCCCCCTCTCTCTCTCTCTCTCTCTCTCTCTCTCTCTCTCTCTCTCTCTCTCCATCTCTCTCTCACATTAGGATTTATCTTTTCTGAGCCAGTGCTTGGTAGATTAATTTATTTCCGGGTATGACTTAAGTTAACTTATTTTTTAACTTATCACATATTGAAATAAACAAATAAATCCCCCTCCCCCACCAAATATACACCGTCTCTCCCCCCTCTCTCTCTCCCCCCACCCAATTCGTCCTTTGCAGCTTACATTAAGATCTATCTTACCTGAGCCAATGCGTGCTAGATATATTTATTTCCGGGTACGACTCCGGGTAGGTATTTTTGAACTTGTCATGTATTAAAATAAACAATAGGCGTCCCATCATGATGCAAAGGTTAACAAGCTAGTCTTGCAAATCGGTTACAACAGGAAAGTAAATTCGACTGGAGAATAAAAACAACAACAAAAAAAAAAAAACATTAAAATCATTTTGTACCATTATAGTATAATAATGCAATTTATTGTGTACAGTGCTCAGGTGCACCACAACTCATCAAAGTCTCATGTCTAATACATAGAATAATGTTGTGCCATGA
Source organism: Doryteuthis pealeii (assembly GCA_023376005.1). Taxonomy (NCBI): domain Eukaryota; kingdom Metazoa; phylum Mollusca; class Cephalopoda; order Myopsida; family Loliginidae; genus Doryteuthis; species Doryteuthis pealeii. The sequence goes on along the minus strand of CM042177.1, from coordinate 35,285,065 downwards.
ACATGAACAGTTCACAGTAGTAATATGGATGTATGTATGTGTGTGTATGTGGAGAGTGGCATCAGGTATAGTGTTGGCAGACTACAGGAAGCATGGAGGCTTTGAAAGCCTCAGTGCTCCGGCAGCCTACAACAGATGCAGGCAGTTTATTCCATGTCTCCGCAATTCTGAGCGTGAAAAAATGTTTCCGAAAGTCACGTGAACAGTGCTGTTTTCTGACTTTGTAGGCATGCCCACGTGTGTTAGAAAGATGGAGATCAAAAAGGTGCTCAAGGTTGCTGTTGTTCAGCTGATTAATGACCTTATGAGCATTTACCAGGTCAGTTGCCAGACGCCGAAGTTTCAACGAATCCATTCCCAGGGTATGTGGCCTACCTTTTGAATGTGGCCTGGCCTACCTTTGAATGTGGCCTATGAAATCATGTCTCTCGCCTACCTTTTGAATGTGGCCTATGAATCACTGGGCCTATGATCATGTGGCCTACCTTTTGAATGTGGCCTTGAAATCATGTCTCTTTTATAGTATGTGGCCTACCTTTTGAATGTGGCCTATGAAATCATGTCTCTCTTATAGTATGTGGCCTACCTTTTGAATGTGGCCTATGAAATCATGTCTCTTTATAGTATGTGGCCTACCTTTTGAATGTGGCCTATGAAATCGTGTCTCCTATGAATCATGCTCTTATAGTATGTGGCCTACCTTTTGAATGTGGCCTATGAAATCATGTCTCTTTATAGTATGGCCTACCTTTTGGATGTGGCCTATGAAATCATGTCTCTCTATAGTATGTGGCCTACCTTTGAATGTGGCCTATGAATCATGTCTCTCTTATAGTATGTGGCCTACCTTTTGAATGTGCCTATGAAATCATGTCTCTCTTATAGTATGTGGCCTACCTTTTGAATGTGGCCTATGAAATCGTGTCTCTTTTATAGTATGTGGCCTACCTTTTGGATGTGGCCTACGAAATCATGTCTCTCTTATAGTATGTGGCCTACCTTTTGAATGTGGCCTATGAAATCAGTCTCTTTTATAGTATGTGGCCTACCTTTTGGATGTGGCCTATGAAATCATGTCTCTCTTATAGTATGTGGCCTACCTTTTGAATGTGGCCTACGAAATCATGTCTCTCTTATAGTATGTGGCCTACCTTTTGAATGTGGCCTATGAAATCATGTCTCTCTTATAGTATGTGGCCTACCTTTTGAATGTGGCCTATGAAAGCATGTCTCTCTTATAGTATGTGGCCTACCTTTTGAATGTGGCCTATGAAATCATGTCTCTCTTATAGGATGTGGCCTACCATAAAAAGCATATTATAAGGTTATAATAATAACTGCTAACCCTAACCCTAACCCTTAACCCCTTAACCCTAACCTTA
>CM042177.1:35246276-35273776 GCA_023376005.1 Doryteuthis pealeii | reverse complement strand
CGTGAGTGGTTGAGCAGCTTAATTTTTGAATGGCAATCTCTGGTGCAGTGACTGCAAATATTTCGGGTGGCCAGGTCGGATGCCTTCGTTACGTCCATCAATGCGGTGCAGAGTGGCATCCGCTCTCCCAGCACCCCTCCTGCAGCTGGCATAGTGAGATCATGTCCACGGCTGCTCGGAAGTCACACTGTGTTCCTGGATAGGTGCAAGATGCAAAGTCTGCAGACGCGCCAGTGTAACATGCACAAGACTTGTCAAGCTATGCTGAAGTCGCTCCGATCTCCTTTGTTCCTGTATAAGGGGACAATGGTAGCGTCCCGCTTGTCCTGGGGGATGTGTCCATGTTCCCAGCAACTGCAGAGTCGCTAGTGTAGTGGTTGAAGCAGTGCTTCCCCAATGCCTTCAAGATATTTGCTGGTATGCCGTCACTCCCGGTTGCTTTCTTATCAGCGAGGCGGTCCTCTCCATTTTGTAGTGAAAAACTACGTAGCCTGGGCAGGTTGTTATGGAGGATGAGCTGTCACCCAAGCAGCAGATCCCCCCCTCTCCACACAGCCGTTGTGGTCCAAAGGAAAGGTAGGAACCAATGCGGTTTCTTTTTTTTTCTTTTTTTTCTTTTTTCATATATATATATATATATATATATATATATGAGGAAAAATAAGTAAAGAAAAGAAATGTAGATGGATAAAATGAATTTAATCGATATCACATTAATCGATATCAATTACACATGTGTTTCGGTCAGTTTATGTATGTGAAAATATTTCGCACACATAGAAGAATCGACCTTCATCAGAGTGAACATTTATTTTGAATGAAAAAATTCGTTGGGAAAAATTTCATTCAAAATAAATGTTCACTCTGATGAAGGTCGATTCTTCTATGTGTGCGAAATATTTTCACACACATAAACTGACCGAAACACATGTGTAAGTGATATCGATTAATGTGATGTCGATTAAATTCATTTTATCCATCTACATTTCTTTTCTTTACTCATTTTTCCTCATATTGTCGGATTCAATTCCTTTTCCATTTTTCACACACACACACACACACACACACACACACACATATATATATATATATATATATATATATATATATATATATATAGGAAATGGATTTATACCTCTCCCTACGGCATAAATACTAAATGACCTCAAACAATCTAGTCCGGAATCTGAATACATACAAATTATATATATATATATATATATATATATATATATATATATATATATATCCGTCTAGTCTGTTTCAGGTCACTTCGTACTTATGCCTTTGGGTAAGTTATAAATCCATTTCCTCCACGCCCCCCCCCCCTGCTAGCCATGGGTGAATATATTAGGGTAGACTGGTCTTGTTCCTAGTTTTAGTAGAACAAAAGCAATCGCCAACAAGTGACAGGATAAGGTCCATTACTCCCCGTTTATATCACACACCTCTGGAAAAGCATGACTCGTTGACCAATTCAATGTTAATGTATAGAAACATCGCTAGGGGGCGCCTACAGTGGTGTAGGATTGTGTGTAAAGGTTGTTTTTGCAAAATATAATCAAAAGTGAGTTCTTTTTTGTTTTCATGTTATTGTACGATGACACACAATTTCTGATCAAATTATTACGTTTTAGGTTGTTTTTTTCATATCTATTAATTATGGAGATTCGCTTCCGGTTTTTGTCTGTACCAAAAACTACGTCACAGCTTACATCACATTACCCAAAATCGTCATAACATAGAATAACATTTATTCTACGATTTTTGGCATGTTCAAATTTTGAGTGTATTTATTCAATAAATACACTCAAAATTTGAATATGCAACATTAGACAGTCCTCATTGTTTTTTAAAACAAGTTTTAATAAATACATGACTGGTATTATATATCTATATATAGTTTGTTTTATTTTAATACATATTTAAAGTTTACATTTGAAATTGTTTTATTTTTTAATCCTTTAATGAATTTGATGATTTTACTTACTTAGGGTACAAACTCGCTGACATTGAATTTTTTATTCCCACCCCTCAGACAATATGTTTCAAAAATTTATTTTTACATCGCCCGGAGGGTGTTTTTATTTTGTGCTAGTATTTCTAAACTACGAATGCGTAGAATTTGAAAGTGGGCGGGATTGATGAAACTTTGTAAAATATGAATCATGATTTATTGGTGCGTGGTGGTTGGCGGGTGCCGAGCCGAAAATTAAAAAAAAATTTCCGGTACTGATCGAGAACGTTCTGTGCCTTGTAATTACTGATATATTCATTTCGTTATTCCACTTACAATGTTGCTTTGATAAAGACATATTCATAATGTCGAAACAGATATCTGTCAGCAAAAAATTTTAATATCTTGTTTTTCTATAAAACTTTCTTACATATTGTCGGATTCAATATCCATTTTTACCTTCATATATATAAGAGGGGTGGTTTTTAATTGAATTGAGTTAACCTTTTAACTGTGTCTTCTATTCGGGACTAATACCTGAAGCTTTGTCACTGGATTTGTTTTTTGTGTGTCTAAATTTAGTTTCAAGTGACACTTTTTTTTTTAGCCAATTACTCAGAAGGACTTGCAACTTCCTTGTTCACCCGATGAAAAAAAAAAACGTCTTAACACGCTCGAGATCACACCAAAAATTCGTCGATCTAATGTACAATCTTGGTGACCTTTAGAAACAAACAAATAAATAAATAAATAAGCCGCCCTGTCGGCTGGAGCGTTAGAATGCACCGACTGCACCTCTGCAGAGGGGTAAGACTCCCTCAATGGGGCCACCTGTTGGCCGTGGGTGGCGACCCGTGATGCTTAAGGATAGAGCCCAGGTAGATGAGCAGTTCATGACATGCAATACTCCACTTTGGCCCTATCTTGGGCTAGACGGGCAGTCGGAGAGGCCCCCTCCGATCAATCGGCTGGTCACGTCAAGCCCTAGCACCTATATGATTTCCCCAACCCTATTGCCCTTATGGCAACCCCTTTTTATCATATGGGTGCTAGAAGGCGGTGGCTGCGGGTCTACATGTCCTGGGAATGACGTTAAACTCTATCTGATGGTGAGGTTCCAGTTCTGCAGGTTTAGGGAATGTGGAGCACCCCTTCATCACCATTGCTCCCTGGTCCACTCTGACCCGGAGTGGTAGTACCTGTTAGAGTCCCATCTATGGGTTAAATAGAAAAATATGAGTTGATAAACAAAATTGTATTATCCATTAAGAATTGATTTATTTCAAAACTTTATCGGCATTAAATGACCCACTGAGGTTGATATGCCGTAAAACAAAACAAACCAAACCTAAATAAATAAGGGGCGTAACTAAATTGATTTTGATAAGAGACACGTCAAAATCAGGGTTTGCACAGATAGCAAATCTTATTATAATGGAGATTGTGTGTTTTTCTGTCTGTAACCGAAACTATATTACTACTCAAGTCACAATTCCCTTCGTTATTTACATCACATTCTCCATGATTTTATTTATATTTAAACCTCAATTATTAATAAAATTGCTTCACCTTTTTATTAGTGTTATCCATATCTACATACTAATAACATGCTATTGTATTTATATATACAAAAAATAGCGGTTTACAGTGTGAATGGGAAGGTTAATTTGCATATTGATATTAAAAATGTGATTTTATTAAATATGTGCTTAGTATTATTGATTTCTAACTGTTTGGTTTTATTTTAATGAATATAAGCAAAAATCTCTTCAATGAATCTTAAATGAAATCCCTTAACAAGAAAAAAAAACTGTCATTTTATTCTTTATTTCCAAATTTAACTAAATAGTTAAATAAGTAAAATTCAGCAATGAAAGACGGGAGTGATGGAAGAGTAAGTTTCATTTCTATTTTTCTATTATACCCCCATTCTGTTACATATCTTTTTATCTGCCTTCTTATTAGACTTTCTAATTTAATACGATATTTCATTACATTAAAACTTAAATACTTGCACGCGTATATTTGCTAGTTATTCTAATTTCCTACAAAATTTTTATTTGTCATAGATAACTTATATTTAAGTTTATGTTGCTTTTTCCTGATATTATTTGATAACAAGACACACCAACTTCACCAGACGATATTTAAATGTTGGTTGGTTGGTTGGATGGTTGGTTTTTACGACACGTCTATCTTTGTTGGGTTTATGCGGCTAAGTTATGGTGTTGTATAGTCTCCTTTTTACTTCTATTATTCTTCTGCTCATCTTTGGTATCTTACATTCTTCTTTTAGCGTCTGGACTTCGTCTTGGTGGTCGGTCGCACTTAATTCATTTCTTCTTCTATGTCAGTCTTGTTGCCAAGACATTCATCAACCACAAAACCATATTATTTATATAAACTTTTACTTACTTAACTAAACATATTTCTCTAACTAAACATAGCGCGCGTATGCAGTGAGCTTCAGCTAAGGCAGAAATACCTTATCTGCCTGACGTCCAAGCTGAAACTGAAGAGCCAACCAGGTCCCACGTGACTTCACGTATTTCGCGGGCTTTCTGTAATATTCCATGGAAAGTCCCACCCGTGATATGAAAAGGGGCCACCCCTTCAGGAAATACAGGGGATTGACAATAATCTATGCATAGATTATGTAAGAATGGTCGTTGGTATCTTAACCCCAATAAAAGTTGATTCTTTGTTTTTCTGAGTTAAGAGGAATTACGGGTTTAAAGTATTTACGGATTCGAAGGAGCTTTTATTTCTCCGTAGTTGAAGGCAAATTGTCGGACAAAGAAGGAACAACACAAAAGTAAATAAAGACACTGTATTGACATAAAATTACATAAAATGTTGCAAATTTATTGGTATTTGCTACAAGACTCATCTGTGGGAGGGGGGGTTCTTGTAGTACTGGAGATAACACAGTTTTCTTCTCGTCGGTGGGAAATGTTGTTAAGACGCTTCGGCTCGGTAGTTGTTTTCCTTTGGTCAGTGTGCTTTCGTACCGGCCTTTCTTTAGTATGTTGGTACGCGGCCTTAGACGGAATCTGGTTGTAAGGTTATCGTGATAAATGGACCCTGTTTTGGGGCTTGGTAATGAGAGCTTGGTCTGTGAGAGAACGTTAGTTTTACGTCTCTCCTCCAGTAACGGTTCCCTTATAAGTAGGCCCTGATTTTGGGCTAAGTGAGAGAGCGTGTCTTTTGACGTCTCTCTCCAGTAACAGATCCTTGATAAGTGACGTAGGGTTTTGATTATCGCGCCAATATCCCATTGGTGATTCGTCCCCATAGTGGCAGGGGAAGACAATTCACATGGAATTTCTGACAAGGGGGGAGCCTCTTAAATCTCCCAGTTGTAGGCAAATTGTTCGGATGAAAGAAGACAACACACACAATGGAAATTTAATACATGTATTGACAAATAATACAAGAATTTGTTGGAAATTTTATTGGCATTTGCTACTAGACTTATCTGTGAGGTTAAATACTGTTCGTTGGAGAAGTGGTGATAACAGGTGTATTCTGGTCGCTGGTTGGAATGTTGTAAGGACGCTTCGTCAAGTCGTTTCTCGTTCTTCAGTCTTCTGTAGTATGCTATTGTGACAGACTTCTGTAGTATGCTGATACAATGCCTTAGAAAGTTTGCTGGTTATGGGCGAGGTGGCTGGAGGTGCTTATTTTTACGTCTCTCCTGGATAACTGCTCCGTGACAAGTCAGGTTTGGTTTGATTTTCGCGCCAACCTCCTGTTGGCGATTCTCCCCCTAGCGACAGGGGAAGATAATTCTCTGTTGAATTTCCGATAGGGCTGGTACGCTGAAATGGAACTTAGGAACGAAAAGGCACGAGAAAGGAAAGAGGTAAAGGCAGAAGGTGGCTTTATGACTTAGGCTTTATTGAACGGGGGTCATAGTGGCCTGTAGTGAGGGAAAATCTCCCTGGCTAACAGGATCAACTAGACCCAATTACGGCCTCAGTCCGAATGGCCGAGGTATTATTTTTTTTGTGTGTGTGTGTGTGTGGGGGGGTCAGTCCTTGTTGTCGGATCTGCGCAAATTGTATTTCTGGTCAAGGCCCCATGAGAGTCAGTTGCTTTTTTTATTTCATTCTTTATTTTCGTATTTTTTAATCCCCACAGGTTATTTCATGCCGAAGACGTTGTTGTATGTTGATTGTAACAGAAATATTGGGGAGAAATAATAGTTCTGTCGTAAAGGAAAGGAAACAAGGCAATTAAAATGTATATAATTGGGTTAACAATTTATTGGTGCAATGTATGAAATGTAAGTTAAGTGTACAAAGTGATTGTGTAAAGAATTCGTACAGTTCATACTAAAGTTGCTAGAGACGTACGAGAAAAATGGTAGTCGTACGAGAAAATTTGGGGCGTACGAGAAAAATAGTAGACGTACGAGAAAATTAGTAGTAGGCGTACGAGAAAAATATTAGACGTACGAGAAAGTTTGTAGACGTACGAGAATGGCTTACGAGAAAAATGGTAGTTGTACGAGAAAATTGGGGGCGTACGAGAAAAATGTTAGGCGTATGAGAAAATTTGTAATAGGCACATATAAATAGTAGACTACTGTCGTACGAGAAAATTGAGGGCGTATGAGAAAAATAGTAGACGTACGAGAAAATTTGTAATAGGCGTACGAGAAAAATATTAGGCGTACGAGAAAGTTTGTAAACGTACGAGGAAGTGTGTAGACGTACGAGAATGGCGTACGAGAAAAATGGTAGTCGTACGAGAAAATTTGGGGCGTACGAGAAAAATAGTAGACGCACGAGAAAGTTTATAGACGAACGAGAAAGTTTGTAGAAAAATAGTAGACTACTGGCGTATGAGAAAAATAGTAGACGTACGAAAAAGTTTGTAGACGTACCAGAATGGCGTACGAGAAAAATGTTAGGCGTACGAGAAAAATGGTATGAACAATTGTATCTCCTATCAGCATTTGAGGGCGTACGAGAAAATTAGTAATAGGCATACGAGAAAAATAGTAGACGTACGAGAAAGTTTGTAGACGTACGAGAAAGTTTGTAGACGTACGAGAAAGTTTGTAGACGTACGAGAATGGCGTACGAGAATGGCGTACGAGAAAATTGGGGACGTACGAGAAAATTGGGGACGTACGAGAAAAATAGTAGACGTACGAGAATGGCGTACGAGGAAAATGGTAGGCGTACGAGAAAGTTTGTAGACGTACGAGAATGGCGTACGAGAAAAATGGTAGTCGTACGAGAAAATTGGGGCGTACGAGAAAAATAGTAGACGTACGAGAAATGGTAGATGCACGAGAAAATTGGTAGAAGTACGGGAAAATTGGTAGACGTACGAGAAAAATAATAGACGTAAGAGAAAATTGATAGGGCGTACGAGAAAGGCGTACAAGAAATAGTAGACGTACGAGAAATTTCTTGGCATCATTCCGTCTGCTAAAGACGATGGTGTAGTATCCACAATTTTTTTTTTATCTGCAACTGGTGCAGTGACTAAAACAAACAGTTTTTTTTTTTTTGCAGGAGTTGCTGTTGTCTCTGACTCTCTTTTCATTCCTTTGCATCCCTTGTCTGACAAGGTCGCTCGGTTTTCACAATAAGCCACCCATGTGTTGGTGTTAATGTGGCATATATATATATATTATATATAATATATATATATATATTATGGATATTAATATTAGTTACTATTAGTTTCATGCTTACTGCAATCATCAGTTGAGTAATCGTTAAATGTTTTCATTTGATTTGTTATTTGATTCGCTGTAAAAAAATAATTCAACGTATGAAAACACATACTAATTACATATTTAGAAAGATTCTTTTCTTTTCTTTCTAACCAAATAAATATTTTAAAGATAGGAACAGAAATATGCGATAAACAAGATTTGATTTTACGTTAAAACTTAGTATGAAAAAAAAATCATACTATGAATTCTAGGCTGAGAACAAGAAGGTGGCACCTATCACTATTACTATTTTGTTAGGTCTTATCAATTTTTGCTTTTATATAGTTTGTCCTTATGGCATTATTCCGTGCAGCAATTATTAGTGATTCAGTTTCTCTTTTAAGGTTTCCTTTTCTTAACCACGTCCAGGTCTTTTCGTGTGCAACCTCTCCAATTTGTCGTTTGAAGTGTCCATATAATTGTTTTTCTTCCCATTTTTGTTTTCTAGTCTTTGTTGTTTTTCTGTTTGTCCATATGTCACATCTACTATTGTTGGCCACCATAAGTAATCTGTCTTTACTCTTTTTGGTGTAGTCTTCAAGTTGTTGGATTGTGGTTTCTATGCAGTCCTCTATGTTGGCAAGACCTCTTCCCCCTTCTTTTCTTGGCACATATAATCTATCTCTATCATCTCTATCATATAATCTATCTCTATCATCTCTAGGGTGGAGAGCCTTGTGCATCATCATCATTAATTTTCTCGTCCTTTGGTCAATCTGTCTGAGTTCTTCTTTTGTCCATTTTAAGAATGGTCCTGAGTATCTTATAATGGGGACAGCCCAGGTATTAATTCCTTTGATCAGATTTCTGCTGTTAAGTTTCGTTTCTAGAAGTTTTCTAGTTCTCCTGAGATATTCTTTTTTTAACTTTTTATTATTATTATTATTATTATTATTATTATAATTCATTTATTTTATTAAATATCTTTTTATATCATATAAAAATAAATACTTTTTATTAAATATTCTATACAATATAAAGATTAGATATTTTTATATAATATAAAGAAAAAAAAAAAGAAAAAAGAGTACTAGGCTTTCCAATTCCTTTTCATTTTTATGTCATCCATGTACATAAGGTGGTTTATCTTTTCTTGTGAGTTAGTGAATTTGTATCCCCCTGTACATTTTTTAAGTATACGATTGAGCGGTATCATTGCTATAATAAAGAGTAGTGGTAATTATGAGTCTCCTTGGAATATACCTCTTTGGATTTTTACGTCTGCCAGGGATTGTTTTCCAGTTTTTAATTGAACTCGCCAGTTTTCCATGGCTTTTTAAATGAAGTTTATGATGTTGTTGGAAATTTTTAGTTATTTATTATTATTATTATTATTATTATTATTTACTCCTTTTGTGTTTTCACATCAGCATTAGCTGATGGTCTTTCACTGGAGTCTGAGTGACAGCAAGTCTCCTCAAGTCTCCAGGACTCTTCTGAGTATTCTGGCAGATTGCTGTAGTGCAGTGTTCTGAATGGTTTCATATTATTATTATAAATATCATTATTATTATTAAAGATATTATTATATTATTATTATATATATTATCATTATTATTATTATTATTGTTAAAAATATGATTATTATTATTATCATTATTATTATTATTATTGTTAAAAATATGATTATTATTATTATTATTATTATTATTGTTAAAAATATTATTATTGTTAAAATATTTTATTATTATTATTATTTAATCTCTACTTTTTATGAGAAAAGGAGACAAAGGAATGCGAAGTATGTCATCTTTTCCCAAAATGAGGTTGGTGTCCAGTTCACCGGAGAGATTCAGTGCGGATTTTTGATGACAGTGAGAGAAAAAAAAAAAAAAAAAAAAAAAAGAGACAAAGGAAAAGAAAAAGAAATGTACTGTCGTGAACCCTTAAGGAGGGGCATTTTTTTAAATATCCCATTACCTCCGTACAAAACACACATAATTATGATGAAGACATCTTTTTAGTGGGAGCTTCCGTGGCGTAGTGGCTAACATACTGGACTACAACATTGTAGTTAGCAAGTTCAAAGTCTTATTTCGCTATTATGTAAATTAGGTACCACTAATTTTCCCTGTGAAATTTACCCCCCCCCCACTATATTTAACATAACGAAACTGGTAATAAAGGACTATTTGCCCGTAAATTCCTACCATAAAATAAACTGAACCCCCATTTTATGTCCGTGTTTTTGCAATAAATGTTTTATTTTTCTTGCACCGTTATGTTACAATACTAAATATATTTCCTTTATTTATTTTAATATTCACTTCAATGTGTATATTCTAAAAGTTTTTATTTTGTGAGAATGGTTAGTTTTAAAGTGGGGGTTCGTTTTACAATTTAGGCATAAATTGGATCCTCCTTTTATGACTGTAATTTTGTTTTTTCGTCGACGATGATTAAAATCTGACGTTTTTATTTTAGAGTACCAAAACCAAAAAGAAAAGAAATAACAACAACAAAAAGTAATATTCCACTTTTTACTCGTAAATTCCTACCATAAAATTAGGCTTGGGCATTTTATGGTAGGAATTTACGAGTAAAAAGTTGAAGTGTAAAAACGAACCCCCACTTTAAAACTAAACATTCTCACAAAATAAACTAGCGGATCGCGTCGAAATTGATCAAAACAAATCGTTTTAAATCTATTAAAAATAAACTGCATATGTAATGATATTTTTCTTTTTTTAATGATGGTCATTATGTTACTACTTATCGATTTAGACAAAGTTTGACCTTAAATAATAGATTTAATTAATTTTAATTCGCTTTTAAAATTCGTAGCAGACGATTTTAATGCCAGTACCTAGAATATATGATGATTAAAAGTTGATTTTTCTCTCGTTTTTTTTTTCGGATTTTGATGACAGTAAAAAGAAGAATGTCGTATGGTAAACCTTAGGGACATTCTTTATTGTCCCTTTCTCCCGTACAAACAGCCCCCGACCCCACCCCACATTTGGATTAACCTATTTCTCGAGTAGATTAATTTTGGGGGTCAGGCTATTTATTCAACCTCAGTACAAGGTCAATAAGAACGGGTGCATTGTGTGTACCCCTTACCTGGGATCGAAATAGGGACGGGAAGTTCACAGAATATATTAAAAAAAGAAGGTGGGACTTGCAAATCGTCAGCAAAATTAAAACGGAAAGTTTTTTGGTGGTCCCCATGACAGTTTTTAAAAAAATAACAATTTTAACTTGGACTGGACTAATAAAAATTTATCTAAAATATTTTTGTTTTGGTTTAAAAAGATAGTGATAGTTGTAGGTTTAAAAATAAATTAAATAAAATATCTATTTTCAAATCTAAATAAGTAGAAGATATATTTATTTATTCATCTAAAAAAAATCTAAATTAAAAAAAAAGCCATTAAAAAAAAGCCATTAAAAAAAAAAAAGGTTCGACATAACTTGGACTGGAACAGTTTCGTTTTGGAGCTAAACTTGCAAATTGGTCGGAAAATTAAAACGGAAACTTTTTTGGTGGTCCCCCATGACAGTTTAACTACAGTGTATAAATGAACTTTTTTTTGCGAATTGGGTTTCGGTTTAGGGGTTTGGGGATTAAGGTTGTTTTTAATTACGTATTGCTTAAAAAACAACAACAAAAAAACAAACAAAAAAAAAAAATTACTATACATTTAATTAACCATTGAAATTGATTATTGAATCCAACGGTAGACACATTAGTCTCGGTTATTTGTGTTAGTATTGCAATGTATAATTTCAATTAAACTTGGTTTAAAAAAAATTAATCATCAAATTATTGATGATTCTCCATCTGATGAGACTTGATTTTGGGGAGCTTTGTTAAATCAACTTAGATTTATAAAGGCCCCAATTTTGGTCGAAATAAATTTATTATGGAATAACAGTGTTAAGTCTTTCCTTCTTTCAAAGATATATATATATATATATATATATATATAGGCACGTTGTCTTGAAGAAAAGTGGCTAACATGCTGCTTGGAAACCGATGGTAACAATTGCACCTTAAATGTATTGTACACTATAATATCTATCTATATATATATATATAAAGATAAATCTAATGAGTCAGACGAACCTACTATTAGTTTCGCTTAATACTCTTCAGGGCTAAGATCTGACTCAAATCTTAGCCCTGAAGAGCATTAAGCGAAACTAATAGTAGGTTCGTCTGACTCTTTAGATTTATCTTTATTATTTGCTCTACTTAGGTATTGAGCACTTTTTACTTATTAGCTTATTCTCCTAGCGGTTATATGAATATATATATATCTTATATACATATATATATACATATAAATTGTTTTTTCTTTTGGCCAAATACTGTAACAATAGATTATTTTTTGTTGGTACGACTATCTTGGTCTTTTCTTTTTTTCAAAAATTTTTTTCTCCCCGGTTGATGTTTGGTAGTATATTTTTACAGTCAAACTATTTGCTGGTTTTTATCTCACCCCGATGATTTACCAACACACTTGGTATATTAAATATATAATATATATATATATATATATAATATACACACCAAACAAATCCTGGAAGCAGCATCCTACAAAAACAGTTGTATGGCTACTTACCTCCCATCTTACAAACTCATAAGTGGCATTCATCTACGGACTCCTGGACAGGGACACACCAGTGGAGAGAGAGAGAGAGAGAAAGAGAGAGAGAGAGAGAGAGAGGGGGAGAAACAGTCTAGTTGAAGTGAGCACATTCGTGCACTCACTCCAAACAAACTTTTTATTTATTCGGAAATGAGGTACAGCGCATGTGCACACAACTCGGCATGTAACCGGAAGTTTGGTTTTTGGGGAGGGGGTGATAAAACTGGTCATATCACTACACGGATCTAGCTAGCTAGGCTCACTCGCCGACCGATTCATTCAAAAATAAAAATAAAATTCTTGCATTCTCTCCATGCATCTATCCTACTTAAAAAATTCCCAATATTGATGATTGGCGATGGAGGGTGTGGGAAAAAATTGAAAATAAAAACCCCAAGAAACTGAAAAACAGGGGGGAGAAACAGAAGAGGGGAATCCGTGCTGTCAGTACGCTTTGATGATCACGAAAACATAGTAAACAAAACAAAAAACAGGTTATCCGGTTCGATCTCTGTTGTGGGGGGGGGAGATTGTAAGTATACACTGCTAATGAGACCTAACTAGGTCGAAACAACTGTCCAGTGTTCCACATGTCGCACGCAGTATTGCCGATTTTGCTTAAGGTATTTGGCGGTTTTGCTTTGGGATTTCTCAAAGTAAGTGTAAGCGACATTTTACTATGGACTCCTACACATGGACACACCAGTATTGTCCGACCAGCAAAAACTTAAATTCAACAGTTCTATACAGACACTGGATACCATCTAGAGGACTTACCAAGATCGATGGTGCATGTAGAAACAATGATACTCACCATCGCAGTGGGGTTCTAACTACCGTCGAGTTAGCAGACGAGAACAACAGGCAAGCCGTAATTTAAATACAGTCCTTGCATGCTGCTGGCATAATGCAAAGTGATGGCTGAAGAGTGGGTACTTATCCCTGTTCTTACTAACCCTGAAATCCAACAGCCAATCAGAACTCAGGAAATGAACTTGCCTGAGTTCATAATGGAACAATCCAAAGCTCCATATAAGCCACCTACCAAACTCTCGTTTTAGTCTTGCATTCATCTTGTAACAGAGTTGAATACTTTACACATCAAATCCAACAGTGCATACATAGGGACTTATGACGAGAGAGAGAGAGAGAGAGAGAGAGAGAGAGAGAGAGAGAGAGAGGGGGGGTCCTTGCTGTTGGCACACTTTGATGATCATAAAATCTTAGTAAACAAAAAAAAACAAGAAAACTGGTGACTAATAAAATGTCACACCGACCATCTGACTGTGTAAAACATTCACTTTGCACACAAAAGACTTCTTGTATTATTTATTACAAACAACACGATTTTTCCTTTTTTTTTAAAAATAAACTTGTAGCGGACGAACTATGGTATCAATGACTAAAGGACATCTATGAGGGTAAGGTGTGGTTGTTTTATGTGAGTTTAGGATTTTGGTCGTCTTTGGTGCGTGGTCGCTGGTTGTAGCTAATTTTTTTTCTTAAACCCCAAATATACCGTATTTGATGGCATATAAGACGCACCCTCATTTCAGCAGGTCAGATTCAGGAAAAAAAGATGGATAAATAAATTGCTTTTATACATATATATATATTTATTAATTATAGTGTATAATACATTTAAGGTGCTATTGTTACCATTGGTTTCCAGGCAGCATGTTAGCCACCCTTCTTCAAGACAACACGCCTATTTAAGAAATACAGTGAATGTCCCTTCATTTATATGTATTTCTTAAACAGGCACATTGTCTTGAAGAAGGGTGGCTAACATGCTGCCTGGAAACCAATGGTAACAATGGCACCATAAATGTATATAACAAATTTTTAGTGTATTTCAGCAGGTCAGATACAGGAAAATTCAAGGAAGTTGTTTTGTGTTTTATCCACATTTTCCTCAATTTTCATACACACACTCACATTATATATATATATATATATATATATATATATATGTATATATGTATATATGTATATGTATTTAAGCATATATTGTTGAAAACAGTCTAGCTGTGCATTACACAAGCAGAAACATAGCTGTATAAAAGCAATTTGGCAGTACAGGCAAGCAATAAGCATACACAAGATATCTCAATAGTAGGAAATGATAATAATAATAATAAAAAGGGTTACGGGAGGTTCTCAAACTTCACCTACGATGTATAAGACGCAGGGCAATTTTTTGAGCCAAAATTTTGGAGAAAAAAGTACGTCCTATACGCCGTCAAATACGATACTTAGTTTTCTTTCTTGTGGATTGTCAGGCTGAAAATGAAGGGGGGGGGTAATTCCATGTCAAATCATCCAGGCCATGTCCCCCACCACCTTCAATGTCCAAGTGTGTATTATGATAAAGTTAGACAATCTCCAAAATTTGAGGTTCCAATTCCAAAAATTGTTGGAGTTATATCGATTTTTAGCTCTCCAAATTTTAGGGGGGGGGGAGCATAAAAAATGGTGACTTTCTTTGTCTGTAAAATGAGATCTAGAGCTTCCCTACTCCTAAACATTGGTTTATAAAAGCATTTTTGCCCAAGAAATTCAAAAATGCTATCGAAAATGTCTTAAACAACATTTTTCTTTTTAAATAAGTTTGTAGCGGATGAGCTATTGTATCGATGACTGAAGGTCATCTATGGGGTAATTTGTGGTTGTTTTATGTGGGTTAGGATTTTCATTGTCTTTGGAAGGCGCGTGGTCTAATGGTTAGAGACATAGGAAATTGACTTGTCGACACAAGTTCAAATCCTGGATGAAACCACAGGAAATTGCAAATACTTCAATATGTAAAAAGTATAATAATCTTGACTAGCAGGACCTGTGGATATACCACAGTATGATAATTTAATTATCACAACGTTTAATATGTTTACTTAAGAGCTATTGCTAAATATTTCAATATGTAAAAAGTATAATAATCTTGATTTAACTCTCTCTCACTATTTTTTTCTTTCCTTATTTTCATTATGTTCGTTTGAAACAGATTAACGAATAGTACTAATACCCTTGGAAAAGGTATGAATCCAACTATCCTCCCTCCAGCTATGGGTAAATAGTAGGGCAGACTGGGCCCTTTAATCTTAGTTAGGCAACCAGTCTAGGAGATAGAAAACTCTTAATTCAAACCTCTTAAAACTCCACTTAGGGTGGTCACTAGTAAAATAGGCTCAGGCCTACTTAGTGATCTATTTCACTGGGCTCTTTAACCTTGGTTAGGCAACCAGTCTAGGAGAAGGAAAATTTTGTTCTTTATACTTAGTTCAATATGTAAAAAGTATAAACAAAATCAGAAAACAGCATAGCTCACGTGACTTTCGGAAACATTTTTTCACGCTCAGAATTGCGGAGGCATGCAATAAACTGCCCGCATCTGTTGTAGGCTGCCGGAGCACTGAATCTTTCAAAGCCTCCATGCTTCCTGTAGTTCGCCGACACATACATATGCACACACGCGCACACATACATACATATTACTACTGTAAACTGTTCATGTTCCTGACACTAATACATTATTCTATGTACTGACATGAGACTTTGATGAGTTGTGGTGCACCTGAGCACTGTACACATACATGTATATTATTACTGTACGATGTTCATGTTCCTGACACTAATACATTATTCTATGTACTAGACATGAGACTTTGATGAGTTGTGGTGCACCTGAGCACTGTACACATACATGTATATTATTACTGTATGCTATTCATATTCCTGACACTAATACATTATTCTGTGTACTAGACATGAGACTTTGATGAGTTGTGGTGCACCTGAGCACTGTACACATACATGTATATTATTACTGTACGCTATTCATGTTCCGACACGAATACATTATTCTATGTACTAGACATGAGACTTTGATGAGTTGTGGTGCACCTGAGCACTGTACACATACATGTATATTATTACTGTACGCTGTTCATGTTCCTGACATTAATACATTGATTCTGCTGTACTAACATGAGACTTGATGAGTTGTGTGCACCTGAGCACTGTACACATACATGATATATTACTGTACGCTTTCATGTCCTGACATTAAAACATTATTCTGTGTACTGACATGAGACTTTGATGATGGTGGTGCACCTGAGCACTGTACACAACATGTATATTATTACTGTATGGCTATTCATGTTCCTGACCACGAATACATTATTCTATGTTACTAGACATGAGACTTTGATGAGTTGTGGTGCACCGAGCACTGTACACAATAAAATTCATTATATTAAATAAATAAATTATTAGGTAACTGCAGGTGTGTGATGGTGGGGGTAGTACGGCACAGTTGGTGGTTCAGCGAGGATAGAACTCGACTTCTGCTTGTAAAGCAGAATTGCAGCAAAGTCGTTTATTGTACCGGCATTAAGATTTTGGTTTTTGATTTTTACAGGTCTTTATTTGTCTTCTGTACCCTTGAGCCTTTGATCAGTCCCAACGTTTGACCCGTAACTCCCCAGATCTTAACCCATGGATTATTATGTATCTGGCGCTGTTGAGAAAGACACCAATCGCCGTGCCAGTACTACAAAAGCCCAGTTAATCGACAGAATTAAGTAGTTTCTGAGACCATTCACAGGAAACATAAACATCAGCTTGCTCCAGGTTCCCGAGCAGGATTGAGGCTGTGATTGCAACTAATGGCGATTATTTTGAGAGTAGTGTAATTTCCGTGCCTGTTGAATTTCTTTACAATCCAATTAAATTTTGTAGTTACCAAGCACTTTTCTCTTTTCCTTATGAAACTGTCCAAATTCCTCCCCGAACACCCTGTGTGTGTGTATATATATATATATATATATATTAAAAACATCAATTAAAGAACTATTTTTTTTTTTTTTTTAGTTTTTATTTATTTTGTATTTGTGAAGTTTTACACTGAGAATTTCAATACAATTTCTTTTTTTTTTATTTTTTTTTAAATTTTTTTTTTTTAATCTTCTTTTTTGAAATTCTACGTTTTTTTTGTGCTTTTAATATCTGACTCCACATTCAGTGACGAGATTATTATTTTTAAATTTTAATTTTTTTTTTCTTTCTTATTTCATTTTTTTTTCTCTTTTTCAAAAAATGGCAGTAGTTTTTCATAAAGAAACAGTTTTTTTTTTTATTACAATAGAAACATTGAAACAGTGAACACAAAAATTTGAAGAAAAAAAAAATTAAAAAAAAAAATTAAAATAAAAATAAAACTCAGGAGATGCATGCATTTGAAACAATGAAGAAAAATTTTTTTAAATTTAAAAAAAAAAAAAAAAAAAAAAAAAAAAATTAAAATAAATGTCCAATATTTCACTGGTCAACAAGTACAACGATAATAATGTAGCCATTTTATTTTTATAATACAGAATTATACAAAAATGTTTACTATATTCAACCAGACCCCTCCAAAAAAAAAAAAAAAAGGGAGGGGGGTCATGAAGTCACAATAGAATTTGACAGAGAAAATTCTCTAACTTATTTTTTTGGTAAAGGCCCAAAGAATACCCCACCCACCTACACACCCCCTAAAAAAAGGTCAAAGTTCATGAAGTGGTAATGGAAAGTGTTTGTTCAGTTTTATAAAACTTTATACGATGTTATCCGATTGAGATGTCTTGAATTTTTGAAGATTATCTTGAGGATAAGCTGCTAATACGCTGCTTCGAAACCAATGGTAACAAACAACTTTTAATTGTATAGTATACCATGATGTTATCCGAATGAGATGTCTTGAATTTTTGAAGATTAGATTTTTGGAAAAAATATCCTCAAGAGAAAGTGCTTTGTTCTGAGGATAAGCCGCTAGTACGCCGCTTCAAAACCAATGGTAACAAACACATTTTAATTGTATAGTATACCATGACAAATAAATATAGCTATGCGAGCTGTAATTTTCAGCCGGCTGATAATGCCGATCACAGAAGAACGATGCAAAGAGAGGGCATTCAATTATCCATTTTAATAAACTCACCTTGCTAAATAGTTTTCATGAAATTTGTTTTTCTATGATTAAAATTTTGAAATGCCAGGTAACAAAAGTCCCCATTATTTTATTTTTCAAAAGAAAAAGAAAAAAGGGCCAAGCACCCCCCCCAATTTTTTTTTTTCTCAAGAAAAAAAAAAAAAAAAAAAAAAAAAAAAAAAAAAAGATGGACAAGAGTAAAAATCTCCCACCCCATTCTAATTTTTTTTCTGCATAGTAAATAAATTCTAAATCAATGGGGCCCCAGACGTGCAACAGAAAATAAATTATTATCAGAAAATGTGTCTGAAGATCGGAACCATTAAAAAAATTTTTTTTTTTAAAAGTGAATATTTGGATTCTTGTAGATTATGCCCCTGAACCTTCCAAATCCCTCAAAGTGTGTGTGTGTGTGAGTGTGTGTATATAATATATATACATATATTTTATCTATACTTATATATATATATATGTGTATTTATATTTTTATATTACATATAAATATATATATATATGTATATATATATGTATATATGTATATATATATGTATATATATATATATATATATATATATAAATGTATATAATATATATATTATATATATAATGTATATATATATATATTTAAATGTTATTATATGTATATATATATGTATTATATATATATATATATATATATATATAAATGTGTATGTATATTATATATAAATGTGTATATATTATATATATATATATATATATATATAATATATATAGGTATGTATATTATATATATATTTTATTTAGAAGGTTCGTGCTTATAATAATCACTGGTATTTATTTGCATAATAGACAGAAAATAAAATGGTAACACCCTCAGCATCATTCTTGGGGGGCGTTACAAATGTAACGCCCGAAAAGGACGATACCAATTTTGACCCAGGGTACAGACGATGATTTTCAAAGCCTTCAGAATGGTAATAAAATATTGCAAGATGGTATTCTCCATCTATATGAACCTATGCTGATATCAAACAGATAAATTCCTTATTAAATACACCAGGTATTGTATATTCATGATGTTGCAATTGTATTTTCTGTCAATGAGTATGTGTGTATTATATATATATATATATATATATTATATATATATATCAGTGGCGACTCTAGGTTATGTGACTCTGGCTCATTCATTTTTACTATCTTATTAATATTTACCAACTCCTCCGCACGAGCAGGATAGGACACAAGGTCAATTTCTTAAGTGGAGTTCAACAGGTTTGAATTCAGAGTTTTCCTTCTCCTAGACTGGTTACCTAGCCATGATTAAAGAACCCAGTCTGCCCTGCTATTTACCCATAGCTGGAGGGAGAGTAGGATTCATACCTTTCCCAAGGGTATTAGCACTAAGTGAAATGCAATTACCACGTCCAGGATTTGAACTCGGGTTGACGTGTCCATTTCCCATGACTTTAACCATTACACCACGCGCTTCCTATCTTATTATAATGGAGATAATGTTACTGAGAAAGTTATTATATATAGTTAATTTGAAACACAGATAATATTTCTTTGAAAAACGGAGTTAAAACAGGTTTGTGATTTTTTTAAGATTATTATTATTTATTATTATTATTACTAGCAAATATATGCACCCTTCGGGTGCAAGTATTTAAGTTTTAATGTAATGAAATATCGTATTAAATTAGAAACGCTAATGAAACTAAATAAGAATGCAGATAAAAAGATTTGAAACAGAGGAGGATATAATCGAAAAATAGAACAACTGAAATTTACTCTTCCATCACTCTCGTCTTTCATTGTTATTTTTTCTAATTTCTGGGCTGATTTCTTCTCTGGACTGGGTATCTGTTCATTCTGTTGTTGGAATAATTAATAATCAAAACTTTGTTGTTTTTTAGTCTTTATTAAAAACCAACAGCCCAAAAAGGTTTCTAACCGCCCGGTGAGAGGCCGGCATCTTGGGAGCGACGATACTAACTCCTTCTGACTAACTGCCGAAATCTTAAAATACAAAGAGAGCTAAAAAAGGGAGTTAAAATAAATATTAGTATTATTTGGATTATTCGGACTATTGTCATAAATTTCTCAGAAATTCAGAGAAATAAAATAGATATTCATCACGGTCCGAGTCCAACCAGTCAAGGACTGTTCTGGGAGAATTTTTATTGCTTCCAAATAGATAGACTGAAAGGAATGGCTCTTCCGGCTGAGACCGAAAAGTCCCAATCCCAGAGTTGCCACTGAAACTATATATATATATATATACACACACACACACACATATATATATATATATATATATATGTAATATATCAAGAAAATTGAAAAACACAGGTTTAAATGGGTTAAGTGGTGAGTTATTGGCCGACGCTGCAGTGTTTCGATCTATTAAATAGATCATCTTCAGGGCATAAGATAAGAAATTATGCCTGAAGATGATTATTTAATAGATCGAAAATAGCGTCGGCCAATAAACTCACCACTTAACCATTTAAACTGTGTTTTTTCAATTTTCTTGATATATTACATACCGTCGGATTTATTTCCTCTCTTCACATATATATATATGTTTGTATGTGTTATGAATTTTGCCTACAAACATATATTGATTATTTTTAAGTTAACTTTTATCAAATGAATGACTGGTCTATAGAGTTTTATCTTTTTTATTTGTTTGTTTGTTTGTTTACAAATGATAGGGTGTGTATGATAGAAAAAATGTACACGTTATGAAGAACAAAAAAGTGTACGCAACATATACTCACAAAATAAAATTTAAAAAACAAATTTGACAATGCATTTAATATATAAAGACAAAAATGAAATGAATTTTTTTTTTATATATATATAATTAAATTGAAAATTTAAAAATAACAAACAAAAAAAACACCATCCTCTCTCTCTCTCAAATACATCAGTGAAGTATCATTATTATTATTATTATCTAATTCACGTTACTAAATAAATGATATATATATATATATATATATATATATATATATATTAGATAAAATTGAAAGTAAGTAAAGTCGTTGGGGTGGCCTAAAGTCGGTATCAGCCAGACAGCGAGGGAGTCTATCCCCTTTTCACTAGTGCTAGACCAAGGTGATTAATCTAGCGTCTGGGGTGGAGCGCCACACCTACCATCAGCTCGTTACTTTACCTCACAGATCCCTGTATTTTGTAAAACCCATCTGATGAGGCTGTAACCCTAAAAGGTTTTTTTTTGAGTTTCTGGTTGAAATAAAAATTATAACGAGATGACAGTTTGTTAAGTTTTTCTTTCTTTGAAATATATATATATATATATATATATATATATATGGGAGTAAATATGGAAATATATACGAATTTTCATATATGTATAAGTTTGGAGTAATATTTGATGTTATAAAAAAAAGGAAAATGATACGGGAAATTAAATCTATGTTTGTCGCTAGAAGTAGGTATCTACCAAAACCCATTCCCCATGGGTAGGATGTGATACAAGTTATAAGTATGGGGCAACCTGTGAGGGTAGAACTCGTTTTGCAGTAGTAATGGATCTGTGAGACTAGCTTGTTAACCATATTCCTTGAATATAAATTCGGGTAGGAAACTGGCCAAAAACATAATAGAAACTTTGTTTTACCACAAAATAATTCAATCTGCCATTATAACCAGGTTTGAATTATTTTACCCCCACCTTCTTGGTTAACTGGGGGGTGGCTGGTAAATTTTTAATCTAAAGCCAAATGAATCTATAAAATAAAATAAAGTTAAAATTTAAATATTGACTGAACATTTTTTTTTTTTTTTAATCTTATTTTTATTTTATTATTCAAATTTTATTTTCTTAAAAAAATTTTTTTTTTTTTTTCAGTGTCTTAAGATCTGAAAATTGGTGTAGAGAAAACAGATGCCCCTTGGAAAGGCATGAATACACTTCTCCCTGAATTTAAGACAAGATTGTAATCTATACTTTTCTTTCTTTCTCTTCTTTTGTTAAAAACAGTTTTGTTTCTTTATTTCAATGGATTATTAAGAGTACTTCCCCTTTTTTAAGAGTACTTCCCCCCTTTTTTTTTTTAAAGTTTTAATGAAACCCGTTCTAGTTATCTGTTGTTTTGTGTTTATGAACATTATTATTATTTAAGTTTTTTTGTGGTCAATTTGCGAAAAGAGAGAGGGAGAGAGAGAGAGAAAATAAGAGAAGAAAGAGAGAGAGAGAGGAGAGAAAATAGAGAGAAAAGAGAGAGAGAGAAGAGAGAGAGAGAGAGAAAGAAGTGAGAGAGAGGAAGAGAGAAGAGAAGAGAGAGAGAGTAAGAGAAGAAAAGAGAGAGAGAGAGAGAGAGAGAAGAGAGAGAGAGAGATAGAGAAAAGAGAGAGAGTAAGAGAGAGAGAGAGAGAGAGAGAGAGAGAAGAGAGAGAGAGAGAGAGAGAGAGAGAGAGAGAGAGAGAGAGAGAGAGAGAGAGAGAGAGAGAGATGGTGTGTGGTGGTGGTTGATGTCAAAAGGGGGGGGGTCGAATGACTGAATTATATCTATCAATGATGGTAAGGGCGTCAGGTATGACGAGAAGAAGATGATAGATAAAAGACAGAGAAGGGGGTGAAGAGAGAGAGAGAGAGAGAGAAAAGAGAGAGAGAGAGAATGATGATGCTCTCAGGGAAAGCTAAAGGATATGGATAGGGGGAAGGTCGAGGGGGAGGGGGGAATCAGAGGCGGATATTGAGACAGTAATGGTTTGAAAAGTGATTATTCCTCATCCCAGGCGTTACATCCTGCGATACAGCGATGCTGCGTCGGGGGGGTAGTAGCAAGCAATTCTTCCGGAAACAAGAAAACGCAGCATCCATCCCCGATGGATCATCGCGGCCAGCCGGGCCCTATTTTGGCCGGGTTAGTCGAGGTTGTTACCATCGAGAAGCTTGTTATTCTTCTTTCCCAAGATCTTCATAAGTTCCTTGTTCATGTAGTAAGGACGATCAGGGGAGCCGTCGTTTCTTTCGGTATCTTCCACTGGAAAGAGAAAAAAAAAAAAAATAAAAAATGAGAAAATTATGAACCAATCCATTCTGTAAAAAGGAGTGAGTCTTTCCTCTTGCCTTCTGCTTTCAATCAATACATGGCTATAATTGATCATTGATAGTAACACTTGTACATTATATCATTTGAACTCGATCAGTAATTTTTTAACAAAAAAATATATGTATTAGTTTTTATTTATTTTGTTTATTTTTATTTTTTTTTTTTTTTTTTCTTTTACTTTTCTTTCTTTTATTTTTCTTCTTTATTTTTCTTCTTTATTTTTCTTTTTTTTTTTTTTCTTTATTTTTTTTCTTTTATTTTTTTCTTTTTTTTTTTTTCTTTTTTTATTTTTTTTCTTTTTTTTCTTCTTTATTTTTTCTTTTTATTTTTTCTTTTTCTTTTTATTTTTTTTTTTATTTTTCTTCTTTATTTTTCTTTTTTTCTTTTTATTTTTTTTTCTTTTTTCTTTTATTTTCTTTTATTTCTTTTTCTTTTATTTCTTTTAATTGTGCGTTTAAGTATATAAAAATGAAAAAACAAATTGCGTTGAAAGAAGATATCTATTTAGCCGACACTATAGCATTTCGGTTTGTTCACCAAACCATCATTGGGGCCATCATTTGCCGTCATAAAAGTGACAAAAACACGACTCAGAAAACATCTATAAGTTGGGCCTGAAATTTGCCCGACACTGGATCGCCAAAACATAGTGTAAATTAGGATAGGAGACTGGGACCACATAAGATCAAAATTAAAATATATTCCATAATCACAATATAAATATTACAAATAAAAACTTTTTTTTTTCATTTTAATTTTATGTTGGGCATTTAAGCAACAAATTTTAATCATGGCAAAATTTCAAGACTAGTAGCACGTAGCTTGCAGGGTGGCAACTTCAAGTCGGGGTTGCTACCGGAGCCAATATGATGCACAAGAACCTGTAATCGGCGATGAAGATAGAACATCACTAACAACCACCATGTACGCATTCAAAAGATGTATCTTACGACTACCAACCCCTAACTTAGATTTTCATAGAGACATCGTTAACAAATAAGATTTATACATACAGACACTGTATCGCCATTATAATAAGATTAGTTACAATAAAAACCAATTACACTCATAGAGGATGAAGAATAATACTAAAAGTCTAAATTATTAATTATGATTTTGACTATAAATCAAATCATCATCATCATCATCATGTCGTGCAGGCAGCACGGATATCCATGACAATCTCTCGCCAACCTTCCCTATCATTCATTGTCCCAGGGAGGTCCCCTGCGCAGCATCCAGCATCCTGGTCAATGTACGACCTTGGTGGGCGGCCCACATTAGCATGTCCATGTGTTGGCTTTCACAGGCGAATGTCACTTATGAGTTCGTCCTTGCTATTCCAGCAGTGTCCTGTATGCCTTGTCTGTCTCACTCGGATGGTTTGTGAGATAGGGGGCAGGTGGCCATACAGCTGCTTCCTTGTGGCGTGCTGTTTCCACGACTTGTTCAAGATCGCACGCAGCATTCTTGTGCAGCTGCCATCTAGCTTATTTTCAAGGCGCCTCGTTAGGGACCGAGTGGTGCAGCCATACAGCAGCACTGATACAACCACAGCCTGGAAGAATTGTCGCTTTGTCAGTGAGATTGGATTTCCATGTGACTGATAATCTGTTGATAGCCGACCATGCCTTTCCTATTCGTGTATTAACATCACTTTCTGTGGATGAGATATTACTACCTAGGTATTGCTCCTCCAGCAGTATCCAGCATACCTTGTCCATCTCACTCGGATAGTTTGTGAGATAGGGGGCAAGAGGCTGTACAGCTGCTTCCTTGTGGGGTGCTGTTTATACACGCAATTCCTGAGAGTATTGTGACAGTTTCAGTAACAGACAGACACTGTATCTCCATTATAATAAGATGCAATAGAAATCAATTAGGACGAAAAATAATACTAAAAGTCCAAATTATCAATAATGATTTTGATTATAATTTAGATACTCATTAATAAACTTACGCAATTCCTGAGGGTATTGGGACATAGTTTCAGTAACAGACAGACACATATCTCCATTATAATAAGATTAATTGCAATAGAAATCAATTAGAGTAAAGAGGATGGAAAATAATACTAAAAGGTCCAAATTATTAATATTAACGATTGATATACGAACATACACGGTTGTCGTCACTTTAGTAAAGTGGTTATTTGACATTTATTTCCGGGTTTAATTTATTGTGCAACTTTTCCAAGAAACACTCAAGTTGAAGGGGGGTGGGTGGAATTATTGACATTAAAACTTTGCATGGTTTCCATGGTAACAGGGTAGAGTTACTAATCACTCTTGAGTTTTTGTTTCATACATAAGAAATAATTTATTGGCTGTGTGTGTGTGTGTAGGTAGGGGTAAGAATATAGGTGGGCGTGTCTGTGTGGCTTAAGGGTCGTTAAGTGTGTGGCTTAAGGGCTATTATGTGTGTGGCTTAAGGGTTATTATGTATGCGTGTGTGGTTTAAGAACCATTGTATGTGTGTGGCTGTGTGGCTTAAGGATTATAATGTGTGCGTGTGTGGTTTAAGAACCATTGTATGTGTGTGTGTGTGTATTAAGGGCCATTATGTGTGTAGCTGTGAGGCTTAAGGGCTATTATGTGTGTGCGTGTGTGTGGTTTCAGATACATCATGTGTGTGGGTGTGGTTTTGAGTTAGTATGCCTGTATTTGTGTGGTTTAAGACTCAGTGTGTACGTGGTTAAATTCAGTGTATGTGTGTGTGTATATGGTTTAAGATTCATTATGGGTGTGTATGTGTGTAGTTCAGAATTAATGTTTGTGTGTGTGGTTTAGAGTTAGTGAATATTTGTCTCGTACCCCACTTGTATGGGCTGGGCACAAGGCCTCATTTTAATGTGGGCTCACCCACAAGCCGAAGCTCATGGGTGGGAAAGAACAAAAATTGCGTCGATCCCCTCGGCATTCCCCTTCAAGGGGGGCGCCTCAGGCGCTGGGCAATAAACCCAGCTCTGCCCCTTTAAATCAAAGGTTCAGAGTTAGTGTGTGTGGCTTAATGGTCACTATGTATGTGTGTGTGTGTGGTTTAGAAATATTGTATGGGTGTGTATGGTCAGAGTTAATCTGTGTGTGTGTATGGTTGAAAAGTTTGCTTGTGTGTGTGTTTAAGTCACTGTGCATACGTGTGGTTGAAGAGTGTGTGGTTTAGAGTTTGTGTGTGCGTTTGTGCGTGTTGTGTGTGTTTGTCCGTGTGTGTGTGTTTGCAATTAAATAACCATCCTTCATTTCAAAATATGTTTCCATAGCAAAACAACATACTATTCAATTCACAACTGTCCTTCTCCTAGGCCGGTGGCCAATCAAGGCTGACAAAGTGACACAATGGAAAAAAAAACCCAAAAAAAAACAAGTAGATTTTGTACTTACCAAAGCAGAGGAAGATGGTGTCAACAGCCATTTCGTAGACACTGAAGAAGCAGCTTGCGATGAAATAGGATCCGATAATAATTATCTGTTTTTTGGGGAGGGGGAAGAAAAAAAAAGAAAAAAAAAAGAAAAATATTTTAATCAGACGTATATTCTCACGTGTGTTTCTGAGATTCAAATATAAGATTCGACTTTTATTATTGTGAAGTTTTAAACAATTTCCTTTGATATATTTGTATGTGTATTATAGGCATTTGAGGATGTTGCTGCTGTATTCAAAGTTGATCTTATGAGATGAGGTTTGATGTGAATAATCATGATATTTCAGACTGTTGTCCTCATCTTTATTGTGTACAAAATACAACGTTCAGGCCACTGTAACCTCTCAGACTCTTTTTCAGGTGTTGTTTTTTTGTTTATCGTTCTAATTAACTTAAAATAAGTCATCTTTAGACAATTACACATGAATTCAAATGCAGTTTCAATCTAAGATATATATATATAATTATAGATGGAATAATCAGAGATATATAAACACATGGAATTATTAGTACATAGGTATAATAATTATGTAATTTGCTTACAGTATGATTGCAGTGGTGGGAGAGCCTCTGCGAGCAGCTTAAAGAAGGCAAAGAGTTAAAATAGTTAAAATTAAAAATTCTAGGAAACTTTTCAAAATTGGATATACCTACCTTTCGTTGTAGAGAGAGAGAGAGAGAGAGAGAGAGAAAGAGAGGGGAGAAAAGAGAGAAGAGAAAGAGAAGAAAGAGAGAGAAAGGAGAGAG
>CM042177.1:35228776-35241276 GCA_023376005.1 Doryteuthis pealeii | reverse complement strand
CACCCTCCCAAGTGAGTGTACACCACACAGGGTGTCCTAATAATCTCTTATTATAATGGAGATTGTGTGTTTGTCTGTCTGTAACTGAAACTATATCACTACTCAAGTCACAATTCCCTTAGTTATTTACATCACATTCTCCATGATTTGATTTTTATTTAAACTTCAATTATTAATAAAATTGTTTGACATTATTAATACTGTTGGATTAATCTACATACTTATAACATGCAAGTATATTTATATATTCAACAAAATAGCGGTTTACAGTGTGAACGAGAAGGCTAATTTGCATATTGATATTAAGAATTTGATTTTGATAAATATGTGCTTAGTATTATTGATTTCTAATTGTCTGGTTTTCTCTTAACGAATCAGAGCAAAAATCTCGGGGATAAATCTTAAAAGAAATCCATAAACAAGACGAAAGAACTGTAATTTTATTAAATACTTCATAATCTAACTAAATAGATTAATTAGGAAAAATGAAAGACGGGAGTGATGGAAAATGATGGAAGAGTTAGATTTAAAGCTGTTCTATTTTTCGATTATACCCCCTCAGTTTATCATTTTCAAAATAGTTTCTTATTTGATATAACTCTGAAATTCATAGGACAAGTTATTATTGACAAAGCTTTGGTTAGTCTGGAACAGAGGGCTTTGATTGTTGACAGTACCTGTTGAGACTAAGTGGTCACCCATCTAAGTACTGAACAGGCTCACCATTGCTCAACTTTGAAATTCATAGGACAATTCTTTATTTACTAAGTTGTGTTTTGTCTGGAATAGAGAACTTAGATTGTTACAGTACCTGTTGTTGCTAAGGGGTCACCCATCTAAGTAATGAACAGGCTCATCACTGCTTAACTTCTTCCTTTATCTTATTTTTTTATTGTTATTCATTTACGGTAAGAAGAAGTGCCAGCCAAATATAGATGAACTACAAATTCACAAGACGGGTAAGATTAAAGTATGCAGATAATTAAAAATGGAGGGTACAACCCAGGGCTGTTCTATTTTTCGATTATACACACAGTTTATCATTTTCTAAATAGTTTCTTATTTGATACAATATTTTATTACATCAAAACCTAAATAATTGCACCCGAAGGAGGGCCGGGCTAGCTCAGTCGGTAGAGCGTTCGGCTAGAAACCGCAAGGTTCCTAGTTCACTCCCGGTCCTCGCCAACTCAGCGTTATGAGTAGCACAGGGATCTGTGCGGTAAAGTAAGGAGCTGATGGTAGGTGTGACGCTCCATCCCAGATGCTAAAAACAATCTCCTTGGTCTAGCGCTATTGAAAAGGGGATTTCTCGCTGACTGGCTGATACCGACTTTAGGCCGCCCCGTCGACTTTACTTTACTTTTACTTATAATAGAATTGACTCTTATTATTGATATCTTATTAGCCAATTGATTCAGGGGGAATAACTACGTTTAGTTTTATTTTTATCTAGATTTATATATCCGAGTTAGGACAGCAGAGCAGCGATGTAATGAACCACCAAATGTAGATGGGAATTTCCCTTGCAATGTGTGTGACTGCATCATATTTTCCACGTACCCCACTTGTACGGGTCAAGCACAAGGCCCTATTAACGTAGGACCACCCACAAACCGAAGCTCATGGGTGGCAGGTGAAAAATTGCGTCGATCCCGTCGGCATTCCCCCTCAAGGGGGGCGCCTCAGGCACTGGGCAATAAACCCAGCCCTGCCCCTTTAAATCAAGGGGGCAGGTGTTGCCTGGGGGGATGGCCCCCTGGGATCGACGCTATTATTACAACATAACCGGTCCAGCGGCCGAAGCTCGTCGAAACCGGGTGTGACCGCATCTGCAAGTCCAGAATTCGACTAACTAGCCCACCATAGGGTCCTAAACAAAATAAAGATATGGAGTGACGTTGTTAGTAATTATCACACACCCAAGTGAATGTACACCACACAGGGTGGCCTAACAATAGTGTTAAGAAGACCTAATGAAAATAGAGTTGCTCCCTTAGATCACAGTAGGGACTGATGGGAACCCGGAAGTGGGGTTCAGCCATGACACTTTTGGATTGGGTTCGTACTGAGTGGACGCATGTGCAGAGCACGGTTGAGCTAGTTAAGTCATTTTTTTAGGGCAGAAGCATTTCTCTACCTTGTGTTAATAAAACCTTGTTAATTTTCCAACAACCTGGTCTTGCATTATCATTCAGTCTTCCGTATTTTATCTGTATGTGCATAGATTTTATAATATATAATGTAAAAAGCCATTTTAATTATTTTGGAGTGGCCAAAGAACGCATTCACTATGCTTTTATTGTATCCGAGAATCAACTTTAAAAAAAAAAATTTAATTTTTTTTTTACTTTCTTTATTCAGGTTTTCAGTTTGGCTATTGGCGCTTTATCAAAAATTATTTTTGAATAAGCCAATAGCCAAACTAAAAACCTTGCATAAGAAGAGAAAAAAACAGAGGTGATTCATTAACTGATTGAATTTATTTTAATGGCATCGTCAATCATCTGGGCTTATTTTAAGGCCTAGAAGTTAGGGATTCGCATACATTGCAACATTTATATTTACATTTTTGTGTAGTTTCTTAAGTTTTTGCTCACATATATACTGAATATCGAAAGTATTCTCACTGAAGTATAAGAATAATTTTTAAAACAGATCTATTGATCCACAGGTGGGCACCTGACAGTTACAATCACTCTGGGTCAGAGTGGACGTGGGGGTTTTTTCTTTTTGTTTATTGGCTTATCACTTTTTGGCAATAAAGGGGTACTCCTCCCCACCAGATACGTTAGTGTCATAACCCAGGACACCGCTTTTTGGTAGGGGGTTTTCTTACCCTCGGCAGGGAAGGTGAGTTTATTCCTATTGAAAAGGAAAGCATTAGACAATATGATGTCAATAAGAATATCAAATGTAAAAACTGTTTAATCAATTGTAAAATGAAAACTTAAAAAAAAAGAAAAGAAAAAAAAAGATTGTTCAATGCAATTAAAAAAAAAGAAGTAAAGTTGGTTGAATACTAGGACTTATATTCAGTTTTAGAAAGCCAACGTTGGTGTAATGGTTAAAGTCTTGGGAAATGGACTTGGATGGGGAAATTGCAGTTTCACTTTAGCGCTAATACCCTTGGAAAGGTTGAATCCTACTCCCCTCCAGCTATGGGTAAATAGTAGTGCAGACTGGGCTCTTTTAACCTTGGTTAGGCCATACTGGGTCTAGGAGAAGGAAACTCTGAATTCAAACCTGTTAAACTTTTGCTTAATAAATTGCTTGTGTCCACTTCTGTGCTTGTGTGGACGAGTTGGTGTGTGTGTTGTTTTTATTCATTTTACAAGGGTTCTATATCCAAGAAAAAGAAACCCTTATTTAGGTTTGATTTAGTTGTTTTAATGGCATATCAATCTTTTTCGGGTGTATTTAATGCTGAATCAAGTCATTTCTTATAAACAAAGACTCAGGTTGCTTACAGTACTATTGTAG
The DNA here is from genome assembly GCA_023376005.1 of Doryteuthis pealeii. Taxonomy (NCBI): domain Eukaryota; kingdom Metazoa; phylum Mollusca; class Cephalopoda; order Myopsida; family Loliginidae; genus Doryteuthis; species Doryteuthis pealeii. Next base: position 35,237,793 of record CM042177.1, on the reverse strand, counting down.
TTGAAAGTGTCACTCATTAAGTATTGAACAGGTTGCATCATTGCTTAACTTTGGTGATCATGACTTGACCGATAATAATCATTATAGGCCTGGGTTTTTGGTAGAGTGTTCAGATAGAAAACCACAAGGTTCCCTAGTTCGATACCAGCCCTCAACTCAGTGTATGAGTTAGCACAGGGATCTGTGGCGTAAAGTAAGGGGCTGAATTGTAGGTGTGGGCACTCCACCCGACCTAAAACAATCTCCTTTGGACTGGTGCTAGTAAAAAGGGGATAGATCCCTCACTGAAATGGCTGACACCAGACGACTTTACTTTTAGTTCAATTGTAAAATTGTAAACACTTAAAGGCTATCAAAGACACTGTATGGAGAAAGTGTTTATATTTTATAAATTATGAGCCGGAAGTGACACAAGTTCAGTTGCTTAACAGAGATTTAACGGGTTAAATTCAGATTTTCCTCTAAACTGGTTACTAGCCAAGGTTAAAGAGCCCAGTTGTCCTATTTACCATAGCTGGGGGAGGGTAGTTGGATCATACTTTCCCAAGTGTATTAGCGATATGTGAAAAGTAAACAGCCTATTCAGGATTTGAACTCAGGTCGATGATTTCCATTTCTAATGATTTAGTCATTACATCATGCACTTCCATGCGTTTATTTTTTATAGCTATGTTTCAGAGATATTATTAGAATGAAAACCCATGTTGATCTTAAATTTTTACTGTCAACCCACAGATCCCAGGAATATCACCTTTCCATGCCTTCATGAAACATCAGTATCAATAAAAGATACTTTATACTTGTTTTTTAATGAAATTATCATTGTTTATTTCTGTTTTTTTATTGTTCTGCATGCAAAATGCACACTTGGTTGCATTTGACAGTGCTGATATACTTCACAGGTGGCAATCTAAAGCTTGGTCCTGATAGAATAGAACCTTTGATTTGGTGATGAATAGAGATTAGATGTACATTCACAATCTTTAACAAAAGACATTGCAATAAATAATTCACGTTAGAAATCCCCCAAGGATCAAAATCATCCACTGTNCCGGGAGAGAGATACGCTTACATCATGGTAAGTAAGTCAGACCGTTGGGTTTGAATTTCAAATTTCAACACTGGAAATGCTTATTTTTCTAAAGTATTTTTATCTGCTGCTGAAAAAAAAATGCACAAGCAAAAAAAAAAAACAGTGGAATTCTTTGAATGTCTTTAGTGTATGTTTTTTAAAAATACTCTGCACTTGTGTATATGTTTATATATATATATATATATATATATATTATATATATATATATATAAAAGAGTTTTATAATTTGCTTGAAGCATTGTATATATATTGGTTTAAGAGGTTGATTCTAGAAGGCTATCATAATGCAGGTGTAAAGAAAAGATATAATAATGGTAACAATGGTGTTGTTTGTTAACCTGTAATTTATTTGATATTTCGAGATAAAATCTCTTTCAGAAGAACACTGGAACTGAAGTCGTTGTCTTGTATGGCATTTCAGTTAAATGAATTTTTTTTGAAAATGTTACAGATGTATTTTTTTTATAACTTAATAAATATATAGTAAATATAGTTATAAAAAAAATACCATTCAAACGGAGAATTTTTTTAAATGTTCGAAGAGAATTTTTTTTTTTTTACATTTTCTATTATTATTTCATTCATTTGTTATTTAATAATAATAATAGTTTGAATCATGCACACATAGATAAACTGACCGAAACACATGTGTAAGTGATATTGATTTAAATTCTCATCTTTTATTATCCATTCTGTACTTCTTTTCCTTATTCATCTCCCTCATATATTCCTCATATAATTATAGTATATATTATAATATATTATATTATAGTTAGTTTAATCAGTAAGGAAATGAAGTCCGACAGTATAGTATGGATAAACAATGATATGAAAATAACACTAGATCGCTCTTATATTAACCATTATATTTATTCTACCAACTTTGCATTTGTGATTATGCAAAAATTATTTTTTCAGTTTTTTCAAAAAAAATATTCTTCAGAGCATATTGATAGGAAGACAATTGTGACCGTTTATGATTTTTATACATATATATATATGATTATATATATATATATAATCTGTATTTATGCATGTGTGTGTATGTATATACCATGTATATAAATATATTTATATATATCAGGTCTATGTTTGCGAGTGTGTGTGTATGTATATATATATATATATATATATATATATATATATATAAGGCTATTATTTATAATAAAAATTTAAAGAATTTTGAACAATCTCCACGCGCACAGGAGCAGCCGATTTAACATCACGGAAGTAACTGAAAAAGAAAAAAAAATTCAAATATACGGCGTTCCTCAACTTCTTAAAACAACAGATGATTACAACATCGCTGTGGGATAAGTACTATAAAAAAAAAAAACCTAGTACTTTCAATAACTCTGAGGATGGAATTTTACTTTCCGAAAATGTTTAGATTCGAAAAAAAAAAAAAAGTTAATAAAATATAATTTTCAACACATATTGCATTGTAAATTGCCTTCAAAAATCTTTATATTACACATACACACAATGCTTCAAAGATACTATAAAAAAAAACCTTTATATATATATATATATATATATATATATATATATATATACTGTAGTGTGAGATGGTCACTATTTCAGCTTTTGCTGGAATGGTGTACCAAAGGCAGTATTATTGGTAGAGTGCTCAATATAAAATAGAGCTGTTATATAATATAATAAGATAAATATATATGTTTTACATATCTATTTATTGGGTGATAAAGGAACATTCACAACCATATTGGTTTCATGCGATGCATTCATCAGGTGAAGATGTTTCAAATCTTCACCTGATGAATGCATCGCATGAAACCAATATGGTTGTGAATGTTCCTTTGTCACCCAATAAATAGATATGTAAAACATATATATTTATCTTACTATATTATATATATATATATATATATATATATATATATATACTGAGAAAACACAAGGATACCATGTCAAATGCTACTGGCATTCAACTTTGGAAGAAAAAAAAAGGAAATGCTCTTACTCGAGCACAAGTGGACAGCCAACATATATATGATGCCCACACATAAACTCTCACTCCTACTCTTCATTTTTATCTTGTTACATACTGAGTCTTTCACAGTACCAAATCATATAACGTTGTATACCCTTCTTACTTCTTACTCTGGTCGTCTTTTCTTTTGGCCGGCTTTGTTATTCTGATCGTCTATCATCTATCATCTTGGTTTGGTATATCTTCTAAGGTCTGGTCTTCTATTGGGGACTTCGGGTCTGGTTTCTGTTGGGGATCACTCCTTATCAGAAGCCCTGTGTCATTGTTAGTTTTTAGGTAATAAACACAAGACTTCAATTTACGTTGATGTTACTTTATTCCAAATCCCCAACCCAGACAATCTGCGCAGATGAGACTTACATGTTGCAAGCTCGGCTTCTAACTTCTAACTGACTTAAACTTACTATAACCTTAAACCGGAAGAGGGCCTTCTATGGGGGTTCCGGTTCTCACGATTTATCCCCGGATAGCAAGGTCAGAGTGAGGTCAAGCGTTGTCACTCACTCTCAAGGCCATCAGCTGCACTAATCGCTATAATGATTTCTACACTACCTTAAAAATGTATTAGGAATCCAATGATTATGTAACAATCTACCCATACTTATGAAGTCAAAAAAAATTTACCTATACTTCTGAAGTTGACATCAAACACACCAGAACTTTACGCCCCTTCCTCAACCCACCCCTGTGCTCATCCACTTCCCTCTCCACTTCCATCCTCTCTCCACTTCCTGTTTACTACCCTTACTTCATTCATGTCTACACTTCCCTCCCTTCACTTCCGTCACTTATACTCGCACAAAAATTTTGCTTTCAATAAAAATCATTCGACTGAAGATGTCCGTATGAATTCGGACGAAACGTTTCAACTCTCTGATTTGTTTTGAGTTTTCATTTCTTGTTCACCATCCTTCTACCTACCTCATACTGTCGGATTCTACTACATCCATCCTATCTCCATATATATATATATATATATCATGTGTATATGTCTGTGTGTGTATGTATATATATATATATATCCATGTGTATGTTTGTTTATATTTATATATATCCATGGTTTTGTGTGTGTATATATATATATATATATATATATGTATATGTATGTGGGTGTGTTTTTGCTTCAACCTTTCACCATTATCCCCATCCCCCAACAAAATATTTGGACCATATGACCTTTAGGCACCCCTTTTGCTTTGCTGATTCATAAGTACATTTTTTCATTTACACCGTCAATATCCGGTTGTTTGTTAGGGGTTAGTTTTACAATTAAAAAAACAACTCTAAAAATAGTGTTAAAAAAACAACCGGATGTTGATGGAATAAATGAAAAAAATGTACTTATGAATTGAGATTGCAAAAGGGGTGCCTAAATGTCATATGGTCCAAATATTTATTATAAACTTGTCTCCCCCCGCTGCCAAATAAATGATTGATTTTATTTTATTTCTTTAATTTCAGATTGCCATTCATGGCAAGAACTTTTGTGTATCTGCAAAGAAAGCCTTTTCTATGATTATGCGGAATGCCCTAAGGTAACTCGCGCTACATTTCTTAAATATATATTCAAAAACAGCCACCCAAGAAGAAAGACTTCTGGAATGGAAAGAACACTTCAAGATACTGCTTGGAAGCCATGTTAAAATCACAAATTCTTAAATATATATTCTAAGGACTCCCCCGCCCTGTCGGATGAGGCGTTAGAATGCACCAACTGCACCTCTGCAGAGGGGTAAGACTCCCCCAATGGGGCCACCTGTTGGCCGTGGGTGGTGACCCATGATGCTTAAGGATAGAACCCAGGTGGCTGAGCAGTTCATGACTTGCAATACTCCACTTTATCCCTATCTTGGGCTAGACGGGCGGTCGGAGAGGCCCCCTCCGATCAATCGGCTGGCCACGTCAAGCCCGAGCACCTATATGATTTTCCCAGCCCTATTACCTTTATGGCAAGCCACAATCCCTTTTTATCATATGGGTGCTAGAAGGCGGTGACTGAGGGTCTACATGTCCTGGGAATGACGTTAAACTCTATCTGATGGTGAGGTTCCAGTTTTGGAGTTTAGGGGAATGTGGAGCACCCCTTCATCACCATTGCTCCCTGGTACATTCTGACTCAGAGTGGTAGTACCTGTTAGGGTCCCATCTATGGGTTAAATAGTAAAACATGAGTTTATAAACAAAAATTGAATATCTATTAAGAATGAATTTATTTCAAAACTTTGTTGGCATTAAATGACCCACTGAGGTTGATATGCCGTAAAACAAAACAAACCAAACCTAACATTTTCTTTTTTTTTTCTTTCTTTCTTCCCCAGGACAGTGATAGTGGATAAAGTGACGGATCTAATTCTGTTCCTCAGTAAATTGATGGTGACAGCTGCTGTAGGTGAGTTATACGATGAGCGACCGACCGTCTCTCTAAATTTAAAAATAAAACTTCTTTTTATTCGGTCATGTTTTTCTTTTTCTTTTTTTTTTAAATTACGCCCAAAGGAAATTGAAGTTCGCAGTCAAAGTTTACTCGCTTAAAATAGGAATTAATGCTTGATAAAAGGATAATCTGAGAGAGTCTGGTGCATTAGTGAGAGGAAATAAGTTTGTTTTTATGATAAACGGAGAAGGGCAACAAAATTGGTAGAAAAATTTGTCCAGACCCAGAGAAGGTGAGTAATGATGAACTGTCCCGGGTGATGAATTGATCGTCCCGGATGTAATTTTATCATCCTCGGGACGACGGGACATCATTAATGTCGAGCCCTGGGTTGTACCCTCCATTTTTAATTTTCTGCATACTTTAATCTTACCCGTCTTGTGAATTTGTAGTTCATCTATATTTGGCTGGCACTTCTTCTTACCGTAAATGAATAACAATAAAAAAAATAAGATAAAGGAAGAAGTTAAGCAGTGATGAGCCTGTTCATTACTTAGATGGGTGACCCCTTAGCAACAACAGGTACTGTAACAATCTAAGTTCTCTGTTCCAGACAAAACACAACTTAGTAAATAAAGAATTGTCCTATGAATTTCAAAGTTGAGCAATGGTGAACCTGTTCAGTACTTAGATGGGTGACCACTTAGTCTCAACAGGTACTGTCAACAATCAAAGCTCTCTGTTCCAGACTAACCAAAGCTTTGTCAATAATAACTTGTCCTGTGAATTTCAGAGTTAAGCAGTGGTGAACCTGTGAGTACCTAGATGGGTGACCACTTAGTAAACAGCAAGTACTGTATGCAACCTGTGGCCTATGTGCCAGACAAAACAAAGCTTAGTAAAGTAAGGAAGAAGTTAAGCAACAGTGATCCTGTTCAGTACTTAGATGGGTGACCACTTAGTAACAGCAGGTACTGTAAGTAACCTAAAGCCTGTGTGCTCTACTAAACTAATCTTAGTAAATAATAAGTAAAAGAAAGAAGTTAAGCAATGATAAGCCTGTCCATTACTTAGATGGGTGACCACTTAGTAACAGCAAGCATTATAAGCAATCCAAGGCCTGCATTGTAAATAACTATTAAAAAAAAAAAAAGAGAAAGGAGGAAGTTAAGCAATGATCATCCTGTTCATTAGTTAGATGGGTGACCATTATAATAATCAATAACAATAAATACAGTATTAATAATTGATTTTTTGCTTGTGTTTCATATTTGTTGAATGATTTTCAAATTCTTTTTTTTTTTTTTTTTTTTTTTTTTTCTAAAATCCTTCAAAGAAAGTGTAGAACAGTTCTCAGTTCAACTGGAGGGGTGGGAGGGGGCATGGAAAAATGTCTACGTTAATTTGCCGATAAAAAGCAAGAAACCCGGCACGATGAATTTTCCTGGTAAATATCGAACTTTGGCCGGTTCCTGCTAGATCACCAAAGTTAAGCAGTAATGAGCCTGTTCAATAATTAGATGGGTGACTATTTAAGCAATGGCAGGTACTGGAAGAAAGTTTTATCAAAATGACATGATTCAGTATTAAATGACCCAAAAATAAACCAAACCAAACAATCATCTGTCCTTTGTTGGTAAGGTTGTGACTATAAATGCTCTAGGATATTAACTGCCTGGTCAGTCTGAGAACTTTTCTGCACTCTGGTTTCCTTTCATTGCCAATATGAATTTGAAGTTTTTTATATATATATATATATATATATATATATAATGTTTAGTATTTCATAAAGATATACTTCATCAATCGAATCGGACATTGACATAAAATTTGATAAAGATGTTTTGGTTCAGATCTACAAGCCAAGGTCTACTCTCTCATTTTTTTTAAAAACTACAAAAAAAAACAAAAAACGCTGGAAACTTATGCATACACACACACACACACACATATCTTATCTGTGCATTCATTCAATTTGTGGGGGTGATTGTGATCCAATTTAGCATAGGCTGGTTTTGCTCATCTAGAAGGGGGGGGGGGAATAGAGGGGGGGGGATGAATATTCAACTCGACAGCTCCTTGTTGAGGTGAAGTCGATGTCAAATGTCATCTACAACAATGTCGTCGTCAAAATTTTTAGCAGCTGAAAATCCGTCGTCGTCGTCAAAAGTTTTAGCAGCTGAAAATCACAACTTGCATCTTGCCGTCACCCCACTTCTACTTATACTACTGTTTCCCCTTAACATCTGGGCATCTGCGCCCCACACACAAGACTGTCGAGCCAATCCCGGCCGCTGGAATCCTTGCAGCTATCATCCGGGCATCTGGCGCTTACATACGGGACTGTAGCATCTCGACTTCGGTGCCCACGCCAATGTGTCGCCGGTTCGCATTCTGAAGGACGCGGGTTCGATTCTACAGTCCTACATGCCAGGCAAAGCCTAACCCACTTCCTTCGAGAATATGGCAGGCCTTCACGTTCGCCACTCACCTGTTCTCTGTCACAGCTCAGTTGGTAAACTGTCCAACGAGAAACCAGAAGATTCCAGGTTCAATACCGGCCCTCGCCAACTCAGTGCATGAATTGCACGGGGATCTCTAGAGTAAAGTGAGGAGCTAATAAATTAAATTCCTGGATAACCTTTTAAATAATAGATTTGAATCAATCTGCAATTGTAGACATAGGTTGGGTCGGTCACTAAAATATTGTTAGAACTACATTACTAAATTTAACTAAATAAATTAGAACTATTTTTCTTAAATAGTTTTTCATTTTGAATAGGATAAATATAAAAAAGAACAATGAAAAACTATAAATTAATAATATTCAACCTCTAAAATTATAGAAGGAAAAAAAAATATTTGTTTGTTCTGCTTATGATCAGTCTTTCGATCTCCAGTCTGTTTAAGATTGGTTTGGTTTCTTTGTACAATTATGGGGTTTCAAGTAAATGTTCTTTGTTGGGGGGGGGGTGGCAAAAAGAAGAGAGTCAAACGCCTTATTCGCAGGCTACAACACTGTCATTGTCTACCAGCAGCTGAAGTCGCAACACTCTTACTGCAGTCACCCCACTTCTACTTATACTGCCGTTTCCCCTTATCATCCGGGCACATCAGTCGAACCTTGCGCCGGTGCACAATTCTCGTGCATTCGGATGGACGCATGCAGGCCCCAACATCCGGGCACCTGAATTACACCTCGCGTCCATCCAGTGCCTAAATCTCCTTTTTTTGCATTCGGGAGGGCGCGGGTTCAACTTCGGCAGGCAAGACACTCTCACTCTTTTTCCAAATGAGTACGGTGGTACTCGTTCTCCGTCAGAATAATTAGAATTAAATTTTAACAGCTTTTTCTAGCTATTAGTTATAATTAGAATTAAATTGATAACAATACAGAAATGAGAATTAACGAATGAATACACGTGTGGAAAATTAAGAGAAAAATAACGTTGTGTTCAACTGTTATTATCCAAAAAATATCTTTAATTTAACTAAGGAATTACATCGACTTAGTTAAACGTAGGGTAGGGTCCTGA
>CM042177.1:35223776-35226276 GCA_023376005.1 Doryteuthis pealeii | reverse complement strand
ATATTATATTAGTGATGCTGATAGCTTTTTAATTTAATGTATCCTGAGATGTATTTGATTTGAATGAGTCTCTGGGAAAATTGATGGGTCCCAACTAAAGTTTCTTAATAAATTGTAGAGTTTTTTATCTATGAACAATTAAAGCCACCTAACCTCCTACCTTGTACCCCATACAGTGTAATTAACAAAAAAAAAAACACTGGGATGCATGGATACAATTTTACTGCGTCCTTTTAGATTTTTATGTGTCAGAGACACAGGATGTGTACCTGTCTGTGCGTGCGTGTATATATATATATATATATATATATATATATTATATATATATATACACACACACACACATCAACTGTTTTTCTTTTTCATTTTTTACTTTTTAGTGCCTCTACGCAATTATTGCTCAAAGGGAGATAACTCTGTAATTCAATCCCAAGTGTCCTTTATTATAGAAACAATGAATTTAATCCAACATTCAGTGTTGTAGCACCAGGGATGGAGTCTGTGTCCTCCACCCTCTAATTTTTGTCACTGGGAATATTTTTAACATGGTTTTATTTTTTCCCTTTGTTAATGAATCATATATATATATATATAATCCAAAAGTCCAGAGAAGAAATCTTCCTTACGACACAAGAGTTTTATTTAAACAAAACCAAGTCGCAGTTTGAGAGATCAATGTGTGCTCTTAATGTTAGAGTCACAGAGCAAATATATAAGTAAAGAAATAACAAAAGACTTAGAGATTTAGCGTTATAGTCTATTTCAGGGAGCTTAGACAAATAGTCTAAGTCTCACGACTCATCAGATGTGAATGATGAATTCTTTATTACTTTAAAAGAAATTTGAAAACAGATTTTAAAAAAAAAATGTTATAGTCCTGTGATATGAATTCCAAACGAAATCCTTGATGTTGCAAAAAAAAAAAAAATTTTTTTAAATAAAAAAAATAAGAATCTGTTTTCAAATGCCTTAAAAGTAATAAAGAATTCATCATTCACATCTGATGAGTCGGGAGAGTTAGACACTTTGTCTAAGATCCCTGAAATAGACTATAATGCTAAATCTCTAAGTCTTTTGTTATTTCTTTACTTATATATATTTCCCTGTAGACATTTAAAAACAAGTTTCAAAACATTACGGTTTTGTTCAACTCTAGAGGTACTGGCAATTTTTAATGTATTTGCTACAATCTTGGCCTGCTTTGATAACTAAAGCCCAAATTCTAAATTTTGCTACTACCCCCCTCCCCCGTGCTAAAAAAAATAACCTTGAAAATTGTTGATTTAAATATACATTTAATTTATAAAATAATGATTACTTAAACCAGGGGAAAAACAATTTAATTTAATTATTTTTTTAATTTTTTTTTTTAAGGATAATGAAAAAGAAATTTTGGATATTCTTCATGTGATTCATACAGAATTTTATTTTATTTTATTTTTTCTTGTAAGGAATAATAAAGTAAAGTAAAGTCGTCGGGGCGGCCTGATGTCGGTATCAGCCATTCAGCGAGGGAGTCTATCCCCTTTTCACTAGCGCTAGACCAAGGAGATTATTTTTAGCGTCTGAGGTGGAGCGCCACACCTACCATCAGCTCCTTACTTTACCGCACAGATCACTGTGCAACTCATACGCTGAGTTGGCGAGGGCCGGTATCAAACTAGGAACCTTGTGGCTTCTAGCCGAACGCTCTACCAACTGAGCTCTTTCTATAATGGATAATATTTAAACAGTGAAAAAAATTGATTATTTACAAACAATATTTAAGGATTTTTTTTTTTTTTTTTTTTTTTTTTTTAAGGAATAAGTTGGGTTTTTTTGGGGGGGGGGGCGTGAGATGTTTCAGTATTTTGCTTGAGACTTGAGTATTATGTTCTTTGAAAGAGAAAAAAAAACCTACATATTTTTTTTAGGTATTATTATTATTATTATTATTATTATTATTATGCTTTTCCTGTCACTTTTATATTGTATGCTATATTGTTTTTTTATTATTCATTGTAGACTTCACAATTCAAGCTTACTTAAACCTTTAGTTTTTATTTTACACTTTGTAAACCAAAAATATTCACGTTTATATTATTTCAGATTGCAATTTTTTTCTCATTCCAAATATATATAATGGGCTATCAATTTTCATTCCTAGATTGTTGGCTGTAACTTGGATATATTTATATGGTATTTATTTGATAAGTACCCATAGATTATTTAATAATTTATATGGTACCTAAGATATATTTTATACTAGAAGCAGCTACCCAGCATCACCTGGGTAGAGGGTTTTTTTTTTTTTAAGTTAGTCTCGCAGGTCTATGGGGCATCCTGCGGGGATCCAACTCACAATTCAGTAATAATTTATTACTGAATTGTGAGTTGGTGGGATGTATTTTATACAATATTCAGTGAATAATTTATTTGGTAGCTGGAATATTTATACAGTACTTATTAAATAATTCATATGTTAGATGGGGTATAATAATATATACATTAACTAGAATAT